>OZ004729.1:21778547-23028547 GCA_963924685.1 Dexiosoma caninum | reverse complement strand
CAAATGCATTTAGAAAGCTCTGAAATTAGAAATAAAAGTTCCAATTTACGAGTTTTTTTTTTAGTTGGAAACATTGAAATGTCAACAGTTGTGGCCATGATAATTTTAAAAAAATAATCGGATATTCGAAATAAGCAATACGAACAAAGTGATAGTAATTTGAGAGCACTTGCTGAATCATTTTAAAACATACGATGCTTAGGGAATCTCTTAAATTGTTTTTAAATTTTCGAAAGTTTAACAATTTACTTAAGGACTGGGGAAATTTTCTTGTTCCCAGTTTCTTCAATTCCCTTTTAAAACTGCGCCTGTGTTTAGACACGGACACTCTGCTCTGGCAATTTTTTTTTTCTTTGAACCGGCATTCAGGGGATGACCCCTACACATGCGATGCGTTGTGCTGGAACTAGGAAATTAGGTTATTGGAAAGAGGATAGAGGAATTAGTGTTTATTGACATTTGATTTAAATTTTCCCACGTCAAAAGTGACAGGAAAGACTTCTGCGGGTAGTCCATTCCACATACGTGCTGTTCGGCCAAAAACGAATTTTCTCTGTAATGCGTAGTGCGGTTCGCTGCCAAGTCGGCTACAAATGGATGCGCTCTTAATGATGAACGCGTCGTGCGCTTGAATGACCGGGTTTCGGGAACAAGTTCCCTGATTTCATCAGAAAACATCCCATTATAGTAACGATAGAACAACGAAACGCATCCCACGTTGCGACGATGCTTCAGAGAGTCAATAGAGTTGGATACCCTACTGTCTCCTATGAGCTTCTTCGCTCTTTCTTGTACATGGTCGAGTAACTTCAAAATAGTCTTTGAAACAAAAAAAAAAAACAACTCAAAATGGAAGAGTGAAATAACAAAATAAAATTTAAGCAACTATTCGGTACCAGCAATTGTGTGCACCGCTCTTTCTTCTTGCCCTGCTCTCCTACAAACACAGATGTGCTTCTAGAAAAATGGCCCAATGTAGGAGCCGTCTAAGCAACAATTCCCCAAAACCCTGTGTGAATTTTCTCCACTGTTTCGGGGGTACTGTTTTATTTTGTTCTTTGGCTATTTAAGCATTTGTTGTTTGTTATGGTTTCATAGAAATTAAAGAGTTTCTTGTTTCGTTTTCAGTCCAATATTTTTGTGTTTGATTGTTTGTACAGATTTATCGCTGTGTCGTTTTATTTATAAATTTGCCAGTATGAGAAATTACTTCAAAACGCAATTTAAGTCTTTCTTTATTGTTGTTTAGTTTTTTAATAAATGTAGGAAAAATTGCTTACTGCGTAATTTATTTAAAACAAAAAGTCCACACACACATAATTGTACTCGCACTAGTATTTTTGCATAACAAAAGCAGCATATGAAGTGAAAAAAATTTTAGAAATAATAATACAATTTTATGTACATCCATAGATACCTACATACATTCATACATACACATGTAAATAATACATGTGTAATATTTTGACACTTCATAGCCAGTTTCCAATTTTCGTATGTAATTGCGATCTAATTTCAAATTGAACTTTATTTATGTTTTAGCAATTGGCAGAATAACGTTCGAACCACCATCGTTCACTTTACACCACTCACTCACTCAGCTTTGCCCATCATACAAAATTTTAATAAAATGTATTCAATGACAGTTGCTTGTTTTGTTTTTGCTTCACTTTGGCTGTCACGTTAGTTGCTGCAACATTTAACTTGATACATCATCAATTCTTACCGTTAGTTTTCGTTTTTTCTCTCTTTTTCGTTTATTTTTTTTTTTTTTTTTTTTTTTGAATAAAATAGATTTCACATCACTTAATATTAATAAGAACAATTTTAAATAAAAAGTATAATAAAAGTATCAAAGAGAAAGAAAAAACAAATTGAACAGATAAACGAACTAGCGGTTCGTTTCAATTGTAAAAAGAGTGTTCTGCATTACTTCACAGACTTGAAGTTTCTGATTTTGCCATAAACGAACGTTACGCGCAAGGTCGGTCGTTCGGTCGTTTGGACGTTTTTTAAAAAAAAAAATCTAGTTTGTTGCCATAAAGAAAACAATAATAATCATCCTCATAATCATTATCATCATTGTACTCGTCGTCGTTATTGCTGCCGTCATCGTCGTCATTATTGCTGTCGCAGTTGTTCGTTTTCTATTGCAACCAAATTCAAATACAACTCTATAGCACTCACAGGCACACAAATCAGTACCACGATACACTACGTCAGTCAGTCAGTCAGCCAGTCAGCCATTCGCGGATACAAAATACAACATATAGCGAAATTATTTCCCACAGTACGATACAACAATCATACAAGCAACAACTTGTATAACGATGACAACAATAAGAAATAAAATGTTTCATCATTTTTAATCCCAGAGTTGTGAACAAGTCAAATCGTATACGAGGAGTTAAATTCGCATTAAAAGACAATGCGAAAAAGTAGATATACAGTGAAACCTCTCCTAACGGACATCTCCTATAGCCGGACATCTCTCATAACAGGACAAACTATGTATAACCGAGAATTTCATCAGTTTTTCCGTACAAAATGTATTCCCTTAACCGGACACTCTTTTTTTTTATTTTGGAGTAGCACTCAGATGATGACCCCTATACATGCGATGCATTATGCTGGAACTAGAGGAAAGGGTGAGAAGATGGAATGAGGGGAGGTGAAGCTTCACTATATTACAACTCTACACAATACCAACGAAGGAGGCCGTTCTGATGTGATTATGGTTTGATTTCAGCTGAAGCCAGTACTGTTCAGTCACCAGTGACTATGCCTTCGCCACAGAAACCTTCCGACAACAACTGACACAAAGTCACACAGAAATGCACATCAGAAAAAAGCCTAAATGTTTTTATAATTTCGCCTAAAAAATTGGGGTTGAACCCAGGAACAATTTTTCGTTTTGTTGTCAACGTGCAGACCACTTCGACTCACGCTTAGAACTTAACCTAATCTACCGTGCGAATTGTTCATGTATGTTTCTCACTTTTTAGATGGAAAATCCTGGCTTGAAAAATTCAAATTTGTCGTACCTATAGATCACATTCTTGCAATGCTCTGAACTGGGAATATCACAAACAGGCCTAATTATGAATGCTATTGCGCTTATCGTCGGTATTATCACAGGCACATCGTGTTTTGGCCACGCAATATTGCACAAACACATTCATTGCGTTGTTTCTTTTTTTTAATTCACTCGTACCCACAGTGTTGCCACAAAAATTCATGGTATAATATTAAATCTGTACAAAACCAAATCGAAATATCTTGTGCAGAAAAAAGTAAACAAAATGGTAGATTTTCAATAAAAATCTTTTAAGAAATAATTTTTTTTATTGTTTATACATACATGGACATTAGAGCGTACCACCTTAAAGGCAAAAAAAGTGCGCCGTACATCCCGTACTATAAAGTATTTTTGCACGGCATTTTAGCGAAAGTAGGGACCGCCTTTTTAAACTTGTCTTTGGCATTTACATTTGGATCTTAAAGAATGATATATTAATGTTTTTACCTCGAGAAAATTGCTAAAAACCAATAAAACCGCACAGTTGGCAACGTTGATGGCAACACAAAAATTCTCGCACACAATAAAATATTTGTTCCTGTGCCAATGTATGCGTATTTATCGTGTGAGTACTGTGTACTGTGAGTAAATTTTTTTTTATTTTTACTCTTAATAATTTTATAAAGTTTCTGGCAAAAAGTATTTATAATTATTTATTTGTTTTTGCACTTTCTTCTCACAATGTATCGTATCAGTTTAGCAGTGTATGTGTGGATCTTTCTCTTCTCGTATCTGTTTTAATTTCTTGTTTTTATTGTATAACTTGTGCTACATTTATTGGAAGCCTTATTCCCAGTTTGCCATGTATTTAAGCCATATTTAATGTTGGGGAAATAATTATGTGACTTTCCACTGTATATTTTTTTTTTGATGCGCTACGGTCGATAACTACAGTTACTTTTCAAATATACTGATATGTTTTGTAAACCGAATCCGCAAAAATTTTTTGTTTCTAAAACAAATACAAATACTTAGGTGTTCTGTAAACCGAATTCGCATAATTTTACTCGGTTTAAAATCGATTAGATAAGTCCGTTCGAAATTAAATAATAATAATAATAATAATAATAATAAATAACTGATGAAAAATAAACAAAACAATTACCAATTTTTATTTCAAGTCTTTCGTTTATTAAATTAAAGTCAAATTATGTACTGTGTAATAGATTTTAAAACAAAATTATCAATTTAAAAAACACTCCAATATTTCACCATGTTCTTGTTAAATTATGCAGATAAAGTAGATGGATGAATAAAATAAAAACATATTCACTAAATTCATTAGATATATCATTAAAAAATCACTTTTAAATAAGAATAAACATTATTTTGAACAAATTTTCAGTAACTTTATTGACGTTTTGTCGTATTGGCGTTTAAAAAATCTTATTCGAAATCATCAAGTTCGAATCTTGGAAATCGTGTGGTTTTTGGAACAGCAAATTAGCATTTATTCGGTTTTGAGAAATCAATCGTTATTAATTCGACTCGGTTTACAGAACAGGGCGGATAGTGCTTATGAGTAGTTTTTTTTTTTGTTTTGAGGACCATCAATATGTAGTAAAACGGCCTGAAGACTTTCTTTGCAGTTAGCAACGAATAGTCGTCACTCAGTTGTGACTTATTTTTGGTCGAGTTTCTCAAAAAGACCACTGATGTCATAACAGAAGCACATATATCTTTGAATCAAAATTGGCATATGGATTATATCGGTTCCGATACGCACTTAACCTCATTTTCTAAGAAATTTCGTGCCTTTCAGCGATATTCCAAGAGCTTCGATTTCTCTTTTGTTAAATCGAGATCTGTGACAAGTTCATTTAACTCTGGTTGATTGTGAAGTTTCACTTTTAGAACATCTGCTCGAAGTTGAAGGTTGACTGAAATTGTTCTTTTTTTTTTTTTTGAAGGGAGAAGGGATGAAAAGCGCTCGTCTCAAAAATTGATTTTCAAATATTTTTGCCATATGTGCACTAATTTTCAAAATTAATTCTGCAAACGGAGAAGGTTCACTGAAAAGGCTTTTTTTTTAACTATAAACACACTTTTTATTTCATTTTATAATGAGGGTGGTAGCATAGCACACCGGGTTAAACTAGTAATAAACATAATTAGAAGTGAACAGGAGGCAAATCTGATATAATAACTGGTTCTATTTCTATACTGTCTTCTATGTTAACGACCACAAGATATTCGTCTATTAACAACTAGTCGTGCTAAAACTGCCATCGGCTGATCTCTGTTCGAGACAAGATGGGCGGCAATGCCTTCAGTGTAGTACTCGGCTGTTGTTTATATCTTTTGATTTGCTTGAGCTGTCCTCAATATGTCTTGTAGCCGTCGTTAAATATGTCTTAAATCTATGGTCAACTGGGTTAGTAAATATGGCTGATTATGTGTGTGTTGTGTTCCTTTGCAAATCTGTTTTTATTTTCTATACTTGTGTAGGTTAACGCCATCCATACACTCAAAGAAAATCATGTGAATGATGTCTCTCGGCGGTCACAAAAAACGAAATTTCTTTTGTATTGATTGTACTGGTTTTTAATTTCTACGCCATTTTATTTTTTAAATTTGAATTTTTATATTGTTGTTCTTTTTTGTTTTGTGACAGATAATTTTGTTTGATAAATGAGACATACCAAGATATTGATGTTGGCAAAAAAAAAAAGAAAAAGACAGCAAAGGAAAATAGGTCAGGTGCATAACAACAGTTAACGCGTACGCGAAAGCGTATTTTTATGTGCAGGTTGTATGGAAAAAGTTATTAAAAGGTCATTTGAACAGAAATCATGTTACCACGATGTTTTTAGAAAATAATTTTTTTTATCTTGGGCCAGCACTCACGATATGACCCCTAAGTAGTAGAAATGACAGGAGGAGAAGCTTCACTACCTTACAACTCTGCTTTTAGCACGTTCTTTGTTTTAAAGCAGTGCTGTAGCGCCTCTGATGTCAAGGAGACGTAATAAACTTTTGAAGCTTCGTTTTTTAGTAGCCATTTTTAGTAATTATTTTACTTCGCCGGTACTACACAATAAGTACGAAGGAGATGTGCCTGTGGAATGGTTACAGCTGAAGTCATTACTATGCTTTCGCCACTGCAACCTTCCGAAGACAACTGACACAAAGACACACAAATGTACATTAGAAAAAATGCGAGTCCGCAACTGGGGTTGAACGCAGGACACATTTGTTGCAGACAATATGTACAATAACAAGGGATGAAATATTGTTGTCGGAAAACAATCAACAGTCCTGCAGAGCATATTTTTCCCGGTTTTTCGTATCGCAGTGGAATGAATGGTTTAATAATATTTACGGGGGAAGAATCACTGTTTCATCACAAATGGATGCGCTATGTATGTGTGTATGCGATTGTATGTGTTAATAAACTTTACACTACATTCCCCATGCACTTTATATACTTCCCTACAACCGATTCCCGAGATATAACTTTGTGGGCGATACTACGCCTACTAAAAATTCAGTTCATACTTCATCTAGAAATTGCCAGGAAAATAGGAAAGGTCTGCAGGAGTTTTTTTGATCGGACATTTTTCCACGGGGTAGAGCCCACAGTTTAACTGACGGAACAAACCATTTCCTCTTTATTGAATATCGAATCCTTAAAAAAAAAGTAAATTGGTTCGAAAAAACTTCATGGACATTTGCTGGCTATTTTTGATGAATTTCTGTTGACATTGTCTACAAAGCGATTAAATTTTTACTTTGTTTTTGTTGCAGAGAGGCATTTTTGCTGGCTGCAATGAAAAAATTCTTCTTATTTTAGTCTTTGGAAATGGAAAATTTGTTTTGCTCATAGAAAAGAAAAATTTAAATCTAATCCAAATATATATGCCCCTATCATGATTCACAACTCAACTAATTTTTTGCATTATGATACACAACTAATTTCAGTTGTCTTCGTTGAGTTGTTACTGGTATTATGATTTACATGATAAAAGCTTAACGAACACAACTAAAATTGGTTGTGGACCATAATACAAAAAATTAGTTGAGTTGAGTTGTAACATTGACAACTCAACTTAGTAGAGTTGTGAATCATAGGCGCAATAATTGTTAGATATATGTATATGTATGTAGGTGTTTACAATAGTCTAATTATTTTTAATATGCACTTTGTTATTTAATTTGTAATTGTTATTTTTTAAAATCTAAGTTACTGTTTATTTTTATATTCTCAAATTGTAATCAAAAATTTTCAGTTGTTAATAGAAACTTGAATAATAAACTTAAATCATTTTTTTATTAAAAAATTTAATATTGTTAAAAAGTGGCTACACATAATATGTGCCTTATATCGAAAACCTGTTCATGTGTTAGTTAAAATTTTCCAATTTTGAATAGGCTAGAGATCAATAACATACAGGCAGTCAAAATGACATGTTATAATTGCTAAAAAAAACAAACTAAATCAAAGACAAAAACTGTAAGTCACAATGACAAACACTAGCATTACGAAACAACATGCTGTTTTCGAAGGCTGCTGCAACTTCAGCTTCAGCGTTCTTCATGATTTGTCCACTGTGTCTGTGGTTGTCAATTCTAATAACCAATATACCTATTTGGATCACTTAAATGTACCAGCGAAATGCGTCAATGGTTCTATGCTTCTTATTACAAGTGTGGAGATGTCGTAATAAAACCCAAATTGTAGTCTAAAATTATTAAAATGTACGAGTAGTAAGTAAGTGAATACCACAAGCCAATGTTTGCATATTATCCCATAAGGATTACCTAGTCAATAGATGTAAGCTCACTAGCTGCCATGTGACAAGCACATGCTAAATGTGTTTAGCAAATATCAGGGTATTGTGTATATAAATTGGTCAGTAGTATTAGTGACAATTCAATATCGAATCAGTACAGTTTCACTACCGACATCCCCTAAACGGAACGGAAGATGAATACCCATACTTACGTATATAAATATGGGCACTAATACAGAGTTAACTATATAATATATGTATGGTGCATATCGAAACATTAAAAATACATCCATATGTACATACATTCTTACATACATACATACATATGCATGGCTGTATGTAGTCACACGTTAATCATGTTCTATTTTTATGACACGTGCCGTAACACTAGTTGGACTGTCATTAACACACAAAGAAAAGAAGAAAAAAAGAAATTTTATAGATCCACGGTGCCCTACAGTAGACAGCTGCCATAGATTAGTACATATATGTAAGTACATACATACAAACATGTATCCAGCAGCCGGCATTTTAAAGCTGCTATTCAAAAATCATGTAATGCTCTTTTCACCTTCTCAACTTCTATTCATTTAGTTAAATATGACAAAGTAAAACAACCACAGTTTAATTATACCCAAATTGTATCTCTTTTTCAGTTCTAAATAAATATCAATAATTATCTTCTCATAACATTTACTTATTTAGAAAACTTAAATAAAATTTATTAGCCTTCTTTACATCAACTCGGCATTCCTACAATTGTATTGTTCAAACGTGTGATGATATTCTTCACTCATACAACCGAATTACATAAAATAGCAACACATCAAACACATTGCTAAGCGATTAAAAAAAGGCAACTTTAAAGCCTTCGATCATGGGGATTAATTAAAAAAAGTAATCGCTTAAATTGCAAAAAAAATTTTACATCACTAGGCAAAAAATAAATGCCAAGTAGGTAACCATGCTTTTGTAGTGACACCTTGAAATAAAATATTGTAAGAGAAAGCTGAAAAAATAGGCAGAAAAAATAGGCAGAAAAAAGCTTAAAACTTTGTGTAATTAAATCATATTGGAATCAAGTAATTTTGAAAAATTAATAAATCTACCCAAGGAACCATCAAGTTCAGATATTTATTGAAATGTTTTGCTTAAATTTCCAATAAAAATTATTTGTGAAAGTGCTTTTGTTTTTAATGTTTTAATTGGAAATGCAAGAAAAAAATTGATTTTTCTCTGTTAAAGTGGACATAAAGTTATTAATTGGCCACAATTAAGCAGATATTTTAATTTTATTTTAAAGGTTGAACAAATGAGCGTTATTTTAGAAAAATTTATGCTGCGCATCGTAGCGCCTTAGAAGTTATGTATGAATTAGTAATAGAAGCTATTGTGCGTTGAGTTTACCAACAAAAAGTTATTTTTTTTAATAAAATTTCATCTGTTTTTACTTGAAAACGACTTGTTTTGATTAATCGTAAAGGTATTAAAAAAGAACTGATGCAAAATCGATAATTACATAATCCGGACCCGAAGTCATTCAATGGCAGGCAATTTAGCAGGAGCGTGCGTGTTTATTAATTAATTAATAATTTATTGGAGTAGCGGTACTCGTCTTGCCCCTTCTATGCTACCAACATTTTGTTGGAACATGCAGTTTGTTCTAAGAGTTACCCACATTAAATTTAGTGTACCTCACTATTATAGTTCTGCAGAAATAGGAAAATTAATTATTACTTTATATGGGTGGTAGCTGTACCCCTCATCCTATACTTCCAAGATTTCCTTGGAACTTTCCATTTATTTTAAGAACTGCTCACATAAAATTTAGTGAGCCTCACTATTGGAGTTTTGTAAGCATTTCCCCAGGAAAAATTAAGGGAATAAATAAAAGGCAAAAGGGAACAAATTCAAGGGAAAATATTATGACGGGAATTTTGTTTAGCATTCACGGGAAAATTATTCATGATTGTAATTTCGGCGAAAACCAATATATATCCAGGGAAGAAGTATTCACGATAGGGGTGATTAACTTTAGCAATCGTTTTTGCATAACAATGTTCATTGAAACGTTGTCGTGGTAAAACTGCCATCAGTGGAATTTTGTTCGCGACAAGATGGGCAACATCTAGTCATCGATTGTTGATTACATATGTAGAAGGCAAATGTTGTTTGTGTAATTGTCGACGATAAGCTGCTGGAACTTGTCGTTTGTGTAATCTTATTGGATTTCGTGGCCAATTGTTAGAAAACTTCGTCAACGATTTACTTGAGCGGTACTGAATATATAACTTCAACGAGTTTCTATTGTTTCGTACGCGTCGCTGCAGAGTCTTTCATACATCGCCAAGCGGGAACCTAACGTAAGGCTGTGTGTTTGCTGGGTAATAGCAATTATAGTGTTAGTAGTAGTAGTAGGTCTTATTTTAGTAGTATTAGTAGGGGCGTGAGCAATACATTTGCAATTATTTTGTTGAATAAATATATTCATTTAAATATTTTAAAAAATTTACTCTTCAGTCAAAATATTTTATAAAAAAAAATTAAATATTGTTTCTCTTTAAATGATTTCATTGCTTTTATATGCCTGTGTGTGTGTGTGTGTATGTGCATAAGTATGGTGTGTTAAAATCTACGTTTTGAATTGTTTTCTAAGAAATTCGTTTAATTAATAAACACAATTATTCATAATTTATTTCAAGCGCTAATAAAAACCAACAAAGATGAAAAAAGTCAAGATTATCTTAATTATAAAGAAATGAATTGATATATTTGAATTATAAAATCAAGACACTATATTTAATACGATGAGATTGCTATTTCAAAGAAAACATAACCTCAAACACAAAAAAGAGATGTTGACTGTATTACCAAAATATTAATTTCTTGCCATTTCTAATTGCTAAGTTATTTACAATTATCACCAGCAAATAACGTTTGACAGACAGAAATGCGAACGATACAGAAAAAATTTTAAAATTCGATGAATTAAAATTCTCTAAAAGTTCAAATTGTTAAAAGAGTTAAAACCTCCTTTTTTTGAGAACAGTTTGAGAATTCTGACCATCCAAAAAAATTTTAAAAACTACTTAAAATCATTAAAAATTATTAAAACACATACATATGCCCGATTTCTTACAATATGTATGAGTTGAAAGCGCCATTATTCTGGAAAGTAAATATATATGAAGGTTCACCGTAATAACAACAACACTTTGGATTTGGCATCAAACACTTTCTGGGGAAGTGTCTGATATTGAAAGAAATTACACTACTGAGGTCGCATGATCCGATTATTATTCTTTGCCATGATTTAATAAAAGTATGTGTTTAAACGCTTTCTACTGCATTTCAACTTCCATTTATTCCCAAATATCTGGATGTGAAAAAATATATATTCATCAAAATATTCAACTAAAACAAGAATTTACTTCAATTTCGTATGCAAAGGGAAAAACTTTGTTCACGATAAGGGGAATTTTCATTACCATTCTCGATTGAATGATTCATGATTGAAATTTTCGGAAACGGGAATATATTCCGAGGAAAAAAGTATTCACGATAGAGGTGATTATGTTTTCTTTTGAACCAAAAGTGTATTGCACATCTTGCCCGATTTTGCTTTATCATTTAAAGTTTTTGTACATTATTGTTCCGCCATTTTACAGCACTTTAAAAAACAAGAATAAAGTGCAAAAAACAATCAAATAAGTAGCTGCCGACTGACTGCAAGAGGACGTTTGCGGCCAAGTCCTGTAGTCGTGCAGCTAAGTAGGCCACAGAATTTTTCCGAGAACAACTCACAGAAACACGCTCAAATGCACATCAGAAAAAATGCGAGATATTTTTATGAGTCTGAAACTGGGGTTGACCCAAAAAATTTTTGGTTTTGTAGTCAACGTGCAGACCACTTCAACCATCTCCACCCTATAACTTCTTTCTCTTTTGTACTTTTTTATTGTTGTTGCTGCTGCGTCCATTGTTTCAAATTATTCTAGTGACTTTATTTACCAAATTTTCCTATTTTTTTGTATTTTATGCAGCGCCATTTAAATTGGCAGCTGTTTTCAATTTTTTATCTTGGTAGCACTGCCTTTTTAGTACATGAAAATCAAGGTTATATTTCATTACATCAACTTAAAACCCATTCAAAAAAGGTTTTAAGGTTGTTTTAAGAAAATATATTTATATGGTAAAACCAGGTTTGAATGGCTGTTTTGAACGTCAAAGCAACTTTAAAACCAGTCAGTGTGAAAATATTGTAAGCTTTCATTCTGATATCTCGGCATTTTCTTCCTGTTCAATGCTGAGCTATTCCCAGGAGGTTTTGGAACTGAGTTCCTTAGCAAGCCCGCCGTTCCTAGCTAACTAGTTGAAGAAATTTCTCTATTGTTCTTGAACTTTTTTTATAAATGTACGTTATGGTCTTAGGATAATTTCGTACAATACCAGGGCCTTTGTTCCGCTGAAGTATTAATAGGGAAGGTGATGAATCGTCTTGAGTTTTTCCAGATCTTGAAGATGACAGAGAAGGCGACTCTTCGAGATCACATCAGAGAACTAATTTGGATTGTTTTACGGTCTTTGGCTGCTTAACCGCAGCCCTTGTCTAGTCTGGTTCCACGGATGCCCACATAACTTATGCAAAGTACGGGTTTAATGACTGATGTAACACCACTGAGCTCACTTGAGTTTAGAGGACGAAGTGTTCATGGCTACCCCATTGGCTTTAAAGCCTGATGACAATATGTCTGGGTCTACTAGTTGAAGACTAGTAAAGTAAAGTAAAGTAAAGTAACGTAACGTAACGTAAAGTAAAGTAACGTAAAGTAACGGAACGTAACGTATCGTAACGTAAAGTAACGTAGCGTAACGTAACGCAACGTAACGTAAAGTAACGTAACGTAACGCAACGTAACGTGACGTAAAGAAGATTGCTATTTCAAAGAAAACATAACCTCAAACACAAAAAAGAGATGTTGACTGTATTACCAAAATATTAATTTCTTGCCATTTCTAATTGCTAAGTTATTTACAATTATCACCAGCAAATAACGTTTGACAGACAGAAATGCGAACGATACAGAAAAAATTTTAAAATTCGATGAATTAAAATTCTCTAAAAGTTCAAATTGTTAAAAGAGTTAAAACCTCCTTTTTTTGAGAACAGTTTGAGAATTCTGACCATCCAAAAAAATTTTAAAAACTACTTAAAATCATTAAAAATTATTAAAACACATACATATGCCCGATTTCTTACAATATGTATGAGTTGAAAGCGCCATTATTCTGGAAAGTAAATATATATGAAGGTTCACCGTAATAACAACAACACTTTGGATTTGGCATCAAACACTTTCTGGGGAAGTGTCTGATATTGAAAGAAATTACACTACTGAGGTCGCATGATCCGATTATTATTCTTTGCCATGATTTAATAAAAGTATGTGTTTAAACGCTTTCTACTGCATTTCAACTTCCATTTATTCCCAAATATCTGGATGTGAAAAAATATATATTCATCAAAATATTCAACTAAAACAAGAATTTACTTCAATTTCGTATGCAAAGGGAAAAACTTTGTTCACGATAAGGGGAATTTTCATTACCATTCTCGATTGAATGATTCATGATTGAAATTTTCGGAAACGGGAATATATTCCGAGGAAAAAAGTATTCACGATAGAGGTGATTATGTTTTCTTTTGAACCAAAAGTGTATTGCACATCTTGCCCGATTTTGCTTTATCATTTAAAGTTTTTGTACATTATTGTTCCGCCATTTTACAGCACTTTAAAAAACAAGAATAAAGTGCAAAAAACAATCAAATAAGTAGCTGCCGACTGACTGCAAGAGGACGTTTGCGGCCAAGTCCTGTAGTCGTGCAGCTAAGTAGGCCACAGAATTTTTCCGAGAACAACTCACAGAAACACGCTCAAATGCACATCAGAAAAAATGCGAGATATTTTTATGAGTCTGAAACTGGGGTTGACCCAAAAAATTTTTGGTTTTGTAGTCAACGTGCAGACCACTTCAACCATCTCCACCCTATAACTTCTTTCTCTTTTGTACTTTTTTATTGTTGTTGCTGCTGCGTCCATTGTTTCAAATTATTCTAGTGACTTTATTTACCAAATTTTCCTATTTTTTTGTATTTTATGCAGCGCCATTTAAATTGGCAGCTGTTTTCAATTTTTTATCTTGGTAGCACTGCCTTTTTAGTACATGAAAATCAAGGTTATATTTCATTACATCAACTTAAAACCCATTCAAAAAAGGTTTTAAGGTTGTTTTAAGAAAATATATTTATATGGTAAAACCAGGTTTGAATGGCTGTTTTGAACGTCAAAGCAACTTTAAAACCAGTCAGTGTGAAAATATTGTAAGCTTTCATTCTGATATCTCGGCATTTTCTTCCTGTTCAATGCTGAGCTATTCCCAGGAGGTTTTGGAACTGAGTTCCTTAGCAAGCCCGCCGTTCCTAGCTAACTAGTTGAAGAAATTTCTCTATTGTTCTTGAACTTTTTTTATAAATGTACGTTATGGTCTTAGGATAATTTCGTACAATACCAGGGCCTTTGTTCCGCTGAAGTATTAATAGGGAAGGTGATGAATCGTCTTGAGTTTTTCCAGATCTTGAAGATGACAGAGAAGGCGACTCTTCGAGATCACATCAGAGAACTAATTTGGATTGTTTTACGGTCTTTGGCTGCTTAACCGCAGCCCTTGTCTAGTCTGGTTCCACGGATGCCCACATAACTTATGCAAAGTACGGGTTTAATGACTGATGTAACACCACTGAGCTCACTTGAGTTTAGAGGACGAAGTGTTCATGGCTACCCCATTGGCTTTAAAGCCTGATGACAATATGTCTGGGTCTACTAGTTGAAGACTAGTAAAGTAAAGTAAAGTAAAGTAACGTAACGTAACGTAAAGTAAAGTAACGTAAAGTAACGGAACGTAACGTATCGTAACGTAAAGTAACGTAGCGTAACGTAACGCAACGTAACGTAAAGTAACGTAACGTAACGCAACGTAACGTGACGTAAAGTACGTAACGTAACGTAACGCAACGTAACGTAACGTAAAGTAACGCAACGTGACGTAAAGTAACGTAACGTAACGTAACGTAAAGTAACGTAACGCAACGTAACGTGACGTAAAGTAACGTAATGTAACGTAAAGTAACGTAACGTAGCGTAACGCAACGTAACGTAAAGCAACGTAAAGTAACGTAACGTAAAGTAACGTAGCGTAACGTAACGTAACGCAACGTAAAGTAACGTAACGTAGCGTGACGTAAAGTAACGTAAAGTAACGTAACGTAACGCAACGTAAAGCGACGGAAGGTACTTCGTGTCCACTCCGAACAGGTTGGAGTTGTGTTGCGTTTTTTTGCGGTTTGGCTGGCCACGTTGATACGTAAAGTTACGCGGGGAGAGTAGTTCATGACATGTGCGCTGCAACGACTTTTACTAAACTAGGTGCTGTTGCCACTCAACAGTAGTCACCGGAGAGTTTATCTTTCTGATGTGACACAGGCTTTAGGCAGCCCGAAACACCTCAGCAAAGTGTATATCATAGGCAAAAGAAAACTGTGATACTTGGATTGCAACCCATGTGTACCTGGTAACTCACAAGTTGTCTTTCTTCTCTTTGAGAGCACTCTGGGGTTGGACACTATGCGCAGGTACCCACGATAATCTTGACGACATCTGTTCAATGCTGAGCCAGTGTCCCGTTGGTATAATTGGCTTCCATTTCTGATATTTTAGTTTAAAAAAAAATTCTATAATAAAAACGGCAGAAAAAAATAAATAATTTTCCAACTCGAATGCCATTTAAGAACCACAATTAAACACCCCAGATTCATATTGCAGTTCAACTATTAAAGAGTAGTTGTTGCTGTTTCTATGCACTCATTCGTTGTAGCATTCCAAGGCGATAGCATGCCCAGTTAACTTGCTGTAGTCCCCGCATATACAGCCAACTTCTTACGTGCTGCCAGCAACAGCCTATTGGTTAAAGTATGTTAATTTGACTACATAAATTGCACTCGTGTTTTAACAAACAAAGTGTTTTTAGATTTCTTGCCACAAATATTTATGTGTTTGTTGAATGTTTACTTTACAATGACGTTAAGTGAATGAATTTAATTGCAAACAAAACTCAATCAATTGACTTGTTATGAATGAATCATTAAAAAAAAAAATTAAATTAAATAAAATGAAACTAAATAAAATTATAAGAAAACAAAGCCCATTCAGTGAAGTACAAGCCAGTTTTTCAATTTCCATGGAAGTGCAAAGAAACAAAAAAAAAAAAACAAAAGTCATGCATAATTTACACTTTTTACATGCATCTACTTGACGTTCTTAAGCACACAGTCGCACATGTGGCAATTTGTTGTAATAATCATTGTAATTTAATTATACATGATTGTTAGAAATAGTAGTCGCAGCGCTAATAAATGTAATTATATGAATTATAATCTTAATAATTTTACTGGATATTTTTTGTTTGTTTTTTTTACTTATTTAATAAAAAAAAAATGAGTTTAATTGCATTCTTGTGCTAAATTCTTCAAATAGTTGATGAATAACAGGTGAAAAAAACGAGTTTCCAAGCTGAAACTATTATGTAATTGCAAATGAATGAATTTATTTATAGTTGGCCCGAAGCTGTAAACAAGCGAGCAACTATTCCGAAGTATGAGTCAGAAAAAAAAATATAAATCACTTTTATAAGTCAAGAAAAAATCTGGTTGAAGAGAACAGAACACTGCAAGATAAAAATATAATAATAAATAATCGCCTACTCTATTGTCAATTTTACTTAACGAACTTCTCTGTCGAACAAATGCCAGCAGAATTTGCTATTTACATCGTTTTTTTATTGCAGGCCCAACAAGGCGATTATTATTGCCATGAGGCAGAATATGAATATAACAGCTTGAATCGGGATCTCGCGAAGATCTCGGAGTGGGGTCGATTTCAACCTCCGAAAAATCTCATACTGTATCCGTGGCATTAACGCATGACTGAGCATGCATCCTCATGGCTGGTATAGATATTAAAGAATCAGAAACTCTGTATGTTCTGTGTGCTTAACGTTCGCTGGGCTGGACAAATTTTTCAGCTCTCAGAAGAAGCATTGAAAAAAGACCGTGCAGGAAATACTTCACACCATCTGATCTCCCTACCACATACATATATACAATGCCTCCATCAGACCGAAAATGGAATGCAATTCTCTTGTATAGGACTGGACTGGTGCTGCAAAGTCTACTTTGAAGCTTCTCGACAGTGTGCAGGAGAGGGCGCAAAGATTTATTCTTTAACAGTAGATTAGCCAACTCTATTGACTCGCTGTTTTATAGCTAAAAATGGCATGGAATGTCTTTCCATGATATCAGTTAACTCGTCCCGAAACTCGGCCATTTCTACGTGTGACAAGATTGTCGTCGAGAGATCATCCATTTGTGGTCGATTTACCAGCGAATCAGCGAGCTTTTTGTTCGTATGTGAAATAAACTTCTCCCTGCAGAAGTCTACCCCGTCAATTGTGATGTTGGAAAGTTGAAGTGAAATGGCCACAAGCACTACTCCCTCTATTCTGCTACACATAACTTGTTTTCCTAGTTCCGGTGCAATGCATTGCATACGTAGGGGGTACTGGTGGTCCAAGAGAAGAAAAAGATATAAATAGAAAAGTTTGTAAAGTTATCGTAGTACTGTAGAATTTTATTTAACGGACAACTTCTTTGGCGCACGCTGTTGCAATGTTCCATTTTGCATTAACAATTTATCTTGACAGGACATCGCCTGCACACTTGGTGTCCAGTCATAATGTATTTCACCCTATAAAATGAAACGAAAACTCTGAAGGGAGTCAAGATTACTGAAAGCAGTCGCAGTATGTGGAAGGAATCACAATCAGTTGGGGGCGTTGATGGCTGATTTCAGATTTTTATTTGCTACAGCATCCTCCTTAGTCGGTATTTTACCAACAAAATGTCGCCGAAGTAGAATAATATATTTATCAAGTGGAATCAGGTGATTTTTTGCAAATTTATGTTTTACCAGGGTAAATGTCAAAATTTGTTTACAGTTTATGCGCGCCAATATAATTTTTACTCATTTCATTAATTTTAGAGAAAGTTGGAAAAACAATTAAGGAATACATAAATGAAACTTGTGTTTTTCTTGCTATTGTATTGTATTGTGTGTTTTCTTTTGAGAGAGCAGTGCAAAAACATTAATGACATCCCCAATGAGTTTTACACAAACAAAATGCCTGGTATTGTTGTTTTGTTGTAGAGTTGCGGCTACTTCATACATTTTTTTTTGTTCACTTGCACGAATTAGGGCAGCAAGTGCTCTTCTATTTCCCCTAGAACAAGAGTAATGTCACAGAAGCTGAAGCATTATTTCCTGTTACGAGACACTCGTATGCTGAGCAGTAGAGAAAGGCAAATTAAGAAAATCTCTATTTCAGTAAATAAAAATTTTGGATTGATAAATAAAAATTCAAAATAAAGTAAATCATATCCATAAGCGTTTTACCGATGCGTGATGAAGATTGGAACGAGTGTATCAGGGTCTCTCTTGATTGTTCTGTTTGTGCTTGTTCTAAATTACAATTTTACCAGTTTTTTTATGCTGGACTCTTTAGCTCTGCCAAATAGTAAAAATTTGCGTGATTTTATAAAAAATCAAGCCGTTAGAATTTAAACGCCAACAATCTTCTGAATACGTGATTTTTTTTTTGCGAAACTTGGTACGATGCAATATTGCAATTCCATGAATTACACTGTACGAATATGAATGAAAACTGTGCTCCACTAAAATCTTCAATATCATGCACACATTTATTTACTTGAAGTTTTTTTTTTTCATAAAATAACTTTTTCTCTAGTTCGTGACGTTTTCAAATAAGTGTCATTCTTTATCCCAGTTGGCATTTTCAATCGTAGATTTCGATAGCGTACGTTCAGTATAACGGTAGGAACTGTGTCAGGATGTCGATTCTTCGCTATGAATCGCCTAGGATGATCTGAAAAAAATCGTGCGAGACTTTTACATCGATACTACAACAGCACTGCCTTCAAATTATGGCCTTAATGAATATTTTACGATCATCAAACACTGAGTTGAAAAGAAGCAAAAAATAAATAAAATTGTGGTGAAATAGTGATCGTTCAATTGTCGTCAGAATGTTTAAACGATGATTCTGGAACACTCAGTCGTAGAACAATCCTCTAAATAACTCTCAACTACTACGACTATTCACTAGCACAATAATCATCACTCGTACAGGGTGGCTATATGATCTGAATTCTTTATAACTTCTTTAATTATTATTTTTTCTTTGTTTTTTTTCCAGCATTTTGTGAAGAAGACTTGGGGAATTAATTATGAATCATTACACGATCGAACAACGTACAAAAATAATTGAATTTCATTTTTCAAACCAACAGCCTATTGTGTTGACACAGCGTGCATATCGCCGTCATTTTAATGTGCGCATTGCACCCACACCAGATTTAACAGCTCCTGACAGTTTTCTTTGGGGATATTTGAAAGAAAGAGTGTACGTTAACAACCCAAGAACAGTACTCCAACTAAAAACCAACATTCGAATAGAAATCACGGCCTTTACACCCGAAATTTTGTGAAAAGTTATGGAAAATATGCTAAAAAGAGCACGTACTTATGTGTGAAGCAGAAAATTGACATCCCTTATAGGATATCATTTTTCAAAGATAATTCCAAAAAATTTCCCAATAATATACTGTATTTACAAAAAAAAAAATTTTAATAATCGCATAAATAAAAAAGTTAAACCATTTAGCTCATTCTGCGCCACCCTGCACAAGCAACATTTGGGTGAGCAAAATATAACTCTGCTCCAACAATCGCCTGAACGTTGAAAAGGAGAGTCGCAAAATTTATCGCGCGCATTTAACAATCTTCCCAATGCCAGTTGGGATAGCGAATATTAACAAATACATACTAGTGGTAACACACACATACTCGTACATACGAGCCGACTGCAATGAAAGAATATTCCTGCAATTATGCCGGTAGCAGTGAGAAATTTGTGTTAAATTTTTCTTCATTCTTTTTGGGTTAAAAATATGTGTTTATTTTCCAAATTCATTCATTTATTCAGTCATTCATTTTTGCTGATAAACATTTCGTGATAAAAAAAAATCAAGTTATATGAAAAAAACAACAACAACAACACAAATGAATCGAAATTGTTAATCATTCAATTATAATGCATTCCAAGAAATTTCCACATTTCAAGCATGAGAAACAGCAAAAACAAACGCATATACCCACACACACACACAAAATAATAATGAAGAACACACACACACACACAAAATAATAATGAAGAACACACACACACACTTATAATAATGAAGAACACACACAGGCACTCGCATCTCACGTCACGATCTATGGAAGAGATATTGAAATCAAAAGCAATTACAGCGAAATTAATGTCATAGAGAAAGATTAAGTGACACTCTGAACGAACATGTATGGAATGCTGTTGCCATATCGTAACTCCGCCTGACTTAAAACTAAACAGAATTCTTTATCACCAACCATAATTAACTACGGCTTATCAGTAAAAATCACGTTATAGAATGAAAAACTAATAAATAATAATTGTGGTGTAAGTTGGATAAGTGAATGTGGGTGGCGATGGCTGAGGTAGTTCCCATTTTGACTACAAAACCAAAGGTCTTGGTTTCGAGCCCAGTATAAAAACATTTCGCATTTTTGTGATGTCCATTAGTGTGCCTTTGTGTCAATCATTGTCGCAAGGTTTCAGTGTCTGAACAATACCAGCTCTCGCTGATACCAACCACAGGCACATCAGAGCGCCCTCATTCGACGGTATTGTGTAGCATCCGCAAAGTGAAATACTCAATAAAAAATGGCCATTGAAATAAACACAGCTTCAATATTGAATACGTTCCCTTGATATCAGAAGGGCTGCAACCATGGCATAATTCAAAACGTACTAAAGCAGAGTTGTAATAATAATGAGAAAGCTTTCCTCTCTCTATCTCTTCTCCCTTTCCTGTAGAAGTTAACACCATTATTAGGCAATCATTGCCAGAGTGTTACTTCTCTTTATTAAAAAAAACTCTTCCTAGAGGGTATTAGCTGTTCCTCTGTCATATTTGGATTTCGGAAACGGCGTTACGTTATTTTATTTCGAAAAAATTTAATTTTTTCTATTGGACCAGTGCTCAGACGAAGTCCCTTACTTATGCAATGCATTGCAACGTAACTAGTTGGAAAGGGTTAGTGTAGAGAAGAGACAAGCTGTGAAGTGATTGATTAATTCTTGCACAACTCTGCAGTTGCTTGTTCTTTGATAATTTATATATCAGAGTTGCTGCGTCTCTGGTCGCCAATGTTCTTGCTCAAATACTGACGTAGTACACAAAAAATAGAACACTTTTTTTTCTATGACCGGATCGTAAACGGTGGTCCTTCTGGGTGCATAGTCTAATTGAGCTAACAACTAAGATATCTTTTGAGACAACACAAGGATCTTGTGGTGACTATCTATTTAGACTAGAAGCAACACTACACTCCCACGAGGTAATTTGTGGAAAGGAATAAACCAGAAAGCACATCCCTTGCGAACAGATTTCCTAGCACCGAGTGAATAGAAGTTAAATATCGGCTGATTTTATTTTTGCTATTTGTTTTCTCAGTGTAAAAAAAATATTCATGATATGTGGATGAGTCCAAGTCCATAGTCCGCACCACGGCACCGACGAGTCCTCCCAGATCCCGGGTCCTCGCTCTGCAGCAACGCATCGATGTCCACCTTGTTCCTCCGTAGCAAGTATCCTACGTATTGCGCCACAGCGTTCCAATTGTCCTCACAATCGACCATCCCCTATCTCACGCAGGCAGGAGTGAATCCGGCAACTCGCTGCGCCATTGCTTTCCTCTCAGCATGCCATGTGATCAAGTTGAAGAAAGTGTGTTCTGCATCATCAACCGTCATACCACATTAAATGCAACCGCCCTGCCCATGCGGTACAGGTACTACCGGAAGTACTCGCGGCCCGAACGGAATTTTGTCGGGAAGTATTAACCTCCCAAAATTTCCTCCGAACACATATGTACATACTTCCAAGCAGGGAAAAAATCACCCTTTACATACTAACGCCACCTTGTGGTATCAGAGTAGACATAAGCTCTGGCCTCATGCTTCGGGGAGGGTCCGCCACCTAACATAACAATGCTTAACAAAGTGTCACACTTGAGACTATCCGAAACATATATGATTTCTTGATTTGGCATGCAGATTGTTGCTTATATTCTGCACGGTACGGTACGTGCTGAAATCAGTTTTACAAACATGCCTCGTCTGGGTGTATCATGCGCGTGCATGACATTATTTGTATTTTACCATTATTAAAATGTGTACCAAAAAATAAAAAGGATTTATTATTTTTTTAAGATAACCTCATATCACCGAAAATAGTTAAGGGTATTAAATTAATAATAATAATAATAATAATAATAATAGATAAAAAATAAAACACCCCTGTGGGAAACTATTTGCCCAACAACAATTATCAGACGTCTATGCGCAACTAAATCCACAGATGAAAAAACAAATAGAATTAATATTCCCGTTAAGCGGAAATACCTCAAATTAAAAGAACTATAATAAATAAGAAAAAAAAGAAGAGAAAAACGAGGAGAAAAAAAAAACTGTTGACACTAATTGAAATTTATCTGACAAGTATCTGATGACAGTTATTAATTCTAGCACGTTTAAAATAACAAGATAAATTAATCAAACGCATAAAAACCCATTAGAGAAAGAAAAATTAACCGTGTTCAATATTTAAAATGATTTTAAATTAATCAAATTAATATGGGCAAATAAAAAAGTTTCACAAGAAAGATTTTCAAACCGATTATGTTTACAATTCATTATCGAATGATTATTAATTCATATTCCTCTGAACGTTACAGCAGACAAATCGTATTTATTACTGCAGCGTTTAGGATCACTTTTACATTCGTTTTCTTGTTTCTCGTTTTTTATATATATTTTTTTTTTTTTGAGGAAAATTCTCAAGAAATCAATAAGAAATAGTTACACAAAGTGAATAAATGTATATACTAAGTGTGTGAATTTGTTTCTTTGTCACAAGGATTAGAAGAAATACAAAAATATTTCCAACCGAGATTAAAAAAAAAACTCTCACAAAAACAAAAATGGTAATGAAATCAATAAATGTTTGCGTTGTTGTGTGTTCTGAACGAAATGTGTATTAGAAAAAGAAAATTGGAAACTTTTCCCACACACAGACTTTCAAAAGGTCAATGGGCTTCTAGGAAATCGTTTGATTGTAACGTCGTCATCGACACATTCACACTCCTCTAAGGGGCGTCAAAATAGTTTTGTTAACTTTATCTATCAATACGGTTTACTTTTGCTCTTTCAGCATTCTTTGGTATTTTCTATTTTTCAACAACAACAAAACTACAGGAAAATAAATCCAGAGAATGATAAAAAAAAGAACCAAAAAAAAAACAAATAATAATAATAAAATATTCGAAAAGAAAGAAAAGCAGCAACAAAGACAAGAAATAAACCCAAAACGAAAAGCAAAATATCGTTTGAAAATAAAGAAACTGAAATTCCTTTGAGGTTGTGCCGCATGCCATTCATTATCTATTATTGACCTATTGATGCTTCCTAATTCCTGGAATTCTCTCTGTGAATGTGTGTGTGTGTGTGTATCAGTTTACAGCAAGTAAGCATGGAAAATATTTTCAAAACTCTTCAAGCATTTAAAGGAACACAACACCGTCACCCAAATAAAAAAAAAATAAAAAAACAACCAACCATCCAATCAATGCAACCAGTTAAAACGTAATTGATCATTTTAAAGCAGAGATGAAAAATATAGCACCTCCTTACCTCTTCTGTCAAGCCTAATTCTGAGCCCAAATTACGGCCAGCGATATCGATCGAACTTGCATGCATTCCAACAGAATTTCGTTTAAAATTCCAATTCGAATCGAATGCCATTATTTGGCCCCTGATCTAATAAAGGGCGGTCCAACCATAATGCACGATGAGTCACAGCTTCAAGCCAAGTTTTTTTGCCCAACTTAATTTGACATTTCTTTGTTTCAGATTTTGACAAATTCAACCATGGAGAGGTACACAATTGAGCAGCGTGTTAAGATTGTTGAAGCCTTTTACGAAAATGGACGTTCAAATCAAAATGCATTTCGTAGACTTCGTGAATTTTTTGGTCAGCATAATCGTCCAAATGTGTTCACAATCGAGAGAATTGTGGATGGCTCTCATTAGCTTTAAAATAAGGCGTCAAAATTAACATTTCCTATTCCCTACACTATCCCCCTCTCTATCTAGTTCCAGAAGAAAAAATAAAATACAAGAGGAATAGAAATGATAGATCTTCCTTCGTCGTCTGGCATAAATTCAAAGCTTATCCGAATAAAATTGAAAATAATCACACTGAAATGTCTTATTGGAAGAAACTTTACACTAAATCTGGATTGTAAACTAAACTTTACACTATTATTTTTTTATTTATTACTGAACAAGTCGATTTTGTATACTGTGTACTGTATCGGCATCCAATACGAAGAAAATCCAAAGCCATCCAAATAAATTCCTTCATATTATTCCGATCATAGCTGGGATTTTTTTCAATTAGAAAAATCTGCTCGTTGCGATGTGTGAAAAAAAATGCGGAGTAATTAAAAATAAACACTATTTTCGGACATTTTCGACAGAGGTATCACGCGATAATGGGACACGAACCCCATGTCTTTAGTCACTTAGGAAAAACTATTGAATATACATATATTTTTAGTATTCCTTCCTTTCTTTCCCCTTATATGTATATATAATATTTGTTTAAATTATAATTTCTTATGTACAAATAAATATACTGTTAAGCATGGGAATTCCCGGGAAAGGGAATATAATCTGTTTTCCTAACAAAAGACAAGGAAGTTTATAAAGAAATGCAAAAAGTACTTTTATAAAACTACATTTAAATAAAAAAAAAGAATATTTTATGACTGTTTTACGCCAAATAAAGTGGAAGCTAGTGGCGACATTACGATAAATGCAACAAAGAAACGCTACAATACCAAATTTCTTCCAAAAATTTTTGCATTTTCTTTAGCCTTTTTTTTGGAAATTTTTATCCAAAAAACTTTTTAAAAACCACGCATTTATTTATATTTCCATGAATAAAAATTACATATTAGACATCAAAGGAGCATAAAACTAAACATTTATTTTTGCTGCCCTGATTCACTATCCTACACAATCGCACGATCCACTCACAGGGGAATGATAATGAAGTCTAACTTAAAAAATCACTTCAAAATGGCGTTGTAAGTGTCAAACTTTTTTTTTCGCAAAATTTATGATTGAAGGAAACTTTGCTCGATGATTGGGATGCATATGTATGTATTTGTGGGAAGGTAATGCTCACGAAATACACAGTGAAGCAATCTCGACATTTAGATACCCTAAACTGCTTGAATTTTTTTTTATCATGGACCAGCACCCAAGAGATAACCCCTACACATGCGATGTACAATTACTGGAACTAGAGGAGAGGAATGAAAGGGACAGATGACAGGTGGTGAAGCTTTACTACCTTACAACTCTGTTCTTGCACATTTTTTTGTTTATAGCGGTGTTCCAGTGCCTCTGATCTCAAGGAGACTTATTCAATTTTAAAACTTTATTTAAGTAGCCATTTAATTAATTATTTTACTTGGACGATGATGCTACACACTACAAACGAAGGAGGATGCTCTGATGTGCCTGTGGATTGGTATCAGCTGAACCCGGTACTGTTCCAGTGACTATGCCTTCGACAATGAAACCTTTCGAAAAAAAACTGACACAAAACCACACAATGCGAGATGCTTTTATGACTTAGTCTGAAACTGGGTTCGAACCCAGGACTTTTTGTTTGCGTAGTCAACGTGCAGACTACTTCAGCCATCGCCTCCTCCAATTTCAGTTTCGGCCGTCATTGCCAAAATAATGAAATGAATCTGAGAAGCTGCAGAATAATTCTATAAAGTAATTGGCATCCCCATTTCTCTGAAACATTTTTCAAGGGACACCCTAAAACACAATCCAATTGTGTAAACATTCACTCATTCATGTATTTATTTACATACTGCTTACAATTCATGTAATAAATGCACACAATTTCTAACTACCGCACATGCACATACCCATGCATACTTGTATATGGGTGTATATATGCGCACATGTTTTAATATAAAGAATTGATTAACTGATTTATATCGTATTGAACAACAACAACAAAAGTTCAATGTACCATTACAATTTAAGCGACAGCAACGTCTTGTGACAAACTTCTAATACCAGATACAAATGCACACACACACACACACACACACATGCTATTTTCTTTTCTCTGTTTTTATTGCCCACAAGAATTTTTAATACTAAACAACAATTTACATTTTGAAACTCTTTGACAGAATTCTGGGAATCCATTGTAAAAAAAAAAATTATTGCGTTCGTTCGCTTTAAGTAACCAACAATAAAGTAAGATTTTTGTTCATTTTATTAAACGTATTCGGAGGAAATTTCATTTCAATTCGTTAGAATACAAGTTGAATGAGTTAATGGAATGCATAAATTAAATGGTAATTAAAGAAATTTTCTCTTTACTTTTACAGCGATTTTTGGCCATTACGAGAGATCTATTAACATACATTGTACTTCATCCAAATGCACTCGCCAACCATCAAGGATGACAATTGACACTTTCAAAATTGTACTCTTTTCACCCCAAAAACAAGGCATTGCCCGGGGAAAAGAGGACGGATGGCAGCCTCACCATTGAGAATACTTAAGCTAAATTGAGTCTGTTTGAAGAGTAACGTTAAAAACTTCATTTGCGGAAAAGTACTCAACTGAAGCCAATTCCTTAAACTATTATCATTAAAATCATTAAAAATTGTTTTTAGAAACTGATCAATTCGTACTTTCGTCAGCTGCTGGCGAATATTAGTTTCTTTGCGTAATATCTCATCAGATGGAGTGTACAGGTGCAATAACTCATTCACAAATCAATGATATCACACAGCTGCAAACCTTCTGAAAAAAAATTTGTTTGAAGGGAGGGATGACAATGTAAACCATACGCAATTATAAAATTTTAAATTCCACTGAATATGTTATTAGAGTACTGCAGTACTTTTGCAATGTAAATTGTACTGACTTCACCATCCCTGGTGGGAATTGAAACGTGTGGTAGGGAAATTAAATTGATACTTAACTTGATGAATGTTGTAAGCGCCAGTTCAGGTTATAAAGCGGTCACAAAAGAGAAGATTATTATTATTTTTATTGTATATTATTAATAATTTGTTCATCAAATTTCCGTTCTTTGATGATTTCAAAAAAAACAAATTGGACTGGGTACAGTGAATTTCATATGAACATACTTAGTTCTATCCATGCACTATTATTCTCTAAGAAATTAGATCTTGAGGGGGCTGTAGGAATAATTCATGAATGCCTAAATACATAATAGAGAATGACGAAAATCACTTTATTCTTGATTTCATCATACACGAAATTTTTTTTACACATTTAATTATGCAACAAAAATCAGCATCATTGTGGTGAACTGTAAATGTCTTGTTTTATTCATATCATACATGGAAAAAATCAATTAACAAACGAAGATTCAATTAAAATAATAATTAAATTTCAACCGATCACGAAAATTGCAGGATCAATTAAGAGTTTGAATTTTTTTTTGCATTTAACTCTTTTATGCTGTTTTTTTTATTGCACTGTTCTGAGAGAACACTAAAATCAATTAAAATAAACGTGGGTTCCATTAAATTATTAATTAAGAAATCAAATTGACTGAGCCCATTTAACTGTTAATGGGAAAAAATTTAACCATATGCGTATAATGAAAATAGTGAAATTTTTCTTCACATAAAACTTTCATTTCTCTCGAGGTGAAAATTGATATGATGAATTTTACGTGGAATTTTTTTCACGTTATCATTCTCCGTGAAGATTGAAAAGGGAAGATTTCAAAAACGAACAAATTAATTAATAATAACAACCAATTTAACTTTTAATACAGAAATAAAAATTCGTGACTTTACATTTTTAAGTGTTAAAATAACAGGGGCCAGTTAATTCGTCAACCACATAAAAAGTATTGCATTTGAACAATAAAAGTACTTAAATGCAAGAATTAACTGAAGTGTGAAAATTATAGAATTTAAAGAATTAAATAAATAAAAATATGAGTAGTGCAACAATTTAGGCTTGGAACTATGATGCATTAGCAGTTGAAGTTAATCCGTAAGAGAACTCCAAAATTGGACATCGATATCTTTGTATACTTTGACAAAACACACTCAATTGGTCTGTTGGTTTGCATTTCATTTATCATTTATGCATGTTTGCACTATAATAGCTGATCTAGAAATAAAAAATTATATTTATCAAAATATATAAATAAAAGAAGAATTTACTTTTATTTCGTATGCAATTCCCCAGCAAAAATCAAGTGAATAAATTAAAATGAAAAGTGAAAAAACTCACGTACTTCACGATAGGGGAATTTTATTCTGAAGTGATATTATTCACGGGGAATTTTTTCACCATTGCAAATTTATGGGGTTTTCATTAATGAAATTTTATAAATTTTCCAGAATTCGGTTGTATTCTTTTTCGTATCCCATACCTGTTCTATTTCACGAGCACAATTATAAATTATGGTATCCTTGATTTGTTTCCACGTATTATATATTATATATTATAGATAATGTTGAAATTTTCTTAAAAATAGTAATATTTTTGGGGACGGCGAGATTTTCATTCACTGACCACCCAAAAATGTAGCATATTTCAAGTTTTCTTTATACACTGAGACAAAACTGGATATTAATTATATCAGTTTGTAAAGTAATTTTACAGACTAAATAAAAAATGCTAAAAGTGCTAAATAATCACTTTTGAAAATTCATAATGCTAAATTAGAGAAAAAATTGCTAAATCTAACACTAAAAGTGCCAAACTGGCAACTCTGCGTCAATAAAACCTTGCTATTTTTTCTTTGGTTGTGAATTTCACTATGTGCAAGTTCTGAATTCGCTATCTGGGCGCTTACTATTTTTAATTTTGTTAAAGCCCAGTGTAGAACACACCTACTTTAGATAGTAAACTATCCAGTCTACTCGATCAACCTAACCTAACTTATTTGAATACTTAATGATTTATGATTGTGCCAACACTTTTTCTTCCACATTTGAATGAAAAAAATTTTTGGAAATAAATTTCATCAGCAGTAGAATAAATAAAAAGCTTTCTTAGAGTTTAGCATTTACATTACACGATCTGTAGTTATTTCAGAACAGAGGGGGTGAAATGTGGCACCTTTTGAATAAAAACCGAACGCCTGGTCATAAATTCAAAATTCTTAAAACCGCCTCTTGTGTTGACAACTGTTCTAACAGCGCATGTACATATTTTATGGCCAGTAGTTTGAATCAATTTGTAGCCAAATTTAAATGCTATTTTATTTCTTCTAAAACAAAAATCATCCACAAAAAAAAACCAAAAACCAAATGTAATAAAATGAAGGAAAACAAAAACAAAACCATTTACAGCATTGTTGCTATTTGATGACAAAATTGGAAATAACAACAATACATGTATCAGTCTTACCAATACGGAATTTTAAAATTTATATCAAAATTGAGGTAAAGAAATGTCAATTAAAAATGATTTCAAATTTATTTTCAATTTCATAATTCTCAAATTCGGTATTATGTAGCACCGGCGAAGCAAAATAACTATTAAAAATGGCTACTAAAAACGAAACTTCAAAAATTTAATACGTCTCCTTGACATCACACACGCTACAACGCTGCTATAAAAACAAATAACGTGCCATAAGCAGTGTTGTAAGTAGTGAAGCTTCACCTGCTATCATTTCTCTTACTAATCCTTTCCACTAGTTCCAGCACAATGCACCGCATATGTTGGGGTCATCTCCTGAGTGCAAGTCCAAGATAAAAAAAAACAGATGCTATACGAAAAGAGTGCACACACATATAAAAAAGATTTATACTTGACATACCATTGACATTCCTGTATTTGTGAGTAACTTAAAATTATTAAAATGTTATGCCACGTTCGAAGACCGCAAGGAAGGCGATTCCATCACCGTTATTGTAAGAGCACAATGGATCACGGAGAGGGAATGTAATGGAGTGGACTTGTTTCTCAGCGAGTGGAGTTCCTTTTGGTGAAATAAAACTTCGAAACAGACTTCGAAGTTGGTCCAAGATTGTTTCGTCACGAATGGTATTCAAGTCTTGGATTCGCCATCCTAATCTCCAAATGTGAATTCCATTTGAAAAACATATCAAAAGAAATGACTGCAATTGGTATTTAAGTTCTGGATTGGGCAGCATAATAGCCAGATTTGAAAGCCATTTCAAACGAACAGTGGCACTCGCCATTTTAGCAATAAGCAAAAGCTGATAGAGTGCGAAACTATACTAACCTCAATATTGAACAATCTCATTGAATACATGTCAAATCCATGTGCAGAGGTAGTAAAAAATAATAATCGAACTTTTTTTCAAACCGAATTACTACACCTAAATTCCGTTAATTAAAAACGCAGTGGCAACACTGACATTAATACATACCTCTATACACATACACAAATTTCATATATGTACATTCCCAGCTAGCATTTTGTATCACATTCCAATATTTTAGGAATCGGCTTCATGGGAAAAATAACCGCTTATGACCGTTTGTTAGAAAATTGTACGCTACAAATGAATCATATCAAAGAATCATTTACCATACAACTTTCTGATTAATTTTTGAGCAATTTTTTAAAGTTATTATAACTATGCGGAGTCTTTTTTATATCATAATTTAATCCTCAATTGAATAATTTCAATTTTAAACATTTTTCTTACTACTTAGGAGGAAATTTTGGATCACTTTGCAATCACATTCTATTTGGTTGCGATTCTTTCTAGAATCATATTTATTCTTCAAGTTTTATAGAAAAAAAGAATTATTTAAAATATTTTTTAAGTCTTTTTTTAATAATTAACAAAAAGTATAGGTAAAGATGAAAAAAATTAGAAGTCTATTTGCTTTTGTAACAAAAATTACACACATATGTATGTATGTAATTAAAAAATGTTTATAATAAAACCAATACAAATTAAAAATAATAATAAAAGAAATGTAACAAAAAAAATTATTATGCGCGTTTTCTAACTTTATCCGTGCAGTTAAACTTCTAACGAGATAGCAATTTTTATTTCTATTTATTAATAATGATAATACGTCTGTAGTTTTACTTTATTGTTGTAACTGAAAAAGATTTTTCAGCGCGAAAGTATATGAGCAAGCTAATTCATTCTTAAAAACTTTTCCCAGAGCTGCTCTGAGAAATACTGCGGGTCCATCACCTGCTGTTTCTGAAAGTTGTAATTTATATATACTTTATTTTATTTATATACATATGTATGTATATACTTGCACAATTTTTTGAAACTTTTATTTTTAATTAAGCAACGCTTTCTTCGCGACTTTAGTTAGACGAATATACAATAACTGAAAAGTTATATTAAATAATTTAAATTTTCCGAATTTTTTTTTTTATAAAAATTTTTTTTTTATTTACATATGTATAAATCGTATATTAATACTTTTGCAATCACTTTAGTGATAAATCAGGTTTTAATCGTCACAAGTGATCTCAAAAGGTTCATTTAGGAATTTTTTTTAAAACTAACCACCCAATTGCTAGCTGGGTTCCACATGTACACATCAGTGTTGGCAAAATTTGTACAATTGCACTTTTTTTTTTGGTACTATTCAAACTATAGAAGTTCTATCATTTTTATATAACAATTCATCATTGCGTATGATTGCAAATAAATACAAACATACGTTGCATGAAATCAAAAAAGTATTTGTTTTAACAATACAAACTCCACGAAGCTCTTAAGCTTGACTAAGCGGTAATCGAACTCGCACCACCACATTGATAAGACTAATGCTCATGCACTAGAATACAGAGGCACATTGCAAAAATCATTTCGAACAAGCAAAAACTTCTTAATTCAACGCGTGTGCAGTTAGACCTCTTAGAATTTTCTTGGATAAGAACGTTCTTTTCAATTGTGGCGGTATACAATTTAGCAGGCACGTCCAGTTTCATATGGTGAAACATTAACAATCAAAAAGACAATTTTGTATTTTGGATAATGTAGAGATTTTTTGATTTCATATGACGATATAGTCTATTTATTCTTTCTTTTTTGCTACTAGATCGGAATTTGAAATTAAGTGATACTCAGCTGTCAAATAACTTATGTAGTAATTTTGTACATACATTTTTAGATTTTTCTTTGACAGATGCACATGATTTAGCCACGGAATTCCATTTAACTTTATTTGGCAGCAGTTATTTCTTACGAATTACAGGAGTTTTCGAAATAGAGGGCTTTCGATTAAGCGACCTTAAAATAGGAAAAATAAGGTTATTCAGTTTCTTCTTGACGTTATAATTCCCTATTTAAAGATGTTCCCACTATAAATTCCCTTTTTTCAAAAAGCGTTGAAGGAGCGATGCCATATTTTTTGACAATTGAAATTTTCTTTTCTCCATTATTAATTGCTGAAAGTGCTCTTCTGTTTTATTAATCTAAAGAAATAAAAAAATTCCGATTATTGCTAAAATAGCTGTTAAAAAACATTGCTTTTGTAATTTTTTTTAACATAGGATCTTATTACGAATTACCTATAAGAGGTTTTTAACACTTAAGTACGATTTATAGGGCTTTCCGTAGACTTTGAACTGTTGAAAAAAAATACGAATTTATGAGGAGACCAAAATGTATAGAATTTTTACGAATTAAAGAGTTTTTCTCAAGGGACCAGCCGTTTATTTCGAATTGTGGAGGTTTTCTAATTAACGGGTTAAGAATTAGCCCGTTTTGACTGTAGCGCTATATGGATATGCTTTCAATAATCCTCAATAATCAATTTTATTGAGTTTATTTGTTAAGAAAGACTTAATGAGAATATTGTATGTAATAATACATTTCATATAATTTTTTTTTAAAGCACAATTTAGAAATTAGAATCATAAAAAATCTTTTAGTACAATGGAGGTAAAAAAAAAGTACAAAAGTGCTCAATGCCATCCCTGGTAGATATGTATGTACATATATATGTTTGTATGTACAAAGAATAATTTTAAATAAAGTAACAATGTCGAACACGACGCATTAACGAAATACGATCGTTGACCAATTAGATTGAACCAATTCACTGCTGCGTGGAGCCAAGAATTATCTTTATCTACAATGAAATAAATAAAATAAAACAACAACTAAACAAATAAAAATACAACAACAAAAGAAAAGTCTACACAAAAAGAAGAACACAACAACAATCCCATTTTAGGCAAAACCTCCACACAAGCAGCGACTTGAATTAAATAAAATAAAAAAAAATAGAGTTAAGCAATCGATCGAGAGAAACGATAGAATAACCGATCACCATTGATTAAGCATTTGATCGAACCGACCGTCCGATCGATGACACTTTCAAAGGCAATTCTAGAATAAACTTTTCTTTCCTGCTCGTTTACTTGTTGGCGGCCACGCAGTAAAAGTTTTGATCTGGACAAGTCGACCGTATGAAATTTTATTGTGCACGAGCATTTTCTGTTTAACAAAAAAAAAAAAAACCAAATATTCGCCATTTTAAAAACTCTTTGAACTTTTTTCTTTTTTTGCATAAAGCTTTTAAAGTCTTTCTTACTTGACAACAAAAGCTAGTTTTTATTAGAATATGTAGTATAGTATATACATACATGCACGTATCTATGTATAGTACGCCTGTGTATACATACATATGTACATACTTATGTATGTATGTACAAAAATACTTAACGAAATGAACAAACATACATACATATATGCATGTATGTCTGTATGTATATACTTTTGTTTTTTAAAATATATAAGCAAAACATACATACATACATACATATGTATGTATGTACATATGTAGATAAGTGAAAATAAAAATTATAAAAATTTTGTTTTCAATTTTAGTTGGATTGTAGAAGATGAACAGAACTCGCATGCATGGCGTGAAACTTTCGTGATTACGCTGGAATTCGCACATGATGTAACATTACGTGTATTCAGATGTTTAAGCATTACTCGGTTAATGTCCTAGACTATTAGCAGATAGTAGTAGGTAGGGCACTTGAGTAGGCAGGGGCAAATATGTACGTAACTTTGTAGGTACAGAAAAAGCTTGAGAATCCGGATAATTGATTGCAAACCCTAATCCGAATTACCGAATAAAAATTTAAATACCTTGTTCTTGTATTAAAAATGCTTTTGAAACACACATCGAATGAGATATTAGTGGAGTTCACGGTTCGCAGTACAGTAGATACGAGATATAAGCAACACGCCTATAAGAAAAAATCGATTATAAGAAAGTCCACCAAAAACAGCATGTCTTTTTCTGTACTTTGCATAGAAAAAATGTTCTATAAAAGAAAGTCGTATATAAAAAAAAAACCTGATAAGAGAAACTTTTCCCAAACAGCGATGGCACGATGGATGGTAGTCTGCACGTTGACCACGAATTCAAAAACAGACCTGGGTTCAACCCCAGTTTACGACTACAATTTTAAAATAAAAATAAACATCTCGAATTTTTCTATTATTGTGTAGCACCGGCGACGGAAAACAATAATAAAAATGGCTACTAACCGAAGCACACATAAACAAAAAACGTGCGAAAGCAGAGCTGCAAAAATAAATAATTAAGCTTCACCTCCTATCATTCGCATGTGTATGAGTCATCTCTTGAGTTCTGGTCCCAGATAAAAAAAAAATTATCAATGATATGTCAAAAGGTTTCATATAAGAATTCTTTTCTTACGGCAACACTGAATACATACAAAATATACAACTATGGATATCTTGAACTATAAACATTATTTTCAAGAGAATTGAAACAAATTAATATATGTATATGAAGTCTGTTCAAAAGAAAAGGTGAATTTTGTTTTCTTCGATTACAATGTCGTGGTGATCATGAGCTCTTGCCAACAGGTCGTACGGTTAATAAGGAATACTACACCCTAATCACGCCTCAAGCACCTTATTCAGCAGATTTGGCTCCCTGCAACTTTTTCCTTTTCCCAAAACTGAAGAGACTAATGAAAGGAAAGCGTTTTGCTACAATTGATGTGATGAAGTCAAAATCGAAGACCGAGCTGATGGCCATACCGAAAACGTATTGTTTCAGGGGCTGTTATAGCCCCTATGAAACTTCATTCATTTTTCATTTTATTGAAATATAATTGAAAGAAAGAAACAGCAAATGCCAGAAAGAAACAAATCTATATATATAAAACAGGATGTGTGTATGTATGTAACGTATGGACTCCAAAACAGCTGGGTCGATTTTGATGAAATTTTCAGGGAATCTTCAGAATATTCAGGCGGGTGACACTGTGAAGCCTGATTTTTGATTTTCGGTCTGCGGGCGGAGTGGCGTGTCAAAATCCAATTTTCATATTGCACCACCAATGACATACATATATTTATTTTTTTTGTTTTTTTTATTTTAAATAAATAAATCGTGTGGTAACACAACACTAATATTTGCTTAGGGCCAGCAACGCGGACTGGGTCAGCTAGTATAAAATATTTCAATAAAACTTTTATATTTTATATTTATATTCTTTCTTTCTTAAAAAACGCTAAACAAAAAAAAAAAAAAAGATCGGAAACTAAGCTGGATATCGCAGAATTCTTGCATAACCCGCTAAGTGAGCAACATATTAAAAATTTTAAGTTCCAAACGCCAATTTTAAGTAAAAAATTTTTACTTTTTTTTTTGAGTCACCCACTCATTTTTTATCGATATCACTAGTGAATGATTCCATGTTTTCATATTTTTCTTAATATAGTGGAACCCTTTGCTTATCAAGTGCAATTGTTCTATTAAAATATATTTGCAACTTGAGCAATTCAAGAAAAATTAAATGTCATAAAGGTTATGTAAATTTCATTGTTTTGTGTGATTTTAACTTGACGAAAACACAAGAAAACAGTTGATTTATTAATTTTGACAGCTTGTTGTTCATCAAGGCAAATAAAATTTTTAACAGCAGAAAAAGTGTCTAGGTTTTTGTTAAAATTTATAAAATAGAAATTATAAAATATATTTTATTTATTTAGAATACTTATGTATAAAAATGTAAATACGAATATACCTTAGAAACGAATATTTTTGTCAACTCACCTCAATAATGTCCAAAGGACGCTGAGGTACCTGAATTTGTGATGTAAAGTACAATGAAATAAAACTAAACTTCATTAAAAAAAAAAAAAATGTAAGTGTATGTTTTGGAACTTTTATGAACGTTTCAAAATCACAAAACCTTATGCATGGTTTCAAATTACTTGAATGAAATATGCTTTTCGGAAAATGGCTGATAATTAATTTATTAACTCATTAATTGTGAAAAAGGTCTATTTATTAGGACTGTGCAAATCGCCATGTGTTTCCCAATTATTTTATACTCGACTGTCAAAATTTGTTTACATTTTAATCCTTTGTTTAATTTGAGCGAGCGCGCATTTTCTCATTTTGACACAGGGTTGCAAAAACAATACATAATATACTTATATATAAATTAAATTAATGTTTTTCTTGCTATTGTAGCCTGTGTACTTTTTAGAGAGTGGTACTCTCTTTTTATGACATCCCAAAGTTAATTTGCACAAACAAAATGCCTGTTGTTCATTGTTGTAGAGCTGCATAGACCTAATAATGATTGTGAAGAGCTAAAAAAAACATTTTCCACATACGTTCCACACAAAAAATGCAAGGATAACTTCACACACGACTAGAGAAAGTATACTATAATTTGCTAAACATTTTGTGTGGGCCTAAAGGATAATGTATTTAATATTTATTCACCTACTTTTATGCAATTTGAAAACCTTAAAGTGAAACTGGCAGACAAACTGACAATCAGGGAAGCGAGTTTTAGTCTCTCGATCGTTCGGTCATTTAGTTGTATTATAATTTTTTATGTTGTTGTTTTTATTGTTCCTGTGGATATATTTTTTGTCATTTTTATTATGCATTCGTTAAGTCGGCATGTTCAGAAGCTAAAAAATACTGGTTAAAAGAATGAAATAAAATTATATAAACACTTAGTCCCCGTCCATATTGTGAAACATTTGCTGCAAAACTTTTTTGAATTCTCTTTTGAAGCTTCAGCAGTGTCCATACATGAAACTTTTGCTTCATGTTTCGTATTTTTTATTCCTCCCTTCTATCTTCTTTCTTTAATTTTTTTTGACATTTCTCAATACCGAATGTAAATATAAAATAACTACCCTGTGATAGAAGGTGTGAATATTTTTTTTTGGATAGACATTTGAAGCACAAGGTATAATTTGAAGCAAAATGGACGCTAAGAATTAAAATTATATAATAATTTTTATATAATTTTATATTTTTTTTTTAAATTTTTGATTATATTTCACAAAAAATTAACAATAAAACAGGGTAGCTATTATTATGATAGAAGTTAACAGTATACCAAACGAAAAGAAATAAAATGAAACGTCAAATACACCTCATCTCAAAAGATGCAAATAAGAAATTCAACAAAAGCTGCATGTACATGAAACAGCGTACATACTTCCACTCCTCTTCCCCTTCTCGTCAACAAACTCAAAAGTTTTGCAGCAAATGTTTCACAATATGGACGGGGACTTATAGGAGTAGTTAGTCAGCAACTAAAGAAGGAAAAAAAAAGACAAGAAAATAATAAAACCATCCGAAGCCCTGGTACGAAGATACTCCAACGAAGTACAGACATACTTGTACGTGTGTCTGTACTCGTACGGATGAATTGAATTGAATGGAATAAAATAGAGCTGCTTTTTGAAGCCGAATCAACTTAACGACCCAGACAGACGAACAGACGAATAAACCAACAACAAGAAACAACAAGCAGAAACAGGCGAACGGACAGACAGACATTTTTAATGTATCGCAATTCCAAGAATTTAGGAAGAGGAACGTGAGAAACTTTGTTTTTGTTATTTTCATTTCGGGTTTTTAACGCACACACACACACACACACGCACACAAACATTCTTGTCTTCCTCTCTTCCTGCGTTTCATTTCTTATGAAGATTTTGCTGCTGTGTTGTCGAAATTTCATCTTGAATTCGAAGATACGCTTGTTCATTGTACGACTATGACTGCTAAGCCGACCAGGGCTGTCCATATATGTAACTGGATGTCGGTTTGTATTGAGTTAAATATGAAAAATTAGATTGTGTGTGTGTGTGTGTGTGTGTATGGCGTGCAATTGACATCGAGAACTGCATAAAGTAAAAATGTATTATTTTGTTTTACCCTCTAATAATTGCAGATCACAGCAAAGTTCACAATGAATCAATTCCTTTGATTTAAACTGCAAATCTTACCGATTGATTTTGCTAAACGCAGATAAAGGAATAAGAAGCAAATATTAAATTAAGCAGGTATCAGCTGCGGCGGCGACGACTACTGATCACTTACGACTAGCACGTTCACGAATACAAACAACATCACGTAACGAAAAACATTGTTGAAATTATTATAATTTATTGTGTGGCAACCATGTTATAATGGGTGCCTCCGTATCCTACAGCATGAGCATTCATCTATCCATCTGGAGGTTACAGGTTTGATTACCGCCTAGACCATGGCTGTTTCTGCAGACAAGCTAAGAGCATTTGTGTGTTGTTTGACAATAAAATTATTATACAGGGTGGCCAAAAATGACCGAATTCAAAGAGCCATTATGCCCCTCGCAGTGTGCGCTGACTCTCCATCTTGTTGGAACCATACTTGCGCATGGTTTTCCACGGCTGAGCTTAAAAAATTTTCCAACATTGACCAATATCTAAAGGAAGGAAACGGCGACACCATGTTCATTTAAAAATAAAATATGCGCCAATTATCCTTTCCGAAGAAACACCGCACCAAACGTTACACTTAAGTAGGTGTCATTCTCGCTGTTGAACTAGTATCGGATTTTCCGTAGCCTAAAACGAACCCATTCAATTGGAAATGGGCTGCGTCACTTATAACTAAATTATGAATAGAATCATAATTTGCTGCTGTTTTTTGACGAAAATAAAATGCATAATCAAGTCGTTTTGTACTGTTTCTTTTTAAATTCCTCAAGTCTTGTTTACAAAATACTGAAAACAAAAATTATAATAAAAAATTTTAAGGAATTTAAACAACTTCGCTGCTTTTGGGCCACCCTCTACTAATACAGCCGAACTTAACTATAACGAACTTCAATATAACGAATTTTTCGCCATAACGATTTTTTTTTGAGAACACTATAATTTGTTAAGGTTGTCCTTCCATTTTTATCTCCGTATGTTTGTCTGTAAAGAATCTTTTCTTGAGACACAACTTCCTTTTGATATGCTAAATAATTTCCCTCTAACGAATTCCTTAATAGCTGCCGATCAAATTAAACTTCAAAGTCTAATGCCCAAATTCACAGTCATTAGTTAGGTAATAGCAATAGTTTTACCAGTAATATTTTATTCACAGCTTTTTGTTTACTATTAGTTAAACCGCCAAATGTTATTGGTTAACTAACAGTTAGAAAACAGCTGATTAGTAAGTTATTATTAGTATTTTTATTTTGATATCATCTATCATAATATAATTTATTTATATAATACTATCAGTTTTTTATTTACGAGAATATTTTGGTTTCCCCACACCAATTTCAGCAGCAATTGAATATCTTGCGCGGTAAAGTTCGATGAACGCGCCCTTTTTTATCCATTTTTAAGAAATAATACAACAAATGTAAACAAAAATCATATTCTATAGCAGTGCAGCCAATATTGAAAATTAAAAGATTGTTAGGGTTACCATTCTTTGGTTATACTGAGAATGTTAGTTGAACAATATACTGTGAATATGAGGTATTAGTTAAACAATAGTTGTCATTTTAGTTTACTAATAATTAACTAATGACTGTCAATTTGCGCCTAAAAGATATTTCTTTTTATCTTGGACCAGCACTCAGGAAATGATTCCTACACATTTCATTGTGCATGAAACTAGAGGAAAGAGATAGTTAAAGAAATGACACGAGGTGAAGCTTCACTATCTTACAGCTCTGCTTTTGCACGTTTTTGTTATAGCAGTGGTGTAGCGCCCCTGATGTCTGCCAGGGCAGTGACAGATAATCTGTTTCATGTTCTTCTGGTGATCCCCGTACATTCCCTTCATAACCCTCAACGTCCTCTACCCATTCATAGTAGCCCTGTGGTCTGTGCACTATTTATTTGAATTTATTGGCAATTACAATTGTGTACCGCCAGTGAAGTAAAATAAATACTGAAAATGAGTTCGCACAGCTCAAAATTGAATACGCCTCCTTGAAATCAGAGACGCTTCAGCACTGGTATAAAAGCAAAGAACGTGCAAAAGGAGAGTTGTAACATAGTGAAGTTTCACCAAGTGTCATCTCTCTCACTATACTTTTCGTCTAGTTCAGCACAATGCATCGCATGTGTAGGTCATCACCTGAGTTGTAGTTTGTGTTTCACACCGTCATGCCATACTTTGAGCTGGAAGTTCTTGCGAAGCATCAGTTACAACGATATCCGATGTCGAAAATCAAAATTGTCGGCAGAAATGGTCAACATAGTCGTATGAAACAAAAAACCCTTTGTCGAGAGTAACAGAAAGAACAGCCCTTCGACAACACCCTGTTGTTTTTTTTTTTTCAAATGGAAAAATATTTCGGAATTTTTATATGAAATAATATCGTTTTTAGTTTCTTTGCATCGTTTGTACTCGAACTTTAAGTTTCATTTGCAGGCAGACGTACATACATGCATACACACATACGTAAATATTTACTAGTGCATGTGTTTGCATGAATACTTTCTTATTTGTACTTGTCAGTGGGTAAGTTAACGAGTAAATGTAAAGTACACATACCATACACACACACACACACACATGTACAGTTAGTTTAATATAAAGTTTTAAAGTGAGATATCGGTTTGTTTTGTAGAAGAGAAAGTTAAATTCCATTGTATGCAACATTTGCTGTAAGTTGTTTGGTGTTGCGGTTGTTATTGTTGTTCTTATTGTTGTACAATGGAATTTTCTTAAGTAAACACAAGTACACATCACTATTTTATTTGAGTGGTTTTGCAGTTACAAGCAGATAGAAAAGAAATATGTATGCATGCATGTATGTACACTCGTTCGTACTTTAAGTCGAACAAATGAAAAATAAATAAATAAATAAATAAATAATAGAAAAAGGAAAACCAGCGAGCCAGTACTCGTAAACTATAAAACTATTTAATTTCATAGAAATTGGGTTAAGCGTTTGAAAATGGCTGCCCACATACGCAGTACATACCCTGCAGATAATATTGGACTACACTTAGTCACAAAACTCTACATACGATACCATTATTTCATATAATTCAACCATAACTTTACAGGGAATGTAATGTTAGTACATATATTACAGAGTCCACTGTATATTATGATGTTAACAGCGGTACCATATATTTTGAAGAAAAACTTTTTATTAAAAAAAAAAAATTAATTTTTCAACAAAAAACTTTTTTCCCCAAAAATGACCAAATAATGCAAAAAAGCACAAAAATGTATATTTTGAGTTCTTTTTTTTCAAAATAAGATAAACAAAACAAACAAAATAAGGTAAACTACAACAATAAACTTACTCTTCCCACGATTCTGAGCAGATCCGCATGTTTTTTGTGGGAGCCTCGGATACGTTTGTAGCATAATTTAAGCTATTTTATCCACTTGCATTGCTGCTTAAAAATAATAACACCAAAAAGCAAAAATTCCATTATCCTTACTGGGTCTGTTTAAATATTTATCCATGCTTTTTTGAAATAGAAAACTTAAAAAAAAAACAGGCATAAAAAACTATAATATTATTAATACAGCATTAAATTATAAAATCGTTGACATTACATGGCAACATCAAATAATATCTTCGTCATATATATGTATGTACATTAAAAATTAATAAACTAAACTTGAAAATTACACTGAATTTCAAAAAAAACTTATTTTTGAAGTTAAAATCTTAAGAACTTTTTGGCATTTCAAAAACCTTGAAAAATAAGTGAAAACTTGAGAAATAGTAACGCTGGATGCTGAAAGAAATAATGAGTAACGCTTGCTTCTCTGGAGTGCACATTTGACGTTTAATTCTATGTACAGTGCACTCGCGATAATATGAAGCGACCAAATTATGAACACTTTTTTCTTCTATTGACTACTGAAAAATATGAACTTGTGCAAAACTCTAAACTATAAAAAGTTTATTTTTGTACTTGTCCTTTAAAGGGTTTTATCATTTCCTGAGTGCTGGTCCCAGATAAAAAAAGACAGTGTTTAAATCTAAATCAACAGGCTAGTGCATAAATTCTGATTCAACTGCATATTAATTTGGGGATTTCTCTGTTTTCTGTTTGCTTTTATATACATACATAGTCTTCAGCTGTCAAATTAAAAAGTTCTTACATACACATAAAAGAAACAGCAAACGAAAATCACTGAATTTTTCTTAAAATAAACTTTTTAAAAAAAGTTTTTTTTTCTTTTTCAAAAAGGAATAGATTTTCTTAAAACCAATAAACAAAACTTAAAAAATTTAACATAAGAAGCACAGTTGTAGGGGAAAACGATTTTAAAGGGAAATTACATGCCATTCGCAAATTCGAGCAATCTTGCAAAAGTGAACTGGCGCGGTTTTATTTAGATCATATGATCGTGAGTGCAGTTTAATGTTGTTTACGAAGCCGTCATTTTTACAATTTGCAGATAATTTACTTGGATCGTAGTTGCGTGAGTGATATTTTGCATTAACTTATTATTAAAAGTAGAAATATTGAATTTAAAATGGCAAAAAGAAAGGAATTATCCGTCGTTGTTCGAAAATTAGTCATCAAGTTGGTAAATGAAGGAAAATCAATGACAAAAGTGGTTTTCATATATCAAACGTTATGGTTTGATGCAACCAGATCTACATTGCTACACATTAAGGCCGGGCACATGGAATCTGTCATATGTCATACTTTGACTTTTTCAAATGACATTAACGAACCGGCGGATGAGTATGGCACAATGAGTACTTTGTTGACGAATATCAACTCATACCCAGCGTTACCACGTTAAAAAGTTAAAAAATAAAAGAAATACAAGAATTTTAATTATATTATTAATTGACCTTTTTTATTATATTTTTTGCAATATATTTATTAAGCTTGAATATTAATAATAATATTAATAATAAATATTAATAATAAAAATATTAATAATAAAAATAATAAGCGTTACCACGTTAAAAAGTTAAAAAATAAAAGAAATACAAGAATTTTAATTATATTATTAATTGACCTTTTTTATTATATTTTTTGCAATATATTTATTAAGCTTGAATATGAAGAATATTGTATTATAAAAATAAGTCTTCAATTGTTTTTATACAAGTCACAAATTTAAAAAAAAAAATTATATAAAAACATTGTGTACATACACCATTTCAATGTAAGACAAACAAACCCGTGCAAATAATTATCTATCTATGTATTTTGAATTTAAATACTGTATTCTTTTATTTTTGCATCTGCTGCAGCAGTCTTGAATTTTTTATTACAACAGAAACGATTTTTAATAAAACAAAGGGGTGTTAACAACGTTTCGCAATATAAAACCTGATTTTAAAACTTTTCAAGTAAAAAAACTGTCAACTCAACGTACGATAAAAGTTAAAAGTTGGCCAACTTTCGTCCTTTGCTTTGACGGAAACGTACTGAATGTAACAAGTCTCATAAGAAAACATGTATTTTAACTTAGCTGTCAGTTGAAAAAGTCAAAGTATGACGGATTCTATGTGCCTTGGCCTTTACAGTCGAGTAACTAAGCCTTCCTTTAGCCGACCATAATGGTGTTTGAACTCCTTATAACTTTTTTATTATAATTATTTTTGTTTTCAGTATTTTGTAAAGAAGACTTGGGGAATTTAAAATTGAACAATGTTCCAAATCGTTGAACTTTTTTTCAGAAGAAAATCATGATTTTAGTCATAATTTAATTATGATCGACGAATGGGTTCGTTAATAGGCAAAAAGGGCTACGGATCATCCAAGAGTAGTTCAACAGCGAGAATTACACCCACTTAATTGTACCGTTTGGTGCGGTGTTTCGTCAGAAATGTTAATTGGCCCATATTTTTTTTTAAAACACGGTGTCGCCGTTTCCATAACTGCTGTTAGATATCGGACAATGTTGGAAGATATTTTAAGACCAGCCCTGCAGAACATTCTACACGTATGGTTTCAACAACATGGAGCCACAGCGCACAATGCGAGGAACACAATTGCCCTTTGAATTAAAGCCCCTTCGGTCATTTTGGGCCACCCTGTACATCAAACATTATGGTTTGATACAACGACGTCAACATTACGATTGGCTAAAGAAGGCTTTAAAGTTATACGATAAGTGGTCGTGCTTTTCTATGTATTTACGATTACTCCTACGCATTAAAATTGTTCTCTGAAGTGCTCCATGAAGTGGTTACATGGAATGGTTTTTGGGTTAGTCCCATGTAATGCAAAGATGGGTTAAGGCTAATTTAGCCAAGAGTAACGTTGATTTAGTTGCATCAAACCATGATGTTTGATGTAGTTGCATCAAACGAGGATGTTTGATGTATGAAATGCTTACAATTGCCATGTAACGTTGTTATAATATTCTATTTTCAGCAGATCGACAACGTTACGTTTACATGACATTTCGCGTAGACAAGCATTTCCATGGGTTTTCATCATCATGGTTTGATGCAACGACATCAACGTTACGCTGGGCTAAATGAGCCTTTATACTCGTATGGTGCAGCCCTAAAACATCCTAATGTTAAAATGTCCTCTATGGATTACATTTTACACGTAGTATATAAAGACTAGTCGCATTATGTGCACGGTGCATGCATACATATCGTCACCTGAAATACAAAAGGGCCTAACAATAAAAAAAAAAATTAAAAATTTAGTTTTTAATGGATATTGCTACAGCGCATCAATACACACGTCTTCACAAGTTCTTAGCTTTCTACTTTTAAAAATAAGATTTTAGTAAAGAAATTCAAAAGGTGTTGTTTTTCATAAATCAAAAATGTGCCAAAAAAGGCTATAAAAAATGTTAGGTATACAGTACTTTTCTAAAATACTTCCCTTATTTTTCTTTGTAGAAAAATAAACTCAGCATTTTATTCGGATGATATTGAGAAAAACTATACCACTTTTCAGTTTATTAAGTTTTTTGTCTCTGCTGTAAATTTTTTAAAAGTGATGATAGGCCATATAATAATTATTATAACTATTGTACCCAAAATATTTATTAAAAGAAAATATGTACATTGAAATTGATTTAGGAGGGGTTAGCAAGTTTCAATCATTTCACTCTTGCTTGTGCAGATCTTCAGGAAAACTTTAACCATATTTTAGGCCCTTTTGCCTTTTAGGTGACGATGTACTATATAAAGACTGTCCTACATGCGATCATACATATTCTTGTGTAAAAGAATTTTCTTGTCTATGAAGGCAAAAACCAGGACCAAAAAACCTTTATGATTTGTATTTTTTTTTTTTTCATATTGATTATCAATAAAATATTATTACAAACGGAATGGTTGTTGGGAAATAGCCATATCGAGCCTTTGGTACAATACCGTCGTAACTGAAAATTTTAATATTTTGAGCTGGGTATGCAGAAATGATCTTTGGGGAAATATATATCTAAAGGAAAATATATTATGGTTCTATCTCTAACTGTTCAGATTCTACAGCTACAAATGTCTCCAGCTATTTCCAACAATATTTGTTTGCTATAATAAAATATTTCCTTTATGACAAGAAATTTACAAACAGAAAACATTATAAAACATGCCTCTTTTTTTAAAAACTTGTAAAAAAAAATAACTTTAGTAAACGACAAAACTTTAGTAAAAAAAAATTAAAAAGATTGCCCAGAACTTCAAATGCATTTGTCTCAGTTCACGATTTTTTAAGTTACGACGGTATTGCACCAAAGGCTCGATATGACCTCCTTAAAAACAAATTTATTCTCCATTTGCCGAAAAATTACTGTATGAGGTGTCATATTTGCTGTGGGAAAAAGAGCAATCTTCTTAAAACTCGTATTTCTTAAAAAACATATCGATATAAACTCTCAACCTACACAAACAGTGTAAGAATTTAAACTTTGGCTAAAGTAAAGGTAAAAACAAAACAAAAATCATTATTCTTTGGCTTTATAATTTAATAATTTTCTTAGAAGAACATCAACGGTGGTTTATTAAAAGCACCTTTTATACCAAATACTTCCCGACATTATCTCTACTTAATAAATATTTAAAGAATTTATTCCCTAATTTTCTATAATAACTATAACCATAAAAATTTGTTGCCATATAGTTAGATGCACAACGACGTTTCTGTGTACAATGTACGAGTACATGTATCCATTCCATTTAGTTTTTATCTGATTTGTGGCCAAAGAATTTTTTCTTAGAATTACAATGGTGGCGCATGCGCACACAGTAGGCGCCTTAAATTAAAAACGAGAAAAAAAGAGAAGAAAAACCAAACTTTGCAAAATGAAATTCTTGTTATTTTTTATGCTCTTCTCTCTTTATTTTTTATTTTTGAACATATTTTTAGTAACAAAAAAGCAAAAAAAAAAAAAAAAATAAATAATAAAATAATAAAACTGTATTCGGTATCTGCAAAATATTTTAAATTGCCTGACAATAGCAGAAAATAAATGCAGCTAGATTTTGTTTATTTTTCGCAAAAACTTTAAGCAAAAATGTGAGCCAGAGCTTTGAAGGTTGCTACAGAGCTGGACCAGGCAAACTGCTGGGTGCACAGTGTCGGCAAAAGAAATTTCATCCTTAACAATTGAATGAATTTCTGCTTTTAGAAATAGTTTTGTGTATGATTCGCCTTATCTTTTTTTATCTTGGACCAGCACTCAAAAGATGACCCCTACGCATGCGATGCTTTTTTTCTTAATCTGGGACCAGAACTCAGGAGATGACTCCTACACATTTGAATCAGTGTGCTGAAACTATAGGAAAGGGATGGTTAGAGAAATGATAGGAGGTGAAGCTTAAGTAATTATTTTACAGCTCTGCCTTTGCACGTTTATAGCAGTGTTGAAGTTTCGGTTTAGTAGCCATTTTTACTACACAATACCGACAAAGGAGGGCGTTCTGATGCGATTGTGGATTGCTATCATCTGAAGCCGTTATTGTTCAGTGACCAGTGACTATGCCTTCGCCACTGAAACCTTCCGACAACAACTGACACACAAAGACACACTAATGCACATCAGAAAAATGCGAGATGTTTATTTTTATTTTAAATTTTTAGTCTGAAACTGGGGTTGAACCCAGGTCTGTTTTTGGATTTGTAGTCAACGTGCAGACTGATTCAGCCATCGCCACACTCCAGCATTGCACTGGAACGAGAAAATAGTGCGAATAGTGCTTATGGACTTTAGATTTGAAATTTCCCAAGTCAAAAGTGACCTCTGCAGAGAGTTTGTTGCACATATGCGCAGGAATGAACAGATTTCGAGGACATGTACCTTGATTTCATTACACCACATTGCATTATAGTAACGATAGAATAACGAAACGCACCCCACATTGCGACGATGCTCAAGAGAGTCAATAGAGTTGGCTACCCTACCGTCACCAATGGGTTTCTTCGCCCTCTCCTGTTCACGGTCGAGCAACTTCAAAATAGTCTTTGAAGCACCGGCCCCTATATGAAATTTGTATTCCATGAAACTAATATAGTAACCTATATATAACATATATAATATAGTAGCCCGATTTGGACGCTATGACACCCGCGAATACTACCAAAAACTTAGATGTTATATTAGCAGGTCAGTTCACGTACTGGCCTATTGATTTCAACAGAATTTCTGATTTAATAGATTTTAACGCTGGTTGAGGCAGGTAAGCAATGTTGTCGTATACCAATATCAATAACATACAAATTCGTTTTGCAAATTTGCAGAGTAACACCGCCTGAATTCGAATTCTAACTTGTTCTTTGCAGCTCACATTTGCCACAAAATGTTTCATCGAACGCTGAAACATCAATCGAATCGGGTGACTCTTCGCAAATATCTGCCGAATATGTAGATCCGCCTTTGGCCTATGTTCGCTATTATTATTATTGGTTTTGATTAATAAGGAAAGATCTACTGCCAACCGTTTATGACGGGATATCTTTGCGGATTTACTTCTCCAGAATTGGTGCTCTAACTTCGTGTAAATTTTCAGGAAACCCTCACTTTTCATAAAAAAATTATTTTTGATGAATTAACTCCTTTAAAGCTCGCATTGTAAAAGTATGCATTCTAAGCACTACCCGCTGACGATCTAACAAAGATAAACATGCTCGCTTAACGAACGAAGACTAAAAGTCTATGAATAGGAATTCTTACAGCAAAAAAGACACACTCACGCACACACACCGAAGAGCTTAAAGTGTGGCAGCAACATAAGCTGGCTCAACTGACTGACTGGTTTGTTTGAGGGTACGAGTAGAGATACTTTGGTAGGGGCACTATCGTGCGGGCAAGCAGTTCATATAATTCTTGTGTGAATAGTTGCTGTATTGATAATGAACTTCATTCCAAAGGATTGTTTATTCTTCTTCTTCTTCCTCATCTTGTACTTGTTTGGTTAATGTCGTTTATTCGCGTTTATTCAATCGTTTGTTTGTTTGTTGGATTGTCTGTCTGTCCGCCTGTCCGTCTGTCCGTAAGGTTGTTTGTATGTTTTTGTTCGCTGTTAAACGTGTAACTGGAAATTTAGAAACATGTTTTCAAAATGTAAGAGTGTGCTTTTGCCAAAAGAAACATTAAATAAATTCAAAAAATCATTTTCAAATGAATAGAATTGTTCCGAAAAGGAATGCAGATTTGCAGGGTAAATTTTCACACTTTTAATGAAATGCAAAGATGAATACCTTAGCTCTTCTTCTTCATCATCTTCTGTTAGTTCTTTTATAAAAATTCGCACACAACAAGATATCGAATGCAGAATGTTGTATGTAAATTTTATTATGAAAGACAAAACCAGTAGAACAACATTAATGCACTCGTAATAACAACAAAAGAATACGAAAAAAAGCCAGCGAAGAACTGTAAAGGAAGGATCTTAATGTATTTTTTAAATTCATTTGTATGCAGATACACATGCAAAAAGCATTCATGTTTAAAAGAAATATTTACACTGTATGACATTTATTAAGGGACGTGTAATTTGCTAACAAGGATTTCTCATTTCAAGATTAATTTGCTCAAAAAAAATTAATAAATTATCGACTTATCCCTGCTGTTGCTAAAACCAGGACCTTAAACGTTGTCTAAAGCAATTAATTACAATTTCTTCAAATTTAAATAGGTTCATGAGCGGTAACTTACAGGCAGTGGAAATGACATGTGATATTTGTAGTTAAGTTTTCTTATTCAGGACTCTTAACCCACAAATCTAAGCAATCGAAAGGCACAACAGAGCGACTTCCTTCGTAGGAATTATATAGCAATGGCTACTAAAATGTAGCTTCATAATTGAATACGTCTCCTTGACATCAGAGGCACTGCAACTCTGCTATAGAAACAACACACGTTCAAAAGCAGAGTTGTAAGATAGCGAAACTTGACTACATCTATCGATTCATCACTTGTCATATATTTAATTGTATTTTTCCTATATAATGTAATACCTAATAGTAGGCAATCGGTGCATGAGTGTTACTTCTCTTTATGAAAAAAAAAACGATTGATGGTGACGATGGCTGAAGTAGTAACACGTCTCGTCTTCGAGCCTATTGTCCGATGAAGTTGCAACAACACATCTAAATTACCCTTTGTGCCAATTGTTGTTGGAAGGTTTGCATGGCGAAGGTATATTCATCGCTTACTGAACAGTACCGCATTCAGTTGATTCTAATCCATTTTGAAGGTGGCGATGGTCGAAGTGGTCTGCACGTTGACTACAAAATGAAATATTTTCCTTGGTTCAACCCCAGTTTCAGACTCAAAAACATCTCGCATTTTTCTGTTGTGCATTTGTCTGTCTTTCTGTCAGTTGTTGTTAGAAGGTTTCAGTGGCGAAGGCATAGTCTCTGGTCTCTGGACAGTAACGGCTTCAGCTGTATCCAATTCACAGACACATCAGAACGCCTTCCTTCGTCGCTGTTGTGTAGCACCTCCCATAATTTCTTCTACTATCCCTTCACAATGCACCGCATGTGTAGGGGTCATCTTCTGAGTGCTGGTTCAAGATAAAAAAAAAATACAATCAGAGCGTTTTTCTTCGTCTGTATTGGATAGCAGAATAATCGGCAGAGTAAAATAATTATTAAAAATGTCTAGCAAAAACATAGCTTGCAAATTAAATGCGTGTCCTTGCTATCGGTGAACCTGCAACACTGCTCTAAAAAAAAAGTTAATCACCTGTCATTTCTATCACTATTCCTTCCTATAGAAGGTAGCATCAAGTACGTAGTAGGCAATTGTTCTCAGAATGTTACTTCTCTTTGAGTTTTTATCCAGCGCAATGCAAATAAATTTGGATAGTTTTTTAATCCTTATTCTGTAACTTTATTTCTTCTAATAAATATTTCTATATTATCCTTTAAGCTTAAAGATTTTTTTTTTATAATTTTCGATGTTTCGTCAACCATCCGTTAACATCTTCAGGAAATTCTTATTATTTTTTTAAACATAAAAATAAAAATAAAATTTAAATTTTTATTATTTTTTAAAAATAAAAAAAAAAAATTAATAAAAATTTCCTGAAGATGTTAACCGATGGTTGATGAAACATCAAAAAAATATAAACAAACCTTTAAGCTTGAAAGAGGAGAATATAGAGATATTTATAAATCTAGTTACTATATTGGTTGGGCTTTGCATTGTTCATATGAAAATGTCTGTACAAGCTAAAACAGAAAAAAGGGGATTCCCCGTTTAAGTCTAATGGAAATATGTATGCGAAGGTTGACTGGTTCATGTATTAACACATCGAAATACTCATATGATTTTCCTTTTATATGCACTAGGAATTTCTTATTTTAAATTTTAATCTTAATATTTTTGTTGTTTGTTTACGTTTGTCTCATGGAATTGTTATATTTTTATTTAAATAAAAACTGTTTAAAAATTAAAATTGGTATTTTCATTGAAAAATCTATGTTTTTTCTGTGAGATTACTTAAGTTGATGTGGGGTAGCGAATGTAAAGTAAAATCACTGCTGTTGTTAATCATTATGTAGTCCTATTCAACTGTAGCGCAGAGTAATAAGTACTTTGGAATACACCAAATTGCACACGTATGCATGCATGTATGTGGGTATGAATTTATATCCCTGCAGATAATATTGGACTACGTGATCCATTATAGCTGAAATGGACTGGTTACAAGCATCGTCCTATGAATGCAGCCATGCAACATGTCATTGGAAACAACAACTTATGGATATACCACAAGTGATCGTTCTTTTCTTCGTATTGACGATCACTCCGTCCCATTAAAATTTCTCTCTGCGGTGCTGCATGCAGTGGTTTTTGGGTTAGTCCGATGTAATGCAAAATTGGGTTATATGGTTCACCACTACGACATCGTAATGTTAAATCGACCAAGTTTTCTCTATACAATTGGGTGAGTCTTTTATGGACTACACTTTACATGCATGAATGGATTAGTCACGTTATCTGCCGGGTGACTAAGGAATGCATACCTGTATTGGTTGTTAAATAATTTCCTTAATGTGTGTAACGTCTTTACGCTACTGCACATGCGCCCCATTCGAATACACACAGGCAATCGTGAATACGTCTCTGCGATAGTGTGCGAACGAGTAGTTGGTTGTTTGATGGTGATTTCCTTTTTGAAAACTGATAACGAGGGGCACATTCTTTCTTATTTACTTGTATGAGCTGAGATTTTTCATTTGGCTCGTTCTGCCACTTTAATTTGCGCTCCTCAGGTTTTATTTCGTTTTATTTTTTTATTTGTTCTGGTTTGATGAGATTTCCCAGAAATTTTAATTATTTCAGAAAAGAAAGCAAAAAAAAAAAAAAATAAATATAAAAGAAACACACGAAAATAATAAGAAAAAAATATCCTGTTTTTAAGGAGATTTTTTCGATTGCCTGTGATAGTTGAATGGCTACTGAGTGAATGAATAAAATGAAACGAATGAATGAATATCGTTGTGCAACGCATCATACAAAAACGAGTGTTAAGTAGGAAAGAAGGGCGTTAATTTTAATTTTTCCAAATATTTAATCAATGTGCTCGTTAAAATATCCTTAAACAGATGGTAGGTATTTCAAATGTTACAAATAAGAAACTTAACTTCATTATAATTTATATATTTTTCCATTTTCTTTTGATTGCGTTTAATTACGAAAACTATTTAATAAACGACAATGAAATTCTTAGCCAGTGTGGGATTCTCTTATTTTGTATGGAAATTTAATTTGTTTTCAAAATTGTTTTAGATAAATTATTTTGACTCCTGTAGAGAGGAGCTGTCTAAATAACGTAGGCTGAACATAGGCAGGATAGTGCGGTTCCTGTCGGGACACTAATAGCTGAGATATTATCTCAACAGGTTACGTGTCCTGGGTGAAACGGAGTATCGCCTCTGTCTCGATGATGTTGAAACCACACAACATTTTTTTTGGCTGCTGTATTGCGCTGACTGCGAGCACATTGAAATATTTTCAATTGGCATCAATTGATTCCAGGGGAAATCAGATCACTTTGTATCAGGCTGAAGCGAAGTATCGCCACTGTCTGGATGAGGACGGAACTACAGAACAAATTTTGTGCAGCCGTATTGCGCTGACTGAGAACACATTGCATGATTTCAATTGGTTCCAGGGGAAATTAGGTTTATCCCTAGTAGGGAAAAGTTGTTGCCTCAATATGTCTTCCGGCCTGCCTTGTATATTCGGGCAATAATTAAGTGAAATATTACCATAGGACGTTGTGGTTAAGTGAGCAGTCGCGACAGATAGTGCAGGCAGGGTCATGTGGCTATTGCAGGACAAAGAAGATCTTTCATGCAGTTAGTACGAATGCTACCCATACTTAATTCGCCACAAAGCCTCTTTTTGGTGAATCTACAAACGAATTTATTTTGAAAATCCATTGAATTTATTACTTATTTTTAATTTTTTTTCTTCGGATATCCCCTGAGCATTCCCTACCATTGCATTGCACTGGAACTAGATAGATACTGAGAATAGGCAGGTGGTGGAAGTGGTAGAAAGATAGAGCTCAGTTGTGCGTTAATTATGAAAGGAAGGCATTTTTATTTTAATTTATTATTTTAATTGGGCGACGTTTCATTCGACATATACCCACAAAGGAGGGCGCTGTAGCACAGAAAATTCAGAAAAAAATTTTTGACTTGACTGGGCGGTAATGAAATCCGACAGTGGCAGAGTCAATACGCTAACTACTCAGCCATCAGCAAAAACAAAGTGTAACCATAAATCAGAAACATAAATATGACGGGGACAAAGATGAGGATAAAAGCTTACTGGATTTGAGCCAAAATATGAAACATTACAGATATGATTCCAACCGTTTCTAAAGTGATACCACCGCGTTCATGGTAGCTTTGTGATACAGAACATTAGAAAAATTAACGACTGAGTCATGCAGCCCTTTCGGATATAGAGGATTTTGTCTTGCGAATAACGCTCATAATAACGGCCTAAGCCTGAGGTTTTCCCAGCAGAGGCAAGTTATTCAGCAAGGAAAAACAAACTTTGACAAAATACTCTTTATGTTAACTTACTTTGGTATATTTGCTATTAAATGCATATTTTTTTATAAATTCATATGTTTGCATATTTAATTATAAATAAAAATTTTCTTATACTTTGCTATAAATTAAATTATTAAATATTTTTCTTTTTTCTCAACTTTTGTTTCTGTAAATTTCTCAAACTCTCTACTGAGAATGTGATTTCCTCGATATGATGCTGCAGAATGTATTCAATGCATTTCAACGAAATAAGTATAACAATGAAGAACCGATTTTCTTGAAATTTTCACTGTATATCTGGAAGGAACTACAGACGATGCAAGTGTAAAAAATTCCAACTGGGCGTTACCGCGGCCATTCAGAGCGAATATTTATTTTTGTATATCTTATTGAAATGCCCTTTTAACCAACCATTAACCACTGGTGAGCATCCTTTCGCAGTTACCACATTCTGCTATTAATGTCGCGAAGCGATTCCAACATATAAACTTACCGTGGAAACACATGATTATTTAATTTATTTACGTATTCTAATGCAATAGTAAATGGTTTGAGGCGCAGACCTGCAGCACCGCGACCTTAATTGATATATATGTGCACCACATACTGCTTATCGAGTGTGGAGTACGCTTATGAATCGCACCAGCTCCTTCAAAGGGAGAGTGGAGGTCCCGATCCGCGAGCGTATAAGAACCTTCTTCTCCCATTCATTTTTAACGAACAGTTGCTGATAAGATGCTCCATAGATTCATCATCATTCTCACAGCAGAATGTGTTACTGCAGCGTAAAAATTTTTTCATCGAAAAATATAAAATTTGTCAATCTCGCCTCAACCGTGCAAGTGCTTCAACAACTTTGTTCTTTTTATGCAAAGTATCTTTAACGCTGCTATTCAATAGTATAACTTTTGCACTTTGTAGGGATTCAGTTGTACGATCTGAGACCATGTTTTCACAAATTGAACTGTGTTTTGTGGTGGATTACGTGGATTATGGGACCGCACCTTTTGCACAATTTCTGACCATGTTGAAGTCCTTGGACTTCGATCTGCATGGCGTTTTTTATTGCTGCCACTATTATTCGGGCGTAATATGGTTTTATTTAGAAATAAACTATGGCTTCCCGCTTCCCAGCCAAATGCAAAGCAAACAAACAGGCACGATAAATTTGAGTTTTGAAAAACTATGTTTTTTATTTCGAATAAGATCGATTATGAATATCATTTCAATTCTTCTTTTAATTCTATATGTACATAAGTACGTAGAGAAAGAATGAAGTATTGTAATTAAAGCAACTGGCAGGATTTTAAATATCATAAAAAAAAATAAGGAAAAAATTAAGGAGAATTTTGGCGAATTAAACATCACATTTTGAACATGTTCTCGCCATATTAAAATTCTTGAATGGCGCCCTGCATGGTGATTTTTAATGTTGCCACTATTATTGAAAAAAATCATTAATGGCTCGGTTGTAAATTCAAGCGATTGTCGATTGCGTTGCCAAACGGCAACCAGAAATTTGTGGTTGCCAGAAAAGCACTAAAAAGCAATTGAAATTTAAAATTTTTAGTTTTCTTATTTTTCGACCGAACAGCACGTATGTGGAATAGACTGCCCGCAGAGGTCTTTCATGTAACTTTTGACGTTGGAAAATTCAAATCGAATGGCAATAAACACTACTCCCTCTAGCCGCTCTCCCAAAACCTTATTTCCTAGTTCCGGCACAATGCACCGCATATGTAGGGCTCATCCCCTGAGTGCCGGTGGAAGAAAAAAAAACAAAAGTAACATATTTGGCAACTGGAATTCAACTGTTGGCATAAGACTGTGGGTTCAATTCCCATAAAATACTGTTGACATCACGGAGTGAAGTTTTTTTTTACAAGGTATGTATTTCAAAAAAAAAAAATTTGTAGTAAATAAATTATTAAAACATTAAAGGGGTTATCGAACATTTATAAAATAGATTTCTAGGAATTTTCAAAATAATTTACTATGAAAAAACAGTAAAAAATTTTCTTTTTTAATTTAAAAAATACATTTGAATTGCGTAATCAGCCATGTTTTCTTTAGTGAAATGCTAATAAAAAAATATTTTTCAAAAATATATTCGAAGCCTTTAATTTCAACATTGTTAAAATTTTCAAAACCCTTAAAACTTTTTTCATAAAACATAATAATTTCGAAGAAAATTCCAAGTTAAAAACGTGTTCATTTATATAAATCTAAATTTTAAATCTTATTTCGTGTACGAAATGTACGCCATTTTGTTTAAACATTTAAAAAATATATTAACCACACAGTTGTTGTACTTTTTTGCGTTGTAGTATATTTAATTTGGTTTTTTTACCATGTGCAAATAAGTAGAGACACACACGCACACACACATGTATACGTCTTCGAAGTGGAGATGGGCGCGTGAGTAATTTTCCAGTCACTATAAAATAAGTTCTTTTCTTTTTTTAATTCAACATACAATAAATAAATATATAATATTCTGTTTAATAACAGCCCCAGCTCCTTAGAGGCATTATTGCGGCAAGTTGGCTGTCCTATAAGCTTGTACGACTATGTACAAATTTTAGATGTATTTTTACATAATAAATACATACATATTTACTAAATATTAGTTAAAATGTACAATTCCCTATAAGAAATAAAATTCAAATTATATTTTAAAATTACGAAAGCGTTTAAATATTTTTTAAAGAAATATTCCTTACAAGGGAACTTTGATAGAAAAATTCTCTTTACCAATTTCAAATTAACAGGTAAGTGATTAAAGTTCATACTTCGTGTATAAGCTGTGCGTTGCTTTGTTCTTTCTAATCTATACCTTGACATTTTGAAATTATTTGTATTATTTTATATTATATAGTAACAAAATGTGATTGATTATGCGAAAAACAAATTGTGCCATCTCCAATATTGTGTAATGACTTGAATAGATACATATTTCAAGACCTAGTAATCGTGAACTCTATAAAGTGGTAAAATTGGCGGATTTCCTAAACGTATATGTATGTATCAATGTATTAGTACAGTATTAACACCAAGTTGCTACAATTACCCCTAACATGGATACTTTCCATAAATTTGCTGCCGTGAAAGAATTCCCCGTGAATAATGTCATATCCAAATTAAATTCGCACTATAGTGAAGATTTTTTTTTTTTTTTTGGTCCGGGATGACCCCAAAACATGCGTTGCATTGTGCTGGAACTAGGAATTAGGTTATGGGAAGGAGGATAGAGGGTGTAGTGTTTATTGACATTTGATTTAAATTTTCCCACGTTAAAAGTGACAGGAAACACCTCTGCAGGAAGTCCATTCCTCATACGTGCTGTTCAGCCAAAGAAGGAATTTTCTCTGTAATGCGTTGTGCGAGTCGCCGCAAAATCGACCACAAATGGATGCGCTCTTAATGACGATGACCTGGTTTCGGGTACAAGTTCCCTGATTTCATTAGAGCACATCCCATTATAGTAGCGATAGAACAACGAAACGCACTTGATTTCTGCTGGGGAATTGCATACGTTAAATTAAATTCTTCCTTTATTTAAATATTCTGATAAATATAATTTTTTATATCAAGATTTGCTATTAGAGTGGAAACATAAATAAATAATAAATAAATTGGTTCAATTTTGGAGTTCTCTTACGGATTAACTTAAACTGATAATGAATCATAGTTCCAAGCCTAAACATTTATTTTACATTGTTGTACTATTCTATTTTTATTTATTTTATTTTTTAAATTCTTTAATTTTCTCACTTTTGTTAATTCTTGCATTCGGGTACTTTTACTGTTCAAATGCAATACTTTTTATGCGGGTGACGAATTAACTGTCCCCTGAATATTTAAAAAAAAGTGTTAAAAATTTAACACTTAAGAATGTAAAACCATTAATTTTTATTTCTATATACAAAATTAAAGTGGTTTGGGTTTTAATTAATTTGTAGGTTTTTAAAATCTTCTCCCCTTTTCTACATTCACTGAGAATGATAACATGACGAAAATTCCACCTGAAATTCATGATACCAATTTTCACTTCGAGGGGAATGAAAATTTCAAGTGAACAAAAATTTCACTTCCTATGCGCAATAGGGGTGATTGTGTGTTTGTTTCAATTTAAACGCACTTGTTACAACTTGTTAAACGGTTGGCAAAGAAAAATCGCGAAGATACTGAGAGAATAAAGGTGTTGCCAATTTTTGTTTTAATGTAATTAGCAAAAATGTGATACGTCGGTCTTACAGATAAAGAAAATGGCCAGGAGGGTTAAATAAATCATAATTTTTCTAATTCGCTACCCTGAACATAAATAATCATATGTGGAATTTTTTATGAGTGTAATCGAGTCGACCACGAAAAGTTAGAAAGTTCATTCATTGCACATCTCTGATACATATTTTTGACGATAGCTTTTCCGTCTAGTTTTTTGTGACAACTTGCAGCAAAAACTCCCAAGCATCAATTACTAATCTGAGCTGGGCTCCATACTTATGCCACTTAGCACTATTTTGCAATAACTTTTTTTTTTTTAAACATTCGTTCACTTACGAATATGTGATACTCGCGTCACTTGCGTGAACTGTGTCCATCACAAATTTAAATTAATCACAATGGGGAGCAAAGACATTTCAATGCCGCCATTACTAATTGTAAACTCCCTCCTTGAGTTTTAAACCCCTTTCACACAAATGAAATACGAGTAGGCCAACAAAAACATAATCTACACAAACAGCATCTCTCACATATACAAACAATAAGTAGGCATTTGTTGCTTTTTAAACACAAGCTTTTTTTCACCAAATTGTTGATAAGAAGCGTGTAAATGTGTTAACTAATTAGTGTTGCCGATGTCAGAAAATGTTTGTGATATAACAAAAAGATAATAAAAAGTTCTGCGTCAAGTTATTCTTTAAAGGAGTAGAAATTACTTCCAAGGAGTAGTTAGTGTTTATCGAACTTATGTGGATAGTATCATAGTATATTTATCAAGTAGACTCAACTAATCAGGTGACTTTTTTTGCTCGTTTATGTTTTACATAGCGTGATGTCAAAATTTGTTTACATTTTAAGCGATAAGGATAAGAAGCCTACAACTCTGCTTTTGCACGTTTTTTTTTTTGTTTATGGTAGTGCTGCAGTGCCTCTGATGTCAAGGAGACGTATTCAATTTTTAACCTTTGCTAGTAGGAATTTTTATGAATTATTTTACATTGCTGCTGCTACACAAGCTGCTGGAAGGAAGGAGCTCTGATGTGCCTGTGGAGTGGATACAGCTGAACCCGTTATTGTGCCTTCGCCACAAAAGAAATGTCGATTCTACTCTAATTTCTAATTCTGTCAGTCTATATTGAATAAATCGAAATGTCTTGTTCAGTGTTGCAAAACATTTAATTGAATTTAAGGAATTGTAGACAAAAAACCCAAAACCAGAAATTACCAAATTATGCCTGCTAAAAGGCAAGGCGCTGTTCATCTCTATTTGAGCAATAAAACCTTTGCGAAGTAAAATAAAATATAAAACGCTGTACTAATGTGGGAACATAATACCTGAGGCAATATACTATTTTGAAATCTGCATGGTTAGCGATACAGTTTAACATATTCTTTTTTGCCAGTAATTAATTTGTGATACTTTTGACCTAAAATGGTGAAATTATAACTTTTCTCTCTTTAAATGTGTTTAAAATCTTAGTCGACAGCTCTTTTGCTTACGACTAAAAACTTTCAATGTGCGCCTCCAAACGGTCGCTCGCTATCGACTGCTGTCATTAGAAATTTCGATAGAGGTCTTTCGATAACGACTAAGAGAATCACAAAAGTAGAACAACTCTAACGTACGAGTAAGTTCTATTCATAAGTAAGTAAATATTCTAAATACTCGGTCGTATACGACTGCCAGAATTAGGCCGCTGAAGTCCTACAGCAGAGCATCATAATTTTACCAGCAAAGTTTCACTTCTTAGAAGGTACATAATTGTTTTGAGTTGCTAATACTTCCCCCTAATTATTATTATTGCGCATGTAAGCAGGCATTAGTCGGGGTTTCTTTTTCAAAGCTGCTCAATAGGACGCCATATTGAATTATAAGCTGAAGAAGACAACAAAAATTGGCAATACCGGCTAATAAAAAGTACAAAAAGCTAAGCAAAACAACAATTTAGTGAGCTTATGCATACAAACGACGGAGCACATACACATACTCATGCATTTACGCAAGTGTGCTGTATTTGTTCACATAGAGAATTTCAATTCAATAAAAAGCTAACAAAAGAAAAAAAAAACTAATCATAAAAAAACAAAAAAATTATACAAAATTACTGCGATAACAACAATAACAATACCACCTAAAAAGAAAAAAAAGAGCATGATTTTAAGAGATATTTTTTTTTACAAAATGTTGTTCATTTAAGAGAAACAAAAGAACAGTATCTCCAGCGAAAGCAAAAAAATTAATACGTATTCATGCAGTCATACATAGAAATAATTGTCTACATATGCCCGTACATATACACTTGCATACATATTTACAATTATTTGAAATATAAATATGTATGTATGTAGTATGTACTAAGCATGTGTTGAAATATTTGTATGAATGACTGTCCGTTAATCAGCCAGTTAAACCATTAAAACGGGCTTTAAATATCTCCGTCTGAGACCAGTTGTTGCCTCACCATACCGCATTCCAACGAGGTCTAAAGTCATTTCATTCACAAATTTTTTTCTTCACTTGCTGTTCTTTGTCTTTCCCATTGCATAGAAGATATAACAATAAATGCATACATACATATGTGCATATATAGTACGTACATATGTATGTATGCATCTGAACGTATGCACATGCATGTATGTATGTTCATATGTGCCTACGTACTCTAGCATTGCTCGTTCTAAAGCCATTTTTTTGCTACCATGAACAAGAATACAAATTTATCGTTGGTACTTATGGATTACAGCTACAACAATTCGCTTAGTAACTGGGCTTAGAAACTCTTAGATACATACTTAAAAAATTCGTAATTATTACAAAAAAAATCAAAACCCAACACCAAGAAAGATTTAAATTCAATAAATAACACCTTTAGTATTTCACAATTTAATATATTTTTTTAATTGAAACATAACTCACATGTTGTAAAACTACAGCAGTGTGCAGAACGAAAGCAACAAAAAGAAATAAGAGTGCTATATTCAGCTGTGCCGAATCTTACATACTCTTCACTGGCCCACCTTATATCCCATATTCGTCTGAATTTCCGCATAAACGGATTTTTACCTAATTTAATAAAAAAATATACAATCGACGCCAGTTATAACAAACACGCGTTTTAAATAAAATCTGATGTAACGAATGAGCATATTCTCCCATTGGCTTCCTAACATCCAACGGGAACTTCATTTTACGCTCTGTTTAACGAATGCTACCGAAAAAATGAAAAGCAAGGCCAGGAACAGAATAAAGAAGTTGTAATTCTAGCTAAAGCTGGCGATATAACTAGTAGCGCAGCTGAAAAAAAAGCGAACAGATTTCTGAAGTTTACAACATGGTTACCAAAAAAGAGCTTTAAAAATTATACAATAATAGTATGCGAATTTATACATATTAAATAGTATAAATAGATATTAAATAGTATAAAGAATGCATTTCCATCAACATGTTCTGCACTTTTATGAAAATTTATTACTGACAAAGTACTGTCGCTCTACAAAGTTCAATCAGCTGACAAAGTACTGTCGCTCTACAAAGTTCAAGAGTTCGAACATTGCGCTACGGCTTCTACTGCAACGACTACTACTACTGCACATTCTGTTCGTTTTAATACAGCGACTATTCTGTTCCCCACTTAATACTGTTAGTTCCTCTTTTAATCTTTTAAATGACCCATAAATATGTGTGGGATCCATGTTTTTTTTTTTCTTTTCTTTTTTATCTTGGACCAGAACACAGGATGCATTGTGCTGAAACTAGAGGAAAGGAATAGTAGGAGAAATGGCAGAAAGTGAAGCTTCACTATCTTAGAACTCAGCTTTTAGCACGTTTTTTGTTTTATTTTTTTTTATCTTGGACAAGCACTCAGGGAATGACCCTTACACATGCAATGCATTGTGCTGGAGCTAGGAAATTTGTGATGGGAAGCAGGATAGAGGGGGGTAGTGTTCATGGACATTTGATTTAAACTTTCCCACGTCAAAAGTGACAGGAAAGACCTCTGCAGGGAGTTTGTTTCTCATACACGATGTTCGGTCGAAAAATGAGTTCTTTCTGTAATGCGTAGTGCGATTTGCCGCCAAATCGTCCACAAATGGATGCGCTCGAATGAATGGGTTTCGGGAACTAGTTCCCTGATTTCACCAGAGCACATTCCATTGTAGTAGCGATAGAACAACGAAACACATCCCATATTGCGACGAAGAGCAAGGGAGTAAATTGAGTTGGCTACCGTCCCCAATGAGTTTCTTCGCTCTCTCCTGTACACGGTAGAGAAACTTCAAAATACTCTTTGAAGCACCGGCTCTTACATGAGAGTTGTAGTCCATTTTCGATCGGATGTAGGCAGAGTTAGTGTATAGCAGCGTTGCATCACCTCTGATGTCAAGGAGACGTATTAAATTTTGAAGCTTCGTTTTTTAGTAATTATTTTACTTCGCCGGTGCTACACATTACCGACGTCATTTTATACCATTTTAGTAGGCGATTTCCAAATGTACAAATGTAAATAGTAATAATATTTATTTCAAAAATTGAAATAAACATTAAAACGTCATTTCTAATTTATTATATATTTTTTGCCTCATATAAGGCATTTTCACACAACACGGAACTTTTCTGAAACATAACCAGCGCGTTGTAGGACGGCTACCTGCAATTGGGTGTGTGCAAATATCAAAAAATTAAAACTGGCGTAGTGTTTTCAAACTGACTGATTGCAAAGCAAAGCAACTAACTATTAAAACCTGGTTTTACCATTTAAAAATATTTTTTTAAAACTTTTTTTGAATTGGTTTTTAGGCGATTTAATGAAATACAACCTTGATTTTCATGTACTAAAGGCAGTGCTACCAAGTTAAAAAATTTAAAACAGCTGGCAATTTAAATGCCGCTCATTGAAATACAAAAAAATAAAGGAAAAGTTGATAAATAAAGTCTCTACAATAATTACAAATAGTGGAAGCGCAGCAAAAACAATATAAAAATGCGGTGGCGATGGTTGAAGTAGTCTGCACGTTGACTACAAAACGAAAAATTTTTCCTGGGTTCAACCCCAGTTTCAGACTCATAAAAACATCTCGCATTTTTCTGTTGTGCATTTGTGTGTCTTTCTGCGAGTTGTTGTCAAAAGGTTTCAGTGGCCATCAGAACGCCCCACTTCGTCGGTATGGTGTAGCATAGGCGAAGTAAAAGTAATAATAACTAAAAAAGGCTACTAAAAACGAAGCTTCACAATTTAATACGTCTCCTTGACATCAGAGACGTTACAACCCTGCTACAAAAACAAATAACGTGTAAAAAGCAGTGTTGTAAGATAGTGAAGCTTCACGTCCTATCATTTCTCCTACAATCCCTTTCCTCTAGTTCCAGCACAATGCCCATCATGTGTAGAGGTCATCTCCTGAGTGCTGGTCCAAGATAAAAAAAAGAAAAAAAATCTATTGGGTAGAGCATAATGAAAATGCTTATATCGAGTTGTGGAAGGAGAAAATAAATTACATTTTATTACACAAAGGTTGACTTCTAAACGCATGTTGCTTTGTAGTAATACAATGGAGTGTGCTCGTAAATGCAACCCTGAAAATTTTGACAATGTATTTTGTTCCCATTTGCAACACTGTTGTAGTTAATACGGAAGAAAAAGCAAGAAAGGCATCCAAATGAATTTAGATGCAAAATAAATACAATACGCAGCACAATGGCGACCCACGGGTCTTCTTATAATTTAACATATTTCTACATTCACTTATTTATATTTTTATTACACTAAAAATTGGATACAAAATATTATTATATTGCTTATTAAAAAAATAACTACACAATGTATCAACTTGGTCTTAATACTGTATTGATACAATGTTAATATACGTTTGTGAAGTCAGCCAAAATGTGCGTTGAAACCTGATATAATTTAACTTATAGTGAGAACGCAAAATCAGCTGTTTGTGGTTTTAACGTTAAAAGCAGCTTTTAATTTCGCCGTTTAACGAAAGCGTCTGACATTATATAATTCGTTATAACGAGTTTCGACTGTACTGTTGTATAGAGAATTTCCAAGAAGTTACTTCATTTCTAACTGCAGTTACAAAAATATGTCATGAATGAATAAATATTGAACGAGACAACAAATAAAGTAACAATAAAATTAGACAAGAATTTGGACAACAACAACAAAAAAAAACAAAACAAAATTTATATCAGAGCTTATAATAAATACCATATATTCCTTGGCATTTTTATGATTAAGTAAAAAAAAAAAATTAAGTAAATAACAAAGAAACAAACACAAAAGCAACAATCGGGAAAACCCTTAACAATGGAATTTTGTTGCAACACTTTACGTCAATGAAAACATTTTGTTGTGTGCGTGTGTGGTTCTTTAAGCTGGTACCTAAATTTTATTAAATAATTAAATGCCCTTATACATTCATTCACTCACTCAGTTATTCATTCCATTCATTCAATAATGCCACAATAACTTGTAAATTCAATGTCTTTTAATAAGTTGATTTCTTTTTCTATAACTTATTTATTTGATATTTTCCACACTTGTGAGTAATTTATGTGCCCGGTATGTATAGGGTGGGTTTTTTAGGTTTTCTTTACCAAAACCACATGCAAATTTATTTTGACAAAATATGCTTATAGTTCGGGAAACTCAAGTATTGATGTTGAAGTCGAAATATTGCTCATTCTGCTACAAGATTAAAAAACGGCTTCAAACTGCAAGTGCAAGTGAAGAGTTTCATAAGAAACACTTAATGCCAAGTAGTTTAAAATTAAAAGGCGTGACACTGCACACTTTCTCTATAATATTTTCATTTTACCGAGGGAATTTAGTGCCACCAAAACGAATTATTGGTCCAAATAGTCACTGTCAAATTTTTTTGCACTTACTGTTTTTCTAAATTAATTTTAACAATTGAATACTTACACAAAATGTTACTTTAACTGAATGAGAATTATAATTTAGTATTTCCAATGATCGGCGCACGAAGCATTACCATCAGCCCCAAACGGCTGGCTATTGACAACAAAAACATTGCTTTTTAAACAAGTTTCAGACTGTTGAACAATAATATTTCCAGCCTTATGGTAGCATATGATTTTACATCAGAATTACAGTGGCTCAACGAAAGTACCAGAAGTGTTATTATTAAACTCAAATTAAGCGAAGATTCATAACGTTTTCATTCAGAAAGAATGATATATGAGACAGCATTCCAAGGGAACAATAATACCAACGTACACACTCTGAACAGAACGCATTTGCGTAAGTCGCCAAATTTCTATCATCTGTGTTATATGTGCATTTAATATATATCACCATACGAGAATTATGCAATTTGAACATTATTGTTCAACAATTGTTGCCAACTTCATTTGAAAAGCTCAAATTTACCATCACTAATTTCCTAATTGCTGTAAAATCAGTGTTTACAAGAGAAAAAATTATTTGTATATCGGATCATTACAAGTTCCAATGATGCCGGTAACATCTGCAATAAAAAATTCTTCGAAGGCTAAAGGTGAGAGTGTTCTTCAGCTTTGTCAATGAAGCGAAAATCGGAGAAAATTCACCATTTATTTACGTGTTGCACAGAACATTATTTTAAAACATGAACTAAAATACAAAAAGTGGCTGAATTGACAATTGGACAAAATTCAGTACGCCTAGAGACTGCAAAATTGTAAAATCACTGTTTGTAAATTATCAGTATGCGCAGCAGAATAGTTCTATGAGCATTAAGCCGTACTCTATCACTTTATCAGCTGTTGTGTCGAAAAAGAATATAACGCACAATGTCAGTATTGTTGGTAGACATCTAAATTCTCTGTGTTACTTGTCTAAAAAAAATTCAGACTTACCAGCTCATCGCTGAGACAAACCACCCCTTGAAGAAAACATTTGCCGGAGAGAAAGTGAGCTACTAACTCGTTCTTTCTCTCTCTCTCTCTCTCTCTCTGTCTCTCTAGACTGTTTTATAATTATTTTGACTTTTTCTAAAGGAGAACTGAAAGTCTAGAGCAAGGTCTATTTATTAGGTCTATGCAGATCTAAAACAATGAACAACCCAAAAAACAGCAGGCTTTTTGTTTGTGTAAATTAACTTTGAGATGTCAAAAACATAAGACTACTACTCTCTCAAAAGTAAACACACACAGGTTACAATAGCAAGAAAAATATTAATTTCTCTTTTTTTAATTCATACTTGTTTTTGTAACCCTCTCTCAAACTAAAGAAATGAGTAAAATTGTTAATTGTGCGTTCTCTCAAATTAAACAAATGGGTAAAAATTATATTGGAGCGCATAAATAAACAAATTTTGACAGTCGAGTATAAAATACCTGTAAAACTCAGCCAGTTGCATAGACTTAATAAATAGACTTTGGTCTAGAAGTTCAGAAACATTTTGGTATTTGCAACACTTCTGAAAAAGAGTTGTGCTAAAGCTTGCTTAGGAGTGGCCGCGCCCACGTAAAAATCATAATAAAAAAGCACTGTCACGAACAGTAAACATTAAATGAACGTAATTAAATTTATAACATTTTCTTTAAGTGGCTGCCACACTGCCCACTTTTCTACTCGTAAATAACTGTTTATTATCAATACTTAAAACTGCACAAGATTCGTTTTTTAATTCACTTAAAACAAAATACCCGATATACTCGCACTCGTACTATGGAATTGTATCTACATCGGTCCTCACGTTTGACTGTTTAATAATCTTTTTTTTTTACCTTCCCAACACAAATATTTACATTTTACATATTTTTGTAACTTTTAACACTTAAAAATATTTACAATGTGTATGGAGAAATATGAGCACATGTGTTCATGTACTCGTATGCACGTATTAAGACGAATTGTGTGCAAGTCTGACTGACTGCATGATTATGAATGAACGAACCATCACAGTGAGAGGGAGGGAGGACGACAAAGAGAAAGAGAGAGAGAGAGAGAGACACAGAGAGAGATAGAGATATGCATTATCACCAAAACATCATAGGCATGTTTGTCTGTTTATTGTAAAAATATTTTTAATAGAATAATATTCTTGATTACTTACAAGTAAAAATGAAAAATATTTATTCATTCATAAAACATAAAACTTATCACATCAACTCATATCAATGTAAATATTTTACTTTTCCAATTGCACACCCATACAAAAGCAGTATTTTATGATGATTTACACTTGCATAGCCAGGCCAATATTTCATATTTCAAACGCATAACTTTACGAAACTCTTTTCCACTTCAAGTTGAGATGGGATCGTGAAAATTTTTATTCACGACAAAGCAAAAAAAAACTACTCACGTTCATGCATTATCACATATAAGTATGTGTGTATGTACAAGGTGGCGCAAAATTAATAACCCAATTTTGTTTTTTAATTTCTTTTTTACTAAATGGAAAAAAAAAATCATTTTGAGTGGTGGAAATCTTTATTTGGACCGGTACAATCTATTCTGTTAATTGGAAAAATGATATCAGCCAAGTGGCTGCCGCCAATGTTGGTATACATTTGTGCCCGTTTTATAGCATTTTCCATAACTTTCTGCAATATTTCTAGTGATACCTGTTCGCATTCCTGTCGAATATTCTCCATAAGGGTGAATGTCTAGGGATTGTTGGCATAAACCCGTAGCCCCAAAGAAAGAAGGCTGGAATGGTTACAACAGGAGATTAAGCGACCAGAGTAATTCACAGGCGACTGTGGGTCAGCAGATATTAACTGATGAACTGTTTGCACTTAGGATGGGAACAAGTGTAAGTCTTTCACTAAAATTCGCAGTAGGGTCCGCTTGCTGACTTCCCATTGCGTGGCACGTCGTCTGGTTGATGTTTCTTTGTTCTCAGCAACATCAGCAGCCACAGCCGCGATATACTCGACAGAACGGCCAGTCCGGTGGCGGCCTAGCCCTGAAGGATCTGTTGTGATTCCAGTCTGTTCGAGTCGAGCTAAGCTAAGCGGCGTAATGTTTGTCCAGTTGGCGCGACACGATTAGGAAATGTACGACGAAATTCACGCTGAGCAAACACTACCGACGGATTATTGAATAAAGAAATCGACACGATTAGAATTTTGGGTCGGGTTTTTTTTATCTTGGACCAGAACTGGAATATGCTGGCACTAAAGGAAAGGGATAGTAGGAGAAATGACTGGAGGTGGCGCTTCACTATCTCACAGCTTTTGCATGTACTCTGTATTATAGCAGTGTTGTAGCGCCTCTGAATTGTCAAGGAGACGTATTAAATTTTGAAGCTTCGTATTTAGTAGCCTTTTTTAGTAATTATTTTACTTCGCAGGTGCTACACAATACCGACTAAGGAGGGCGTTCTGAAGAGCCTATGGATTTGATACAGCTGAAGCGGTTACTGTTCACAGAAACTTTCCGACAACGATTGACATGAAGGCATACAAATGCACATCAGAAAAAATGCGAGATATTTTTATGAGTCTAAAATTCGGGTTTTGTAGTCAACGTGCAGACTACTTCAGCCATCGCCAGCCTGGGACGATTGCAGTCAGCATATAGCTGAAGTTATGCTACAACTTCACAGCTTGGAGAGACAAAGAAATGAATCGATTAATGTAAGATAGAATAGCAGTAACGCTAACCATCCCTCCACGAAGTATGTTGGATCGATCTACTCCCAGGACCTCAAAACGTAGAATTATGATGAAAGCTCGATTTTCTAAAATTTGGTTACAACCAATAACTTCCTGTAGGGGGAAGTTAAAAAAGAGAAGGGGGAGAATGCAACGCAAACTCCACGATCGATGCAATTTTTAAGGCAGAACGTCTTTTCAGTTTATACTTTGGCTTCTAGTATGCACCATATGGAAAAGTCCATTGGGTTCACGTTCGGAGAATATGGTTGCCATTGTTCGGAAAAAATAAAGAGAAAAGTTGTGTTTCAGTATAACAAAGCGTCTTTTTGCTGGAGATTAGCAGAGTTATTATTACATGTGATAGTTAATGTACAGCAAAACAACAGCTTAACGATTTGATGTTTCAAATTGCCATTTGCGTGACACCAACAATACTGCGTGGCAATTAAAAATACATGCATTGTGAACTGCTTGACATCCAAAACACGTTTAATAATGCGCTGTGACAGAACATTTTGTATGATTTTTGAAAGTAATAACGGACACCCAACGTTGAGTGATACTGAAAAGTCATAACGTTGGACGATACGTTTTTCATAAATAAACCTTAAAAACTACTCCATCACGTCTCTACTGTGTCTCTTCGCTACGCTACCCCTGTTCATAAACAAAGATAACACACCATTGTTGGTGTTTCTTGAATGGTTAGTCTTAAATCCCCTTAAATAACACTCGAGTGGAGCTCTGAATAAGAAATTTCTTCTTTGTCAGTATATTTTCCCTATCAAATGGCTACCACTGTAAGAAAAAAAGTATTGAAGTGATAATTTTATTTGTACAAACAATTCGAACATGCTCTATATTCCTAAACATACGTGCTATAAGAAGGCTTTACAATAATATGTATGTATGTATTTCGTTGTATACATAATAACGTTGCACAAATAAGTACAATAATACAAAACTTACTCTATCAACTGCATTTTACTGAAAAAACCAATAATAAATTATCAGTCACAGAACAAAAAAAAGTGAATCAAAATATTTTCAAAAGCAAAGGAAATCGTTTAAAGTAACTGTAGAAGGAAGGAAGGAAGGTAGGAAGGAAGGATGTAATATGTAATTACATAATAAGGAAATCAATATTAAATATGGAACCGACAAGAATTGCAAGGAAAAAGTAATAATTGTCTATCTCTCGGGAGATTCTGGGTTCAATTCCTACCAGACACTGCTGTGTTTCACTACAACGAGTGAGCGACTTACTGACCATTTTTTTTTATTAAGAGAAATCGCGCGCAGGCAATGATTGCCAATACTAGTTGTTCAATTCTATAGAAAAGGAATAGTGAATGAAATGACAGCTGGGGAAGGGATAGACTATTTTTATATTTAATTAGTGTTACAGCTCTGATTTTCCACGTGTTTTTCTTATTCTGATGCCAAAGAAACGTACTCAATTATTTTTTAAGCCACATTTATTAATTATTTTACTTCGGCGATGAATCTGCTAAACAATACCGATAAAGGACGGCGTTCGGATGTTACTTGCGGATTAGTATCAGCTAAAGGCGACACTGTTCACTGAATATGCCTTCGCTAATGAAACTTTCCGACAACTAAGCTTAAATTTGTTGGCCTTCCCGAGCACTGTCTGTTATAAATATCATTGGCAGAGTATTTAAATATAATTCAATTGATTGGCCAAGGTCCAATTTTGAAATTAAAAAAATTGATTTTTACAAAATTTTAAACTTAATGTAACAATTACTTTTTTTACTATTCAATGAAGGAGAAACTAACTATCAGGAAAATTATTCAAATGTTTTTCAATGCCATCCGGTGGATTTCCGATAAATCCAGAAAAAATTTAACAGAAGGAAGGACAGTTAAAAAAGTTGTAAATCCAATTTCGTTTTCACATGTGCTAAACAAAGCTTTGAGCTTTGTGAATATGTGGGTTACCGCCTATACTAAACATAAAAACAAAGCTTTGAGCCTTTGACAAGAGAACTACGTGAATAATATTGGGGACTTGTTCTGTTCCTTTCTTACAAGTTTGTCGTGTTAAATAGATGGTATTGGGGCTCAACAACACAAAAAGTACTGAAGACGTGTATAGTGGTATAAAAAAATATGTACATATACTCGTATGGTACCGGAGATTAATTCTCCTTTCTTTTATTCTGATAATAAATAAATAAGTGATACATTATTGTGATAAATTAATTAAAAACTCCATACACATCTAAATAATGTACAAAAAGTTAAATATTAAAATTTGTAACCCTAGACACCAACCCCTTTTAAGGCGTAAAAATGGAAATGTTGTACAATTATTGAACGATTTTTACTTTAAAATTTTAAAATAAATATATTAAAAAGAAAAAATATAATAATAATAATTCTGAAAGTGTGTAACTGAATGGCCAATCGTTGGAAATCTTAACAACTTGGTTTTTTAGAAATTATAAAAATATTTTGAAAAAAAAAAAACAATTTGTAATTCTGTTAAAGGACTTTTGTGCTTTTCTCGCAAATGGTAGGGGATGCCCAAACAACATTTTATAAAGTGGATTTCTGGAAGTGTCTAAATGCATGCCCAATCGTTGGAAATCTTAATACTTTGGATTTTAGAAATTATAAGCATATTTATTGCTTTCTAATATGTTTATTTTAAAATTTGACAATAAAAATCGTTTTTAAATGATTAACACTGCCATGTTATCGCGTTAACAGAACTCTGTTGAAGTCGCTGGTTTTTGACTAGGGTAATAAATGTTGAAAATTATCTTCCTTCATTGTAAGAATTGTAGTTCAAATAAAATGACAAATACTAAAAGAAAATTAAATTTTCTTATACTGAAGGATTTAATTGTTTTAAGCGTTCCTGCTTAACAGCCATGTCACAGATTCCCTTCGGAATGGTTCTGATTCCGTATTTACCATTCCTTTAGAATTGGTTTTTGATGTCACCGATTGCGATCGCTTTTGTTATTCCAAAAAAAAATTTTTTAATTGTTTTTCATATAAATATTTTGGCAACATTATCAACTAGCCAAGCATTAAAATGTGGCAACATAATCAATTGGCAACACAAAGACAGCAATTCAGAGAAAAAGTACCAGCAAAAAATTCAAATACAAGAACTTAAAATTACTTTTGGAAATTTTTTAAACATTTTAAGAGAGTTTTCACACTGAGTGGTTTTAAAGCAAAAGTTGGTTTGACGTTAAAACCAACTATTAAAACCTGGTTGTACCGTATAAAAATATTTTCTTAAAACTTTTTTTAATTGGTTTTTAGTTGATTTCATGAAATACAACCTTGATTTTCATGTACTAAAGGCAGTGCTACCAAGTTAAAAAATTTAAAACAAATGGCGCACAGTAAAATACAAAATAAATATAAAAAGAAAATTTGGCAAATAAATTCACTACAATAATTTAAAACAGTGGACGCAACAGCAACAACAATAAAAAATGTAAAACAAAAAAAGAAGATGAAGATGCTTATATCGAGTTGTGACAGGAAGGAATAAACTGTGCGTTGAAACCTGATTTAATTAAACTTATAGTGAGAACGTCAAATCAGCTGTTTGTGGTTTTAACGTTAAAAGCAGCTTTTAACTTTAGGCGTGAAAACGCTATTACGCTATTACGCTTTTATGTTTTCTTATATATTGTGTGCTGCCGTATGGTGATTTTGACAAAATGTCCACAAAAACTTGATATGGCAATGCAGCCAGCATAAATCAATTGCGATAAGTTAGTTTTCTTGCAGAGTTTTTAAATTTGCAAAATAATACGCTGCAAGTTAGTAAAAATAAACTGAGAATGAAATTTAAATAAAAAAAATTAATTCCTTTCCAATAGAAAGCAGATTAAAAAAAAACGATTTAGTTTTTTTGTACTTTAAGACACAGATCGTCTTAATTCCGTTCAGGAATTTAACCGAATTTAACGCTGTGACATTAAATTATTGTGCTTTTTATTTATTAACTTCTTAGAATTTACTCACATTAATACAACATATTTCATTGTTAAATTCATTTTGTTATTCACAAGGATTTCTAATAATTGTTAAGTAAATTTGGCTTAACGTGACGCAAAATTTGGCAGGTCATATGTATTTGTAACCAAATTTTTTGGGGCAATTCGAAGGAGAACAAATCTGTTCCAATAATGCCTGGTTCGTTTGTATAGAATTTTCTGTGCCAGAGTCTAAAGCACATCGTCATCATTGTAAATCGCTGTAATAATTACGTAACCATAGTAGATATTTTTTGTTTGTTTTATTAATAAATTATTTTACAAGACAATAAAGCTGATAAATCTAAAATATTCGTTGAGAAAACCTTGCATTCTTTAAACATTACAAATGCTTTTGTGTGATAAATGTTACAAGTATTCGACAAAAAAAAAATTTTTTTTCTCAGAAACTAGTTTCGTTAATTATGTATATTTGTTATTTATGTTGTAACATATTTTCAGTTTTTATTCTTAATTATGTTTGTATAGAGTCGTTTTATAAGAGCATCCGAACTGGAAATAAATAAACAAAAAATTTATGAATTAAATAAAATGTTTATTCTGTTTGGAGGGAAATTCCATGGCATTTATGTTTTAAAAATAATAAAGACAAAACCAACAGGGTAAGCTGTTACATAAGAAATCCTGTCAGTTGTGGAATGGTATGCCACATTTTAAAGAAGTTTTGGTGTTATTTCGTTAATGACATGAGTCATAAATAATTTGCCATACACCGTATAAAACTTTTATTCAAATAAAAGTTTGCTCTCAGTCACAAAATTATTATTAGTTATTTTTCTATTTACGAAATAACATTAAAAAAATGATTTCAATAATATAATATCAAAGAAACACCATTCAAATAAATTTATATGAACTAAATAATTAAATAAAATTTAACTATCTCAAAAAAATTTTATTCGTGTAAAAATTCGAATAAAAATTATTCGAATATATATTACGTCAATAAATCGCATGCTAATAATTATTATTACAACAAAATTTGTATGAATCAATTTAAAGGAATAAAAAATAAAAACAAAATCATAGTTTAACTTTGCTTGAAGTAGTATGCTATTGGATGGCACCATAAAATATAATTCTACAGTAGACTCGGGGTAGAGGGAACTCAGGATTCAAAGAAGTACTCAATTGAGGGGACACCTAAAATTCTTTCATTGAGGGGACCTTCGATGTGATGACACTGTATAGAAGGAACTTCGCAGTTTTTGTGTGATTTTTCGCATAATGAAGCGAAAATCATGTGCGTACAGTCATTATACTAGAAGCTAAAAAAAAAACAACGTACTATGATGAACTACTTAAAATAATATTTCGTATTTAAAATACACAAATACACTAACTGCATAACATATACCACAGTATGTATTAATAAACATATTTGTTTTCATTTTCAATATTCTTCTTTTCAATCTCGATTGAGGGCGACAGTCTGGGTTGAGGGAATAGACCTTGCAATAATTAGTTCCCTCTACCCCAAGTGTACTGTATTTAAAGTATTTCTGTTATTGGTAATCGGACACAGAACACCCAGACTTATAGACTGTCGCACTTCTCGCTGCCCTTGTTGGGTACTGTAAAACAAAATTTTTATATCCATAAAACCATATTTTTTATATCAATTAATTGAATAAAATTATTGTTACATATTACAATCATCAAAAAACACATGCAAAATTATTAACCTATTTATATATATTATTATATAATTATATATAATATATAAATTATATATTTAAAAATTATTCATACAAAAATAATAAAAAAAAAAAATTATTCGAATAATGTTATCCGAATAGTGTTATCTACTCGAATAAATTTATATTAAAAAGTTACTTAAAAAACTATAAAAATGTATAAAAAATTATATCAACAAAAATTATTCGAATAATAATGTTACAAAATTTATTCGAAATAATTCAATGGGGTGTCTGGTGGCAAATTTATATTTTTAAATACGATTATTTCAAAAAGAAATAAACGGTGCGGAGGGAGGGTGGCGTCGCTGGAATTATCGATTGTGCGGATTTATCAGGCACGATGTCGCAGTGGTCGAGTGAGCATCGCGCGTTCGCTGTGGAGACATTTTTTAAGAGTAATGATTCTTACGTAATTGCTCGTCGACAATTTGGTTCAGGGTTCGGTATTCGGCGAATAAGTGATGGACCGAGTGTAAATTTAAATCGTTCGTTGGTGCAGAGATTCCACGCATCTGCTTCGGCTATGAATGCCCCACAACCATGACCCAGTCGATCTTCAAGGACTCCCGAAAACACTCAACTGATTGAAAGCAGTTTACGTGGAAATCGCTGACTTTCAATACGGAAAAGAGGAGAATCACTGGGACTTCTAAGAGCGATTATTCATGAAATTTTAAAAAAGGATCTGGATGACATACTCTTTATAAAATAAAATCTGCATTTCCATTCTATCGTTCAATGCTCTTAATAAAACTTTGTGTCAATTATTAGGTTTTTTATTTAATTTTGAAAATATAAATCTGCTATCAGACACCCTTTATAATAATTCAGAATGTACAATTAAAGAGTGATTTTTTTACCCGTTTGGGTTTTGAAAATTAAAAAAAAACACACACAAAATGTTTAAAAGTTAATGAAATATTTATTTAGGACGATAAATTATTGCCTTCCATTTACTTTTAAAAGATTATTTCATGTAAATAATGCACTCTGCTACGCCACAGGTAGCTCATCCTTGAGCTTAAATTTTGGCATACTTTTTCCAGCGTTTGGGCCAGTAGCCCACCAATGGCAGTTGTAATTATGTATTCTAGGGCTGGAATTGTGGCTGGCTTGGTCCCACAAAAAATAGCCTAGTGAGGGCAAATCACATAAACTTGGCAACCAATTCCAAAACGTGAGATTAATTGCTTACTAAACTCGTTCTCTCCTTAAGTTCAGGGTATCGGGTGCCGTGTTGGCATGTGACATCTTATTGTTGAAAACACATGCAAACCAAGTCCAATTCTTCGATTTTGGACAAAAAAAGGGCGGTATTTGTCGAACGGTACCTTGAAAACGGCGACTAATCGCAATCTTGATTGACAATGACCGCTATAGCAGTAATACTTTACTCGATACGCCCACTTCGCATACCGGTTGTCCAATAAATTGAAACTGGTCGATTATGAGGACGATAAAATTTACGAAACACATCTCTCACACAGCACGATTTGGATTATTTACATTGAAAACCCATTTAGTAAAAAATTCACCCGATATAGTAAAATTTTTTTTACTTCACAGAAAAAAGAAAAATCAAATTTCAATTAAAAAACACGAAACACGAAGATTCAATTAAATTAAGAATTAGACATGTCAGGAAAACTGCAGATTCAATTAATTGAAAAAATTGCACGATTTTAACATTTTATGCCATTTTGATTACTTTCTTTTGATAGAAGAACATAGTCAATTAAAACAAACGTGGATTCAATTAAATAATTAATTAAGAAGAAAGAATTTACTGAGCAAAGACTTAATTGGCAAAAAGTCAACTGTTGTTTTTTTCTGTGTGTAAAGCCAGCTGTATTTTTGGAAAATAGTTTCTTCCTTAAAATATTGCATTCAAATTTAAAAACTTTTTTCGAAAAAATTAATAAATTTTTTAAAGGCCTACCAAGAATGGTTAAATTGATAATGCAAGTCGGACGTATAATCAAACGTGAAGTTAAAGAATCATTAGTTCGCCCTCTCAGCGACATCGAATTGAACTGGATTTAAAATATATTTTTAAAATTTCTTCGATCTTTTTTATTTTTGAATTTTATTCAAATGAGCTTGAGATCTTTTATTATTTTGTGTTTATAATTTAATAAAATTTAATTATTTTTTTAAAATAATTTATGCTCAAACTCGAGGCATTATGAAGCAAATAAATAACGTAATAAATTTTTTCGCAATCAAAAAAGTGAGGTTTGAACTTTAAAAATTATTTCGAAACCATTGATTCAAATATTTGGCAAAAAAAAACCCAAGAAGCAGCAAAAAAAACAAATAAATTTTAATAAAAACTTACAAGAAGTTTTTTTTATTGAAATCCAACAAGTCTGGTTACGATATTGTCAATGACATGGCAATTCATTCGATCAACATATCGCCGCCGTCCATTTGTAGCGTTAATGTTGTTCAATTTAGAAAATTAAAAAAGTTGTAGGTTGTTGTGTTTATCGCGTATAAAGAACCAATTTTCTGATTTTTTTTTGTTAATTCCCATTCGGCATTTCAAACATTTTCAATATTTTAAGCAAAAACGAAAACAAGCAACAACAACCAGACTCTGTAATACACAAAAGCAATATAATCAGGATGCACCACCAAGAAGTGCACATGGAATACATTTGACCAGGTTAAGCTCCTTTGGCATTAATCTTACAGAAAAAAGTAATTTATTGAAAAATGAAAAAGAAGCAACAAATAAATGGACTCAAACGATACGACAAAAGGTCGTTTAAACTGAACGAATGCGCTGCATAGCCAACAATCAACGACAACAACATGCGGCCCAGTAAGACAAGGAGAAGGAAAATCAGACAACCAACTAGACGGACGAACAATACGAATAAACTATAAAAGACAAAAATACATACTTATCTACGTGAACGAATACATAAACTAAAACTACAACCAAATTACTTTTGGCGGTAGACTTACAATTTAGGCGATTAAACTGCAGTAACGCTTGTTTGCCGAGAAAATAATTTTGTGAATATATCGGATTTTTTATTCACCGTTATGCCGGTTGACAAAGTCGATGTCAAAGCGTAATTGTAATTTTTTTTAATCATGGACCAGCACTCAAGGGATGACCCCACCACAAATGCGATGCATTGTGCTGGAACTAGAGGAAAGGGAGGTAGTGAGAGATGAGAGGTGGTGACTCTATAAGAAATGGATGACCGAAAGTAATCCACGCACATTTTTTTTTCTAACACATTTCAGAAATGCCATATAATTAGTCGGTTACGATGTTCAGAAGTGCTTGAGAGTGTTCACATGGCTGGGTTATGACGACACACAAATGACACTGCGCAATTTGTGTACATATGACCATACCACCTTACAGGCAAAAAAAGCGCTCCGTGCAACCCCTAGTATAACGAATTTTTCGACAGTAATATCAATAAAAGAATTTGTACGGTCTAGTGTATATTGTACAATCTGAACATGAGGAATATCAAGATATCTGTGGTAGGACGTATTTCAGTAAAAGTAATATAATTATTTATGAATTTAGTAATTGAATACGAATTTTGTTCTTTTTTTTTAATATAAAAAAAACCTTGATGCATTTTTTTTTGATCAAGAACAAACTTGGAGAAAATATTCACAATAGCGAATAAAAATAATAAAAAAATAAAAACTGAAGGTTCAGCACTGCTACGAGTATAAACGAAGAACGTGCAAAAGCAGAGCTGTAAAATAACTTATTAAGCTTCACCACCTATCCCTTTCCTATAGTTCCAGCACAATGCTTCGCATGTGTAGGAGTCATCTCCTGAGTGCTGGTCCCAGAAAAAAAAAAATACTGTGTAGTAGTGATTATGTATGTATTATAAAGAAAATTAAATTTAAGTGAAAGTGGCAGCCTTTTCGCCCTTGATTTTGCTCATATTGATTTAAATAATTTAGAAGCATGTATATATATAAATAAAACTTTTATGTCAGAAAAAAATATTTTTCAAATTTCAAACTAGCAATGTCGCACGGGACAAGCTTTGCATAAGTACCCAGCTCGCAAATCATCTTATTTTTCAGCAATGTTTTTTTTTTATTATTTTAATTGCCTAAAAAATATCCGTTTTGAATAAATGTTATTTTTCTATGTTGCATTCGACATCGCTTTTGTATATCCAAACAAAACGTAGAATAGAAATATCCAAATGTGAAAACTTATTTTCATTCGAATATTTCGAAATGAGTTATGAAAACATTCAACATTTGTTTACCATAATTAAATTCGCTTGTTTCGCTATGTCCGCGTTTAGACAGCATAGACGACATTTTTAAAATGAAGCGGCAGCAGTGGAGTTTGTAAACATAAAACCTCGTGGCAAGAGATTCGAGTATTTCGAAGAATATTTCGATGATAAGTCCGAGTTTATAGCGGAAAACATTTGGAAGAAAAATATCTGGAATTCTCTTTAGTTTTTTCATTCGCGTTCCCACAGGCGAAAATGTTGCCGGCGACATTCCATTATTATTGTTATTATTTGCTTTTTCCGGTAAGCAAAGAAATGTGAACAAAGCGTATCGCCGAGTACCGAGTACCGCTCGTAATGTGCTACCAAACGAAATGTTTCCCTTCCAAATGTTCGCACATCTAACCTCACCCTATGAAAATGTGATAAAATGCAAAGTTCCTAATAACTTTTAATGTTTTGATCTCGGTGTACCGTCCGGTGGAAATGGACATATGTGTTTATTTTCATTTATTATACGCTATGTGCTGATGCCTCCCCGGCCGAGCACGCCAAATGATATTTGATAAATACATACATATATACATATGTATATTATGTCTGTATTGGTTTTCTATGCTAAACACCGATTAATCGCTTTACGTATGCATTACAATTGTTCTGCTATTTTGTGCACAGGCAACATTAACGCAAGGCGGCGCAATCAACTCATATTGCCAAAACGATTGACTGCAGACAGCTTCCTCTGCTTGTTTTTCTTCATTATCATCCTCTACCATATTTTGAAATTCCTGGAAATTCTCTTAATAAAAATAAATTCAAATAAACACAACTAAAACGAGGTGCAGTGAAAACAAGAAGAACAATCAACTAAACGAATTGAAATGAAAACATTTTTAACGAATCAAGAGATTTAGGAGCAAACAAAAGAAGACAAAAAAAATATATAAATAACTACAGCACAGTGTAACGCAATCTCCAAAAAATAATATGTAAAAGCCATCTTAATTATATAGACAAAAAAATTCTTTTTTTCCACAATCAATCAAAATTCGGTTTTCGGTTGTGTCACGGCTTATTTTGTTAACACTGACAAAATATCGTCAGTGAAAAATTAGGAGTGCCTGTAAGTTATTCTAAAAAAAAGAACAAAAAAAATTTGTTGTATGGTTCAGCTAGCGTATCTGTATAAGCAACTACAGGGTTTTCCAGCAGGTACTTCCGAACTATAAAAGTTTATAACGGCCATCTTGTTGAACCTACAGTTTGTTTTCAGTATTAAAGAAGACTAAAGAAGACTTGGGGAATTTAAAATGGAACAGTGCACAATTGAGCAACGTAACAAAATCATTGAACTTTATTTCTCAAATCAACGAGCCATTTCAGAGTCAACAATGAACCGTGTAGTTGCAATTTTACGACAACAAGAGGCAGAAAGAAACCTTCCTGGTGCCGGCGAACAACTGAGCTGTGCACACGGATGACAATATTGAACGGATACAGGAGAGTAAGATATAGAAACATCAACCAGGATACGTTCGACACATGTTGGCCACTCATAAGGATCCCTGAAGGGAATTTTTTGCATACAATACGAATGTTTCCATACGAAATTCACACTGCGAGGGACACAATGGATCAGAAGCGCTGGCATAAGTGCATTATATCTGAGAGGGGTTACTTTGAAGGGGACATTGATGAATAAATAAATACTTTTAAAAAAAAATCCAAAAATCACCTTTTCTTTTGAACAGACCTCGTATAATGCATATTCAAGCTGTTTTTTTTGTAGTTGCACAGTGAAACGTGTAGCGGCCCGCTATATAAAATGTAAAATTAAAAATCTATTCAATTATTTTTTCATTCTTTCATTATTTCTTGAAAATTTAAATTTTAACGTAATAATATTTTTTAAAGCAGATATAATATTATTCTTATGAAGAGGGCGGCAATGGCGATGTCTGCACGTTGATTGCGGAACTAAAAATTTCCTGGGTTCAACCCCAGTTCAGACTCATAAAAACATCTAAACTTTTTTTCTGATGTGCATTTGTGCATCTTTGTGTCGGAAAGTTTCAGTGGCGAAAACATAGTCACTGGTCAATGTACAGTAATGACTTCAGCTGTAACCAGAACCCCCTCCTGCCCCGGCGAAGTAAAATAATTACTAGAAATGGCTACTAAAACCGAAGCTTCAAAATTTAATACGTCTCCTTTAACATCAGAGGCGCTACAACAGTGCTAAAAAACAAAGAACGTGCAAAAGCAGAGTTCTACGATACTGAAGTTTCACCTCCTGTCATATCTCCAACTATCCCTTTCCTCTAGTTCCAGCACAATGCATCGCATGTGTAGGGGTCATCTACTGAGTGTTGGTCCAAAATAAAAAAATAAAAATAAATAAAATAATGACAATTACTGTCATATTATTCTCATAAATAAAATTTAATTAGAAAAATGTTTATTAGATTGAGAATTGAACTAAATTATTCGAATAAATATTATTCTTTTATTACATTTATTCGAATGAATGCCAAAGCAAAATGATGTTGCCATTACAATGCTGATTTATTCCTGCTGTCTTTTAATGTTGTTTTACTTGAAACAAAATCGCGTTGGTTTTCAGTTTTTCTACACTTTTGGCTAAGAACTCCAGCCACTTTAGACACTAAAATGGAAAACACTCCAAAAACATTGCATTATGAGGATGCTCATGATTATGATACCATTAAACATTATCGTCCTTATACCTACATAAACACTAACATACATAAATACATACACATAATAGATACACTACTACTGGAATGTGTTATATGTATGTAGTATGTGTTAAATCATTGTGATCATCATAATGATGTTTACGAAATTATGATCAACAATATCGTCATCATTGTCGGCGTCTGGTCTCACCAAAAAAGCTGCTGTTATTGAATTTTGTTTGTAAGCCATTCCCTTTCCAGGATTCGTAAAAATTATTTATTGATGTTGTACATATGAACGTTGCACGTTGTTCAATTCAACAAAACAGGTTAAATTAAAATCTCTGCAGACGATAGCTACAACAACAACAACAACAAGAACGAGAACAACAAACCAACAGCCATCGGTAGCATCATCGTCATGACTATTATTTTCCTTTAATGCAGTGCATTCTGTGTTCCAAAGGAATGGCAAATGGTTGAAGGAACGGGGGAGTACGGCTACTTTAATGAAAGCTAAAAGGCGAAATAAAAGCAACGAAATGGAAAAAGGGGTTTTTAAGCAGCAACACCAACAATCCAAAGCCCATTATCAAAAGCAGCAGCAGAAGGAACAGCAGCAACTACTTTCAGGGAAAAAAAAGAGGCAGGCATTCCAAAAAATACAATGACTTCGGTGTTTTTTTTTCTTTGTTTTTCGCAGATTTTTCTTGGAAAAGCACTGTTTTGTTTTGCAAAAACAATAACAAGGAGATTGTTTTATATGAATGAGAATGGCTGGCGATTTGCGCGCGTGTGCATGTGTATGCCTGTCGACGTGCATTTGTGTTTGTAAATATTTCTGCATGCATGAGCATCGTCTCGTTTGCTTAAAACGATGAAAGTTGTTTCCATTTCTGTGGGAGATTTTTTCCATGTGAATGTTGGATTTTTTATTTTTATAAATTTTTCAATTTCAAACATTTTAAATATGAAAAGATTAACGAATATTGTATTTTTATTTATTTATTTTTATATGATTAAGAAGGATTACGGATTATAGGAGGATTTTACACGTGACTGGATATAGTTAGTAAATATGTTTATAATTAAATACTGAAATTATATATCAGGACCAAGATTTGAAAAAAATTAAGAAATTCAACGACCTTTTTCTTAATATTAAAAGACATGTTCATCTTTTTATAATGCCAACAATTTAGCCGGCAGGCTCAACGCTTTATTTACTCCCGCTTTTCTAGATAAAGATATATTCGAAAACTTTCCTTAAGATTTGTTTAGAATATTTTAGATTCGATTATTTCTTCGAATAAAAATTTAGTTAGTTCAATTTACTCGTATTCTAGTAAATCTTATAGGCATAAAAATTACTGAAATCAAATCATTCTCACAGAATTATGTAAAATTTTTTCTCGTAAATGCATTTATTAAAATAATGTTAACTAATTTATTTATTCGAATACTTAATACGAATAAGTTAAAAAATTATTTGTATAAAATTACTGGTGTTATAAATTATTCTAATAAAATTATTCTTTAGGAAAATAATTTTATATAATATTTTTTATTCGAATACTTAATACGAATAAGTTAAAACAATTATCCGTACAACATCACTTGCAGCATAAATTAGTCGAATCAATATTAAAAGATTTAAATTTTTAATTTCACCTTAAAATTTAATACAGAAATATTTATTAAAAGTATTGGAAAAAAATTTGTCTTTAGATTTCGAATTTAATTATTGGAATAATCGTAATCAAATAATAATATTGAACAAGTTTTAGCTCTAAATAAAATTCTATTAATTTAAACGAATAAACATATTGCTATAATAATTATTCCGATGGGTTATTTGTAGAAAGCTGATTAAATGCAATGCAATTATTAAACTACTTTCTTAACAAAATAATTAAAAAAAAAAAACTTTAAATAGGATTTTATTATTTCTATGACCTTTTTGTTCGAACAAAAAATTATTTGTACAATTTAATAGCTCAAATACCAATTACTGGCATAAGAATAAAACTATTGGAAGAAAAGTTTCATAAATAAAATTTTGTTGGAATATTTTTGATTTCGAATAAAAACCATTCGAATAATTATTCACACAAAATTATTTTATAAAAAAATATTTAAGTAAAAACTGATCGCATGAACTCCTCTTTGTTAAATTAAATTCTACTAAATTCGTGTTTTTCTTAGTTCAATCGAAGAGTTGTCGAGTTATTGCAAATTAGGGTGTTATTAACCCTAGACCGTCATTCTTATTTTTTGTACAGTAAGGTGGCGATGGCACGATGGATGGTAGTCTGCACGATGACTACAAAAACAGACATGGGTTCAACCCCAGTTTCAGACTAAAATTTTAAAATAAAAATAAACATCTCGTATTTTTCTGATGTGCATTAGTGTGGATTTGTGTGCGAGTTATTGTCGGAAGGTTTCAGTGGCGAAGGCATAGTCACTGGTCACTGAACAATACCGGCTTCAGCTGATAGCAATCCACCATCGCATCAGAACGGCCTCCTTCGTCGGTATTGTGTAGCACCGGCGAAGTAAAATAATAATAAAATGGCTACTAAAACCGAAGCTTCAGCACTGCTACGAGTATAAACAAAGAACGTGCAAAAGCAGAGCTGCAAAATAATTAAATAATTTTCACCTCCTGTCATTTCTCTTATTATCCCTTTCCTATAGTTCCAGCACAATGCTTCGCATGGGTAGGAGTCATCTCCTGAGTGCTGGTCCCAGTTAAAAAAAAAAAAACGTCATCCTTCGTATAAAACCTGCCACGAGCAAAAATATGTAGCAAAATAGATTTTTTATTTATATTTAGTTATTTTTTTTATTAATATTTAATAAAAATCTTTTATATATTTTTTAATCTTTAACGAAAAATTAACATTTCAAAGCTTTCCTTTAAAGGGCATGGTTTTGTAAACAGTTAATAATAAAACATTAAAAAAGATAACATATTGCACATTTTTTTAATTCAGTCTTTTATTTTCTTATGTATAACATAGATATTAAATTAAAAAAAGAACGTGAGTTTCGAGGTAAATTATTTCGTATAAAGACGAGGCACAAACTTGAATTTTATGCTCGCCACTCAGCCGTTTTTTGGCACTTTCCACAGAAAACATTTGTCATTCTTCGCTTCGAAGAGGGACTAACTGCATATATCTTCCTTTTTCTATTTTGATTTTGTGAAGGTACATTCTTGGAAACTGTGGGGTTATTAATTTGCAGTTGCTTTTGAATATCATTTCTGGCATTCGACTGATTTTTATGAATCCCGAAAAAAGATTTTTCATGGAATTAACGCTATTTATAGGTTCGTGGCAGGTTTAAGCATATTGTGTGTGTACATAACATATGAATTAATAAATGTCATGTTTAAAATTCCGAAAAATTGACATAACAGCCACCTGTTCGTTATACTTGAACAGCTCATAACACTGCTCATCTGATCGAATGTGCCAACTACCCCTTTGCTACACCATGCTGGGTTTATTGGTTTTCGGATTCGCTGCACGATGACAATAGCTAAAACATATTGTTTGGTTTTGGCTTATTGTCGTAGCAAAATATGGCCGTACCACACTTTGCAACGGACTCGTCTTGTTCAACTTCTGTGTCAGAACTTATTTCACTAAAATCGCTTTCTAAGTCATCGTTGTTGTTAGTTCAGGATAGCAACTGTTAGAGATCGCTGATTAGTCATCTTAGAGAAACAATAAAATTTTTCCGTCCCAGAAAAAACCTTAAAAGTTACACAAACGTCATCTTTTGTGATTTTGACTACGGTGAAAAACTAAATGCGAAAAAACTTACACTTACAATGTATACAGTTCGCTGCAAGTTTAGATCTAACCACAGCTAGCAATCAACTATCGCTGTACAAAAACTTAGTTCAAAACACAAAAAAAAATAAGTTTTAACTTAAAAATAAAATCTCGTGTCGTCATTTTGACGAAGGATGACGGTGCAGGGTTAATGGCCATACCCTCAGCTTGACAATTAAAAACACATCCGATGATATGTACGATGATTATGCTTAAAAATACTCTTGTTTTCTTACGTATCAAAAAGGAACCTCTTCTTAATTTATAGTGGAACAAAGAAGTGCTAATGGAGTAAAATCGGGTAAGAAATGCTATGCACTTTTGGTTGAAAAGAAAACGCCATTAGTTTTAATGTAACTTCAGAGTTTTTATGAATTCATATTGACTTGCTTCACTGTCGCACAATATACGAGTATGTACTAAACAATCCAGAAAATAAATAAATGAATTTTAGATTCATGCAACAGTTTATGTAAAAATGTATGATGCATTGCATTGCAGCCAATAGTAGACAGCCAGTTGCAGCATCAGTAGTAGTTCGTGTTTGATTGTGATAGTTTGCAACAACTTGCAAATATACTCACACAGACTATAAAAAAATTCCTTTTGGGGTCACTTTTCTAAAGAATGCGGAAATTTCTAAAGAAATGTAAAAAACCACAAGTTGAAAATAAATATTGAATTTTTTTTTTCTTTCTTCTCGCTATGTTTTGTTGTATCTTTTGCTTTTCTATACACACACACACACCAACATGTCTTTTACAGGAAAAAGTTGCTTGCACAATCTGTAGTGACTACAAATAAAAACGTGAATGTTTGCAACATTTTTTTACGTAGCAATAGTTGCAATCAACTTAAATATGCACAACTAAATATTGTACAATATATTGTTTCGCAGATTTAATTTTCTGTACAACAATATTCCATATTGTGCGGATTAATTGAACATAATTCTGTTTGTGTCGAATTCTGGTTTATAAATTTTTAAAAATTTCATGTTATTGAGGGTCCTGATGGCTGATTAATTAGCGTGCTGACTGTGCAACCAACACTATCTTTCTTTCTATCTAGTTCTAGTGCATATGTAGGAACTATACCCTGAGCACAGGTCCAAGACAAACCAAAGGATATTTTTCTCTCAATTATTAATTTATGTTTGTTTTGTAAAATATAATTGATTACGAGTAAAACGCGAGGTTCACACACAATAAAATTACATGGCGAAATGTTGACTAAAATCAAGTTAAATTTCTGCAAGAATAATCACCTCATTTAAATTTAACATTGATTCAATATTCTTCGTTGTTAAAATAAAGTTGCACAGCGTTAAATACATAAAAACCCCCCATTTTGAATTAAAATTAAATTTTTCTCACGTTTAAACAAAGTTGCATTCTAATAAATCAAAATAGCAAAATTCAAGATTTTCGTATAAAGACCGACTAATGTAAAATTAACATTGAATCAGGTAAATTGAACATTGGGCAATGTTAAATAACCAAATGAGAAATTTTTAATCTAACTTAAATAAGCTTGAAAGTACTTTAAAAAGTTTTTTCAGTTTGTATACTAAAGAATTCTCAAAGACTTTTTGGGAGTTTTTATATAAACATGTGAGATTTCTTAACTTTTTTTCAAGAATTTGGTTGAATGTCTAGTCATGAGTTCACGTTTGTATCAACGAAATATACATATAGACTACCTTAACCATACAACAAACATAAATAAATAACTTGTAAGTCATTCTGACTCGCGTTCAATTTAAAACTAATATCAAATTGGTGTTAAATAAACAATAACATCATATTGATACAATATCAAAATCATTCTGTTTTATTTTCATACGAGTTTGATTCAACAGTATTTCGAGTTTGATTCAACGTTGTTTCAAACTTAATTTAATTTTAAATCGACTAGGCTGATATATTAAATCAACATGACTTCAAGATATTTTAAAGTGAAAACTCGATGTTCTATTTATATTACTTTTGATGGTTTTTACAATGAAATTTTTCTGTTTTTTTTTTTTATCTTGGACCAGCACTAAGGATATGGCCCCTACACATTGGATGAATTGTGCTAGCACTAGAGGAAAGAGATAGTTAGCGATATGACAGGAGCTGAAACTTCAGTATCTTAAAACTCTGCTTTTGCACGTTATTTGTGTTTTCATAGTAGTGTCGTAGCGTCTCTGATGTCAAAGCGACGTTTTAAATTTTGAAGCGTCGTTTTAGTAGCCATTTTTAGTAATTATTTTAGTTCGCCAGTTCTACACAATACCGATGAAGGAGGGCGTTCCGATGTGCCTGTGGACTGACGCCGTTACGTTTCAGTGACCAGTGACTATGCTTTCGCCACTAAAACTTTCCGACAACAACTGACACAAAGGCACACAAATGCATACCAGAAAAAATGCGGGATGTTTTTATGATTTTTAGTCTGAAACTGGGGTCGAACCCTGGAAATTTTTGGTTTTGTAGCCAACATGCGGACTACTGCAGCCATCGCTACCCTCCAGTTTGTTTAGAGCAGTCAATGGAAGAAAAAAAAAGTGTTAATATTTTGGAGTGTTCATATTATCGCGAGTGCACTGTATATCAATCTCACCCATTATAATATTTTTAGAAATTATTGTTCATTAATTAAATTAATTTCGTAAAAGTTAATTAAAATTTTTGCAAAAAAAAAAAAGACAAAACACAAAGACCGAAAACTAAACTTTAAGAAAATCGAAAAAATTTAAAATTTTCTTTTGCAATGTTTTGTAAATACAAACGCAGAATAGCACGGTGTATACTCGAAGTATGTGAGCAGAGCAGATTAAAGAGGATTACGGGTACAAATGCTAAGAAAGAGACTTTCTCAAACTCATATCTTTCTTTTTTTTTCTTTTCTTTTTTTTTTATTTGGTGTTATTTTTGTGAAGACAAATTTCTTTTTTAATTTTTTGTTATTTTATTTTTATATACATAAGTATATTATTTTGTTTTAATTCTATTTATTCTGGCTGCTGTATTTGTCATTGCTTTTAAGACATTTAAACTAATAATAATGCCGTTGCTGCTGCTGCTGTTGTTGCTGTGATTATTGTTGTTTTTTGAGATTTTTAATAGACGTCCCGCCGTAGTGCGGTGTGGTCGGTAGTGATTTTTCCGACTGGGCTCCCTGTGACCAGACGATATTTCATTTGAAATGCTCTATAAAATATACTACCTACATACATGCATACATAGCATAGCATAGTGCGTCTGTGTATGTCTAGCGCTGGTGAAACAGTGCAAGCGAGAGTGTAGTTATGCATACATGTGTACATACAGACATACAGCCATACAAATGTGATTTGTACATTTTTATACTTTCATATGAAGAATGGCGAACACGTCAACTGAATTAAAACAACAGTAATAGCAATAAAAAAAAACAACAACAACAAGAAAATATCATTGCGACATCATGCTCAGTCACAGCAACAAACACATCAACAACGACGGCTACAGCTAATAAAACAATCATTTACAAAGAAAATCAAAACACAAAATAAAAATAAAAACAAACAAAACAAAAAAAACAAGCGTCAAGCAACAGCAACATCACGGTGATGTCTACAACACAAACTATTTATAAATTGTCTCAATTCTTAATCTATTTTTGCCAATTTGCTTTTTATAAGAAGGAAGTGGAAAATATCTTTAAAAATCAGCATCAGCAACAACAACAAAAGTATGCCTTTTGCATGAATATCTAATTCAATTTACTTACAAATCCACATTAAAAATAAATTTTTGCTTTTAAACGATTGTGCGTATGTGACATGTGACTGGGTTAAAATGTTACAACACTAAATTGGGAAATTTTAATCAATTACGGATATCTTTGCAGTTTTCCGCTTCCCCCCCGATGAATGTCATTGAAGATAATACGGTTGAATGAATGAATGAATTAGAAATTGCCGAAAATGAAGATATTACGAACTAAGAGATCTATTGTTAACGCTGCCAGGTGTCAGGGCACTTCCACCACACCTGCAATCCTGAGGTTCCAGCTTTGCCAGTTCCCAATCCTCCAATAGGTACGCACCCAACTGCTCATATCTGCTGTTGCATAAAGTCTGACAGTTCCCTGGTTTGTGCTGCGAGATATCTTCCTCAAATTCATAAAATATACACGAACTGTTACTCCCAATGCCAAATCTCTTGAGGTGTTTTCTCAATCTACATTGGGCCGTAAGGATGCCGTAAGGATGTTAGAAATCCGGCAACAGTTTAATAATTTAAGTAAGAAATGTATGTATGTATGTATATGGAAGAAAGCTTTAATATGACATAATGAAAAAATTATTACATTACAGAATTATAAATCCATAAGTAAATCGATTGTTATCAAAAGTATTTATGCAAGTACTCGTATTTTACTTCAGAGTAGAATTCGATTGTTCTCCCACAAACTTCCTGAATCGGATTCCACTGCTAGTAAAGTACGCACTTTTTAAAATGCACCCTTCGATAACGGCTACATCATAATATCAGAAATATATGTAAAAGAAAACTAACGCCAAATATGCTCTAACAGATCTTTAAGGAATGGAATCTTGAAATTTTGTAAAGTGGAACGCTTAAAAGAGCGCAAAAAAATATAATGCCTATTTAGAGGGCACTAAGAAAATCAAATTTTAAACGAAATTTGAAACAACAATTCAGAACCGAATCGAAGCAGAAGCGACAGAAATAAAATGCATTCTTTTTATGTGGTCAAAATGAGCTAATAAGGCCTAAAATTTTAATGCAAATAAAACAACTTTTTATTTCATTCTTTTCCCGACGTTTCGTCAATATTTGTTGACTTTTTTGTCAAGAGGTCGAAATAGTATACTTGTATGCGATAGTTATATACTAAGAAACAAACTAAATCCAAAGAACAAAATAAAATGCATTTTTCTGCAATAATTTTCCAATCGATTGCAATGTGGTATGAAAACACATACTCGTACCGTATGTTAAAAAATTGTTTTTTAAAGGACTTTTCTCCATTCCATTGAATTTCTTTTTCGTTCTGATTGCTAACAGATTTTAAATTTTATTAATGGGCTGCCCGTTTCTACAGGGCCTTGCAGAGATGTCGGGATGCGCCGTGAAAGGGTGCCGATGACACGATGGATGGTAGTCTGCATGTTGACTACAAAACCAAAAACAGACCTGGGTTCAAACCCAGTCTCAGACCAAAAAATTTTAAAATAAAAATAAACATCTCGCATTTTTCTGATGTGCATTAGTGTGTCTTTTTGTGTGAGTTGTTGTCGGAAGGTTTCAGTGGCTGGTCCCAGATAAAAAAAAAAACGTTTCTTTGGTTTGGCATCGACTATATTGGACCGACGATTGATTCCGCTCAGGCAACAAGGCCCCAAGTGGGGTGATTCATTAGAATTAGCAGCCTGCTAACCTAACCTAAGCAATAGTCACTGGTCAGTGAACAGTAACGGCTTCAGCTGTAACAAATACACAGGCACATCAGAACGCCCTCCTTCATCGGTATTGTGTAGCAACGGCGAAGTAAAATAAATACTAAAATTGGCTACCAAAACGAAGCTTCAAAAATTTAATACGTCTTCTTGACATCAGCGGTGCTACACCACTGCTATAAAAACAAAGAACGTGCAAAAACGTAGAGGTCATAGAGCCTCAATTGTGCAGAATTGTGCAAAAATTAAGCCGTATTCCTGTCTATTCTCTACACTCTCCCTTTCGAACTAGTTCCAGTGCAGTTCTGCACTTGTTAATGAATCATGGTGGGGCATATGTTTAAGTAAAATAACGTACATACTTTATTTGAAATTAAATAAAAGATAAAAGAGACTAAAATATGTTACAAGAAAAATGCAATCTAAAACGTGAACACCCTCGATAAAAATTAGTTCACGTTTCTGCGAGTTCACTGTAAGTTTATTTATTTATTCCACTTTTATTTTCTATTTTAAAGCAGAAGATTGTATACATTGAAATCTCTGCATAGCCAAATCAATATTAAATGTCCGTTGATCATCATGGAATGTTCGAAAAAGTTATTCAAAATCATTGTCGCATAACTTCACAAGACTTTTAATAATTATCGACCAACAAAGAGAAAGAATGCAACACGATACGAGTACGAGTATGTTGATGCCTTGAAATAAATTTTCAAAGAAGTAAAAAAAAGAAAAAGAAAAGGAGAAAAAAACAACGAAGTGTTAAATGATAAAGTATGTCGGCTACAAGTTTGGTTTAATACCTCGGTGTTTTCTTTTTTCTTCTTTTATTTTGGTTTTTATTTCGAACAACCATACAGAGGAATATACTCGTAGACAGACACATACTACCAATGGAATTAGCCAACTTAATACAAGTGCAACCAATGGAGGAGTCAAGCCCTGTTGGCGTATTATGGTTGTGTGAGTGTGACTTTGTGTGTGTGTGTGTGTGCGTGTTGGAGAGTGTGTGAATAAATTTAACTTAAAACGAAGTGAACAAAAGTTAACTTTCATTCAATGGAATCGAATTGAATGGAATGGAAATAAAATTATTATTCGTGTATATTGTTGCTGCTGTTGCTGTTGTTGTTTTAAAATAAGTAGATATTTGGATGCCGGTATGCTAAAGAGTTAAATTCTGACGCCACTTAAACAACAACACCGGTATCAAGCTCATCATCATTAACATCACCAACATCACCAGCATCGCCATCACCGTCATTAAGAGCAATAATGAACGGTGTTTTTTTTCATATTTGTTTGTTTTGTTTTTGTCTTCTTTGGCCTGCTGCTGTTATAGTTCGTTTGTTGTTTGTTGTTTGTTGGCCTACTCTATTGTCGTTCTGATCATTTATTACAACAACCATGACAATTAGTAGTTGAGCGCAACGAGTTTCAGTTTTAAGTTAAATTTTTTTTTATAAACGGACGGATATATGGTCGTGTAATCAGTGGAATTCCTTTGTCATACTCATAAATAAAATAGAATTATCAATGGATTGACATTTTATATACATGCATATATTGGCCTCTCACACACACCGAGTATGAAGCTGGTGCGATGGGTATGTGGCATGATTATTGAAAAGCGATTTCAAGATAAGATGCCACATTTATTGTTCTATTATAATTATTATTTTTTTTGTTTGTTTATTTAATATGCAGATGTATTTGCATTTCATGTGAGAAGTAAAAAAAAAATAGAAATTATAAAAGCATTAAGACGATTATCACAAGTAACAAAATGCATGTACAACAGTATTATGGACCAGCATAAAATGCATAAATTTGAATACGAAAGTTATTTAAATAATAGGTCTGTTCCAGGTGCATAACAAAACAGTCCGCACTATTGAGAGTATAAAGAAAATCGCTCTCTGAATGTGACAAAGTTGTTCAAAATTGCTGGAATGCAAAAAACCAGAATTGAACATCTTGAAATACTAGTGCTGCTTAGTGTCACAAATAAATTTTTTTTAGTGGCAACAGCTGTAAAAAGTGAAGGAAAATAAACTGAGAAAAAGTAAAAGCCTTTTTATTAAAGAAGTTTATTTGAAAAATCTTCCATTTTGCATTTTAAATAATTTTAAGTAAAAACATTTTTCCTTTATTTAAAAATTTTATGATTTTTAAAACGTAAACAAAAAACAGCTGATAATTATATGCCAGTCTGTACTTACTCGAATATAAAGTTCGTACTCTCTCATTTTCTAACAAAAATTGTTATCTGGAACGCTTTACGACTAACTTGTGCAACTTCGAACGACTGTTTTGTTATGCACCTGAAACATACCTAATGATCGACTGACTGATTTTTCTCCATCTGAATTCAAAAATGTCAAAAAGATATGTAGTTGTTTAACAAAAGAATTTTTAAATAAAAGCAACGAAAGTCAGTGGAATAAATATTGTGTGTTCATTAGGTAAAGCAAACAATCAAATTCAACTCGTATTGTCATAGGAAATGCTGGAATGGACCTGCTTTAAGAATATTGTGGGTCGGAAATATTGTTGTGCGTTAAAAAGCACGAAATTAATTAATTTTTTATGTTTATTTTTTTTGTATGGGACCAGTGCTTAATAAATATATCCTACGTATGCAATGCAAGAACCGGAACTAAGCAAATGGATAGTGATAGCGATGAAAGGTAGAGGAAAAGTTAATTATTTTCTTAACTCTGCTGCAGCGGCCCTGAACACGATTGTGAATCTCTGACCGATTAACATTCATATTTTCTCCGTTTCGTTCTTCAGGAAATCCGGGTCTGGGCATAACAGCAATCTCCAAACCCTTCCGCGCTTCATTACGAACTTCTCGTTGGATATCTCCACTCGAAGACTTGTCTTCCAAGGTCGTGCAGTCGCCACCTTCCCTAGTAGGAATGACTAAAGGTGGGGGAGAGTCCTTACGCGTGGCGTCAGGGCGGTCTTCACCGATGGTTCTAAGACGGAATCAGGAGTGAAGGCGGATGTTTTCTCCGATGATCTGGGAGTTTCTGTTTCCTTCAGGCTTACAGATACCTCCAGTGTCTTTCAGGCAGAGGTTTTCGCTATCTGGCGGGCTTGTCTGATGCTAAGAAGGCGGCGCGTGGAGGATACTGTTGCTATTCTCTTCGATAGTCATGCAGCGTTGAGGGCGTTTGTCTCACCGGGCGTCTGCTCTCGTGTTGTAAGTTAGTGTCGGGAGGAGCTGGCTGTCCTCCGGTTATTTTTGTGCCGTGTCGCTTGTGTGGGTGCCGGGGCATAAAAATAACAGGGTAAATGAGAGGACTGTTGAGCTGGCGGGACTGCCAAAAATTATAAAAAATATTTTTTGTGTTGAAAAATAAACTCATCATTTTATATGGATGATATTGGAAAAAATCATATTTGTAACGACAACACTATTAATATTTTGTCTCTCTTGTAAAATTTTTAAAATATAGGAACTTTTGCATTTTAGGTGACGATATGCTAATCAACACGAGTTCTCTAAATGGATTCTATCCCCGCCTGTGTGTACGTTGCGAGTGACGCGGTTACCTCAATATCAGATGCAACTGCTACTAACTATAAATATGGGTAGTTGAAGTGGAATGTCAGGAAGCAGTACAAAATCCCCTGTCCTCCTTTATATAACCTCATTTCCTTGCAGGTCATACCCCGATTGCTGGTCTTAACGCTACAAACATGTTATGACCAGTTGGGGCAAACCGTTTTCACCTTTAGAGGAAACAATGTGAATTAACTTTTCAATGGCATGTGAATATTTTCAATATTTAATACTTTCACACGTAATGGTCATGCTTTCGATACTTGAGGAACAACAAGTGTTTGCTGTTGAATTTAACTGATAGTTGTAGCTGTCGATTACGATTCTGTAGATAACATAACGAACGTACGAGATACATATGTGTGTGTGTGTATGTATGTATGTACTTATGTACGGGTATCTAATGGAATGCAAGCGATATCACTAGAGGAAGTGCAAAAATTCCTAAACAGTTTGAAAGTAGTTAACAAGATAAACATACCGCCAATCGAATGCATGCATACACACACGCGCATTGAAACATACAGTCATTCGCACTCGAACAACTATTCAGCACTCGTATACAGTATAAAATTTGTTTATTTCGTGTTCAAACGATGGGAATAAGAGTTTTTCCATTTTGCCATTAATTATCGGCTTTATACGAAACAAAATAATCTCTAAGTATTCATGTATGTATGTATCTTTGTTTGTTCGCACAGATGTATCTACATCCATACATATGTACATGTGTATGTATGTGTATATGCGTTACTAGCCAGATACAAATAACCACATACCGATTCTCAACATTCCCATCAAATTAGGAATTTTATGACTTTTTACGATTATTTTGTTAATCTTGCTGTTGTATGGCATTGTTATCAACGTTTCCGAAGATTTTCGTGCAAGCATTTCATTTAAGGATTTCACAGTGGGTAAAGTCGCATAAACAGTAGACGATTTCCATTTATTTTCGGGTGTGTGTGTGTGTGTGTGTGGGTGTGTACCAAGAATCTACCGTGCGGGAGTGTCGGCACCATCATTAATGCAATTTCATAGAAATATGCTCGAAACAAACAAACCAACAAACAAACAAGCAAACAAATATCAAGTTATTGGGAATTTTTGGATTTTTTTGCATTTAAGTACTGACTGCTGCTCTGTTGCTGGTGCAATTTCATAAAATTGTTGACGCTTCAAAGCATCTACAGAAAATGTGTATGCGTGTGAGCGTGTTTGGGTTTGTGAACTGTCGACACAATAATAGCCAGTCCTCTCAACACGAACTCTGGTGGCATCCCATCTTTGTTGTTTTTATTGTTTTTATTGTTTTCCTCAACTGTGAGTTTAACTATTTTTCCGTGTTTTTCCCACTTCTAAGTGTTTGTATTGATTTTATTGTTAATTATCCAACGTTGCTGGATATTTTCAAAATAAAATTGCCATTTTTCCCATTCACAAATCCGGTTATTTATTTGGTTGGTCTTGCGGCTGAGCAGATCAAATTAACGGATACACTCGTACATAAGTGCAATAAAACTAAAAATGAGACCATTATCGAAACTATGAAATTGTGAAGAAAACTGTCCTTTTAAATTTTCAAGTGTGGCCTTTTCAAGGAAAACTGTTTCCAACATGAACTACGTACTCGTATATTGTTTTTGTTTCTTCGAAAAACCATGAAAATTTAATTAGATTGGTTTGGTTAACTCTAGAATTTTTTTAACACCCTACTGCAAGCATGTCTGGCCTGTTACATGGGCACCATGAAGAAAATAAAATACTTTTTGGTGTACAAAGAGAAAGGAAAAAAAACATTTTTTTCGAATTTCCCTACTTGAACTATTTCGTATACTCTTCACCATTGGATACTTTTCAAAGGAAGCGTCGATTTAGCGCCGGCTAAACGTTCGAAGTAAAATGCGAAAAAATAAAATAACAAGAAATCTCCTGAAAATATTAAAATAATAACTAAAACTTTTAATTTGTTGGCTGAGTAGCTAGCACGAAGGTCGCGGGTTCACATCCAATCACTCCAGTCATGTGTACATCGCAGGGCCCTTATTTGCCGGTATTTCAGCAGTGAAAAATGATGCCGAAGTAGAAGTAGGAAACAAGATTTCTCTTTAGCTTCCCAGCAAAAGTACATTTGGTAACGGTCAGCAGCAAGAAAAAATCATGCCTTAAAAATGGTCTTCGCGAAAGGGCATCGGTGGAAATGTCTGTCCAATTAAGTTTTTTCAATTCCAAAATGCATCCGCTCTAGCTTATGAGGATGCAATTAATTCAGTGAAAGATATTTTTTATTTTGTGAATTGATTTTTTTATATTTTTATGTGCATTCTCTCTCGTTGACGAGGAGGCACTTTTTTTTTTTTTTTTTTTTTTTTTATCTTGGACCAGTGCTCAGGGGCTATCCCCTATATATGCAATGCATTGCACTGGAACTAGAGAGAAGGATAGGGAAGAAACAGACAGGTGGTGAAAGTGGTAGGAAGATAGAGCTTAATTCTTGCACAACTCTGCAGTTGCGTGTAAATTATAAAACAAAGTTGCGGCGTCTCTGATGTTTTTTGACGCATTATTTTTAAGCTAATGGAGCCATTTTATTTATTATTTTACTTCGCCGACGTTTTATTGCTCAAATACCGACGAAGGAGGGTGCCGTAGCACAGAAAACTCAGAAAAAACTTTTTTCTGATTTGACCCGGCTGGGAATCGAAAATGGGTCTTTCTGGTTGCAGAGCCAAAACGCTGACTACTCGCCATCAGCACCCCCAATTTCTTTCACTTAATTCAGCAAAAGATTTTTTTCGTGAATTCGTTTTGTATTTCTTATGCTGCTTCAAGCGAAAACAATTGCGCAGTGTTACACATATAAATGCAACAACAGACTATAAGATTTCAGTGCATCTGCGATGCTTAAAAAGTGATCGTAATGCAGACATGATGTTTGTGCTTCTGTAGTCCCCGCAGAGGTGTTTGGGACAAGTTTTCAAACCTACGGGTACCTTGGAGTTTGAATATGACAGGAGAGGTGACTCTTCAAAATCTTACTAGAAATTAACGAGGTTATGCTTGCATTTCCGTGTGACTGCAGAAATACAGTTCAATTCTAATCTAGTACTACAGGGCCAGCGAAGCCTCACAGCTCTAACGCTCAGTAAGGGTTTAATGAATGATGTACTCTTAAGTGAGTACTTCGTGTCCACCCCGAAAAGTTGAAGTTTGTATGCTGGTTTGGGAAAGGATTCGTAGTGGCTGTGATTGCCACCAAAAGATACGCTGCGAGATAAGTTTTTGGTCTGTTCGGGATATATGTCGGTAAGGCACATATATTCTGATACGACTTTTACTTAACTAGGTGCTGTTGCCATTCAACAATGAATGTGTCTCGAACAAACAGTATTACTGCCTTAAGCGTTCTTAACTCAAATACATTCTAATGTGGCACAGAGTTTGGACAGGTCGAAACACCTTAGCAAGGTGCAATTTATAGACCAGGGATAACTGTAATTTGGTTTGCCACCTGTGTGCACTGGCAGTGGTACAGGATTTTGTGTCTCCGAGTGCCATGGGGGCGGTAGTGATCGTCTGTGATGTCGGTGTTGAGAGCACCGTGAAATGAGACGCTATGCGTAAGTGTCCCCGCAAATTTTTAACATATCTGAGCTTCTATAGTGGTTTGAGAGAAGCTAATACTTAGTGACTCAAAGAGTCCTAGCAAGTAGCACATCGCGAACAAAAATCACGAGATACCGAAGCTGGTTGTTCTAGGTCTATGCAGCAGTACCACAATGAACAACACAAAAAACAACAGGCATTTTGTTTGTGTAAATTAACTTTGGGATGTCAAAAACAGAAGACTACTACTCTCTCAAAAGTAAACACACACAGTCTACAATAGCAAGAAAAACATTAATTTCATTTACGTATGCCTTAATTGTTTTTGCAAGCCTCTCTCACAATAAAGAAATGAGTAAAATTGTTAATTGCGTGCTCTCTCAAATTAAGCAAATGAGTAAAATGTAAACAAATTTTGACAGTCGAGTATAAAATACTTGTAAAACACATTGCGAGTTGCACAGATCTAATAAATAGACCTTGGGAAAGTTGGTATCTCTCTCGCTTACAAACTCACCTCTAGAGACAAGATATGTTGTGTTATGTTGGGTTTTATGTATGGTGGAGATATGATTTGCCATTTAAATCGGCAATGCCATATAATAAATGTTGACGTTAAAGTTTAAAATAAACAATTATGCTCGCGCAAAGCACGAAATATGCTTCTACATACGAGGTCTGTTTAAAAAAAAAGGAGAATTTTTTTTGATTCTTTATAATTCTCGAGTCACAATTTTTTTAGTCATATACGAGGTTTGTTCAAAAGAAAAAGTGTATTTTGTTTTCTTCGATTAAAATGGCGTCGTGCATCCTGAGTTCTTGCTAACAGATCGTATGGTTAATAAGGAATACTACAAACGAACGGAACTGCGGAAAAAAATCATGGATTCTGCATCACGATAATGCACCAGCTCACACGTCAATGCTTGTTCGTGGCTTTTTTGGCCAAAAACAACACGCCTCAACCACCTAATTTACCAGATTTGGCTCCCTGTGACCTTTTTTCCTATTTCCAAAACTGAAGAGACTAATGAAAGGAAAGCGTTTTGTCAAAATTGATGAGATAAAGTCAAAATCGAAGAACGAGCTGATGGCCATACCGAATAGCGCATTTCAGAAATGCTTCGAGGATTGGAAGAAACGCTGCCATAAGTGCATTATATCTGATGGGGATTACTTTGAAGGAGACAAAATGGATATTGATGAATAAATATGTAAATGCTTTAAAAAAAAAATTCATAATTCACTTTTTCTTTTGAACAGACCTCGTATAATTGACACGTTAAATTTAATAATTCGCTTATTTTTATTAATTTTTATTTTCTGTACAATTTGGTACGAAATGCTTTTTTGTTTTGGCATATATTTTGTTTTTAGATAATTTTTATGCGCGTAAATGCTTTTTTAGAATTTACAATTTTTTGTTGGAGCACTGGCTCAGGAGATATCGCCGACTGCGCATTTCACAGCTATCCATGTAGACATGTAGTGTAACAGGCTAAAAGATCTATATATGGCCAATGAAATGCCAACCACTCACAATAGCACGTGGTTACCATTCAGAACGGCACTAAATCATTAATAATCAGGCGTGATTCAGGCATGTTCAGGACAATAATGAATCCGTAATTGTTCTACTACCAGAGGAGTAGTTTTATGCTCACTACTGTATGCATGCATTGTTTAGTTTGGTCTTGACTTGTGTGAAATTTTCAATTTAAATTAGCAAGATTCTTCTCTCACAGAGTCTCGATAGTCTGTCTGCAATAAAATAAAAATAAACTCAAGATAAAATCTGGTCACTCTTTTGTATAAAAGTTTTGCCTTTTTTCGTATGGCCGCGGTTTTTTTTTCTTTTTTTCGTTCGTTCTTTCATTTGCTGCTACTACTGTTGTTGACGTTTCAGCCACAGTTGCCAGTTAATGATTCTTGGTAAAGGAAAGGGTTTGGTTTTGATTTGGTCATATAATATTATTATTGTTATGGCTGCTGCTGTTATTTGTTGTTGCTTGTGCTGTTGTTTCTCTTTTTTCGATTAAACAAAAATTAAAAGCAAGAAGAAGGAACGTGCTTTGTGCGTGCGTTTAGTCGCAAGTCGCATTCCCTTCCCACGATCATTAATAAAACTGACACGTACCTATATGTGGATTGACTTTTAGTAAACGAGTTACCGAAATATGTATCGTATAATATGAGAAATATTATATGTATTTCAGTATGCGTGTATTGTATGCAGCATGTCCGAAATATACAGGCACTCCAACGAATCATGCAGTCAACCATTCAGCAACTCTACAGACATAAACTTTCAACTTTTGTTATCACAGCATATTTTCTTCCACTTTATTTTTAGCCAACTTCTTGTTGCTTTTGGGAATATAATATTGGAATGTAGCAGGTAATTAAAAGTATTCATTCTATGTCAGGATATTGAATAATGGCAAGGAGTGTGTGTGTGTATGTGTGTGTGTTTGTGTAATTAGAGAGGATGACTTATTTGCGTTATATTTTCACAGTCTAAGTGATAAAGCTTTGCAACACCTTTATAAAATGATTTGTGTGTGAAGATAAATTTTAAATTACAGGGTAGCCCAAAATGACCGAAGGAGTTTGACTTCAAAGAGTCATTGTGTCCCTCGCAGTGTGCACTGTGGCTCCATCGAATTGGAACCATACTTGCGGATGGTTTTCCGTGGCTGGCCTTAAAAAATCTTCCAACATTGTCCGATATCTAGCACCAGTAATGGAAGCGGCGACACTGTGTTCATTTTTAAAAAAATATGGGCCAATTAACCTTTCCGACGAAACACCGCACCAAACGGTACACTTAAGTGGGTGTAATTCTTGCTGTTGAACTACTTTTCTGTAGCTCTTTTGCCTATTTACGAACGCTCATAATTAAATTATGAATAAAATCATTATTCTCATCTGAAATAAAGATCAACGATTTTTTTGGCACGTTGTTCAATTGTGTACTGTTCCATTTTAAATTCCCCAAGTCTTCTGTACAAAATACTGAAAACAAAAAAAATAAAAATTCTAATAAAAAAAATTATAAGGAATTCAAACACTTTCGCTCGTTTTGGGCCACCCTGTATATAACCCTAGACACAAAACTCAGCAGTCAACAGAGCTGTGTTAACATATTAATCGATTAGGAATTCTAAAATTTGTTTAAAGTTCTTAAAAGGAGAATTTTTACGAAACGAATCAATGTGGCGGACCAGGCTCAAAAGGGATTTGTGTAGACGGACGTGCCCGGCCATTGTGCATAAACGAAATCTTCAACAGAGCGAGTTGATGTTATTTTTTCACAATTTTCCACACTTGAAATTTTGAAAAATATTGATAAAATGGGATTTGTGTCCCAAAAAAAATCTAGCTGAATCTAAAAATGTACGCCGGAAGTCAAAAGCTGCAGACGTTCCTGAGAAAAGTGCAATATAACGAAATGATCGAAAAAGCAACTGTCCCCAGATGATCAAAAATATATTTTTCCAAACGACAACACTTTTCTCAGAACAGAAAGCCACGATACCAACAAATGGCATCCCAAAAGAAAGTAAAAAGCAATGTTCAAATCGAATATTCTATTACTTCTACCCTTCCTGCGAAAAACCTTATTCCGTAGTTCCAGCACAATGCATCGCATATGTAATCCACATCTCTTAAGGGCGTGTTCAAGAAAAAAAAAGTGAATTCATTTTTAATGACATCTTAAATGGCAACAAGATGATCACTTTAGAATTCATGGAAAACGCATTCAAACTCTGCCGATTAATTCATATAACCAACTGCGCAGTTGTAATTATAATTTAAATAAATTTTAAATGTGTTCCGATAAGTCATTAATAATGCATTAACTACACCATAACCAAATGAATGCGTTATTCACCAAGTTCAACCAGCACATTAGCCATGGAACCCATGCATTCACTATTTACTTTGCATGTCTTTTTTCGCTGGATATAATTATGAAATATTATTTATTTAACATTTCCGAAAATATTAATTGGTTATGACTAATAGACTGTAAAAGGTAAAAAAAAATTAAGAAAAATAAATAAAAATTTTAATGGCATTTTTTTTGTTCTTCAAACCTACAAATATTTGCTCCGAAAACCACCTCTAACATTAATTTTTTTTTTCTTACTTTTCACAAACAATTCTCCAATCCAAATTAAGATCATCAAATTTATTACCTTTTCTCATCTAATTCCCCAGCAATTTTCTTTTTGTTTATTTAGAACAACATTTTGGGGACACTATACCAAAAAAAAAGAAAAAAGATATAAATTTTCTCTTCTGTTAGCAACGCAATTTTATGATCAAATTTATTTTCCTTCATTCCTACGATATTAAATTCTTCATTTCTTTTTAAATATGCATGATAATAAATTACGTAGATTTCTATTTATAAAACGATAAATGTTTTAAATCCCCACACATTTTTTCTTATTCGTCATCCCCTCTTAAAAACGCCCTTAACTTTGGCATGGAAAAACTAGAAAATATTCAGCGCCACCTTGATGGATCCACGTCAATATTAAAATATTGTGTGCGTGTGTGGGTGTTTTTTTTTTAATTTGATTTTGGTATGTGTCTCACATGCACATAGAAAAATTTATACAGATATGTACCCTGTAGGAATTGTGAGGACAAGTGTCACCAAGTCATCAGTTTTATCGTTTGGTTTTGGTGACAATCTCAACGAATCGTCTACACACTTTGACAACTGCGAAAATATTTTTCTATACGTTTCATCAAAAATATAATTAATTGTTTTTTTTTTATCTTGAACCAGGTCTCAGGATATTACCCATACACATGCGATGCATTTCATTGGAACTAGAGGAAAAGGGTAGTAGGAGAAATGAATAGGAGGTGAAGTTTCACTATCTTACAACTCTACTTTTAGCACGTTCCTTATTTTGTAGCAGTGTTGTAGCGGCTCTGATGTCAAGGAGACGTATTAAATTTTTGAAGCTTTGTTTGAGTAGCCATTTTTAGTAAACGACGAAGTAAAGTGCTACACAATACCGACGAAGGAGGGCCTGCTGATGTGCTAGTGGATTGGTGACAGCTGAAGGCGTTACTGTTCAATGACCAGTGACTATGCCTTCGCCAATGAAACCTTCCGACAACAACTGACACAAAGCCACACAAATGCACATCAGCAGATGTTTTTAAGAGTCTGTAACTTTTTTGTAGTTGGTTTTGTTGTCAACGTGCAGACTACTTAAGCCTTCGCCACGCAGCAAGTATTAGTAGTTTGAAAATTTTGTAAAACGTTTCACAGGTATTAACTGAGATGTACTAATGAGTCGCAGTCTACAATATGGTCCCACAAGAACTACCTACTAATACTATTGACTACATAGCACCAACGCCATTGATAGATTTTCAATGACACGCACAGGTTAAATGTCTAAAGTAAATTACATTGTAAAATAAGATGGTAAAACAAGTTCATAGTACTGTTGAATAGTTCCATAGAAAATAATTACAGCTTTACTATTGTCATTTCCTACAGGGTGTATACTCATGTGCATATATGCGTATAGGTGTTGAATGAGAATTTTTTGGGAGCGGTTGATATTCGTAGATGCCTAAAAAATGTACACAACTTGAGAAAAATATCAAGCAGTAATTGATGGAAAAAATTTTGAAATTTATTTCGATCTGTCGTTTCATTTAGTTATTTAGAGATATTTTATTAAAAGATTAGAAAAATTGTGACATTTCTGAATTTATAAGGAACATTTTTTTAGTTTTTCTTGCTTTCATTGCGATAGAAGAGTTGCGTTTTTCGTTGACAACCACGGTTTTCTTATTACTTCCAAAAGGTGGCGATGGCTGCAGTAGTCTGCACGTTGACTACAAAACCAAAACGTTTTCGGTTCGAGTCCAGTTTGTTCGACTAAGTCATAAAAACATGTCGCATTTTTTTTAGTGTGTCAGTTGTTGTCGGAAGGTTTCAGTGGCATACAAGGCATATTCACTGGTCACTGAACAGTACCGGCTTCAGCTGAAAGCAAACCACAATCACATCAGAGCGTCCTCCTTCGCCGGTATTGTGTACCACTGGCGAAGTAAAATAATAATAAAAATGGCTACTGAACCGATGCTTCAGCACTGGTACGAGTAGAACGTGCCAAAGCAGAGCTGTAAAATAATTAATTAAACTTCACCTCCTGTCGTTTCTCCTCCTATCCCTTTCCTATAGTTCCAGCACAATGCTTCGCATGTGTAGGAGTAATCTCCCCTGAGTGCTGGTCCCAGATAAAAAAAAATAAAAAATTATTCAAAGGGAAAAATTAATACATTTTGTGTTATATTGCACATTATTAGGAGCATCCAGTATTTGAATAAATTTTATTTAATTTAAAAAAAAAATTACTCTCAAAAGTGTCTCAACACAAAAAAAGTAATAAAGTTAACATTACGATGTCCTACGGGTGGATCATATAACCCATTGAACTAACCCATGTAACCACTCCATGGAGCACCTCAGATACTAATTTTAATGAGACGCAGTATTAATAAATACGAAGAAAAACACGAACACTTGTCGTATAACAATAAGCTGTTGTTTTCAATGACCATGTTGTGACCAGTTCATTTCAGCTAAAATGAACCACGTAGTCCAATATTATTTGCAGGATAACTGTGGCATTCGGCGAGTTCACTTTGTTGGAGTTGCACCCACCTGAAAAAAATTGTTTTGAAAAATCGTCGAATCACTATTAGGGAAGTTGCACAGGATTTTGGCATATCTATCGGCTCATACTATGCAAGTTTCTCGAATGTTTTGCCCTTAAAACGTGTGGCAGCGAAGTTTGTTCCAAAATTGCTAAATTTTTAGCAAAAGCAACGTCGCATTAGTATCGTTTAGAAGTTGTTGAATGACGTCAACGACGATACAGATCTGCTTCAAAGGGTCATAACTGGTGACGAAACGTGGGTATATTGCTATGATGTCTCGAAACCAAGGCCCTATCATTCCAATGGAAGCGGCCAGATGAGCCAGGCCCAGTGACTCCTTTAAAAAAAGTTGAACATTAAGTAGCCAGTCACTAACACGTACGGTTGTACAGTCTCCTATAATAATCTAATACTGAAAAAAATACCAAGTCACTTAATCGACTATGTATAATCGCATTAAAGTTATAGCAGTTTTGTAATTCGTTTCTACTTCAACACAATTTTATTCCCCCAAAAAATTATTTATTTCTCTTAGGTATTTATTTAATAGTTTCTTTTTGTCCAGACAGAAATAATCGCTATCTTTAAGATCTCTATACAAGAATATTTAACACAATAACAACAAAACCATATGAATACGTCATACAGACATATAAAAAATTTCTTATTTATGCTGAAGTTGTGCGCTTTTGAAATTTATATCTTTTTTTTTTAATATATTTATTAGTTTTAAATTAGAAGTCCAAAAACGTTCAATGAATGCATAAAACTATAAAAAGCAAACAACACATGAAGCTCTTCCGTAGGGAACAAAAATATCAGGCTATTAAATGTCACTCAAAATATTAACATCTTGACTGAAAAAGTCCTTTAACAATATTTCATATTTGCTGTTCGTTTGCTTTTTTAGTGTGAGAAATTTTGAAGCACTATTTTTCTGCATTTTGGAATTTCTGGGAAAAGCTTTTTTTTTATTTAATAAAATATTTCTAAAAATTGCATAAATTATCTGCAGTATTCATAAAAATTTTTTGGATTTATAGAAGGTATGTACAGTGAAACCTCTCATAAGCGAACACTCACCGTCGCGGTATTTTTGTCCGGCTATGAGAGGTGTTCGCTTATCAGAGGTGCACATTTATTATTTTATATATTTTCTCTATTTTATTAGTGATGTGTGTTTGAAAATATTTATTCAGAATAGATTGCTTTAACTTAGCTCGGTTCAATTAGAGCTAGGCTTGCCAGATGGCCTGGATTCGCCTGGATTTTCCAGTTTTTTATGTCTGGTCCAGTTTCCAGTCCAGTTTTTTCATATTTTATAGTCTTTTTTTTTTTAATCTTTAATATTTTGTACAGAAAAATTGCATTCTAAACACAATAAAATTACAACTATATTTGCAAATGTTTAGATTATATCTTTTCCTAACTTCAATTAGTACCATTTTTTGTACATAACTGACAATTTATAAAGTGTCATCACTGTTTTAAAAATGGTCCAGTTTTTTTTCTAAAATCCAGGTGAAAATTTTACGTTTTCCAGTTTTTGGGCTTTTGGGATCTGGCAAGTCTAATTAGAGCCTTTGGGGTTCAAAATGGTTTTAAATGTTTTTTAAATGCGACGAAATCGTTTGTAGTATATTTAAGTTATGGGAGGTGTCCGTTAGGAGAGGTTTCACTGTATATTGATAGAATTTTGTACGGAACTTTTTTCTAATAATCCTTTTATAATTCAAAAAATTTTTTTTTGGTGAATACGGCAGTATTTTAAGTGCAGGATTTAAGTAGAATTTTAATAATTTTGTACAGGGTGGCGCAGAATGAGCTAAAAGAGAACGTATGTGCGAAGCAGAAAATGGACATCACTTACAGGAAATAATTTTTCAAAGCTATTTGCATAAAATTCACCAATAATATACTGTATTTAAAAAAGTAAGTAAGTAAATGTATTAAGTTATAAACCATTTAAACCATATAGCTTATTCTGCGCCACGTGTGAAATAAGAACAGAAAAAATAAGCAAAAAAGTAAACATTTTATTAAAAAAAAATTTAAACTTAGTGCAAAAAAACATTAAATATTGTAAGAACTATAACATCACATATTAATATATGTGAGTTAAGTACGGAAAGAAATAAAAAAAAGGCAGACTATAAGTAAACTGTATTTGTGAAGAAACTATTCCAGTCTAAAGAAACCTGTAGTGGCGGAGATGATATTTTAATTTTTTCTACATCATTGTTGAAGAAAAATACAAATTTATTTTAATATCAAGAAAAATTGGAATCGATAGCACCGGCATTTTTTTTTAGAAGAGGAAAATAACGCGCTCCATAATACAGAGTCAAGAATTCAAAAGCAGCGATTGAGAAAACCGCCGGCTTTTCGTAGGGTTCAGGTGCTAAATAAATTTTTAACATTTCAGTACAACAGAAAAATAATTAAAATATAAATTTATTGCATTTGATACTTACATTTCCTAACACAAACAACGTGCAAAAGCAGAGCTGTAAAATAATTATTTAAGCTTCACCTCCTGTCGTATCTCTAACTATATCTTTCCTATAGTTCCAGCACAATGCATCGCATGTGTAGGGGTCATCGACTGAGTGCTGGTCCCAGATAAAAAAAAAAGTTGGTCGTAAATTCACTTCACTCGCTTTGTAAAATTAAATATAAGAATAAACCTCCAATATAATTTGAAATTACATTACTTCATATTATTAAAAGAATAAATAGAAAGTCAGCAATCTTGAGATCGGCACATTGCCACACAAGAATCTACTACAATTTGTCAATCTCGAGTAATTATACCGCCTTTTGTTTGTTCTTTGAATTTACCAAATAGAGGGGATTTTAAGTGCAATACTGTATTGAAACTGTATAGATTTTTTTATATATATAGTTCCAGCACAATGCATCGCATGTGTAGGGGTCTTCCCCTGAGTGCTCCGTGCACCCACTAATATACCGTGTTTTTCGACAGTAATTTCAATAAAAAAAAATTTTTTTTTGACGAAGGTAGGGTTCGCCATTTTAAACTTTTCTTCTTGTCTTTGGTATTTGCAGTCGGATCTTAAAGAATGTTATACCAATGTTTTTGTCTCGAGAAGATCAATATTCTACATCAAAGGCCTTTGACTTCCAGTATACCCTTCTAGTATTTATCGACCAGATCTCTGTTTCTACCACCCTAATTTACGACCCTAATATCAGAAAATTAAAGCTCTCAAAATAACAGTAGATTTTTGCTAAGGAAGTAATTCGATATTTCTTTTGCTAACACTTTTGAAAATTTTTCTTCCAAAAATGTTCATTCATTTCGCAGAAGTAAAGCAACCATCAAAATTAAAAACTTTTTACTCTGGCAATACTATTTTCATTACATATTCAATAGTGTAGCATATTTCTGGGCAAATTTAATATTTTTCTGCGATCGCAACTTGGGCAAAACATTAAATGCATTCACACCTCTATCTGAAATAACAAAAATCTAAAATATGTATTTATTTGCAATACAAATACATGTTCCAAAGAGATTTTCCCTGGAATTTATGGGGATTAAGAAGGATTCATATATTACAAAACCTATAATAAGGACGACTATACGCTTCTTCCACAAAGGACACTTAGAAATTTCGAAATTCGGTAGCATAACTTATTGCACTGCCAAAGGCTAAGAATTTCCAAGAAGAAATGCCAACATCTGCAGGAGCTTAAATCTTTGCTCCGGCAGACTGCCTTTATTTTTAGGATTATGAGTAAATGTACATATGTATATCGTTTTTTGCTGTTTTAAGGAAGTACATTTTTTAGTTTAAACCACTACTTATTAGTAATTCAAAAGAAAAAAAATAAAATATACGATTACAATATATTTAATGTTATACTATCCCTTCGTTCTTAAAGGTACTGTTTGTGCTGCTTCGGAATAACAAACTGTTTTGACCTTGTTGAGAAAATTCTCTAATTACTTCATATTTTAAATGTATGTTTTAATTAACACTAACATTCTTTCATTGATGATACGTATTCTTGTTTCAGAAAATTACAAATCAAAATAACGTAGCACACATAACTTAAAAAAAGCACAATAAAAAGAATATTTTTTCTTCAAAAATGGATAAGTTGTCGCCTTTTTAGGTTGCATATAAAAAATTTCTTTTTTATCTCAAATACATATTTTCCATTTCACGTTACGTTGTTTTGCATTCTAGATGTTGATACGTACATTTATCGAGCCTTTGGTGCAACACCGTAGTAACTCAAAATTTGAATTTTTTGAGCTGGGTATGCAGAAATTATCTTTTTTTTTTATCTAGGACCAGCACTCAGGAGATGACTCCTACACATGCGAAGCATTGTGCTGGGAACTATAGGAAAGGGATAGTAGGAGAAACGACAGGAGGTGAAGCTTAATTAATTATTTTATAGCTTTGCTTTCGCACGTTCTTTTGTTTTTATACTCGTAGCAGTGCTGAAGCTTCGGTTTAGTAGCCATTTTTATTATTATTTTACTTCACCGGTGCTACACAATATCGACGAAGGAGGGCGTTCTGATGTGATTGTGGATTGCTATCAGCTGAAGCCGGTATTGTTCAGTGACCAGTGACTATGCCTTCGCCACTGAAACCTTCCGACAACTGACACACAAAGACACACTAATGCACACCAGAAAAATGCGAAATGTTTATTTTTATTTAAAAATTTTTGTCTGAAACTGGGGTTGAACCCAGGTCTGTTTTTTGGTTGTGTAGTAAATCGTGCCATCGCCACCCTTTGGCGAAATATATATGCATCTAAAGGAAAAAAGATTATGATTCTATCTCTAACTGTTCAGATTCTACAGCTACAAATATCTTTATTGCCTCCAGCTATTTCCAACAATATTTATTTGCAATAATGAATTATTTCCTTTATGACAAGAAATTAACAAACAGAAAACATTACAAAACATGCCTCTTTATTCAAAAACTTGTAAAAAAATAACTTTTAATAAAATACTATCAAAAAGATGGCTCAAAACTTCAAAAGCATTTTTCTCAGTTCACGATTTTTCGAATTACTACGGTATTGCACCAAACGCTCGATATATGTATGTACGATGTATGTATCTATGTATTAAGGGCATCCAATATATTAACCGTTAATCTGTAGTTTTTTTGTGCTCGATTACACGATAGTTCAATTTAATACTGCCTAGTTTCAATTAACTGATATAAAGAAAATTTAAGCAATTTGTAGTATATTGATGTGACAACAGTATATACTTATAGCAGTTCTGCAAACGGTATTTCAGTAAAATTATTGGAAACTATTAAAATTTTTAACAGTTTCATTAATCGAAAAGGCTTGCTGCATTCCATTCATAAAAAAATGTTTAAATTAAAAACATTTTCTTTGAAAAATTTGAAACAAAACTCAAATTCCTATTAAATATTATTAATTTGAGGGTAAAGATTTAAAAAAATTATTTTAGGTGATCTATTTTAATTTGAAGATATTATATGTAACACATAGATTTCACTTTCTTGATATAAACTTTTCTCAGATTTAGTATGAAAATTTTTTATTTGTTATATTAGTATTATATTAAAAAGTTATAAAATTAATAAATAATTTTGTTTTTTTAATTTATTTAAATTAACTAATATACTGCAAACTTAAATGGATCGGTGAACCTATTAACTTAAAATAAACCGTTTAAATCAAGATCTCTAATAATTAATTGCTCGGTTAGTTAAATAAATAAAAAAACGCCCTTATAAATTGAATACCCTAGTATGTCAAAATTAAGAAGTTTTAAACTAATGCATTAGTGCATACATACATACATACATACATATGTATGGATTTGTACACCAAGTAACTGTCGTGCTTAAAAAATATAGTAGCAGGGAATGTGAAATATATTTTTCGAAAAACGTTCTTGATTTTCAAAATCGATTAATCGATCCTCAAAATCCATTTAATTTGAAACTGAAGAAATATACAACAAAAGTTTCTAATTTTTAAACATAGAAATACTTTATTGTTAGAAAGTAAACATTGTTTTTTAAACGAAACAAAAATATATAATCAGACAATTAATTGAAAGGATCACACTAAATTTAGATACATAGTTACATAATACATATGTATGTACGCGGTTTTGAAACAAGGACTATTAACAGGTGAACACCTATCCACTACACAAACATTTTATTTTAAACTGACTTGTCTATTTGAAAATATCGATTTTTTTATAGTCCAAAAGAGATTTTCAATTGGAATCGAAATCGATTTACCGTTCCTTAATAAGTAGCTGAATACAAGTCAACAACATTAGTAGTCGTGTAGCTTTGTAGCCTGCTGTGGTTGTTTATTTAGCCAGTCACTAAATCAGTTTTTCGAAGCATTCAGTTATTTACAGGCGGATACGTTAGTGGAAAATATAGAAAATACTTACTTACATATATCCGTAATTTTTCTTTTTCTTGCAGCTAATAAAAAAATTAAACAAACTTTTTAGAAATCACTTGCTGTGAAATTAGTAAAATATGACCAGCATTTTAGCACGATTCCGTTTAATAACCTTTGATGTCACCAATACGTTGTTAAAATTTCGCTCTACTCCTACCAAACGGTATGGGGAAATTGGTGCTCTTTTCGGTGTACTATCTGATACCGATGATTTGGCAAAAAGTTTCGAATACAATTGGTATGTATTATACTAGAATTTAAGTAATTGAAATAAATATATGTATTTATATGTTATATCAGGGACAGAATGAATCGTTTGTATCCAAATTTTGGCAGAAATTCAGCTTTAATGGACTGGCAGCAATGGTGGCGTGAGCTTATATCACGTACGTACATAGTATCTAACTAAATATTAATAGTCTAGTCTAATCTATTAAAAAAATTAAATTCGAAGAAAGTTTGTAATTGGAAAGAAATTTTCCGTAGATCATAACAGACAAAAATTTGGTTATCAAGATTCGTATCCACTCGCATATTTAAATACATATGTATGTATGTATATACATATGTATGTACATAGATATGTATTTTCATCCATTTTAGTCGCTATTAAATTTTTTCCCACTCACATCATTCACAAGGATTCCGCATATTAAATATTTTTCTTTTTTTCTACGTATAGTTGAAATTTTAAAGTAAATTGATAATATGATAGTGTTATCCATAGAATAGATGTGTTAACAGGCCAGGTAACGGTCCAACAAACTACTGTTTTTGTTCATGGGAATAAATTTAAAAAAAATAATAATAAACCGTTTGATATTTTGTGAGCTTTTAAAAGAAATTTCACTGACGTCACTATATAAATAGCGGAAAATGTTAAACGATACATTTTTATACGAACATACACATGCATATGAGTACATACATACATACATACAAAATTTTAATTCGATCATTGGAACATTCTTGATAAAAATTCTTCTTACAGTTTTGATTTTATGTTACTTTGCAATCAAAAAAGGCAATTCCTTCTCAATAAATTTCAATTGTTTTAGAATCGCAATATGGCGTTACAACAGTGCAAATGTTGAAAATTAATAGAGCAAAAAGAATTAGAATGAACTTTTGGTTTAAAAGAATATAGTGTTGTCTTTTTTGATCTATAATTTTATATGCAATAAATTAATTACCATGAAAGGCCACTAATTGGTATTATAACCATACATACATATGTATATGTATATGTATAACAGATACTTATTTCTCTTTTGTCCACATATAATTCAAATTTTGATCCACAAATTAATTATTGAACGAAATAACATAAAAATACGAATCGTTTCCAGCATACACATGCATAAATATATGTATATAATAACATTTATATTTTCCTCCTACCTCTTCAGGCACTTTTAAGGGATGTGGTAAAATTATATCAGCAGAAAAGATTGAAAATTTCAGTAATTATCTTTTGGACTTGCACAAATCTTCAACGTGTTGGGACCACTGTAATGGTAGTATTGATTTACTTAACTATTTGCGCATGCAGCAGCAATTGGGCATAAAGGAGAGTCCAAATCGCCAACCACCTTTTACCATGGGTGTCATAGACAATTTTGATCCACGTATTGTTATTTTATTGAAAAATTTAAAAATAGATCATTATTTTGATTTTATTGTTAATTCTTATGATTCCAAAGTGGAAAAACCAAACAAAGAAATATTTGATATTGCCTTAAAGATGGCCAATATCAAAGGTCTCAAACCAGAACACTGTTTACACATAGGAAATGGTCCTACTACGGATTATATAGCTGCACGTGCTTGTGGTTGGAATGCTGTGCTTATAAATCCAAGAAATTATCAATATTTAACAAAAAAATATGGTGAAGACAGAATTGATAAACATTTTCTATTTAACAGTTTGTACGATTTTCATAAGAAATTAGCAAATAATTATATATACTGGTAGATTATGATTAAGCTAAAGTTTTCCTGTTCATTGCATACAACTAAAGAAATATAATAAAAACATCTACATACTTATAAAACATAATTATTTCTGGAGGTTTAAATCTGCCAATAAAGATAAATGTTTTTTGAAAAGTTCCACCAAGAGATCTCTCGGCTTATTATATTGTGCGTCATATTCAAATGCTCTATACCCCAAAGTGATTCTAAATCATAAGATTCCCGAGCTTTAGGTAAATATATATGCAGTGCTATATTACCCAAATCCAAGACCATCCAATTACGACACTTTTGTTAGGGGCAAGAAATTTTTTTATAAAGACTTCTTACAATATGTTTTTGTTCTAAATACAAAGAATTTTCCTTTGAATTTATGGTGATGAACACAATATAAATTAACTGCTGTTCAAATTAACAGACAACATTCGAGGGAGACACACACCATAAGATTGTATGTATGCATACGGACTATATTAATCTATCGTAGGAAATGCATCTACAATGGTATTTAGATATCAACGACTCACAGAAATATGTACATAGACTTATACAGAAGAAAAGGCAACATTTTTATGGACTTACCGCACTACCGCCTTCTTATGGACAACAGCCACTTATTGTTGCACTTCAATTTGTAATGAATACTAAAATGATTTTAATATCTTCGCATACATATGTATATATGGGTCGAATTGCAACGCGAATTGGTTCGCTCGTAACACATTATTAGCCCACTTTCAGATATTTTCATTAATTTTAACACCACATAAAATTATTGCTTTTTGTTACTGATTTGTGGCCATTTTCGACCGGTCATGAACCAACGGTAACAACTAATAAACCACTTACACATTTAACTCGATTTAATTTCAATTACTAATTAAATATATCAAACTAATTTTAAAATAAAACTTCTTGACTGAATTTTTCATACGATCCACTTTTGCTTGAGTTTACCATGTAAGATGTGCAAACTTTATTCAACAAACACATAAATTTGCATTGCTTTTGCTTTTTCTAAACGATGTGTCAACTTAACGCAAGATTATAACAGAAATGCTACAAAACCAAGTGAAGACTTTTTTGCGCCAAATGAAAAAAACTTGTAATATTTTGGCGCCGACGTACTTTGTGGAACAAAACAGTGCGGTCATTTAAACTTCAGTTTAATTTTTTTTTTTTAATTTATTTTATTACTTTATCCGTATAATATAAAAATATATTACAAGTAGATAAAATTACTCAATCTATATAATTTTTAAAAGAAATCCTCTCAAGTTAAGCTTAAGAGAATGATTTTTTATTTTATTTACTTTTCTTTATTTTAACCGAGCCCATATATGGTTAAAAGGTTTGACAAAAACTGTACCATATCAATTTAAGATAAGATATACTTCAAATGGTTAGATGAGAATTAAAATAAATGCATTTGCAAAAAAAAAAATGCGATAATTGTTAGGAAAGTAAATGCAATGCGACAAAGACTGACTCGGACATCAAACAATACATTAACCAATTATAACACAAAAAGTTGAAAAAGATCTTTTTACAGAGTCCATGAACAAACATTTTTAATTTTCTAAATTGAACTTTATTGGCCGTTAAATATATATATTTTTTTTTTCTATCTTGGACCAGCACTCAGGGGATGACCCCTACACATGCGATGCATTGTGCTGGAACTATATATATAAAAAAATCTATACAGTTTCAATACAGTATTGCACTTAAAATTCCCTCTATTTGGTAAATTCAAAGAACAAACAAAAGGCGGTATAATTACTCGAGATTGACAAATTGTATTAGATTCTTGTGTGGCAATGGGCCGATCTCAAGATTGCTTACGTTCTAGTTATTCTTTTAATAATACGAAGTAATGTAATTTCAAATTATATTGGAGGTTTATTCTTATATTTAATTTGACAAAGCGAATGAAGTGAATGTACGACTAAGTAACTTTTTTTTTATCTGGGACCAGCCCCACACATGCGATGCATTGTGCTGGAACTATAGGAGAGGTATAGTTACAGATACGACAGGAGGTGAAGCTTAAATAATTATTTTACAGCTCGGTTTAGTAGCCATTTTTATTATTATTTTAGTTCGCCGGTGCTACAATACAATACTATGCCTTCGCCACTGAAACCTTCCGACAACAACTGACGCACAAAGACACACTACTGCACATCAAAAAAAAAAGCGAGATGTTTTTTTTATAATTTTTTTTTAGTCTGAAACTGGGGTTTTGTGCTGGTAGATTATGATTAAACTAACGTTTTCATGTTCATTGCATACAACTAAAAAAATATACATACTTATAAAATGAAATTATTTCTGTAGTTGGAAATCTGCCAATAAAGTTGAATGTTTTTCGAAAAGTTCCACCAAGGGATCTCTCGGCTTATTATACTCTGGGTCATATTCAAATCCTATACCCCATAGTGATTCTAAATCATAAGATTCCCGTACTTTAGGTGAATATATATGCAGCGCTATATTTCCCAAATCCATAGCCTTCCAATGACGACACTTTTTTCCCTCGATTCGAGGCAGCACATCACCCTTATGGCATTTCTTTTTATAAAGAATTCTTACAAACTCTGCAATAGCAACAATATGACGATAACTACGCCCGCTACATACTACTATATAGTCGACATATTTCAATTCAATTGGCACTGAACTTACAAATATATCTTCAGCGTTTTCTTTACGTAGAACGTCTACCATATCTTCAATATCGAAAACACCAGTTACTCCTCCTACAAATAGCGGAGAGACAGAAAATATACATGTGGGAACATATGGTGAAAACACGCCATACATACGTTTTAAATTGACGTCTTTTAAATAATCGTCTTGTAATTCTTCTAGCTGTTCCTGCGCCTGGTAACGTTCACGTTCCTCGTATATATCCAAAATCGCAGGAGATTGTTTGTCTTGAAATATTGTGTACTTTTGCCCTAAAACTCCAGCTAAATTTTGTGTTTTTTCAGGGATTATTGCGCTTTTTGTTTCTACCTTTTTTTCATTTTGTGTTTTTTTGAGTTCAGACTGCGAAAATTCATGATGAAAGCCTCTTATTATGGGTACACTTAATCTTTTGTCCTGCATAAAACGAAATAACCGCAAATTCAACATTTTTTGGTGAAATTGTATAACAAAATAATTACTACTTCTTGTTTCTTTTTTTATTTCCAACTAAACTCAAACACATGTTTGCCAATGCGAATTCAATCATATGAATTCGCCTTAATGTTTACTTTCATTTGACTGAGATAAACAAAAGTTGGCAAATATTGATATTTTAACAGTTGGCAACTCGCAAAAAAAAAAATTAAAATTGCCTTTTAATAACGTTATTGATATTTAAAATACATTTTTATTCGAACATTAAGGAAAGACGTAATATTGTTTATTGATTAATTAAAAAATGCTGCTATCTTTTGCTAATAATTTTCCAAGTAAGACACATACAATATATCTTCGCTATAAAACTTTAATAAAAACGAATATTATCAATATAAATTTCGGCGATTTCTGCTATTATGGTCTTCTACGTGCCTCGAATTTCTTAATATTCTTAAAAGTCATAAATTTTTTAAAATTACTTGACACACACGATTACACCATTAATTTAATTAATAGAAGAGTTGCTCCATTTTTAACGTTGAGAAAAAATAATTTAGAAAATGTATTGAAATACTAAAGTAATGAAAAAATTAATTGCTCTTGAGAAAATACCAATAATTCTACAATTAATATTTTCCTCGTCCTATAATCTTTCAAATACAGAAATAAGTTTATTATACAGAGTGGGCCAAAAGTCACTCTTGCGTGTAAAAATGTAATAATCTTTTTGTTTATTATTATTTTTTAATTATAATTTCCTATTATTCCTGATGATGTTAACAAGCTGTAAACGAAATATATATAAAAAATATAAATAAAATATGTTAACGAAATATCGAATAATAAAACCAAATAAAATAAGAAAAGACCTCGGGCTTAATAAATATATTTAAAAAAAAAAATCATTTTTTTTAAATATTGTATTTGCTTTGTACGAACTAAATTTTAATTATGAAAAATAATATCAGAGAGATGACCACCATTTTCATCGATGCACAATTGGGCTCTTAAACAGGCTTTTTGCATGCCTGCACGCAAAGTTTCAGGGTCTATTGCCCTGATCTCAGCTTCAATGTTGTGCTTTAGCTGCTCTATAGTTTGTGGCTTGTTAACATACATTCATTCTTTAAGAGCGGTTAAGTCTGGTAAACGTGCTGGCCAACGCACAACTCCAAGAAGCGTGTTGCCCAATATCGTATTTGATGGTAGTCAACTGGTAAAAGTTGTTGGGCCAATTAGACCTTGTGTGGATGCATGTGTAAATGACGCGATAAAATGCGTTAAAGTGATGTTCTACAGATGCCCAGTTGTCCAGAACGTCTTTGCGACGATGTTTCTAGATATTCTTAAACACTGTTCCGTACACGATCAATGTTCACTTGGTTCTATACTATTCTTTATCATCCTGATCGTTTCAAGTCTGACACTGCACCTTGTTGTCGGAACCGTGCAATTAAGCGATTAATTACGGTTTGGTTAAGTGAATTTCTGCTGTTGAAATAATTTCGATATGCTCGTTACGTCGTGAAATTGAATGCCCATTGGAAAAGTAAAATTCTACCACTTTGGTTTGTTGCTCGGTCGTTAAATTTTGAATGGTTGCACGGTTCGATGAATAAAATCTAAAAAAACAAAACTTATTCAATTTTTACATGCAGGCGTGACTTCTGGCCCAAACTGTATTAGGAATTTTTAGAAAATCTTATATAGCAAAGTATTTATTCAAAAACGTCTATACACGAACTGAAAATAAAGCAAAATGGTAAATTCCCGTTATCAAAACAACAAAGTTTAAATGTGTTTGAAAGTGTTTATGTAAAGCTTCTATATAGCAAAGTGTTCATTCAAAAGCCTCCATACAACGAAGTAGAAAAAAAGTTAAATTAACTGCCTGGCCTACCATGTCGGTCATTTGATTACATTCAAAACAAAAACAACATTTTTGCTTAGCATCTATCGAAAAAATAGTTATTATTGTATTTTAAACTTGCGTAAACAGGACCCAATGACACATTATTTTAGTGAAATTTAAAAAAAGTTTCACTTTTTATCTATCTCTTGAATAGTAAATTTAATAAAAAAAAATATATAATTTTAACGAATTTCGCTATACCAAGGTTTCACTGATCCATACGTACAACGCTATAACGTAGTATTTTTCAAGCTCTTTCAGATTTGTTGTGTCACTGTATTCGAAATACGACTTGAGACTCAAAACATATCAATACCTATTTTATTTTCATAACCACGATCATATGCCCGAGGAACGGGAAATGTAATTTTCCTCTGCCAAAAGGTAATTACATTAACTATTAATTCTGGGTGTCATGAAAATCAAACTTGCCAAATCAACTTTAAAAAAATTAAGCAGGAAATGATAAAAAAATGTAAGTGAATGGCACTTTCTCTGTTAACTCTAGTAACATGATGAAATTAAAACGATCACAAATTTGTATTCTTTGTTAAATATTTATATTAAGAATATATATTTTTGGAAAAAGAAAAATAATACACATAAATAAAATATATTTATTTTTAATTACTCAAAAATGACTTTTAATGTCATTTGAGTTGCTCGTAAAGCAAAATTCTAGCGCAAATTTAAATTGTCCAATCAAGGCAAATTCATAACACGTAGTCAGGAAACAAATACTAGACCAACAAGAAAAACAGCAAACATTTTGTTTAATAATTTATGCACTATTTTTGCCAAAATATTTTACTTATTCAGTAAAATATTTACTAACAAAATAAATACATTGAAATTGATTTATGGAACTTTTACCCATATATTTCTCAGATGTCAAAAGAACTACCACAATAACTGTGTTCCCATGGTTTTTTTTTTTAGAATTACTGCAATTAACAAAATAATAAATTTGCAATTATTTTAATATAACACGTTAACAGTAAGAATTCATTAGTTCCACAAAAATAAAATGTAGATACATACATATTTTAAAGTGTTTCTCAATTGTAACTTTCTTTTTAATAAAAATTTATTTTTCATATATTGAAATTAAACAAAATATAAACAAGTTTTAACATCGCAGGAGATGCCGAAAAATATCACTTCGGCTTTTAAGGCCAACTGTTATGAATTCGCTTTCGTTGAAGTGCATAATAAATGATACAAAATTAATCAAAGTGGAATACTTTTAAGTTTGAATATTTTTTTTTATATACAGTTTGAATCATAATTAAAAATAATAACAACAAGTCTTAAACTTTAAATACATTTGTAATACTAAACTCAATTGAAAGTAGGTAAAATACATAGGAGAAAAAAAATTTACTTAAAGGGACTTGAAACAGTTTACAAAATCACACACACAAAATGTTAACATAATTTTATAACTTTCCATGCATTAGTTTATAAAAATGTTTTGAAATTGGCATGAATAATTAAGAAACATATTCTTATTTTGGAATAGTTGAAAAAAAATTTTAATTTTGATTTTTTCTTATGATTTGAAATCAATGACATAAATTAGATTTCGATAAAATTAAAGACATAAAAAATGTATAATGACTTTTAGTTTGTTTTCATTATTTAAGCTTTTTGTTTTAATCTTTTTTGAATGCGATAAGTTAGATTTAAATGACTAATGCACGCCAAAATGACGAGGTAGCCCTAATTATGCAGCAACGCTAAAATTATGTATCGTTACGTTAATACAGAAAGATGATGTAGAAGGAAAAAAGTTGATAAAAAGTTAAGTGTTCCAGTCGCGATTTTTGAAGACAGTTTAGATTTTGTCAGTAGGAGCGCAGGGTTTTTTTTTAAGAACGTCTCATTATAGGTTTACATGTATGTATGTATTTCGAAATATGCAAAACAATTGGTTTTAAGAAAAATATGAGTTAGGAACTTTCAGTATTAAGGTAACAAAATTTAGAAAAAAAAACGTATTTTGCGTTTAAATATTACAAATTTCGAAAATCGACTATCATCGCATGGAGAATATTTGAAAATTGAAGATATGTGTTTTTGCATAAAGAAAACAAAAAGAAAAGTCACCTTATCATTTTGACGCATATTTTAATAAATATTTATCAGAGCCTATACTCCATTTTATTTATTAGTTTTATATTATTATTAGTATTAGATTATTATGGTTTGATGAATAAAAATATCCTTTTATCGTCATATCTACTGTCGTTTTATCTACTGCTGGTATTGAGTTAGACATTTAGTAAATAAACAGTTAAAGCCAATATTATATTAATAATATGTTTCGTGTATTGTTTTCTTTTTTTTATGAGGTTTTCCCGACAAAATAGAGCAAGTAAAGTAGAAGTTTTAACAACAAATAAAATAAGTAGTCACAAAAGCTCAGAGTAATAAAAGGTCCTCTTCGGCTTTTTTTGATTTATTTTTATCGACAGTTTGTTGTTGCTGCTGAGCGTTATCTAAATTATTAGTGGCTTGTATAGTAGGCAGATTTTCGGCTGCAGCTGCTCGTTCTTCAAGAAATTTATCAAATTCAGAACTTGTAACCGTTTCCTCAAGTCCTTCAATTTCTTTCTGCAACACAAAACACAAATAAAAATTAATTTCTTATAAAAAATATTTTAAAATTATATGTATTTTTAATAATTAATAAAAGCAAATTAAAAGAAATATGTTTGTGTTTTGGCATGAGGAATTAAATTGTTCTACAAATGAATTGTGACAAATGAAACTACTGAACGAAATTAATTTATAATAACAACTAAATGAAAACTAAAGAAAATAATAAATTATACTTTACTTACAGAGCTGCCTAACCATTCTTCCATTTCATCGATCTCATTTTCTTTAGCAGGCTTTTTAGTTTTTTTTTTATTTTTTTTTTTCACCAAAATAATTTTACATTTAAAAAAAAACATAAAGCCCCAACTCAAAGAAAGTGTTTATTTTTTTGTTCATTTTAAACAAAAGTTCATAACAAAGCCATTTAACAAGGAAAAAATTAAAAAAGTAAAAAAAAGTATTAAAATTTTTTTTAATATGTTTCGCCAATTCATAAATAATTAAATATTTAAAGGATATACATATAAAAAATTGTTTAAAGAAAATGTAACAAAGAAGAAATATTAGTTGGATGGTGTCATTTAGCAATACTCACTTTACTTACCACCGGCATATTGTTGCCGGTTCGTTTAAATGGAGATCCTAAGCTGCCAGCTGTAGCATCCACACTTGGAATGTCTTTTAATAAATCGCTTTTGCTAAAATGCAAATACAAATTTATAACAAAAAATATATTTCCAAACTCAGTAACAATTAATAATTACGCACTTATTTTATTTGAAAATAATAAAACAACAACTTACTTGTTACCGTTAGTGCGAGATTGCGCCAGCATATCAAATTCATCAGCAGCCTTGGCTGTGGCCTTCGTTGTATTGCTGACACCTGACAAAGCAAGTGAAGAAAAAACAAATAAATAAATATAACAAACACTTTAATTAGCACAGCTGCTGTAAATACCTAAACGACTAAAACTATTCAACAGATCATCTTTGTTACTATCCGGAAAGTCTAATAGTTTTGGGGATTCGGCAGTGGCACCACCAGCAGCCGCAGCCGCAGCTCCCGTGGCTGTCGAAATAGATGCTGGTACGCCAATAGCTGCGCCTAACACAGCCGAAGGTGATGTGACACCTGTATGACTGCCACGATTTTTCTCATAACGTTGATGACGTAAAAACAAATTATTTAATTCATCATTGATGCGCAACAATTCAGCAGTCAGTTTGTCATCGGTAACACGACCAATTAGATCAACAATACGTGATTGCATTTCTCTGAATGAAAAAATTTCATTTTAAAATATTTAATAATAAATAATTTAAATAATATTTACTTGCAAGTAGCTGTCAAATCAGTAAGCAATTTATAATCGTCTGGCTGCTCTTCGCCCGGTTTTAGTTCTGTCAACATTTCACCCAAAATCGACATGTTGACTGAAACAATTTCCAATTCAGAATGCAATTTGGTAATTTGTTCGGGCGACAAATGGGTCGGGACAGCAGCCTAAGAAAAGTTATAATCGTTTTAGCAAAGTATTTGAAAGCATGACGCTTGAAATCCTTACCGGGATACCAGCCGCTGTCATCATAGGATGTTGTGGTGATACCGCAGCCTGTTGATTTAAAATTTGAGGTGGTGGCTGCTCTGGAACACTCTATAAATTTATTTCATTAATTTTGCTATACACTTTGATTATCATATATTTACCCTTTGTGGTGTATAGATGGGTGCGGTGTTTTCCGCAGCAGGCTGTGGGAATTCTATTCCCTTATTCTTTAACTCCATATACATTTGCGAGACGCCATTTAGATCAGACTGATTGCGGAAAGCATCTGCCCAGGTCTGTATCAGACTGAGCACTTTTTCTTGCACCACCATGGGTGGATCGTTTTTGGGGCCAATCAATTTAACCAACTCATGAATAAAATCTTTCTGCGCTACCAGCACATGAAACGCTTTGCCGCAATTTTTAACGCACGTCTCCAGGACAGTCAGTGTGAACATAATCACTTGATTATTTTTACCAGCATTTTGTTGTAAACGTTTACGTATGGCTTTCATGGCATCTCGTGCCGTATCGGAAGATTCGTTTATCATGTCGCATATTTCCATATTTAAAGCCCAATTTTCAGAAGCTAAAGATGCATCTGTGGCTTGTTCTGAAAAAACGAACGGAAAAGAAATTGACTGTAATTAAATACCAGTCATATACATATGTTTTATTACTTAACGATATGGAATCATCGAAAGAACCTGACAAATGTGTGCGAAAGTTGAACGATGCTCGTGGCACTGCCAATAAACTCTCTATCACGACTTAGGAAAGATGCCCGATCTACAGTACAGAAATTCTTCTACGAATCCCCTCTAACCTACTTAGGGCCAATTTCAAAAAGTCACACACTTTCGTCCTGTTATACCCCAACATAATCAATGGCCAATGTAATGCTATGCCTTAAATCATCCTCTAAATGCGCGCTCCAAATGCGAAATTACCGACACACAGAGACATTGTGCTTATTTTTCCCACAACATCCTGCTATCGTCGTACAAGCAATAATTCACATAACCATGTCGCTTCGTTGGCAATGTCCATTGTAGTGCTTCTTCTTACTACACCAGTAAGCAACGTCCTCGTAGGCATTTCGGGCCACACTTCCTTTTTTTTTTCTTGGACCGGCACTCAGGGGACGACCCCTACACATGCGATGCATTGTGCTGGAACTAGGAAATTAGGTTATGGGACATGATGCGGTACAATTCTTAGCAGTTCCTTAATGATTTCAAAGTGTTTACAAAAAGATAAGTCATCACATCAAGGTATTTTATTTCCATGCAATACGTGGCAATTCCTAATGATTCCCCTCGTCTTGAGACTACTTATCAGAATCGCTTCTGTTTTATAGTTAGGCAAGGACAATCCTGTTGGTGTAAGACACGGTTTTACAATCTGTATACTGGCATATGTAATGACATCGGTTTACAGCAGCAGTGTTTGCTCCTACGAATCGAATTCTCCAGACCGCTAATCTTATTACTGTAGTTTTCCCGTTGTAAACCATTATTCTCTGCACCTTCCCACGTTCTCGTATATACGTATACACTCCAATCTTAAGTTAGAGATCTAAATCGTACAACCAGTAAATTCGACAATACTCAGCCAAACCATTAAGTTCCATACCACCCATACAAATTGTGAAGACATCTCTATTTACCATCCATCCTGCCACACTTCGTGCGGCACCGCGTACACTCAGCTTGCACATCTATGATTATGACACTACGATACTCTGTAGTTCGAGTTATCCAGTCTGTGATATTATCATGGGGAACTGTGATGTAAATAGCCGGTCCACCATCACCCCTTGCGAAGGTCTGTTTGCCCCCCAGTATTAACCAGCACCACATCCAGTGAAGAAAAGATCTCAAAGAGTACTTTGCCCGTTGCATTGTCGACGGGCAACCCCATTCTACGGTCCACGTATTGAAATCGCCACCTATCTTGACAGCATTTCTGGTTGCTTCATCAGATACTTTATTGTCTATTAAAATCCAAAAATCTTCGAAATCTAGCGAATTCGCTGGGGAATATAGCAACTGTACATTCAGAGGCAAGGAACAGTGAACCGCGCATGTCGATTTCGTTTTCGTATTCCAATGTAGCCAATGTAGACTTATTATCAGCAACCCGACTTGCAGATACAATCATGTTATATGCCTGATTGAGCACAGAGATGAAATACGACACTCGTAATTAGAACCATTATATCTTATTTTATATTTATATTTGAGCAATAAAAGCGTTAATGGGTCAAAATAATACCAGAGACCCAGGAACTCTGCTTTATAAATTAAAGGAAATCCGCAACAGCAGAGCTGTGCAAGAGTTAAACCGTACACAATGACTACAGCTCCCGTTTCTTCTGAACTTTCGCTATACCTTCCAAAAGCAAAACGCGTACCACCAGTTCTTTGGTAGTTAAGTTATGGCGTCCCCACAACAGAAATTAACTAACTCTCCAAACATTTATATTTAGAGGACAACAATTTTTTACAGTAATTTTGTGAGACTTTTATTTGATTTTCGGTTGAATATTTGAGCTCCTAGTTCATTTTACAATTTTTTTAAATCTGGCGACTTAGTTGATTTCTGATTGCGCCTAAAGTTCATTAGGAACTTAGTTGCAACCATTTAAATGCGGTACGAAATGAGTCTTTTATGAATTAAGTTCCAAAACAGAAGTGAACTAAGTCTCCTAAAAAATTTATATTTTCGAGTGCCCAGTTCTTTGGTTGAGGACTCAATTTATGTAGTACTAAGTTCCCAATCTCAATAACGAATATAGTCCCCAAAAAAGTGTATATTTTCCGTCACCGAAAATGGTATATATGAGTATCATTTAAAGGCTTTTTTCCATTTATTTTTCAAGTTGTTCTTTTCTTTTTTCTTTTTCCTAATATAAAATGGATAACAAATTTAACTGAATTTTTTTTACTAAAATTTAAATTTAATAAGTTTTTTAGTTTTTTTTTACTGAAGATTTTCTCCACCACAGTATTTCCCGAAACGGCGCTGCGTAATGAAAATATTTATTCGAATTTCCTTAAGCCCGTCTGACACTACATTTATTTTTCATTGATTAATATAAAATTGATAGAAAGGGACACCACAGCCAGAAAGAAACAAATACAATATATTTAAATTTTTAAGCGTTGCCTCCTTAGTTTCATTTAAAAGAAAACGCTAAAGAAAAACATAAGGTCAAAAATAAAGCTCAAAATCGCAGAGTTGACAACATATATAAAATATTTTAAGTTCAAAACGTCAATTTTAAGTGAAAATTTTTACATTTTTTTGACAGTTAGTCATTTTTTTTATCGATAACACTAGTGGACGATTTGATTTTTTGGTATTTAGCTTAATGTGGTTGTACTCTTTGCACCTGATTAATTTTGAATTGAAAATCTTGGGGAACTGTAATTGCCACAATGTTACTTCTCTTAAAGTTTGACCCGGTAGTATAGTGAGTAGTGTGCTAGTTTATCAATGGGGGGTTTTAAATTCGATTCCTCGCAGAGACACTGGACTGTCTCAGTACAACACGTGAAAGTTTTTTCACAACAGATATCACAATGGGATCATAATAAATTGGACCCAAGTGGGTGGGCTGGGACCTTTCATTACCTCGATCAGACCGGCAACGGTTTCTTCAGTTCTATAGCTGTCGGTTTTTTTTTAATGTTGGTTTCTCGAATGTCGAATAGTTCGGTTTTTTCTAAATGAAAAAACTTGCCAGTCGAATTTTCCCCAATTTCTTAATCTCAACCAAAAAAACAAACTTTTTTTATTGTAAATTTTATGTTAGGCATGGATAAATATTTCTCAAATTCTTCTTTGACTTTGAAACTCATCTTTGGACTTAATAAAATTTAATCATGAAAATAAAACCAACAAATAAAATCTTTAAAAAAAATTTCAAAACGCTTAATTAAAAATTTTTAAATTGAAATTTGCGACTTTTACATCAAAGGCTTAATATGAATATACATATATATGTATATGAATATATATACGAGGTTTGTTCAAAAGAAAAAGTGAACTTTGTCTTCTTCGATTACAATGGCGTGGTGTATCATGAGTTCTTGCCAGCAGATCGTACGGTTAATAAGGAATACTACAAGGAAGTTATGCAACGTTTGCGTGAAGCACTACGTGATGCTCAAACGATCGGAATTGAATAAAAAATCATGGATTCTGTATCACGATAATGCACCAGCTCACACATCAACAAAGGATTAGAAGAAGCGCTGGCATAAGTGCATTATATCTGAGGGGATTACTTTCGAAGGGAACAAAATTGATAAATAAATACTTTTCAAAAAAATTCAAAATTTACCTTTTCTTTTGAACAGATCTCGTTTGTATGAAAAACATATCGCTTAGTTACTTCAATAATATCATAATTGAAAAAATACACTTTTTGAGTTAATAATGCAGAATAACTCTTCATATCGGGTTTTACCTTGTGTAAAAAATTTATTCAAATAGCTTTAGAACTCACCTCGTGACAGAAGAATATTTTTTAAGATTTCTCCATTAAGAGGCATGTAAATTGAAAACTTTCAGCACGTTTTTTTTTTATAAAACTTGATTTTTTGAATTATGACGTTGTTGAAGTAAATGCCTGATTTAATAAACACTGTAAAAATGTATTGTATCTGAAGTATAACCATTTTCATTTTATTTTTGGTTTCATTCAGAGCTTCAAACCGGAACCGAACCGAAAACTGGAAAAACGCAAGCAGTGTCCGTAACCCAACCCAAAAACTTTAAATACAGAAAAACCGTAACCTTAACCGAAACAAACTTTTATTTCGGTTTTTTTTTCGTTCCTTAAAAAAAATTATAATTTTTATATGGTTTAGCTGGTGTACATTTCATTTGGTGCTAATATCAAAATTGTCAATAGAACTTTAATCAAATATTTGAAACAGTTATGAAATCCATATGTTTATACAATGCCACCTAAAAAATTTTTGAGAATTCGGAAGTAAACAAACAAAACAAAGCAAAAAATCTTCTTGAAAAATTTACGTTATACAACAATAATTTTAATATTCGATTTAAATCTTATTTAATTTTTCTACACTTTTTACAATTAGTCAACCGTGACAATGATTGTATGTATCTAAAAGGCAAAATGAAAAATTAAATTTCTTTTAATACTAATTACACTAATTATTTATGCTGCAGTTCTTTTTGATATATGTAATATTTATTAATTTTTCTAGTTTTTTGACCTTTTTTTTTTTTTTTTTTTATATTAATAACACTAATTATTTTAAGCCTAAGGTCTTTTTATATATTTTATATTTATTTCAATATTTCGCTACTCCTTTGTGTAGGCTCTTCAGGAAAATTGGTTTTTGTTTATAATGAAAAAATATTTTATTTTTTTTTTTTAATTCACCATAAAGAAAAAGTTTTTGTCAATGAAAAGTCAAAATAAAAATATTAACAGACATATTCATAAAAATATAATTAACGAAATTCTTGAAAAAACCTATGAAATTCCATATGTTCACACAATAACTGCCAAAAAAATGTCTGAGAACAACGAAATGTACAAACAAACTGTTTTTTGAGGAGTTCTTTTATAAACATATGGAAATGCTACTCAGGAAAAACTTTGAACCGAAAAAAAATTAAAAACCGAATCGTAACCCGCATTGATAAAAGTTGAAGAACGAAACCGAAAACCAGAACAAATTAAATTGCGGTTCACAGTTCTGGTTTCATTATTATAATATACTAGCTGACCCGGTCCCCGTTGCTGCCCCTAAGCAAACATTATTATTGTATTACCACACGATTTATTTATTTAAAATAAAAAAAAGGAAAAAAAATAAATATATGTATATGTCATTGGTGGTGCAATATGAAAATTGGATTTTGAAACGCCCCTCCGCCCGCAGACCTAGACTACACAGTGTCACCAGCCTGAATATTCTGAAGATTCCCTGAAAATTTTATCAAAATCGGCCCAGCCGTTTTAGAGTCCATACGTTACATACATACACACATCCTGTTTTATATATATAGAAGATATAGATTTTGTATAACATATGAATTGTTAAACTTTTCTTTACTAAAATTAATTAAAGACAGTGTAATACTTGCAATGTTTTTTTTATAAAAAACCCGGTCACCGGGGTTTTTCTGAACTTGCCAAACTCTAATTGGTTTTCTTTTTAAATTAAAATATTCGAACTTTTCAAAAACTGATTTCCTAAAAATGTCGAATAATTGACCACTGTAGTGTGTATGTACATATGTATGTATGTATGCATATAAAAATGTGTTAGAATTTTCCAACAGTCTCAGTCGTCAAAACTAACAAACGGCAACTGCTTTGGTGTGACTGATTTCTGTTACGTTTCTGTTGCAGTGCTTGAATTTCAGCGGTTTAACGGTTGATGAACAAATAAACAGCAAAATATTATTTAATTGTTGCGCTTGGCTAAAAACTAAGCTGATTTTAATACTAAAAAGTTATGCTGTACATCTAATTAATTTTTCAACACTCTGTTCTGTCTTATTGATAATATTTTCTCAAGGAAATTTCAATACAAATCTCTTTCGTAACTATTTTACACACATACATGTACACAAATAAAAAAGATACTATCCGTATTATTCAAAGGAAATGCATTTGTTCCGATTTTGTTTAATGACGTGCCGTTTAATCTATGTACATATGTGTATTGAAAGATAAATACAAAATTAGAAACGAAGAACTCAAAGTTCAGGTGGTCATTGAAATATGTACGGTGAAATATAGACAAGAACATTTTGAAAGAACAAAATATATTTTAGTAAATGAACAATATGACAGTAGCTACTGTGTCCGCAATATTTTTTTTTAAAGTGCATTAGAGCGTACCACACACACAAAAAGAAAAGTTGCAGAGTGGACGTTAGATTGTACATCAAAATAAAATTTCCCGTACACCCCTCAATATGAAGTAGAGTCCCCTTCTTAAACTTTTCTCTATGTTTGGTCGGCAGATTGCTGGATATAAAGGTAAAGAAAGGTCCCAGCCCACTTGGGTTAAGTTTATTATGGTCCCATTGTGATATCTGTTGTGAAAAATCTTTCACGTGTTGTAGTGTTACAGCCCAGAGTCTCTGCTAGGAATCGAACTTAGAAACCTCACTTATAAATTAGCACGCTACTCACTAGACTACTGGGGCACCAAACATTTCTTAATTATTGTTAAATGTAAACACGTACTCGCAAACGAAACCCATGTGTTAAAATAATCCATTTTTACCTAATTTGAATATTCCAATAGAACGCATGCATGAACTATTTCTTTTGCTGGTTTTTTTTCGCTGGGTAAAAAAACATACAAGTTCCGCGTTAAAATTCATTAAAATCGTCAAAAGATGTGAAGTGTGCCATGCTTCAAACCACTGTAACCATTTCGTATTCCATTTTTTTCACTACAAAAGAGACATTTTTATCATGTGATGCATTTCGATGCCACTTTCAATTCCTTTTCAAATCGATTTATTTTATTTTAACTTCTGAACCTCTAAAAATCCAGTACAAACAAGTTCCTGAATGAATGGTATATTTTCCCTGGCATATGGGTATCACATTTCAGTATTTTTTTCCATATTCAATGGAAAATATACGTTTCATTCACAAACTTGCAATGGAACTTCAGAGACCCATAACTCGGAAACTAAGGGTTTCCGCTCATTTTTTAATTTTATTTTACAATTTTGTATTGGGTTTATATTTTCTTTTCTGAAAGGTGGCCTTAACTTTATTTATGTCTTGCAATTTACAAATTTTGAAAAGTTTTTCCAATTAAAATTACACAAATGAAACCAAATGTCACAAACATAATGATAACTGATATAACCCACTGAAAATAGAGTAGCGTTCACAAATTTAACTTAAAAAAAAAGTTAAAAATTCAAAACAGACGAAAACCACAAAAACAAAAACAAGGAGAAACACAATACATATACATAATTATTATTACAAATATTATTCCACCTGAACGTCAAATGAGTAATTGTAGGCAAAAAATATGAAAATTTTATAAACATATTGTGAAAATCTTATTTCAGTAAACGCAGCTTGCTTTTTGATCGGAACAAAAGAAAAACAGACGAGACAAATGCAATTAGAAAATAAATTGTGTTAATCCTTTCCAACAAAAAAAAGGTAAAAATGGGAACGCTTCACCAAGAAATGTTGTGAAAATACGTATTTCCATATGAAGACTTTGGGGGTCCATAACTCTAAAACTATGAGTTGCCGGAACTTTTTTCACTTTATATTATCACATAACTTTTGAATTTTCTATCGCCCTATCTATTATTTTCCATTTGCTGAAGCGTCCGTAAAATATATTTAATCCTAAAAATGATACATCTTGCAGAAACAGTAAATCTAATATGCTTTCGAAATACATATGTAACAACTCACCAATCCTTTGGCCAACAGGCGTAGAAAATGGGTTGGTGCCCACATTAAAAAATGAAGCCATTTTTGTTTTTTTTTTCACAAGTTACACTTTATTACTAATTAAAATTAATTTCATAGAATTTTTTATTATCCTACTTATTTCTCATTCGCACTATTTTTTGCAATTTTATAATTTATATATTTCACTTTTATTTTATATTTATTAATTTTCCTGGAATTTTAATTTTTCTCTATAAAATTTTCCGTATTCACTTTTTCCACTGAAGTATTTTTGTAGAATGACTGCACAAAACAAAAACAATAAGAAATGTCAATTGATGACAAATCCATTTATGGCAGTAGTGCTGCCAACATAGTGTTAGGGATTTACAAATGGGTTTGTGTATTTACTACTTTGACAGTAGTTGAGTAGGAAAATTTTTTGCTTTCACATGTTGTCAGCACTTGAACAGAACGAGCCTACACTCTGAGGAATTTTAATTTTTTCTCTAAAGGGGGAATTTATAGACAATAAATTTGTGCAAATAATTTAATCTAAAATAAACATCAATTGAAAATGGCTTGCAATGCTAGCAAAGTTCCCTTGTTGCGTGTAATTGCAGTAAGTATAAAAATGATTTTCATAATACTGACATATAATCCGAAGAGTTGTAAGATAGTGGTTACGTAAATGCTGAAAAAACTTAACTAACCAGAATCCGAAAGAGTTTTAAAAACATTAAAAATATTTTTTATATATTCATTCAGAGACGCGGCTTTTCTGCAGCTGCCTGTCCTAGACCAGTAGGACAAGTAGCTAGTGTCGAGTCCAAACAACTTGACAACAAAATTGTTGTAGCTACGGTAGAAGCTCAACTGCCAGTATCTCGCGTTTCTATAGTATTTCGGTATGTATTTGCATTAAAAAAAAAAAAATTTTTTAAATTTAAAATAATTTTTAGTGCTGGTGCTCGTAATGAAACATATGATACCCAAGGTGCTTCTCATATGTTGCGCGTAGCTGTTGGTTTAACCAATAATAATAGTTCGGGTTTCAGTGTGACGCGCAATATTCAACAAAAGGGTGCAGCTGTGACGGTTACATCAGATCGCGAAGTTGTAGCATACACACTTGAAACTACTGCAAACCATTTGGAAACTGCTTTGCGTTACTTCCAAGATGTTATCAATCCCGCATTCAAGCCATGGGAATTGTCCGCCATGGTTCCCTTCATTAAAACACAAGTAGCTGCAGTGCCACCCCAGGTATTTACAACTTTTTGTTCAAATTAATTCGAAATTGAATTTACTGATATTCTCTTCGGTCGCAGGTTCGGGCCGTTGAATTGTTACATAAGGCTGCTTTCCGGAAAGGCTTGGGCAATTCTCTGTATATTCCTAAATTCCAAATTGGTAAATTGTCTTCAGAAACTTTGCAGCACTATGTCAGCAATAACTGCACTACTTCCCGTTGCGCTGTAGTAGGAGTAGGTATTGAACAAAATGCGTTGGTAGGATTTGCCCAAAGCTTGGAAATTAATACCGGTGGCAAATCTGGTAATGAATCGTCTAATTACTATGGAGGTGATGCTCGCAAAGACACACCCGGCAGCTTGGCTCATGTTGCTGTTGCCGGACTTGGTGGTGCCATTAGTAACCCAAAGGAAGCTTTAGCATTTGCTGTGCTTCAGCATGCCGTCGGTGGAAGTGCCGTTACGAAACGGGGTGCTCTAAATGGTCCCTTCGGCAAAGCTATCACCTCTGCTGTGGGTGCTACCAGTTTTTCATTCGCTCCCTTGAACGCCACCTACTCGGATGCTGGCTTGTTTGGTTTTGTTCTATCTACTGACGGTCAAAAAGCCGGAAAAGCTGTTGAAGCTGTTGCTCGTGTTCTCAAATCCGGCTCTATCTCCTCTGATGATGTCAACCGTGGCAAGGCTCTCCTTAAAGCTTACGTCTTGGATGCATATGGTACCGATAGCTCTCTTATCTCCGAAATAGGTTTACAAGCAGTTCTTACACAACAAGTACAAAGTGCTGATGCATTAGTATCTGCCATCGATGGGGTATCAGTGCAAGATGTTCAGCAAGCTGCCAAGAAAGCTGGCTCATCTAAACTCTCTGTGGCTTCTGTAGGAAATTTGAACCATGTCCCCTACGCATCTGATTTAGCTTAAATCTTAATACTTGCTGTGTTCTTTAAAATTTTTAACCTGTTTAGTTTAATATTATTGTAATTAATATCATAAAGCTAATAAGAAAAGTCAAAATCTTACTTAACGTGGAAAGTAAATAAAATACGAAATCGATGGACTTTTTTTTTTATCGAAATTATTTATGGCAATTCATCATCAACACCGCTATAGAATCTTTCAAATGAAATCGAAAGAAAATTTAGTATGTTATTTGAAAATAAAATTCTATACGAAATTAAATATCGTTGTTTTGATATGAAAAGTCAGCATATTTCTAAAAGTATTTTACTTTAAAATATAATTTAATCGAAATTGGTTTTAACGCCAAAAGATTGTTCTATAAAAAATTAAAGTACTCCTTTCGAAATAAATTTTCCAGATATTTTGGACCGGTGCAATGCTATTAAACAAGTTTAATTTATTTCGTAATTGAAGTAGAACGCCAATTTCTTTACGTAATACCACAATAGTTTTTTCTTAGTGAATTAATTTCGTTCTTATTTATGAAAATGTAAAGTTATTAATGTAAAATATCCTTTCCTTACATGTGCATTTATTTTTAAAGAAACTCAACCTACGAAGCGTATTTATTGTTTGTGATACATACTCTCAGTATGATTATTTCTGTCTATTGAAGAAGATTCATTTTAAATATATTTCTTTTCATTACGGAAAAAAACAAAAATTTATGTATGTATGTATATATATTTACTTAATATATGTATGTACATATCGCACTTGATCCACAGGAGGGTATTATCTCAAAATTTTTACTTTTTGTAAGAATTTAACTAACAACATTAATATCTATCAAGAGAAAAAATGTCACGTTATTCAGTTTAATCTTACATTTCTACGTGTGCCTCCGTAGCGTATTGCATGAGCGAGCATTAGTCTTATCAATATGGAGGTGCGGGTTCGATTACCGCCTAGACCTTGTGTGTTTCTACTTGTGGTATAACAATAGTACTAATCTCTGGCATAAGGGGTCCGCCACCTAAAGTATCCTACATTTCAAAAAATTTATTATGTATTTGAATTTTCAAAAATACTTAAAATGTAACGACAGCCAGTTTTTGGACTCTACTCTATGTTCAAATTTCTAGTTAGTACCCTCTTGTTGATCAAGTATGATATGTATGAATGTACTTAGATTTGGATAATTATTTAATTATTATTTGTAGTTTTCTTTTAAGAATTCTTATAAAATAAGACATAAAAAAAACATCTAAAATAAACAATGAGTAAAAAATATTTATAAAACTGCTACAATTACAATAACTATCATTAAAACGATAATGATCACCCAGTAACCTATAATATGGTAAATAAAATATAAGACGTAGAACATTATTAAATAACAATCAGCATATTTACCGCAAGTACTATCTCTTCGGCTAATCATTCCAATATTTCTGGTCTCAAGTGTTACACCCGTCTCCACTCGTTCAATTGTGTTTGCCAATTTGTCTAACATATCTGTAAAATGTAAAACTTGATATTTTTATTACATTCCCCTTTAATTACTAATTACCATTTTGTTCCTGCACTTCTTGTCCTAATTGTGTAGACAATTCCTTTTGCCGCGACAAGGTTTTCGATAATGTTTCCAAGCTTTTATTCTGCTGTTCCAGCATATAATTTTTTTGCCGTTTTAAAGCCTGCACATCATGTGTATCTATTATGGGTGCAGCATCACTATCCTCTCTGTCATAAGCATTTGAAGAGGAAGCAATTTCTAGTAAAGCAGTTCTACGTTGCAATTGTAGGCGTTGTGCTTGAAGTTTGTCTAATTTTTGCTGTCGTTGTTGAAACTCCTCTGCAGATCTACTTTAAAGAAAAAAATCCATAATATTTCACAATAGAGAATTGTTGTTGAAAATACTCTTACATTGGTGTGTTTTTGCTAGCCTCATTAAGTTTAAATTTCAATTGTTCTAACTCCCGATCATATTGCTTTAGGCCCACTTGAATAGCTGCGGTATAACGATTATATTCGGTAGATAAATGCTCTTTGGTTTTCCTCTGATTAAGTTGGGACAATAAAGTTGTACTTAAGCGATTGCATGAATCATATTCTGTAAGCCTATAAGAGAGCTGATAAGTTACTTTTTTCACAAATAATTTTAAACTTACCAAGAGTCCACATCTACTAAAGCCATTTTATAAATATGAAGTTTCAAAACTATTGCATATATAAAGAATACTAATTGGTTTTAGGAACAGAATTCAGAGCAAAATTAATTACGATGTATAACAAAGAGATAATTAAACAGCTGATAAAAGAAAAAAATCATAAAGGTGAAAGCATATTGCAATAACTAGGTGGCATTATTTGGCCAGACAAAAATTTTATGACCTGATTGTGTGACTAGCCTTATGTCAAAAGTCTACTCGTTTTATATTGTTTGTTTTTTGTATGTGTGCAAAAAGTATCGTATTTTATGTAGGTTGTGTGCAAAATCCAGTATATTTTGGGTAATTCATTCATAAACTTTGACATACACTGTAACTTTAGACAAAAATAAACTCCTTCTTTTGTTGTTATGTTGACGTAGTAATGCCAACTTCGCAAGGCGCCTTTAACTAAGTGATGGTGAATGGAGTTGTTGTCTTACAATCCACATTTTTTGTCCGCAATATGTCAAAAATAACTGATCGAAATATTCAAAGAAAATGTGTTTTACTTATGGACTTAAAGTGTGTGTAAGAATTTTTATTTTTTTTAAATCACTTGATTTTAAATACAAATTTTGTTCTCACCAATTTAATTTAAGAATTAAAAAAACCAATTACATATATAAAGCAATTTTTACAACTTCACAATGAAACACAACCTTAGAAGAAATAATCGGCTAATTATTCCGCCAGTAGCATTCTACCATAAATTTCTGGTAACATTAAAAATATTTTTTATATATTCATTCAGAGACGCGGCTTTTCTGCAGCTGCCTGTCCTAGACCAGTAGGACAAGTAGCTAGTGTCGAGTCCAAACAACTTGACAACAAAATTGTTGTAGCTACGGTAGAAGCTCAACTGCCAGTATCTCGCGTTTCTATAGTATTTCGGTATGTATTTGCATTAAAAAAAAAAAAATTTTTTAAATTTAAAATAATTTTTAGTGCTGGTGCTCGTAATGAAACATATGATACCCAAGGTGCTTCTCATATGTTGCGCGTAGCTGTTGGTTTAACCAATAATAATAGTTCGGGTTTCAGTGTGACGCGCAATATTCAACAAAAGGGTGCAGCTGTGACGGTTACATCAGATCGCGAAGTTGTAGCATACACACTTGAAACTACTGCAAACCATTTGGAAACTGCTTTGCGTTACTTCCAAGACGTTATCAATCCCGCATTCAAGCCATGGGAATTGTCCGCCATGGTTCCCTTCATTAAAACACAAGTAGCTACAGTGCCACCCCAGGTATTTACAACTTTTTGTTCAAATTAATTCGAAATTGAATTTACTGATATTCTCTTCGGTCGCAGGTTCGGGCCGTTGAATTGTTACATAAGGCTGCTTTCCGGAAAGGCTTGGGCAATTCTCTGTATATTCCTAAATTCCAAATTGGTAAATTGTCTTCAGAAACTTTGCAGCACTATGTCAGCAATAACTGCACTACTTCCCGTTGCGCTGTAGTAGGAGTAGGTATTGAACAAAATGCGTTGGTAGGATTTGCCCAAAGCTTGGAAATTAATACCGGTGGCAAATCTGGTAATGAATCGTCTAATTACTATGGAGGTGATGCTCGCAAAGACACACCCGGCAGCTTGGCTCATGTTGCTGTTGCCGGACTTGGTGGTGCCATTAGTAATCCAAAGGAAGCTTTAGCATTTGCTGTGCTTCAGCATGCCGTCGGTGGAAGTGCCGTTACGAAACGGGGTGCTCTAAATGGTCCCTTCGGCAAAGCTATCACCTCTGCTGTGGGTGATACCAGTTTTTCATTCGCTCCCTTGAACGCCACCTACTCGGATGCTGGCTTGTTTGGTTTTGTTCTATCTACTGACGGTCAAAAAGCCGGAAAAGCTGTTGAAGCTGTTGCTCGTGTTCTCAAATCCGGCTCTATCTCCTCTGATGATGTCAACCGTGGCAAGGCTCTCCTTAAAGCTTACGTCTTGGATGCATATGGTACCGATAGCTCTCTTATCTCCGAAATAGGTTTACAAGCAGTTCTTACACAACAAGTACAAAGTGCTGATGCATTAGTATCTGCCATCGATGGGGTATCAGTGCAAGATGTTCAGCAAGCTGCCAAGAAAACTGGCTCATCTAAACTCTCTGTGGCTTCTGTAGGAAATTTGAACCATGTCCCCTACGCATCTGATTTAGCTTAAATCTTAATACTTGCTGTGTTCTTTAAAATTTTTTACCTGTTTAGTTTAATATTATTGTAATTAATATCATAAAGCTAATAAGAAAAGTCAAAATCTTACTTAACGTGGAAAGTAAATAAAATACGAAATCGATGGACTTTTTTTTTTATCGAAATTATTTATGGCAATTCATCATCAACACCGCTATAGAATCTTTCAAATGAAATCGAAAGAAAATTTAGAATGTTATTTGAAAATAAAATTCTATACGAAATTAAATATCGTTGTTTTGATATGAAAAGTCAGCATATTTCTAAAAGTATTTTACTTTAAAATATAATTTAATCGAAATTGGTTTTAACGCCAAAAGATTGTTCTATAAAAAATTAAAGTACTCCTTTCGAAATAAATTTTCCAGATATTTTGGACCGGTGCAATGCTATTAAACAAGTTTAATTTATTTCGTAATTGAAGTAGAACGCCAATTTCTTTACGTAATACCACAATAGTTTTTTCTTAGTGAATTAATTTCGTTCTTATTTATGAAAATGTAAAGTTATTAATGTAAAATATCCTTTCCTTACATGTGCATTTATTTTTAAAGAAACTCAACCTACGAAGCGTATTTATTGTTTGTGATACATACTCTCAGTATGATTATTTCTGTCTATTGAAGAAGATTCATTTTAAATATATTTCTTTTCATTACGGAAAAAAACAAAAATTTATGTATGTATGTATATATATTTACTTAATATATGTATGTACATATCGCACTTGATCCACAGGAGGGTATTATCTCAAAATTTTTACTTTTTGTAAGAATTTAACTAACAACATTAATATCTATCAAGAGAAAAAATGTCACGTTATTCAGTTTAATCTTACATTTCTACGTGTGCCTCCGTAGCGTATTGCATGAGCGAGCATTAGTCTTATCAATATGGAGGTGCGGGTTCGATTACCGCCTAGACCTTGTGTGTTTCTACTTGTGGTATAACAATAGTACTAATCTCTGGCATAAGGGGTCCGCCACCTAAAGTATCCTACATTTCAAAAAATTTATTATGTATTTGAATTTTCAAAAATACTTAAAATGTAACGACAGCCAGTTTTTGGACTCTACTCTATGTTCAAATTTCTAGTTAGTACCCTCTTGTTGATCAAGTATGATATGTATGAATGTACTTAGATTTGGATAATTATTTAATTATTATTTGTAGTTTTCTTTTAAGAATTCTTATAAAATAAGACATAAAAAAAACATCTAAAATAAACAATGAGTAAAAAATATTTATAAAACTGCTACAATTACAATAACTATCATTAAAACGATAATGATCACCCAGTAACCTATAATATGGTAAATAAAATATAAGACGTAGAACATTATTAAATAACAATCAGCATATTTACCGCGAGTACTATCTCTTCGGCTAATCATTCCAATATTTCTGGTCTCAAGTGTTACACCCGTCTCCACTCGTTCAATTGTGTTTGCCAATTTGTCTAACATATCTGTAAAATGTAAAACTTGATATTTTTATTACATTCCCCTTTAATTACTAATTACCATTTTGTTCCTGCACTTCTTGTCCTAATTGTGTAGACAATTCCTTTTGCCGCGACAAGGTTTTCGATAATGTTTCCAAGCTTTTATTCTGCTGTTCCAGCATATAATTTTTTTGCCGTTTTAAAGCCTGCACATCATGTGTATCTATTATGGGTGCAGCATCACTATCCTCTCTGTCATAAGCATTTGAAGAGGAAGCAATTTCTAGTAAAGCAGTTCTACGTTGCAATTGTAGGCGTTGTGCTTGAAGTTTGTCTAATTTTTGCTGTCGTTGTTGAAACTCCTCTGCAGATCTACTTTAAAGAAAACAATCCATAATATTTCACAATAGAGAATTGTTGTTGAAAATACTCTTACATTGGTGTGTTTTTGCTAGCCTCATTAAGTTTAAATTTCAATTGTTCTAACTCCCGATCATATTGCTTTAGGCCCACTTGAATAGCTGCGGTATAACGATTATATTCGGTAGATAAATGCTCTTTGGTTTTCCTCTGATTAAGTTGGGACAATAAAGTTGTACTTAAGCGATTGCATGAATCATATTCTGTAAGCCTATAAGAGAGCTGATAAGTTACTTTTTTCACAAATAATTTTAAACTTACCAAGAGTCCACATCTACTAAAGCCATTTTATAAATATGAAGTTTCAAAACTATTGCATATATAAAGAATACTAATTGGTTTTAGGAACAGAATTCAGAGCAAAATTAATTACGATGTATAACAAAGAGATAATTAAACAGCTGATAAAAGAAAAAAATCATAAAGGTGAAAGCATATTGCAATAACTAGGTGGCATTATTTGGCCAGACAAAAATTTTATGACCTGATTGTGTGACTAGCCTTATGTCAAAAGTCTACTCGTTTTATATTGTTTGCTTTTTGTATGTGTGCAAAAAGTATCGTATTTTATGTAGGTTGTGTGCAAAATCCAGTATATTTTGGGTAATTCATTCATAAACTTTGACATACACTGTAACTTTAGACAAAAATAAACTCCTTCTTTTGTTGTTATGTTGACGTAGTAATGCCAACTTCGCAAGGCGCCTTTAACTAAGTGATGGTGAATGGAGTTGTTGTCTTACAATCCACATTTTTTGTCCGCAATATGTCAAAAATAACTGATCGAAATATTCAAAGAAAATGTGTTTTACTTATGGACTTAAAGTGTGTGTAAGAATTTTTATTTTTTTTAAATCACTTGATTTTAAATACAAATTTTGTTCTCACCAATTTAATTTAAGAATTAAAAAAACCAATTACATATATAAAGCAATTTTTACAACTTCACAATGAAACACAACCTTAGAAGAAATAATCGGCTAATTATTCCGCCAGTAGCATTCTACCATAAATTTCTGGTAACATTAAAAATATTTTTTATATATTCATTCAGAGACGCGGCTTTTCTGCAGCTGCCTGTCCTAGACCAGTAGCATAGGCTAACTAGACGCGACATATCAAAACTAAAACAGAGTTTGTATGACTAAAACGGAGATGTCGATTGGACAAATTTAAGGAAGTGATAGCAAATCTATAAATCATAGTGCTATCTCTTACATTTTGTCCAATTGTCAAATTTCGTTGTGGACATTTATATTAATAATTCCATTTAAAAAGTTTAGATTAAATAAATAAAAAGTTAAATGTTGAATTTCTTAATAATAAATATAATTTTTAAATAATCTTGTGGTGTAATTTTGTGTGTGTGTGTGTGTTTTTATAAGCATACACACTTAATTGAAAAAAAGGTTTTTGTTTGCTGAAAAAATGTAAGTACTAAAATAAATATTATTATAACATTTTATATTTGTATTTTATATTATTGTAATTGACAGGAGTGGAAGCTGCATAATGGGATGCACGGGAGTGGATAAAGTGCATCGTTTCCCGAGAGATGCAAAAAGGTAAGTCTTTAAATTTTTCTTAAATACATAAGCAATATGTATGCATATGAAGTTTGGGCGTATCCAAAGTTTAGGGCACCCTCCCGGATCCACAAAAAAGTATTCCACCCTATACAAAATTAAAAAATAAGAGGAAGAAATAAAATAAAAAAGTGACCGGAAACCTTTAGTTTCCGAGTTATGTGCCTCCGAAGTTCCATTCCAAACTTGTGAATAAAGGGTGTATTTTCCATCGAATATGGGCAATATGGGTATCATATTGAAAATATATTTCAGAATTTAGTAAAATTGTTAATAAATTCTGAAATTATTTATAAACATAAATTTCCAAACGTCGGCTTCGCTAACAAAACCTCTGCATGAAATTTTTTAAATTTGAAGCTTTTGTTAGCAAAGGCGGCAGTGCGATATGTAAATATATTTTTATATTTGGCAATGTATTATATAGCTGTAGTCCCTTGTAGAACAGCGAGCATTGCTTTGCATTTTTCATTGTCCACTGAATACTAAAATCATCTTTATTCCTTCTGTGGTAAAGGTCGAAAAAAAATCAACATTATTTATATATTTTTGTGATTTTAAGTGATAAATAATTTTTTTTCTATTTTCATATACCACTATTGCCGCTGAACGTGCCGAGAATTGAAATAATCTACAATCACTGGGTTGACCCTGGTAGGAATTACATCACTTCCTGAAGGATGAGCACAGGTAAGTCTTTTTTGTTTGTTAAAATCATATTATTGTAAAAAAACTTATAATTTTTTTTATATATTTTCAGACAGTACCAATTTGTTCATCCAGAAATGTAAAAGCTACCACAAAAATTCAAAATTCAATTAAATAAAAAATGTGTAAATTTAATTTTTTATTTGTAAATTTTATTCAAAAATCATTTAAGTGAAATAAAAAAAAATATGCACATAATATTGTATTATTCTTTTGTATGTGTTTTCATTAGTTGCTTCACATTATGGTATGTTGTAATTGCGAGAGATAGTTATGACGTGTTACATTGCAATTTATTTGAATACAAAGCAAGCAAATTACAAAGCAAATCAATTACAAATAAACTTTTAATACGTGTTGTTTCTAATCGATAAAAGCCTTTCTCATCTATCCGTTAGGTAAATCGTCGGTGACCGGAGGGAAGTTTAAAGTCATGTTTCTTGGGATGAGAAGATAGAGTTTTACCATTCTTAAAGGCTTGTTCACAACAGCGACAAATTTATATGAAAGTAGTGTTTTTATGTATTTCCAGGTAGTGCTAAATGAACGAAAAAAATAACATTATATTTTCATAACAAATTAATTAATTATGTATATAAAATATGCATAACAAAAAGTTAGTAAATGTACGATGAGTAAAAAACAGTTTCAATATTTAAAAACATTAACTATAACATAATTTATTTACGTTTATTGTATAAAAACAATGGTATTGTTTTTAAAGAATTAGAAGTCTGGAAATTCACTTTTAACTAAGGTTGCACTTATGACCAGTCCACTGATTTAAAAAACGAAACTGCATATATCATTGCTTATTCTTTTGCATGCTTTTACTTTTTTTTACCATAACAGAAATAATTCAAATAAATTATCTAGTACAGCACTTACCCTTCGTAAGGCTTGAAATGTTTTAACCGCATAAGTACATCCCGGTTCCTCACAACGATGAACTTCCTGGCTATGTATCAACTGAACATGTTGATTAAGGTCGGATTCCCGCACACATAGGTAATCGCATTCCATACACTTTAGATGACGATAACGAACATGCGTGGCTAAATCACTGGCAGAAGAAAAAGTCATATCACACATGTCAAATTCTCTTGCTGGAGCATTACATCGTGGAATTTAGGCACTGGTATTCCCGTCATTTGATGGTGTGTGGAATAATTTGTAGGTGGTGCTGAATATGGTAAACTCATTCCAAGCGGTAAGCTTTGAGGACCAAAACCTGCTCCAAATGCTGAGCCGTACATCATATTCTGATGCAATTTCCTTTTAATATATTTTCACATTCAATGAAAGGCGTCCATTTGATTTGCTGCACTGATGCCTGTTAAAGAAAATGTGTGATATTGTGAAAAATAGGTTGTTTGAAATCACTTTATATATTTAAATAAGGTACTTACCAATTGCTTAAAAGATAAACCACATTTTCTTGCTAAAATATCAAGTTAATTCACCATAATTAAATAAAGTTTACAAAAATTGTGCTTTTTCAACAATTTTGTCAACCAAAAATTCTAATAATTTTTTGAACAGATGTTCAACACAGCAATCTATATTTGTTGCTTCTTATACATTGAATTCCCCATTCCTGTTCATAACTTTCGGTTTGGTCCAACAGCTGATACGGGGCTTTTACAACTGTCACTTTTGAGAACTCTGTTTAGACCTCTGTGCCAGTAGGACAAGTAGCTAGTGTCGAGTCCAAACAACTTGACAACAAAATTGTTGTAGCTACGGTAGAAGCTCAACTGCCAGTATCTCGCGTTTCTATAGTATTTCGGTATGTATTTGCATTAAAAAAAAAAAAATTTTTTAAATTTAAAATAATTTTTAGTGCTGGTGCTCGTAATGAAACATATGATACCCAAGGTGCTTCTCATATGTTGCGCGTAGCTGTTGGTTTAACCAATAATAATAGTTCGGGTTTCAGTGTGACGCGCAATATTCAACAAAAGGGTGCAGCTGTGACGGTTACATCAGATCGCGAAGTTGTAGCATACACACTTGAAACTACTGCAAACCATTTGGAAACTGCTTTGCGTTACTTCCAAGACGTTATCAATCCCGCATTCAAGCCATGGGAATTGTCCGCCATGGTTCCCTTCATTAAAACACAAGTAGCTACAGTGCCACCCCAGGTATTTACAACTTTTTGTTCAAATTAATTCGAAATTGAATTTACTGATATTCTCTTCGGTCGCAGGTTCGGGCCGTTGAATTGTTACATAAGGCTGCTTTCCGGAAAGGCTTGGGCAATTCTCTGTATATTCCTAAATTCCAAATTGGTAAATTGTCTTCAGAAACTTTGCAGCACTATGTCAGCAATAACTGCACTACTTCCCGTTGCGCTGTAGTAGGAGTAGGTATTGAACAAAATGCGTTGGTAGGATTTGCCCAAAGCTTGGAAATTAATACCGGTGGCAAATCTGGTAATGAATCGTCTAATTACTATGGAGGTGATGCTCGCAAAGACACACCCGGCAGCTTGGCTCATGTTGCTGTTGCCGGACTTGGTGGTGCCATTAGTAATCCAAAGGAAGCTTTAGCATTTGCTGTGCTTCAGCATGCCGTCGGTGGAAGTGCCGTTACGAAACGGGGTGCTCTAAATGGTCCCTTCGGCAAAGCTATCACCTCTGCTGTGGGTGATACCAGTTTTTCATTCGCTCCCTTGAACGCCACCTACTCGGATGCTGGCTTGTTTGGTTTTGTTCTATCTACTGACGGTCAAAAAGCCGGAAAAGCTGTTGAAGCTGTTGCTCGTGTTCTCAAATCCGGCTCTATCTCCTCTGATGATGTCAACCGTGGCAAGGCTCTCCTTAAAGCTTACGTCTTGGATGCATATGGTACCGATAGCTCTCTTATCTCCGAAATAGGTTTACAAGCAGTTCTTACACAACAAGTACAAAGTGCTGATGCATTAGTATCTGCCATCGATGGGGTATCAGTGCAAGATGTTCAGCAAGCTGCCAAGAAAGCTGGCTCATCTAAACTCTCTGTGGCTTCTGTAGGAAATTTGAACCATGTCCCCTACGCATCTGATTTAGCTTAAATCTTAATACTTGCTGTGTTCTTTAAAATTTTTAACCTGTTTAGTTTAATATTATTGTAATTAATATCATAAAGCTAATAAGAAAAGTCAAAATCTTACTTAACGTGGAAAGTAAATAAAATACGAAATCGATGGACTTTTTTTTTTATCGAAATTATTTATGGCAATTCATCATCAACACCGCTATAGAATCTTTCAAATGAAATCGAAAGAAAATTTAGTATGTTATTTGAAAATAAAATTCTATACGAAATTAAATATCGTTGTTTTGATATGAAAAGTCAGCATATTTCTAAAAGTATTTTACTTTAAAATATAATTTAATCGAAATTGGTTTTAACGCCAAAAGATTGTTCTATAAAAAATTAAAGTACTCCTTTCGAAATAAATTTTCCAGATATTTTGGACCGGTGCAATGCTATTAAACAAGTTTAATTTATTTCGTAATTGAAGTAGAACGCCAATTTCTTTACGTAATACCACAATAGTTTTTTCTTAGTGAATTAATTTCGTTCTTATTTATGAAAATGTAAAGTTATTAATGTAAAATATCCTTTCCTTACATGTGCATTTATTTTTAAAGAAACTCAACCTACGAAGCGTATTTATTGTTTGTGATACATACTCTCAGTATGATTATTTCTGTCTATTGAAGAAGATTCATTTTAAATATATTTCTTTTCATTACGGAAAAAAACAAAAATTTATGTATGTATGTATATATATTTACTTAATATATGTATGTACATATCGCACTTGATCCACAGGAGGGTATTATCTCAAAATTTTTACTTTTTGTAAGAATTTAACTAACAACATTAATATCTATCAAGAGAAAAAATGTCACGTTATTCAGTTTAATCTTACATTTCTACGTGTGCCTCCGTAGCGTATTGCATGAGCGAGCATTAGTCTTATCAATATGGAGGTGCGGGTTCGATTACCGCCTAGACCTTGTGTGTTTCTACTTGTGGTATAACAATAGTACTAATCTCTGGCATAAGGGGTCCGCCACCTAAAGTATCCTACATTTCAAAAAATTTATTATGTATTTGAATTTTCAAAAATACTTAAAATGTAACGACAGCCAGTTTTTGGACTCTACTCTATGTTCAAATTTCTAGTTAGTACCCTCTTGTTGATCAAGTATGATATGTATGAATGTACTTAGATTTGGATAATTATTTAATTATTATTTGTAGTTTTCTTTTAAGAATTCTTATAAAATAAGACATAAAAAAAACATCTAAAATAAACAATGAGTAAAAAATATTTATAAAACTGCTACAATTACAATAACTATCATTAAAACGATAATGATCACCCAGTAACCTATAATATGGTAAATAAAATATAAGACGTAGAACATTATTAAATAACAATCAGCATATTTACCGCGAGTACTATCTCTTCGGCTAATCATTCCAATATTTCTGGTCTCAAGTGTTACACCCGTCTCCACTCGTTCAATTGTGTTTGCCAATTTGTCTAACATATCTGTAAAATGTAAAACTTGATATTTTTATTACATTCCCCTTTAATTACTAATTACCATTTTGTTCCATCACTTCTTGTCCTAATTGTGTAGACAATTCCTTTTGCCGCGACAAGGTTTTCGATAATGTTTCCAAGCTTTTATTCTGCTGTTCCAGCATATAATTTTTTTGCCGTTTTAAAGCCTGCACATCATGTGTATCTATTATGGGTGCAGCATCACTATCCTCTCTGTCATAAGCATTTGAAGAGGAAGCAATTTCTAGTAAAGCAGTTCTACGTTGCAATTGTAGGCGTTGTGCTTGAAGTTTGTCTAATTTTTGCTGTCGTTGTTGAAACTCCTCTGCAGATCTACTTTAAAGAAAACAATCCATAATATTTCACAATAGAGAATTGTTGTTGAAAATACTCTTACATTGGTGTGTTTTTGCTAGCCTCATTAAGTTTAAATTTCAATTGTTCTAACTCCCGATCATATTGCTTTAGGCCCACTTGAATAGCTGCGGTATAACGATTATATTCGGTAGATAAATGCTCTTTGGTTTTCCTCTGATTAAGTTGGGACAATAAAGTTGTACTTAAGCGATTGCATGAATCATATTCTGTAAGCCTATAAGAGAGCTGATAAGTTACTTTTTTCACAAATAATTTTAAACTTACCAAGAGTCCACATCTACTAAAGCCATTTTATAAATATGAAGTTTCAAAACTATTGCATATATAAAGAATACTAATTGGTTTTAGGAACAGAATTCAGAGCAAAATTAATTACGATGAATAACAAAGAGATAATTAAACAGCTGATAAAAGAAAAAAATCATAAAGGTGAAAGCATATTGCAATAACTAGGTGGCATTATTTGGCCAGACAAAAATTTTATGACCTGATTGTGTGACTAGCCTTATGTCAAAAGTCTACTCGTTTTATATTGTTTGTTTTTTGTATGTGTGCAAAAAGTATCGTATTTTATGTAGGTTGTGTGCAAAATCCAGTATATTTTGGGTAATTCATTCATAAACTTTGACATACACTGTAACTTTAGACAAAAATAAACTCCTTCTTTTGTTGTTATGTTGACGTAGTAATGCCAACTTGGCAAGGCGCCTTTAACTAAGTGATGGTGAATGGAGTTGTTGTCTTACAATCCACATTTTTTGTCCGCAATATGTCAAAAATAACTGATCGAAATATTCAAAGAAAATGTGTTTTACTTATGGACTTAAAGTGTGTGTAAGAATTTTTATTTTTTTTAAATCACTTGATTTTAAATACAAATTTTGTTCTCACCAATTTAATTTAAGAATTAAAAAAACCAATTACATATATAAAGCAATTTTTACAACTTCACAATGAAACACAACCTTAGAAGAAATAATCGGCTAATTATTCCGCCAGTAGCATTCTACCATAAATTTCTGGTAACACTTTTTATCTCACTAAACCCAACAGATGTCAGATAAAAATTTCTCTTCCTTATTAAAATTTTGTTGTCAGATGACTTCACATTCGGGTCTTACAGAAACAGGTTTTTCAAGTACGACATATACATATGGACGTCATGTAAGTCAAATGAAAAAAATGATTTCATGCTTTAATCATCACTATGTAAGTATGGCTACAATTATAGCGAGTTTCATCCAACAGCTGTTTTTCAAACAGAAAAAGCTCTAAAGTTGTTCTCACTGACAGCAGTGGATAATAGATTATCAAGTACTCTCTTCCTTTACAACTCTAGACCGGAGTATTGTGAAAAATCTTTATAGAAGAAAAGTTTAGTGCGAAAGGAAAAATTTTCACTATAAGAATTTTCCCCTTTGCAGAGTGTGTTATAATCTAGCTTGCGCGTGTTACGTTACTAATTTAAAAGTTCTAAAAGCAGCGTTCAAAAGTTTAAAAACTTGCAAAAAAATTAAAATATAATTTTAATTCGATTAGCAGCAAGTGAACGAAATTTGAAACCATTGAAGTTAATGCAGAAAGAAAGAATACGGCGCCAAAAAGTGTGAAACGCGTTAAAAAGATTAGTATTCGCCCAAAAAGAAAACACCTTAAAAAGCTTCGTGCATTCAAAGCAATAGAAAACTGATTTGTTAATGAAATAAAAAAAAAACCAAGTAACACAAGTTTTTGTGATCGCTCAGAAAGTAAAATAATAATTGTGAATTTTAATAAACACAAGCAAACATATTAAGGAATTTTTCTGAAAATAATATAAAAGAGCCCACTAAATCAAAAGTTCCAGGCAAATTTTTATTTGCAAATTCTGAAGCATCTTTTTACCGATTAAAGAATTTTTTGTGAACATTGTGTGTCTTTTTTTTTGTACTACAAAAAGGAAAAACCAACAGCAACAACAAGGAATTGTGAAATTCTTCCTTTCTGGACTTAAATTAACGGTAAGTCGTCTGTTAATTGGTTTTCCTTTTTTAATATGCATTTTATTTAAATTAAATTCAAAATAAAATCAATAGTTATACTCACACCATTTGCCTTATTTGCGGAAATAGTGTTAGAATCGTGCTAAATTAAAAATTCTTAAAAATAAAAAAAAACCACAATAGAATGTTTTTTTTCCGAAACTACGAAGCATCCATAGGAATCTGCTTAAGATGCTTCCAATTACTTTTTAACTCTTCTGACTGGCCATTAGAAAAACCAGAAAATCGAATCTATGAATTGGGTCACTGTGTCACAACAACAACAACAACAACACTATTCTCAGAAGCGCAAGAGACAACATGATAAAATTGTCATTTAGACACACAAACACACTCAAGCAAGTTTAATCACAGCCGTTCGCACAGATTTTCCAGTATAGTGTTAAAGCTGTTTTTAGATTCTATTTAAGCGATTTGATGTTAAGGCCTTCATATATCCATACTAAATTAAAAGCGTAAATCGGACATTTGAAATAAAAAATAAAAAACTGAATTACGTAATAAAATCTTCATCTTGAAGTCATCGTCATTAAACATAACTATATAACTATTCAACTTATTACATTTCATTCAGCGCATCTAATTTTTGAAATATGTATGTATGTATGTCAATAGTGAAACAGTACTGATTCTCTACTACTAACATTGTCACCAGTACTCTTGTCTTACTATAAGCTTTGCAATGTTCTGTGCTATACAAATTTAACATGTGCGTGTCACTTGGGGACATACATACCTAGATAATGAAACCAAAAATTCAGAAAAACATTTTCAGAGTTTCTATATTCGCGCACTTTTATATAATGGGATTACGCCGATGTTTACATCCAATTTAATTTAGTCATTGTTTTTATAAATTTCTTTCCTTAGCTGAATTTTTATATCTATGTGACAATAATTCCCGGGTAAACTTATCTGATTGATACTAGTTGCTTTTTGGCCAAAAAAAAAAAACTGCGGCTGAAAGCAATACCTCCACACCTTCCGCATGTAATATAGCCATCGGCTTCTTCAAATAAATTTTGAACAGGGCTGTTTCAAAGTACCATTTTTTAAATTTTTTCCTATTTTCTATTTTGTCTATTTTGTAGAAGACAAAATCTTCAAAAGACTGCGCACAAAATTTCTAGTTTTAACTTTCACCTAAATTTATTTCATAATTTTCACTATTTCTATTTTTATAAAAGTTAACATTTTATGACATTTTTTTTAATAAAAAACTTTAATTTTGCGCGTACCAGTTTTATTTTCAACACTTAAAAAAAACCAAAAAGAGGAAGCATAGGTTTTCAGCTGTCAAAATTTTTGCTACACACAAACGACAAAGTGAAAAGTGTAGACGGGTTTTATATATATATATATATATACATATATAGATGAGAAGAAAAATCTAAAATTAGAAAAATGTATGTGTTATAAAAAAAATGTAAATTAATGGATTGTTATGTTTTTGTTTATAAATTTTTCGTTTTTTGTTCGGTATTCAACATCAATTCTCGATTGATTAGTTGGATTTTGAACATAAGAATATTGAATTTTTAGTCAAAAATTGGGAAAGGTCCACTGCTGAGCTAAGTAAGCATTAGCGAAATAATACTACAGTGAACTCGCGACAATATGACCTAATGAAGACAAACCCAGTTCACTTTTGCGAATGGCAACTAATTTACCTTACAAACGTTTTTTCCATAAAAAAAAATAAGTTTCTTATGTTAATTTTTTTATTTATTGTTTATTGCATTAACAAAACAGCAATTCAAAATTCTGTGATTCACCTTTTGGTGAATGAATGAAATTTTTATGGACAGTTGAAGATAAGTTAAAAACAAATTGCTAAGGAAATTCCCAAATTATGCAGTTGAATCGGAATTAAGTTCGATTTCAAAACTGTCTAGATAAAATCCGTTAAAAAAAACTACCAAAATAAGCTGTTCATATTTTAGAGGTTCGCACAATTTCATATTTTAGAGTAGTTGATGGAAGGAAAAGAGTGTTCATATTTTGGGGTGTTCATATTTTGGGATATCCATATTATCGCGAGTGCACTGTATATGGATATGCTTTCCCCCTCAATTTTTGAGTTTGCTTTTATATAAAAAAATACTTTATGAGAATACCATAAAGTATGTAATAATACATTCACATATTTTTTCGGGAAAAAGCACAATTTTAAAATTAGAATCATATATCAATAAAATAAATTTGTGCGAGTTCGGGCAATTTTGTTATGCACCTGGAACAGACCTAATATATATGACCATGTACAATTACAAATCTACACACATGCATACATCCATAAAAACACAATAATTTGGCTTATACATGTTATTTAAAGAAACCCCAAATAATTTTTAACTGAATCATGAAATAAAATTAACTATTATTTGTTCATTGCATTTTTGGGAAACTTTTAATTTTACTACTGTAATTTTGCTTTGTTATTTTCAATGTTTATTATAAACCAACTGATTGCTTGTTCTTCACGCCCAAACTAGCCCGAAGAAAAAGTACGGGCGTTCTCGTGCGTGAAGAACAAGAATATTACTCCCTCAAAACCTCTCTTCATTTACCCAATTTTTGAGTAAGAAAACGTTTTTTGGTAAGATTGAGCGCCCAATTTAGAGTAAACGAACACACCTAGTGTAACAATAGAATTCACACACAATTTTATGCTTGATTTCGTCCGACATTGTTATCAAGTGATATCCAAACCGAATACATTCTTTGGTGCAGGACTACGTTTCCTTCTATGTTTATGGTGAGAAGCGCTTAGTAGTGACTAATTGTTTTAAAGTGTTCTGTAAACCCAATATAACTATATATGTACATTGTACATACATTTATATAACTATTGATACGAATATATATTTTTGCTTTATGACAGATTGAGAATAAACCTTATCTGCCCTTCGGTCTGTACTTCCTTCGCGAAATTGTACCACAGAAACATACAAAAGCAAATCCTAAACTTTTTAAAAAATTTAAATTTTGAACCATTAACCTTTTATTAAGTAATATGAAGTACATATGTACATATATTTTGATTCAGATTTTAACTATGTATTATTTTCACAATATTTGTTTTATAGTCTTAAGTGCCGTATTCATAAAAAACTTTATATATTTATAGCTGGTATATTGATTGAATTTTGTATGGAAATTTATCTATTAAACCTTTTTTAAATAATAAAAAATTTGTATGAATACGCCCGTAAATTTCAAGTATATTTTGATTTCAGTCGCTGCTCTCACACCAACTTTTCTAATGTTGCTCACTTTTTTATAAAAATTATACATCCAAAAAGTGCTTTCTTCTATAAGTGAATTATTGAAATAGTACACAAAGTACAAAGTGGTATATAAAAAAGTACTTTATTTTGAAAATGCCGCATTTTAGAAAAATACCCATTCCACTTAAAAAATCTTTTAAATATGAAACCCATGTGATAGAAGTAGGTAAAAAATAGTACCGCACCATTTTGTAGTACGCGCCATATTGAGGTTATAGTGATTTCTTTTGATTTTTAGGTCATTGCTCAGCAATACCTTTCATTCGATACCCATATCATAAGGACGGATAAAGAAATAACCGTCCGCCATTTTTTTGCGTCATCTGCCAGATTGTGTTGCAGAGATTTCTTTATCTCTTTTTGCTTCATTCTTTAATTGCTTTAAAATGCTTTAATTTCATACCCATATTATGGAGGTGTATAAAAATAGTAAAAAATGTAGTTTATAAATGACATAAAAGTACCAAGCTACAATTTTACCCCCCTTGGTTCGAATTTCGAAAACGTAAGAAAACGCGTTCGTGATTTCATTTAGCGGAAAAGAATACTGCAAAAATCGTTATTCTATGATCAATATTTAGGAAGATATATGTGTTGGAAAAAGTACTAAAATTAAATTTTTGCCCGTTTTTACCCCATAAATGTACATATGCCCATATATCAAAAATATTATGACACACCTCTTTAGATTTTTGTACACTTTTTATAGACTTATAGTCGTCCAGCTTGAAATTTACCCTCCGCTCATAGCGCGGAATCAGAACTCCCCCTCCTGTACTTTGTCTGAATTCGATACGTGTGTGAACTCGTCGAGCACATCTCGGCGACTACCTATCAGTATGCCACACGTGTTCGATGTAGGCACGTAAAATATCTTATCATACAATAGTCTATGTATTCCACAATCTTCTATCGTCTCGACGGTTTCCAAGATTGGATATAATGAGCTTATTAATTAGTAGACTCCTTAGAAGGCAATTAGGGACTGTTGAAAACACCTCCACTGCCACTGCCTGGTATTATAATATCAGTGTTTGGCTCCGTTCAGTGTTTCCGTCGATATGTCATGCGCACCAGGCGACTTAAAAGGGCCTAAAGGCATTTATCGCCCACATGAGTCGATACCTATTTAAACGGATTGGGACTGACTGTCGGCTCCTCCGCTCCCCAGTATAGGGAGTATAGCCTCGAAAATTCCCGTCCTTGAGTATCTACCACTTTGTTTCGTTGCTCGGTTGTTAAATTTTGCATGGTGGTGTAACACAGTTCGATGAATAAAATCTAAGAAGTAATAATAAACAGAAAAGTTATTTAATTTTCACACACAGGCGTGGTACCCACCCTGTATAAAGCAAAGTTTTTTTTTTTTTTTTTTTTTTTTTTTTTAATCTGGGACCAGCACTCAGGAGATGACTCCTACACATGCGAGGCATTGTGCTGGAACTATAGGAAAGGGATAGTAGGAGAAATGACAGGAGGTGGAAGCTTAATTAATTATTTTGCAGCTCTGCTTTCGCACGTTCTTTGTTTATACTCGTAGCAGTGCTGTAGCTTCGGTTTAGTAGCCATTTTTATTATTATTTTACTTTGCCGGTGCTACACAATTCCGACGAAGGAGGGCGTTCTGATGTGATTGTGGGTTGCTATCAGCTGAAGCCGGTATTGTTCAGTGACAAGTGACTAGTGACTATGCCTTCGCCACTGAAACCTTCCGACAACAACTGACACATAACGATACACTAATCCACTTCGGCAAAATGCGAGATGTGTATTTTTATTTTAAAATTTTGGTCTGAAACTGGGGTTGAACGCTGGTCTGTATTTGGTTTAGTAGTCAACGTGCAGACTACCATCCATCGTGCCATCGCCACCCTCAAAGTTGCGGCATCTCTCATGTTCATTTTAATGCATTATTTTTAAGCTCAGAGGAGCCATTTCATTTATTATTTTACTTAGCCGTCGTTTTATTGCCCACCCTGTAGTTAACACGCAACTGCAGAGTTGTGCAAAAAATAAGCTCTATCTTCCTACCACTTTTACCACTGCTCGATACTCTACTCTATATCTGTCTCTCTCTCTCTCTCTCTCTATCTCTGTCTCTCTCTCTCTCTCTCTCTCTATCTCTCTATCTATCTAGTTCCAGTACAAAGCATTGCATAAGTAGGGGATATCCTCTGAGCAGTGGTTCAGGAAAAAGAGCATAATTTTTATTAAGTTCTGATTAATATTTCGAGTTGCTGTCAGGCAAGAGTCTCTGCCCCGCTCCTCATCGTTCGCCTTTACACAAGTTTAGTTGCAAACATCATCTGTTAAGTAAGAACTTAATTTAATTGATTTTAAATACCCTCAATTATCATTGCAAATTATGTTAAAATTCATATTTTAACTCGCGAATTGCCTTTCAAAAAAAATTATTAAATTTTACAACACTCTATTTGCTGTTGTATACCTTCCAGTTTAATTCCCAAAAAAAATTGTCTTCGGACTAGAACTAACAACCATTCACCAATTAAAACGACTAAACCAAAAAAAAAGAAAAATAAACTCTATATTTTTCTTGTTTTCTATACTCGCCAGCAGTTGTTCTTGGTTTGGAGTAACAAAAAAAATATAAATTTTTTCAGACAACAGCACTTGCAGAGTATAAGCAATCGAACAAGTCTTTATTTAAGATTTGCAGGCCGATTCATCTTAGTCTCTGCCACCAATCACCCCCTTTTTAACGAGCGCAAACAACTATCGACACCGTTGTGTATGTTTTTTAGCTGTAGTTTTTCTAACATCAGTCTAATGGGCAATTTTAACACTTGCAGCAGCAAAACTGAACACGATTGGAGAACAAAAAGAAAACTTGTTCTTTAAACTTTTAATTTTCGGAAAGCAACAGCAAACAAACATTGATAGAAAATGTGGTTGGAAATAAAGTTTAAAATTATTTACTGTAAATTTAAATTATTTTCATAAATGTTTAAATAAAATTTTTATCCGGTATTTTTATTTTTTTTTGTAAATACTGCTTTCTATATGTTGCTGTTGCTGTTGCTGTTGCTGTTGCTGTTTTTTACTTACATATTTATTTTAATCTCTTGTTTGTTGCCAACAACACATGTGACTTTTCTCATGGTCCATTTGTTATTGTAAATATGTTGTTGTTGTTGATTTTGTGTGGTCGTATTTGCATATGTAAATGTTTCATCATTTGCGTTCAACCTTCCGTTTACTTGAACAATTTGAAGAAGCTTTGATTTTGTTACTTTTCCATTCACGTTTTTATATGGAGTTCCCCTCCACATATGTATGTGTGTATATAAATTCTGGCACAAGTCTCAGACCCTGACATTGTTTAATTTCGTCACATGCTTTTTAAATACCTTAAGAGCATAGATATATGAACATACGTATACAAATATAATAAAACAAAAGGCTTATGGCAAATGTTTTTAAATTCTCGTGTTTCATATTTTATGCCGATTGTCATCTTCCATTAATTCGTCGATTGTTATTCGGTATTGGCTTTGCACACAACTGTGTAAGGTAGGTAGGTAGAAGCGCTGCTGGTCGGAAGGGGAAAGATCCCAGCCCAAGTGGCTCCAACTCTTCATGCTCCGATTGTGGTACCTGCAGTGAAGAGAAAGCAAAGCTCAAAGACAGCTGGTAGTCAAGATCAGAAAGAACAGAGTAGAAGCGTGAAACGGGCAAAAATAAAAGATCGGCTGGTGCGCTATGTTTGCTCAATGCCCTGAGTACCACCTCAACAGTTCGGATAGGCATCTGGAGGAAGTACTCGACATTATGCGGGTGGCGATGGCACGATGGATGGTAGTCTGCACGTTAACTACAAAACTACAAGACCTGGGTTCAACACCAGTTTCAGACTAAAAATTATAAAAATAAAAAAAACATCTCGCATTTTTCTGATGTGCATTAGTGTGTCTTTGTGTGTCAGTTGTTGTCGGAAGGTTTCAGTGGCGAATGCAAAGTCACTGAACAATACCGGATTCAGCTGATAGCAACGTACAATCACATCAGAACGCCCTCCTTCGTCGGTATTGTGTACAACCGGCGAAGTAAAATAATAATAAAAATGGGTACTAAACCGAAGCTTCAGCACTGCTACGAGTAGAAAGTGCGAAAGCAGAGCTGTAAAATAATTAATTAAGCTTCACCTCCTGTCGTTTCTCTTACTATCTCTTTCCTATAGTTCCAGCACAATGCTTCGCATATGTAGGACTCATCTCCTGAGTGCTGGTCCCGGATAAAAAAAAAAATTTAGGTCAAGCTCTGGGCATTTGTAGAGAAAATTAGGTATATTCTTCTTCCTTTTCCTCGGGTGCTTCCGTAGTCTAGTGCATGAGCATTAGTCTTATCAATATTGAGGTGCGGGTTCGATTCCCGCTTAGACCCTGGGTGTTTCTACAGACAAGCATAAGAGCTTCATAGAGTTTGTATTGTCTTAAAAAAACAAACAAAAATCAACTGATGGAAAAATTGCTGTATGCCAGACCCATGACTGCCAATGGTCCCGTAATCGTGGCGGTGAGGTTTGGCGATTGCAGTCTCGGGAACGGCAGTAACATGAAACCGGTCGAGCAATTCGCCTCAATGAGACAACTGCTCTGAGCTTCCCTTAGAAAGAATTCATCCAAGCGTTTCCAATATGATGCGAGTGGGAGTCCATCGATCATGTGCAATTCTATGGCCCCTACTGTGTTAACATCAGGGGAAAATTTTAATCTTACAACTGCACGCATTTTTGTACATCAGAGTTTTAAGCTCTTTCAGTGTCCTAACAAGAGTCAGTATAGTTTAATTTTTTTTTAACTTGGACCAGCACTCAGGAGATGACCCCTACATATATATACATATATATATCAGCTCCAGGTAATGTCTTGGTATCTCTTTGACCAGTCTAGTTGTCGTGTGACATCCTGGAGAGATTTAACCACAACCTTGCTATCAGTGCAAATCCAAATATCCTCACCCTATAATCCATAGTAGCTCATCCAGGCCGTTGCTTTTTTATGAGCAATATCTTCGCCGCAAATTGGTTCTCCGTACACAAGGTCGGAAATTTTGGTATAGGAGCATAATGCCATCCCGCAGTAACCAATCCACAGGCACATCAGAACGCCCTCCTTCGTCGGTATTGTGTACCACCGGCGTAGTAAAATTATTACTAAAAACGAAGCTTCAAAAAATTTAATACGTCTCCTTGACATCAAAAGGACTGCAAAACTGCTATAACTTTTCTCTAGTTCCAGTACAATCCATCGCATGTCTGGGGGTCATCTCCCGAGTGCTGGTCCAGATAAAAAATGTTTCACTTTTTTTTCTTGAACTGACACTCGTAATCCCTTCACATGGAATGCATTGCGCTGGAACTAGGAAATAACGTTTTGGGGGGGGGGGGATAGAGGGACATTCTAATTGAATCTGCCCACGTCAAAAGTGGGAAGGGTAGTGCATAGAAATCAGTGTTATAAAATAATTATAAAAAAATAACTGCAACACTAAAATTAAATTTTAATTCCTTTAAGGACTTCAAAATTTGAAGGAATGAAATTTTTCCAAAAATCGTGATTTTCTTGTTCACTTTAATATTGAGAACGTTTTTATTTTACTACTTCAGGGGTTAAAGAGAAAAAGCCAAAAACAGCTTTTATAGCCTTTGAAATTTCCAATCCAATCTTTTGAGAATCTGTTTTAAATATTGAGTATTAAGCTGAAACATACCGAAATCATCTCTCTACACATACAATAAATAAATTGCAAATTGTTCCTATTTTCCGCCTTATCCCATTCATAGTAATTCTTGACGTTTCCACTAGCGAGCATGTGCAAAAAGAGCGCACTCAATTTTACTTAATTTTTTTCTTTTTGATTTGTTGCCGTTTGCCTTTTTTTTAACTTTATAATTTCGAATGCAAATTTGTTCAGCCAACAACAAATGAATACAAAAACGATAAAATTCACACGCTCATATGTACATACATATATATATATATATACACGCACACATACACAGCAACAAAGATGATGATGTTTAAATTACACCGCCGACTACACCAACAAGAGGAGACCATACAGTTTTTCTCTATCGGTATAAAATGGTAAAAATCGTATGCGAACATCGTGTGTTTGTGTATTTTAAATCTTGATAAGGCATTGCCTTAACCAAATAAGTACATGCCAAATCTCCTCATCAACCTGGTTTTCATTGCTGTTGCTCCGTTATTGTATCACTGGGTTGTTAGTTTACTGGTTTTGCCTGTAACATGTCTCGCTTGTTGGCTTACTTTTATAACATACATTCTATACTCAGCACACACGCACACACACACACACACATCCAAACACACGCGCATACATATACGTGGACATACTATAATGCATTTTTGTTCGTTCTATATCTCATGCTGAAAAGAACAACCTTTGACACTATTGACAAGAGTATTTTTGCTTTCTTAGTTTTTGAAGAAAATCGATTTAAAGCACGTTAAATTGACATTGTTTTAAATAGCTGGGAAATACAGTGTTTTTGTTTCCAGCTGCGGTACGCTCAGTCCGCCGAGGTTCGTTAACACTCTGCTTCCTTTGAAATGTGCCCACCGCTATCCAAAGTTCACTCAATATTAAGAGCTAAATACTTCCGAGCTCGGTAAGTTAACTATATACATATATATATATATATAGTTAGGCAATTGGGAGTGCTGATGGCGAGTAGTCAGCGTGTTGGCTCTGCAACGAGAAAGACCCAGGTTCGATTCCCAGTCCGGTGAAATTAGAAAAAAGTTTTTCTAATTTTTCCGTGCTAAAGTAGAATCCTTCGTCGGTATTTGAGCAATAAAACGTCGGCGAAGTAAAATAATAAATAAAATAGCTCTCCTTAGCTTAAAAATAATGTGTCAACTATGTGTTACATATAGTTGTGAATTAAGCTCTATCTTTCTACCACTTTCATCTCCTGCCTATTCTCTACACTATCCCTCTCTCTATTTAAGGTTAAGACTGGACCAAAACTTCAATTTTACAAAAAATTTAGAATTTTTTGTTTTCAAGAATTCATAAAAAATAAAAATACAACAATGAGTTTAATTTTGGTTTAGCAGCTGGTAGATAGATGTATTCCAAAGAAATTTAGCATTTATTCATTGAAATTGGTGTTGAACTTTTGCTTTTATTCATAATTTTGTGAAAAAACTCCTTTGTTTCCTACACCAGCAAAAAAAATTATACTGATGTAAGGAAATGTTGATTTTTCTTAATTGAGTGTTTTCACTAAAATGGTAAATAAAATCCTAACTGATCCACCAATTTTAATGAATAAAGGTTAAATTTCTTATTAAAAATTATAGACGTTAGTGAGAGTGCAAAGTCTTTATATGAAATTTGTAGCGCATCATTTGCATACTGGAGACTGGAGGAAAAAACTTCAGTTCAAGGCGTATCAAACAAGGCGGTAATTTTTTGCTATACTTACGTTTGTACAATAAACGTAAAAATCCATATTGTTTTTGTAATATTTGCATTAGTTGATTTTGACATATCACAAACAAACAACGTGTGGGGTAGTACAACAACTCCATTCAACGCCACCTTGCTAAAGACGCCTTGCTTCAGTTCAACAATTTTCTTACATTAGGCCTGACTTGTATATACATATAATTCATACTATTGGACGTCCCCTGTATTTTTTGAAGTAACAAGTAAAATTTCAAGTTGTCCAGTGCACCTGCTAAAGCCAGCATTTATTGTGGAAATTAATTAGCTTAACGTAAATACATATTTGCTTTATAATTTCCATAATAATTTTGACTAAGCGCTATTATAATTTTTTTTATTTCTCATTGCATTTCTTTCATCTATTAAATGCCATAATCGCAATAAGTGTACGATTACACTATTGAAATTCAAAGCTCACGTGCCGCGTAAACACAGATCATCAATGCTTTATTATTTTTATATTTAATAAAATTGCTACTGAATTTTTTTCATTATTTTGTACTGACGTTCATTGGTGCTGGTGTTGTTGCTGTGTTTGCTTTAGTTTGGTGGGTGTGAAAGTGGGGTGAATGTTGATATTTACGTACAACTGCTTCTTACTATCAGAGTATCATATCACGTTCTTTTTTTATTTGCTTTACACTATCTCTCTCTCTCTCTCTCTCTCTCTCTACCTTTGTCTCTCTCACTGGACTCAATTTTCTTTGCGAACAGTGTTACCAAATTTCTTTTTGTAAATCTTCATATCGACACAAAACCAAATTATATTTTCCATGTATAAAAAAAATAATTTTTTAATCCTTATTTTTTAACCTTATTTCTTTTAATAACAATTTGTTTTAATTTATTATTTTTCTATTTCAATATTTCGTCAACCATTGGTTAACATCTTCAAGAAATTGAAAGAAAAGAAAAATTCCTGCCATTCGTCATCAATTGGTTCAATATTATTCCGATCAATGACATAAAAAATCCTTTAATCGTCTTGACGTGTCAAAAAAAGTTCGTAAATGAGATAAATCTTCACATATGGTAACACTGGCTGCAAACTGCCAGATTTATTTTCCTTACTCAGGGTTAGCAGTTTGTTTGTTATCTTATCCTCAATTGTTGATTTGCCATCCTCTACAATCCTCTAATTGCTGATCCTCAAACATCTTCAAGTCATTTTTTTAATCCTTATTCTTTAACTTATTTTTTTAAATAATTATTTATATATTCTATTTTAAGCGTAAAGGTTTGTTTATATTTTCTCTTTTTTCTCTTTTTTTTCTTGATATTTCGTTAACCATCGAGAATTTTTTTTATCTCAAAAAGAAAAAATTTTATATAAAATTTAATCCAATTACTTAAAACATCAATTCGGCATCGTTCTCTACAATTTCAAATTTTACGAAGCACTACACAGCTATTTATGACAAAAGACCACTACCTTTATTGTACAAAATTTAACTAACTCAGGCGTTCAAATCGGTAGATCATGGAAAACGCCGGCAATGAAAAAGTGCATTCTTACTAAGACATCCTTTACTACCCTGCAAATAGTCGCTATAATCGCCAAGAACCCGTAATAAGTGTTACGGCTACACATTGAAAATGAAAAATAACCAATTTTGGCTAGAAATAACCTAAATCGGCAGCACTGACTGACACTGACAGTGGCAGAGAGAATACCACAGCGTCAGTCAACAACTCAATGTTGTATGATTCTCTGACTGTCGGTTTCTCACTCTGTGTAATAATAATGAAGGCAGTCTAACAGCTCACCAAACAGGCAGATAACCATGTAATAATATTCATGATAATTATGACGACGTTATCGTTAAAAGTGATGAAGAGGAGAGCAAAACAAAATGAACAAAATAGAAAAGCCTGTAAATATTTTATACCCCATAATGCAACTAAAAGAGTTGCACATCTTTTGTTTTCCCTTTTTATAGCTGTTGGTGTGTGAAAAGTGTGCATTCATTGTTGAAACAAAAGCACGTCATGTTTACAATATAAATATGGATACAAAAAAAAAAGATGAAAAAAGTTTGAGAACGTCCACACATAGTCGTACGAAATGCATACACAGTACATAATAGCGATTATTAGAAATTGCCTGATAAAATATTGCAAATAATGTGGTTTAAAAATTGATGTACATTTCTATCATTTGATTAAAATATTTGTTACTAAACAATACTGTTAAAGGGAAAGTGCGATTCATTCGCTTATACGCAATACATAAGCGATTTTCCGGGAAAAATAGTTAAGAAAACGATGTAATAAAGAAAATAATTTTCCTTCTATAAAGATAAAATTTGTATCTCAAAGTAAAGCATAATATTTAACAATCGCATTTGCTTAAAATAAAATAATTTCAATAAAGGAATAGTTTAATTTATTTTTGGGCAGCTTACAGCTCCAGTGTTGCCACTATATGCATTTACGAACATGATGCGCATAAGATTCAGCGCAGCAGTGCATTTACGAACAGACCCATATTATTTCACTTGTACAGGGTGGACCAACTTCGACTGACTGTCTCTCTCACGGTATTAGCTATAGTTCCATCTTGCTGGAATCATATGTCAGCATTATTGAGAACTAACGGGCGAAAAAAAGTTTCCAAAATTGGTTCTCCGCTTTATTTTCGAAAAAAATATGGTGGTGAGAGGGTATTATTGTCGCTCATGTACTGCTCTAGGATTTTGGGCACTCCAAATTCTTTTTTTAAATCAAAAATATTTCTATGAATAATGTTGGGAACACAGAAGTCATCAGAAATGAAACACATTTTTGCATATAAAAATTAACACAACAGCGCCGTCGAACAAAATTCGACGAACTCTGCGATAGATTTATTTCTATTTCATACGCCGAAGAACGATGAACAAAATAGTACAGCGTTACCGTTTTTCATTTTAGTTTTCAAATATACTAGTAAATAAGGTTAATTGTTTAATTTTTAAAATAAACCATTTACACGTATTTGCCATAAAATTGTTTTTTTTTATATTTAAGTTTTTTTTTTCAAACGGCAACACTATCACATGTCCTATGAAAACTTAATTTTAATAACAAAGCAAGTGAATTAATAATTGAAGAAGTGAAAAAATATAAATGCCTATAAAATCTGGCATCGAAAGATTAGAAAAAAGATTGAAAGAAAAACTGAAAGTGCACTACACTACGAATTTACGCAATGACGTTTTAACGACGAATTCCCTGTGCTAGACGAAATTTGTCGTTCGTCCCAATTGTATTGCTCGCATAATACACATATTTTAATTTTAATGAGAATTCATTTTTCTTTATTTAATTATGTTTCTACACCTTCGCTTTTAGTCATAATATATAGTAAAACCCTCATATGTATTCATAATCAATAGCATTCGTTAACCAGCACATTTATCATTGGGAACATCATTATCTGGTTGATGTTGTTTGCCATAAAAGATAAAAAATGTTCTCAACGAGCAGCACAGCATAGCACAGCACATGGTTGTCATATCAACGACAAAATCACATCATCTAAAGATCTCATTTAAATTGCGCAACATCTCTAGAGATTTAAAAGACAAGGGACAACAACTGTGCGGCTGAATGACTGACTGGTTGGTTGGTTGGTTGCCTGCCTATTCCTCCTACACATTAAGAAAAATCACAACAAAAATCACAGGCAGTAATTCTTTTCTCTCTACATACATATGTATATTTCTTTTCATATTATAAAAAATAAATATACATATATAAAAAAAGAAACAACAATAATAATAAATAAAAAGTATATAATTTCGATTTTGTTGGTTCTGTTCCACCCCAGGTTTTAATTTCTGTAATCATTTCCCTACAAAAGAGCCCACATACACATGTACTACACACACATATGCATACACATGTCCATATGTATGTATGTATGGATGTATGTATGTTTCCTTTCTGTTACCTTTTGTTTTAATATCCAAGGAAAATACAAAATGAACATTCATTTAACCTAATTTTTAACGTTATTTTATGTTTTCATTTTTTATATGCTTTTTGTTCTTTCTTTTCCTTCCTACCATCCATACAGTGATGCCAACTTTTTAAAATACTTTTTAGCCGTTTTCTGCTGAAATTCGCTAATGGCTGAAGTAGTCTGCACGTTGACTACAAAACCAAAAAAAGTCTTGGGTTCGACCCCAGTTTCAGACTAAATCATAAAAACATCTCGCTTTTTTTGTGACGTGCATTAGCTGTTGTCGGAAGGTTTCAGTGGCAAAATCATAGTCTCTGGTCACTGAACACTACCGGCTTCAGCTGATAGCAATCCACAGGCACATCAGAGCGCCCTCCTTCGTCGGTATAGTGTAGCACCAGCGAAGTAAAATAATTACTAAAAAATGGCTACTAAAACACGTTGAATACGTCTCCTTCACATCAGAGACGCTATAACACTGCAGTAAAAACAAATAAAGTGCAAAAAGCAGTGTTGTAAGATAGTGAAGCTTCACCTCCTATCATTTCTCCTACTATCTCCTTCCACTAGTTCCAGCACATTGCATCGCATGTGTATGTCATCTCCAAAGTGCGGGTCCAAGATAAAATTAAAAAAAAAATATTTTTTAAGAAAGTGATTGCATTTTATAAGGACGTTGAGTTTGAGGTTTGTGTACGACAGTGGGTTCTGGCAATTCTCCAGCCATCAAAACAATACAAATATATTTTAATAGAAATTTTTTCTTAAAATGTTCAAATTTTAAGTAAAAAAGATCAAACTGTCAAAAAAGCTAAAAATTTTTAAGTTAAATATGACCTTTCGATCTTAAAACGCTGCAGTAATTCATTTGTTTTACACTCGATTAAAGCTTTTTTCCGTTATTTTGTTTTCCATTTTTTTCCTACTGGTTTTTTTTTTGCGGAATAAGAGGACAGTGAACAGCAAAGCGAATTCATACCAGGTAAATTTACTAGTATAACAACAACCAAAAATCATTGTACGTTGTCAAAATAATTCATACAATTTGATAAATAGTCGGCCAGCTGGGCTAGTAAGTTCACCTGTTATGAATTCATCTGGGTGAACGGTGAAATTTTGTTCTATTTTGTATGTATATTCTTCTCTTTCTAACATTCCTTTCAATCTTAGATTAAGTAAAGCCAAAAAAGCAAGTGTTACAAACTTTACTGCCGTATTTATAAAATATATTTTTGTTTTATAAAAGCTTTAGTAAACAAATTTCCATACAAAATTAAATTTCTAAACCTCTTATAAACCCAAAATATTTTTACGAATATGCCAATTATATGATATGCCATGAGTGCTCTTTCAAATTAAATCTTTTTTACCATTTCGCCTTTCTTTGAATATTTTCAAGTATTTTTCTTCCCAACTGTTGGCATCTCAGCACCTGTATATTGTTGGATGCTCTCTCGCGAGGCAGTCAGTGATGTTAACCGTTTAGTAAATAGTGTGTTTTTCAGAAAAGCTACGAGCATACCGATTTTATTACAGATTAAGTAGAAATATTTATTTAACGACACAAAGTTAAGCAAAGTTTGGTCTGTATATCAAATATGTACTTTAGCATGCAATTATTTTGCCTAGGAACGTTTATTTTGTACATTAACAAATGTAAAAGAAGTACACTTAACATCACTGAATTTTATCAACTCCTTTTAACGGTTCAACAAATACCAAACAATCTCTGCATGTATGCAAATTCAAATATATTTTTCATTATTCAAAGAGATACAACTGATTTTGTTTCATACCATTAAAAATTCCCAATGGTCTAATTTTATATGTTTCTATTTTTTATTTTGTAAAATATTTATTTTTATTCATACGAGGGTTGACGTTTAGTAGCAATATTTTACCGCCATATACAAAATAGGTAGTTCTTATATTTATTTTACAGTTTATATAGAGATTAAACGAATAGATTTTTACTTAATTTATTATTATTTTTCAATGCTCCTAAACTTGCAACAATGTTGTGTCGTTCCCATCGCGGAAATGCACCAACCATTTCCTACTGCTTCCCGTGCATGCATTGCATACGTTGGGGACATCTCTTGTGCAAAAAAAAAGGTAAAACGTTACAAAAGGCAGTAGCAATCGACTATTTCCTATTCCAGCGTCTTAAAAACATGATATTCAATATGTAGGAACAATTCTATTTGAACTGATCACAAAAATTCCCATCGATAATATTATTATTAGTGATTGTCACTAGTGATTGAACAGGGTGGCGCAGAATGAGCTATATGGTTTGAATTCTTTATAACTTTTTTAAGTATTATTTTTTCTTTGTTTTTTTCTGTGAAGAAGACTTGGGGAATTAATTATGAATCATTACACGATCGAACACAGCACATACTGCAGGTGCCTCAAAGGCTTTGTTAAGCGACATATTCGGTGAACGCATTATTTCGCGCACAAGCGATTTTAACTGGCCTCCACGTTCTCCAGATTTAACTGCTCCTGACAGTTTTCTTTGGGGATATTTGAAAGAAATAGTGTACGTTAACAAACCAAGAACCATACTCCAACTAAAAACCAACATTATAAATAAAATCATGGCCATTACACCCGAAATTTTGCGAAAAGGAAAAATGGAAATGGAAAATATGCTAAAAAGTGCACGTATGTGCGAAGCAGAAAATAGACATCACTTGAAAAAAAAAATTATAATAATCGCATAAATAAAAAAGTTATAAACCATTTAAACCATATAGTTCGTTCTGCGCCACCCTGTATATCCTATTAATATTATAAATGTAAATGTTTGTATGTTTAGATATTTGGATGTTTAGATGTTTGTTCCTCTATACAGCTTAAAGCGCTGGACAGATTTTTATAAAATCTGGTAGACGGATAGTTTATGATATATAAATATAGGGTACTTTTCATGGGGTAAAAGTGGATCAAAGATACTGATAATTGTTCAAAAATGATATTATGAATAACTGCAATTTCGCGTCAGATGGCAGAAATAACTGTTTGGTGTGTCATTTAGGAAGACATAACACCTAGCGTTGCCAACTGCATAATTGGGTGTGGTTAATCTAGTTTATAATAATTTTAAGTCCATAAAATTTATTTTATCTAAAAATCGTGTGTATATTTTATGTAAATTGTACGCAAACGCAATGCAAACAAAATGGGAAACAGTGTCGTGCACTCATACATTTTTGGTGTCCGGTAGTGTAGTGAGTAATGCGCTAATTTATCAGTTGATTCCTAGCAGACACTCTGGTTCTGTATCACTACAACAGGTGGAAGTTTTTGTCACAACAGCTTTCACAATGAGACCATAATAATGTGAACTCATGTGGGCTGGGACCTTTCTTTACCTTCTTTCCATCCAGCAACCTACCGACCTAATCTAACCATTCATTTATCGTTCAATTGAGCTGCTTTTTGAATTTATAAACGCAAAAAAATTTCTTTTTTCCCATTTTGTTAAAAAATTAATGCGTCACCAGAAAGAAAAAAGCCACCCTCGTACCAATTTTAGAACAATCTGTTTCATAAAATCTTTTTTCGCAAATACTTTGTTTTCTGTTGTCTTGCTATTGCTTAAAGTTTCTTTTTTAATTTATTGCCTGGTAAAGGGTTTTCCAATTGGGACATAACAGCTTTCATGTACAATTGTGAACATTGGTGGCCGCACACGGCAAGTGGTCTGCCAAATTTCCATTACTGAATGTTCGCGGGGGGCAAAGAGACCAAATTAGTTGATTTTAAGTCGTTATGAGGGTCGTTCTGTCGTATTTTGGGGAAAAATCCCGACCTACATCTTTACAAGATCAAATTGACTCAAGAAGCCACACAGCAAGCTTTGCCATCGGTTTAATGAAAGGCAAATTATGTGACCGTGTTCTCTTCGGAAATAGTCTGTTCCAAGGGCCAACTCGATATAAAAGAGTTCGTGGTGGTCGTATGACCGAAAATGAATTTCATTCTTAAAACGTAATAAAGGGTGGTTAAATTTCAAGGGCCGATGTTGATTTTGAATAAAACACAAACTATTTAGGAAATTATTGTAATTTTATTTTATTATGATATATTGGTATTACTCAATTATGTATGGAACAAAATATCGGCCAAATGGGCGCCGCGACCACGGCAACAGTGGATGATCAATTTTCGAAGAAAATCATCTTCAGTGATGAGGCACATTTTCACCTCAGTGGATTCGTTAATAAACAGAATTGCCGCATTTGGGCGAATGAGAATCCAAGAGTGATTGTCGAAAAACCAATGCACCCACAAAGAGTGACTGTTTGGTGCGGTTTATGGGCTGGCGGCATCATCGGGCCGTATTTTTTCCAAAATGAGGCCGGTCAGGCAGTTACTGTGAATGGTGTTCGCTATCGTGAGATGATAACGAACTTTTTATGGTCCGAATTGGAAGATATGGATGTGGACGATATGTGGTTTCAGCAGGACGGTGCCACTTGCCACACAGCTAACGAAACAATGGCCCTTTTTCGGCACATTAACGGCATAGAACCTCCATTATGCCTCAGGGTCATCGAAAATTTGGACCATCGGATGGAGGTGTGCCGCCGTGGTTGCGGCGCCCATTTGGCCGATATTTTGTTCCATACATAATTGAGTAATACCAATATATCATAATAAAATAAAATTACAATAATTTCCTAAATAGTTTGTGTTTTATTCAAAATCAACATCGGCCCTTGAAATTTAACCACCCTTTATTTGCATTCTGTAATTTATTAATATATAATATTGTTACATATCGTTAATTTAACATAGAATGGCCCTAACTAATTTCTCTTTTTATATCGGGGTTTTCTATATTTTCCTATTGAAGAAACTTGAAAACAAAATTGATGAAAAGAAATTAGTGTGTTCCTAACCGCGAATTACTTAGAGAATTTAATCAGAAACTGACTTCATACTTAAATTTTTATGCAAACTTTTCCTTTTTCTCTAAAATAAATTATTAGTTAGGGCCTTTCTATATTAATGTAACGATATGTATATCCTTAATGGAAAACCCAATAGTACTTACTCTTGTGGGTATAGATTTTGCAAATGCATCGTAATTATTCTTAATTACAGAATAACTTTTTGTTTCTTTTAATTAGTTCTTAATAGTTGTTTTGGCCACAACTGGAATTGCTGTAAAAGTTAATTAAGGACAATTTAACTTTGTTTTTGTGAGAAATGTGGGACATAAATCTGTGCAAGTATGCAACATGTACTCGTACATACATATGTATATTTACATACTTGCTGCTGGCGTATTTGTAAAATATTTTGAATTTCCGAGAGATTGAAAAATTAAATTTTTTATTAAAATTTTATTAATAAATATTTTGGAAAAATCGTTAGTTTTTTGTAACAAATGCACTTTTCGTATATATATATATATATATATGATATTTGTACTCTTGTACAAAAGAAAAGATTTCAAATTATCTTTTTATTTTTAAACGACAATGGCAATTTTTCCGAATTTCAAGTGTATAATAACCGCCAAAAATCAAACTTTACATGAGAATATTTTTTTTTTTTAATTTTTACATACGTACATAATCTGTACATATGTTCGTCTAAATTGTTTTGTCAGTAAAATCGGTAGGCACATTTCACAACTGTGATATTTTGTGATTTAAAAAAAAAATTGCTTTGGGCTTTTTGCTGATTTTGGCACGACATTAAGGTTGCCAGACGAGCTGTACTTGGTTGGATTGTTCAGCCTTTTTGGTGCTTGTACAGTTTCGAGCTAAAACTAAATTCGTTCAGCTAAATATAAGTTTTCGAAAAATATCCACATTATTTATTACTTTAAAATTATAATTGTCCTCATTAGTTACTACAGAACAATAACTTTTACAAAAGTATCGTAATATTATTATTTTTTATTACATCACATTAGTCAACACTTATTGTACACTTGTTATAAAATTTAAAAGTGTCATCTCTCATGATTTCATCACTGATAAAATCTCTCAACACTTGAACACTTGAATTATTTTACCTGCAGTAGTAATTTTCTTTTGAGTATCAGTATTTTATGAAACACAACTTTTATAATATCCAGAACAACATACCGAAATTGACATTGATGAAGAAGCTGGTCCATTAAAAAGAAGACTCACAATTTTTTGCGATAGATGGAAATAAATATTTCTTAATAAAAATTTATTGTACAAAACAGGATGGCCAATACACATGCGATGCATTGTGCTGGAACTACAGGATAGTGATAGTGAGGCAGATGACAGGTGGTGAAGAAACTTCACTATCTTACAACTTTGCTTTTGCACGTTTTTTGTTTACAGCAGTGTTGCGGAGACTTATTTTTGAAGCTTCGTCCACCTCAGTTTGTTTAAAGTCCATTATTTTTGATTTGTTCAGCTTCTTCAACCTCAATATCCAGCTTTTCGCAAATCATAGCTTCATCGTTTTTCTTTTCAATATAAAATTTTTTCCAAATTTTAGTTACTGTTAATAAATTTTGTTGTCCACTTTTTATCGAACGAGTATCTTGAAGACTTCTGGAATTTTGTGTTTTTTTCCCAGATTTATATTTGGTGTAATGTGCATGCATACATATGTACATATTAAGTACCTACATACATAAAATTCTTAATTAATTGTAAATTAAATCTTCTTATACAATTGTTACATTTCGAAACTTCTGATTACTTTTTCGTATACTCTAAGAAGAAAAGAAATCCCTAAATCTATTTTACAAACTCATATGCTACTCTTCGCTCAATTAATTTCAAGAAATACATTTTATTTATTTACTTTCTTTTTTTATGTAAGTGTACTTGTTGTTTTTTTATTTGCTAGGGATTTTTCCTTTCTGCCCAGTTACCATTTTCACACGTGGAAGAGTCTCCTGGGAATCTCATATCTCATGCAGAGAAAGTCAAGCAAGATTGTTAGAAGATTCTTCGCACGGAAGAAACTGTTACACGAGGTGCTTGTTCTCTGAGAAATATTTCAAGAAAAATGCAATAGTTAAGAAAAAGAGCACATAGTTTTGTTATTGTTATTCGTCAGATCATCGTCCGAAGATTCTTTTTGGTGTTGTATATTAAACACAACAGCCAAACCAGCTGAGTTCGTACATATTTATTTATTTTTGTTTCGCCTTCATTGTTAGAATCATTAAAAACCATGAGAAAAGCCAACATTTGTCATTGTCTACTTTAGGGTTACCCAGAGAGTTGATAAAATTTATATTTTTGTTGCTGTTGCTCTCTGTGCTGTAATTTCGATTTGTTTTCTTTTATTTGGCGGCTGCTGGCACTGTTTTTGTTGCTGCTGGTATTGTTGTTTTAGCTTCTGTTGTGTAGTTGAATTTAATGTTGAGTATACGCTTCAGTGACTGCCTTTTAATAATCGTCATGATGATCATCATCACAATTAACGTCATCATCTTCATCATTATTATTCGAATTGTTTTTTTTTGTTCTTAAACAACACTAAGGGTCTCTTTCACCAAACATATTTAAACACAATTTAATTTAATTAATGATCTTTATTTAAAGTATGTTTAAAAAAAATTTTTTTTTAAACCAACTGAAATAATGAAACACAAGAAAGTTGGTAACGCTCTGATATTTAATATGATAGCGTCAACTTACAGCTTTTTAAAAGCTGTTTTAAAGCTGTTTTATGCTGTTGCAAAATCAATATTTAAATGCAGAGTGCTGGCTACTTAAACAGTATTTAAATATTCAATGAGTATGAGAGAATTGTTGAAATAGGCTCTAATTCTACGAAGCTCTTAGCTTGTCTGCAGAAACAGCCGGGTAAAAGGCGGGAATCGGACGCGTAAACGCCAGATTGATAGGCTTATAGTCATGCACTAGAAGACTACGGAGGCACCCTGCCTCTAATATTGCCTAATATTGTAATTATTTATATTAACTATCTATATTCTCAGTTTATTTATAAATTTATTTGTTTTATGATATTTAACTTTTTGTATATTTCATTTCCGTATTTTAATTTTTTTACTCATTCATATTGTTCGTGAAATTGAATTTACATTTATAACTCGATAAAATATGGTTCTTATACAAATATTACGCTTCCATAGCTTTCAATATGTGCATATGTGTATGTTTGGCAGATTTTTTATTATATTTGTTTCACATGTGTTTGTTACTTTTTTTAATATTTGCACTTTTAGCCGTAAAAACAATTTAATATAACTTTTTATTACTATTTTTTTTTAAAGAAAATTATCTCTAACGAAAAGGCTTTATTTTTTAACCTCAAAAGTTATGTAGACGGTACAACTTGATTTGATTAGCAGCTGCGTTTAAGCCGACTATCATCTTTTAAACCTCTATAAGAACTTCCATGTGTGACTACCTCCTCTGGAATGGATAGATCTCAAAGCTATTCTATCTTTCTTTTAAAACCTTCCAGTAGCCTCTTTAAGCCCTTATGACACTACATTTTTTATGCATTGTTAAATTTTGGCGAAGAGTGCAAATATATTGTAATGGGGAAATTAATCATGTGCAAAGAATACAACCATATTAAAATAAATGCAAAAACGTCAAATCGTCTACTAGTGTTATCAATAAAAAATGAGTAACTGTCAAAAAATGTAAAAAGTTTCAACTTAAAATTGTCGTTTCGAACTTCAATGCTTTTTCATGTTGACAACTTTTATACAACAATTTATACAAAATGTCTGCGATTTTAAGCTTTGTTTTTGACCGTATATTTTTCTTTAGCGTTTTTTTAAATGATATTTTCAAGAGGTGACACTTACAAAAATTTAAATATTAACCATGGACTTTTTTTTTTTTTTTGGTTCTTTCTGACTCTTGCTGTCTCTTTCTATCAATTTTATATTAATTAGTGAAATAGTAATGTAGTGTCATACGGACTTTATGAGTGTTCGTTTTTTAATAAAATTTTCTATTGCCAGATTTTGTTCCGACAACTGGAAATTATTGCAATGTTTTATGTTCTGGCAGTGTCTTGACTCTAAACATGTCATATCGGCGTACAGAGTGATTTATGTAATAAAACCGTAAAAGATCTGTTATCAGAAATTGTACAAAACTGTAATAACTTCGACTTTGCTTCAATGGGTATATATCAGTTAGTCATGTTAGGACCTTCTGCTTAAATACTGAAATATTTTAGCTTCTCATGTTGATTCAGATTTTTGAACACAGTTTTCTGCTCAGTTAGAAATTTACATGATATAATTCTGTAAATGGTGGTGTTCTACTTGCCCGATTTGAATGCTTAAAAAATCCTTATCAAGAAATGCCTGATTGGCCCGTTCATACTTCCTTGACTGACTCCACTTTTAATCGGCTTAAAGATGACTTTGAAAAATCTTCTTTTTTCAATAAATCTTTGCTAAATTAACTGCTTTTGGGTCCAGGTCCATATCATTACTTTAATATAGAAAGTCCCCAAGTCATATTTTTAAACAAATCGAGTTTTTTTTTAATGAATATATATTATAAAACTCTAATAAAGCTTTGACGAAAAAATTCGTGTGCTACGATTACAAATTGCTTAGAGAATTTAGAGAAAAACTGTCTTAAAAAATAATCGTGATAATAAAATTTAAAACTGTTAGACGTTTTTTTCTTCACCTTTATAGAAAGAAAAACATTAGTTAGGGCCTTTCTATATTATGGTAACGATATGTGTATTCTGCATTGAAAAATGTTCGAGTCAAACAAACGAAATAGGCACGGAAAAAAGTTCATTGCAAAAACCAGCAAAAATTTAACATTTTCCGGTGTCGATTTTGTTTCATTGGTGCATCATGTTCAATGAACATGTGTTTTTAATAACGTACAAGGAACAAGATATCACTTTGAAATATCTTTAAGAACATTAATATTGAAAATAGTATGTGTCCTTAATATTTCATCCAACACTGTATATTTTTTTTATCTTGGACCAGCACTCAGGAGATGACTCCTACACTTTTTTTTTATCTGGGACCAGCACGCAGGAGATGACACCTACACATGCGGTGCATTGTGCTGGAACTAGAGGAAAGGTATAGTTGGAGAAATGATGATGATGGTGAAACCTACCATGAAATTAGAATTTTTTTATAGCTTTGCAGGAGCCTGAGTTACAATCTTCATGCTAAATTTTGTTGGCAAAATTCTATGTGTAACTATTATTTCATCCAACACTGTATATATAGAAACCTACAATGAAATAGAATTGTTTTATAACTTTGCAACAAGCTGAGTTACAATCTTCATAAAAAGTTTTGCTAACAAAATAGTTACGTACCTAGTTTTTCACAAAGAGTTTTCAATGAAAAAAATGTGCCCATTTTAAATGAAAAATGGTAAAATTGTTTTTCAAAGCAAATACATTTTAACTTCAAATATGTATTTAATATTGTCTTTTTTTTTATATAAACCTTAACCAGTATATCTAAATATTTTTTAAAATTATAAAAAGTTTTTTTTTTGGGTGTGCGCAGTTCAATAGAGCCCTTTTTTTCACTAATTATTGTAATTTTAATTATATTAAACCATTTCTTTAACGAATTTATATAAAAGATTTGACTACAAGTTATGTTCATTTAGACATACAATATACATATACAACATATTTTAATGCTTTTCTGTACAATTTCTATCATGCATAACACAAGTACACACTTATGTACACAGGTATGTATGTATGTATATTAAAAAAAATAAAATCAGACATTAAAAACCACACCACAATTTTAGTATTTGTTGTGTCTGCCACAGCCCTTACCACACACCATCGCTAACGCCAACTACTCATGTACATGTACATTCCTCTTTCCGTCAAATATAACATGCCCTAATTTGTTGTTCAAACTTATAAGCGGATTATATGCCAATTAACAGAAAATCAAACATTAATGTTGAATAGGTAAGAACTTAATTGGCTCACTGCTCTTTTCTTTATTATTCTCGTTGTTTTTTTTTTTTTTTTTTTGTTTGCTCATCGTCATCAACATCAACATCATATTTGTTTATTTGCGCTCATCTTTAATAGTTAAACTCGTGCTGTTTCTTGGCTCTTCATAGACCGCCCTCCCTCCCCAATGTTCCAAAAAAAAATTTGTTTTTGTTTTAATTCGGATATCCGTATTACACAGTTATTTTTGTGCAGCAGGCATGGGAAAGTTAAAGATTTTGTAGATGTCCTCGTATCGAAATAAACAAATGATTTTTAATATTTTAGAATTTTTAATCGAACTGTAGTTATTCCATATAAATGAAATTTTTGTTGTGTTCAAGTTAATTTATCACAATATTGTGAAGAAATTACATTCCTGATTTGAATAAGGGAAAAAGAACAGTTAATCTCCAACACCAGTTGAGTATAATACGTATTTTCTATGCCACTACGCATGTCATCAGTACTCTTTGTGTCAACAGGGAGGTAGTTGTAAAGTCATTAATATCATCTATTTATTTTTAGTTATTTATTTTATAAATGTCACAAGTGGAATCAAAATTTATAGTGCAATCTAGTAGTGATTTCGATTCTCAGAAAGTGCATTGCAATTTTCTCTTTATTTATTAATAATAAATGCACTGTATTGCTCTCTTGTAAATTGCTCTAAAATGGTTCTTTAGCGGAACAAATATTTTAAATGAAAAGGGCAAAATCGGGCATAAAATGCAATGCTATTTTGGTTGAAAAGAAAACAGCATACATTTGAGTTTTGTAGCTAAATTTTTAGCACAAGCGATGCATTTTAAAAATGTATTTATTTATCACAAATTTTAAATATTTATTTTTTGATTACAGCAAAACCGATAGTGTACTTAGTAAGAAGCACTTTCGAACACGAAAACAAAAAAAGGACCTACGAATGAAATACAGTTAAAGCTCTACTGACGAACAGGTTCTGTAATTAACGTCAATACACTGTTTTAATCAATAACGGCAAACAGCTTAAAATGTCAACTATCACCCACCCAATTTTCACGATGATTTTCTAGACATGTTTGTTTTGTAATTCTCTCTTAAAGTTGCTACCAAAAACCTCTGACATTTATTGTTTTTCAATGTTTCTTGGTTTGATTTAGAAATCATAACAAGAAACAACACAAATGAGTGTATCAGGAAATAGGAAAAACACACATGAAAATGCATTTCGTGTGTATTTAGCAACCCCTCTTTCTCCTCTACCCCGTTCGCCAACAAACAGTACAAATGCGTTTGGAAGACGTGTCTGTAAAGACATCGTGAGAACGTGCTGTATGAATATGTTGTAGTTTTATCAAAATACAGAAACCACACGCGTTTTGTTTCCTTGATTTTTTATTTATGAACGTGAATATGAAATTTATCTGGGTTATTGATATTGGCTCCTAACCATAGTTCCAAAGTAAAGTCCGTGTCTTTTAAAAATTAGTTGAAATTAAAACCATCGTATTAAGTATTTGAATGCCATAGTCTAAAAATAAGTACATTTTATTTCAAACTGATTTTAACTGGGTGACGACTCAAATGTAGGAGCAAAATACTTCCAAGTGGCATCTCTGATCAGCGGACCCACAATACAAGCAAACAAATATCTTTTTTACAAATGAAATTTCACTCTGTTACTTTGCTGTTTATTTATACATACATAAGTATGTACATATGTATAGAATATACAAAATGATTTTAATTATATTATTAATTGACCTTTTTTATTATATTTTTTGATATATATTTATTAAGCCTGAGGTCTTTTTTTATTTTATTTTGTTTTTTATTATTCGATATTTCGTTAACAGCTTGTTAACATCATCAAAATGATTTTATTTATAAATAGTTCACGAGTTCGTATAGAAATCGAAAAGAAACTTCTGAAAATCATTTTTTTTTACAAAAAAATATTCAGTTGTCAGAAAGAAGTGAAACTGTCGAAGCTCTTAAGTTGTTTAAAAATAACTTCAGCTACTTTTAAATTTGAACTTGATTTACCCTAAAAATATAGTTCTACGCGTGTATAGTTGATCAAAAGTGAACTTTTAACGAAAGTATAGTTTAAAAATTTTGAAATACACTTTAATTTCTGTTCTCAGAAATCTCTTTTTTATCTGGAAGCAGTGCTCAGGGGAAATCCCCTACATAAGCAATCAATTGCACTGGAATTAGATACACCGATAGTGTAGAGAATAGACAGGTAGTGAAGGTGAAAGTGATAGGAAGATTAATTTTTCCACAACTCTGCAGTTGGGTGTTAATTAGAAAGCAAAGTTGCGGTGACTCTGATGTTAATTTTGACGCATATATTTTTAAGCCAATTGTGTTCACTATATTTATTATATTTATACGTTTTATGTATCGACGAAGAAGGGTGCTGTACCGCAGAAAATTCGGAAAACAATTTATTACTTGACCAGTAGGGTAATCGAACCCCGGGTCCTTCTGGCTGCAGAGTCAGCACGCCAGCCATCAGCACCTGAAACGCTAACATATCATGATTAGCTTAGTTTTCTGGATATGAAGGTCACTAGAAAAACATTAATTGCCGTTTGTAGAATGTATTAATTTTTTATAACTACAGTGAAACCTCTCCTAACGGACTAACTTTACAAACTTTGTACAACCGAGATTTGCATCAGTTTTTCCGTACACAAAGTATTTCCATAACTGAACACTCTATTAACCGTAAGCGGACACTAAATTTAAAAAAAAAATGTGCTCAAAATGTCTCTCATAGGCGGACAGAAGAGTTAATTTGAAGAATTAATTCGCCTTGATTGAAACTAACCACCAACATTAGATGATGTATTTCTTCATTTTTCAACTCTGACTCACATTTGTGTTAACGCCATTGAAATTTGTGATTCCATAGAATAGTGATGGCATGTTTATTTCAAGAATTTGTTTGCTCGTGTTGTCAGCTTTAGAGCCACAAAAAGCCACACAAAAAAATATGTTATCAATTAAAGAAAAAAATTAACATTACATGTACCTGAATCCTTAAATACTTGTGTTGAAATTGCTAGATTTAAATTTTTTTTGCCGGTTTAAAGTAATTTGCTAGAAACGAATTTGTGCCATTCCAACACGTCAAAAACATTTAAATCCATTTGAAGCTCAACGTCTCAAATTCAACCGATCGAAGTCGAAGTAGTCTAATCTGAATGCCTACATTTTTTTCGGTCACAAATCGCTAGTCTAGCAGTACGACATAAATAAGATAATTAAAATAATAATAAATGTGTACCCTTTATAAGCGGACACCTGTCATAACCGGACAAAAATACTGCGACGGCGAGTGTCAGGTTATGAGAGGTTTCACTGTATAGTTTTTTGTGCATTTGTCAAAGTATGTTTGACAAAAATATAAAAAATTAATGAACTTAAATATGTATGTTTAAATCAATATATATTTTTGTTTATGTTCATAGATAATTTATCACAACAATATGAAAATCAATTGTTTTATTAGAATAAGGACCTGTTCCGTGATGTCAAACGATATCGTTCGTTCGCTTATTACATGCAATTGAAAAACAAAATTAAAAATTTTTTTCGTTCGACATTGTGGAACAATGGAAAAAAGAACAATTAATCTTCAATACCAGTTGAGTAGAACACGTATACGAGTATACGCATATATTTTCTATGCCATCAGTACGTCATCAGTATCATCTATTTAACCCGACAAAGTTTAAGAATTGAATACGAGAGATGCTCATTATTATCCCCACACTATCTTGACAAAGCTTTTGTTTTTTCTCTTTTAGTACAAGCGAGAATCCACATATTCGCAAAAGCTCAAAGCTTTCTTTTTAGTACAAGTGAGAATGCAATTAGATTTGCTACTTTTTAACTGTTTTCCTTTATTATCATTTTTGGTTTATCAGCAATCCACCGGATATGTTTAAACGTTTGTATGTAAGTTTGTTTGTCCATTATAGTAGTTGTTTGGTTTAAGTATATTATACTTCCTTGTTCTGTATTTTGGTTTCAAAATTATGGTCACCGTAACCATAGCGGAAATGGTGCTGTATTTTCCATTCCTGCTGTATGAGTAATACACTGCCGTTTGCCAAGAAAAAAACCTACACTCATTTTATATACAAAAATATTTCGTAGCAAATAAAAGTTGTACGAACATTAAATAAAGTTAAATACTTTACCAACTAGAATGTTTGTTAGGTCTGGGTTTTGTTACATTTTTGTTTTTTGGCCGGTAATAGAAATAATTTAAGCGCAACGTTTAGGACGATGATAAACGACTGGGATTATTAAAAACTTTTTGGATGAGAGTAATTAATAGAGTAAGAGCTTATGTGAATTTGTTATTCAGTATTAAATCAAATACATTCGAATGAGTTTCTATTGCATTGAATTTTAATAATTGAATATATGCACATGTATGTACAGTTGCTCAATAAAGTCTACATACAGCGCCAATATTTAAGTTTTCTTTTTATTTAAAAATAATTGTTTAAATTTAAGCTAAACAAATATTTTTATTTGCCAAATAAAACATACATAAAAACAACAAATATTCATTTATTTATCCAAAATAAAATAAAATAAAATAAAATAAATTTATTTATCCAAAAAAAAATACCAACCTGTGAAGCACGGTGGAGGATCTGTAATTGTATGGGGGTGTATGTCCTTTGCTGGTGTAGGAAATTTGCTCTTTAGTGACACTACAGTGGACCGTCATGTTTATTTGAATCTTCTGAAGACAAATTTGAAGGCGTCCGCCAGCAAAGTGGGTCTTTCTGGCAAAAGGATCTTCCAGCAGCATAACAATCCTAAACATACATCTCTCGTTGTAAGGGAATGGCTTCTCTGTAAATGTCCCCAAACAGTTACATCCTCCTCAATCCCCGGATATGAATCCAATTGAAAATTGATGGGATGAATTGGATAGACGCGTGCGAAAAAGTAAAATATCTAACAAAGATGACCTAAAAAAAGCACTAACAGACTAGTGGCAAAAAATTGGATCAGATATAACAGGAAAATTGGTTTCATCAATGCCTAGACGCATACAAGCATTGCTAGATGCTAAAGGTGGCCCGACAAAATATTAGTTTAAAGTTTTTTTTCATTAAAATCTAGCAAATCATCAAATCTTTTTTTTTTTATTATTTTATAATTAAAATCTAGCAAATCTAAAATAAGCTGAATGTACACTTTTTTGTGATATGTTTTAAGACTGAATTACGTTTTAATATTATTACTTTATTTTAAGCCAAAAAACAAATGTATTTTTTTTTTTTTTTATTTTATTTTATTTTTTTTTTTATTTATTTATTTTTTTTTTAATTTTTTTTTTATTTTATTTATTTTATTTTTTTATTTTATTTGGAAAATGAACATATTTGTTTAGCTTAAATTGAAATAATTCTTTTTAAATAAAAAGAAAACTTAAATATTGGAGCTGTATGTAGACTTTATTGGGCAACTGTATGTATGGATTTACAGTCACATAACTAATAGTATGTACTCCCTCTAAAATTGGAGTTTGCGAATAACACTGGATTTCTGATCGAAAAAAAGTTCGGCTAACTTACCGCTTATTCGGTAACTTACCGCTTAGTATTTTGCACTTAAAACTTAACCTGGCAGCACTGATAATTATACGTACGATGCCAAATAGAAAGCGGTAGTTTTTAAAATTGAGTAGAAAAAATAATATACGGAAAGTGGTAAAAGTTTAATTTGTAAGCAAATTCTTGAAGTCTGCAGTAATTTTAGGAAAAAAAAAATTTTGTTAAAATGGGTAAGCAAACAAAGGAGATTTCTATCGAAATGCGTGAACATATTTTAAAATTGAGATAAGATGGGAATAACATTGAGCTCAATTGCGAAAATTGTTTTACGTGCGAAGTCTACACAGTGCAGACTGTAATAAAAAATTTTACTGAGTCTTAATCCATAGCAAGCAAACCAAAAACTGGACGACCACCCAAAATTTCCGCAGGATTTGAGCGATTTATAAAAAGTGTTGTTAGTAAAACTCCTAAAACAACAAACGTGGAAATTCGAAACACTTTGCAAAATAACCACAATATTAATATACATTCAGAAACAAAACGAAGTGTTTTACGAAAAGGCGGATTCCATAGCCGAGTACCGCAAAAAAACCATTAATAAGCGAAATAAGCAGGAAAATGCGAATCGACTTCGCACTTAAGTATTAAATTAAAGTTTTGAATTTTAAATTTAAATAATAAAATAAATATTTGTGTTCATTTAAAAATTTTTGGTTTAATTACTTTTTATAAATATCACCAATTTTTGGAAAATTAATGAATATTTATGGGGTACGTACTATTATCTGTGCGACTGTACGTATCATGTAGATATTTAGCAATTACATTTGATATGGCCTGAAACCTTTTGCCCATATACTAGAGTAAAGAAGTCGCTGGGTGACAAGATATGGTTTTGTGGTGGTGCTTAGGTCAATCGGCTTAAGAGAAATCTCCCCAATACTGAAAGGTTTATAATTTAATTTAATGATTTCTTTGTGTCTATCCGTCTGTTCCAGGCGAATATGTTTAAAAAATTATTAATTTTTCTCTGTCGCTTGAAGGAATGAAAAAAATTGTAGTAAAAATAACAGAGTTGCTGCTGTTTATTTTTTGTTCATGAATTTTCATTGTGAACTTTTTTTCCGAAAAGCAATTAATTCGTTGCGGCTCATTGCACAATTTTACCAAAAGGTTGCAAATAAAAATTTACTAGCTGGTTGCTAGTCACACACAAAGTATGTGTGTGTTTGTGTGTGTGTGCGTGTGTTGTGTGGTGGCCTTTGGTGCTGTTATTGTTCCGTTGTTAACACACACATGTGCACATGTTCTCTCACACATTGACATGCATACATTGCTGACAAAAATAATAGCAGAGTTAGCAGTTACATCACGTTTTCATAGACATTTCTTACTACTTCGAATGCCTTGCGATATAATTTAAGCGGTAGCTTATGAGAACAAAATCGTTTATGCTTGGTGAAAAGCGTTCTCGAGAGCATGACTAATCTTGTTTAAATAAAAGAATAATGAAAATTTATTCAAGATGGTAAGCGATGGTTAACGAAATATCGAAGTATAACAAATAAACATAAAGATGAACCTTTGAGCTTAAAATTTAATATATAGATTCTTGTTTAAATACTCTTTCTTCGTATAATTATTATTATGTACGTAAATATAAAATAAAGATATACATAGATACACCAATACCCCGTTTTGTGTCGTTTCGAAGTTGCGTCTTTTTAAAACTTCACTGATTTCGAAGTTGCGTGCTTTTTGAACCAGTTTGCATCATATGGCTTCGAAGTTGCATCGTAGTGACTTCGATTTGCGTCGTTAATATGAAAATGTTTGTACAAAGCTAAAACAGAAAAAGGGGATTTCTCGTTAAAGTCTAATACAAATATGTATCTGTCTATTTGACTTTTGCTTTAATGTATAGTAAGAATTTCTTAACTTTAATTTTAATCTTAATATTTTTCTTATGTTTTTACGTTGTTCTCATGAATTGTTATAATTCTTATTTTAATAAAGACTGTTTTACAAAAATTTGTTATTTTTATTGCAAAATCAATTTTATTGGTGTACAAATCTTAATTGCTGTGCTAGTTTTTAGCGCAATTGTGCGTGTTAACTAACAAGTTATGTTTCTGTTTCCACAATTTAATTTTTTATTATTTAACTTTTTTAAACCGAGTAATTACAATAAAAATTAATTACATATCAAAAATGACAACAAAAAAAAGGCACTACATCTCTTTCGTATGGGTGTTACACTACAAATATTTATAAAATAATAGGACTCAGATAACTTATTCCGTGAGAAGTTATGCTTTGGCGTCTGGTGAGGCGTTAAAGTTTCCCAATTTTTCCATATTATTCTAATGGATCCTTTTATTTTAGATATAAGAGCTGTTTTGCAATTTTGTGTAAAACACAATGAGTTAATTTTTTGCTCTACATTTTAATCCTCTAAATCTTTGTCGTTTGGGTGTTTTTCGTCCTTTTCTCTAATAAAAAGAAAGATCGTTCTAAGTCGACTTATGCATATCTATTTATCTACGTATATGTGTGTGTGTGTATACTATATCCCTTGAATGTAGTTTCAGCCTATAATACAAGTCTTACTACTTTCATAATGAGATTTCGTGCGACTATCAAAAAAATCTAATAGTGTTTTCACACCAAAAGTTAGAATCTGATTTGAACGTTAAAACCTCAAACAGCTGATTTTGCGTTCTCACTATAATTAAATTGGAGTTTAACGCACAGTTTGTGTAATAAAATGCATTTATTTTCTACTCCCACAACTCAATGAAAGCATTTTTATTATCCTCTACCCACTATGTTCTTTTCCTTTTATACTTCTTTCTTGTTGTTGCTGCTGCGTCCATTGTTTTAAATTGTTGTAGTGACTTTATTTACCAAATTTTCCTTTTTTTTTCTATTTTATTCAGCGCCATTTAAATTGACAGTTGTTTCAATTTTTTAACTCGGTAGCACTGCCTTTAGTACATGCAAATCAAGGTTATACTTCATTAAATCAATTTAAAACCAATTCAAAAAAAGGTTTTAAGATGGTTTTAATGAAATATTTTTATGTGGTAAAACCAGGTTTTAACGTAAAACAAAGTTTTGCTTTAAAACCAGTCAGTGTGAAAACACTATAAGGTAATATTACATGTTGCTTTCGCTACCCTGATGAAATGAAATATCTTATTGTGTAGAAAAGTTTCTGAAAACGAGGAATTTCGGATGTCAAATGTATTACAGTATCATTTGTCATTTTCATATCATATTTCACTGTCACACTTACACGTAAAATTTGAATTTTTGACACATCTTAATACTAAGTATTATAGTGTGAAATACCCTTTAAAGACATAAAATGTCATACAATTTTACCCATAACTCTGTATACACTGAAGATCAAACTGAAATACCAGAAATAAATCAACAGTTAATTTTGTACCCCATAATCTGATTTTATGAGTCTAGTTTGTACTAATAAATATATCTGCCGTTAAACTCCACTATGTCACCACTACAAAATAAACTTCATATAAATTGTTCGTTTAATTTGTTGTTGTTGTTTTCGTTAGTATTGTTGATATTTACAACTGCTGTTAATGATGATTTTCAACGTTTATAACGATGAAGGTGAAACAAAAATGAATAAATAAATATGTACGAACTTAGCTGGCATTGGATGCTGGGTAGACGATTGTGTTTAATATACAACTGCTAAAAGAACCTTCCTACGCGATGAGCTGACGAGTACACAGACCCAAAACTGATTTTTTTTTTTTTTTTTTGTATCTGGGACAGCACTCAGGAGATAACTCCTACACATGCGAAGCATTGCGCTGGAACTATAGGAAAGGGATAGTAGGAGAAACGACAGGAGGTGAAGCTTAATTAATTATTTTGCAGCTCTGCTTTTGCACGTTCTTTGTTTATACTCGTAGCAGTGCTGAAGCATCGGTTCAGTAGCCATTTTTTTTACTATCATTATTTTACTTCGCCGGTGCTACACAATACCGACGAAGGAGGGCGTTCTGATGCGATTGTGGATTGCTATCAGCTGAAGCCGGTATTGTTCAGTGACCAGTGACAATGCCTTCGCCACTGAAACCTTCCGACAACAACTGACACACAAAGACACACTAATGCACATCAGAAAAATGCGAGATGTTTATTTTTAATTTAAAATGTTAGTCTGAAACTGGGGTTGAACCCAGGTCTGTTTTTGGATTTGTAGTCAACGTGCAGACTACCATCCATCGCGCCAGCGCCACCCTCGACGTATAGATTCAAGAAGATTTTCTCTATGAAACGTTTTTAGGCTAAGGGGTATCGCAGCAGAAAGACCCAAAGATATATCCGACGAGATTCCTTATTATTTTATTGTGATAAATACTTTTAATTGTATCAAGACGAAAAACGAATAAAATCAAGAAGAAAACTTGTTATTCACAACTTCTTTTTACTCAACTGCTGTTCTTTTTCGCACCAAAAAAACAATCCATAGGAAAAACTTTTTGAGTCTATTAGGTTTTCTTCTGTATTGTATAAAAAAGGGATTTCTTATTGATTTCATTTGCTTTCTCTATGATCACGTGTAAATCATCATCTAAATTTTCTTAATAAGAATATCTTCTTGATCATATTAGCTTTATTGTTAATTTATATATGACAAAACCAAACAGAATATCTAATAAAAACCCCTATTTGATTTTTTCAAAAAGGCATTCCTTATAGAAATAATATGAATTCCTTCTTGAAAACAACTAGAGAGATATCTTTTTAATTTTATTATACTTTCTTAGGTATTTATTAGACATTTTTTTGGTGTAACAATTGCATCCCTTTTTTTTACACATTTTCTCACGAAAAAATCATCAGTTTCTCTCGTCAGAGATATTTTCTAAGATTACCATCGTCGACGATCAAAAATACTCTTCATGTTGTTCCCAGGAAAGTCTTCCTTTTTCTGCAGCCAACTTTTGACTTTTTTTTTGACACTTAGAGCAAGTAAAATGGCACGTTGAGTAACAGTGTTGGTCTATAAAAAATTAACCGCATTGCAGTATAATTTTATTCTATCTTTTGCTTATTTTAAATACTAAAACTAATTTGAAATTTTTCTTTTAAATTAACCATTACTACAGCATATAAATGCTTAAACTTTTTTTAAGGTAGTGGCAGCTTTGCATTAAGAATAAAGCAAATTTTAGAATGAACTTTGACCTGGATCTGTAAACTTTCATGCAACCTGCAGACAGTGGGCCATTTTTGCCGAATTTTCGTTGATAATACGTACTCAGAACTAGCACGCAAGTACTTTCACGTCTAAACACAGGGCTAGGCCTGCAGGCAGTAGGACACCGTATTTCAGACGATTTTCTAAACTTGTTTTCCATCACACATCCTTTCATCGTACTTTTTAATGTAAAAAATGTATCAAAACATTTCTTGCAAATGACTATACTCTATATACTCTATCCGACAATCGCAGAATGCCTGTATGTATTCACCCATACGATTATATATCAAAAAAATTATTCTACACTATTTCCTGTTGAAAAACAAACTCATCACATTTTCCTTGCCTTTCCACAGTTTCTCAGTCTCTCCTATAATGCGAGACATTAAAAAATTGCCACAAAATATGTCCATGTGTTTTAGCAAAGTTACAATAAAATGAAGATTTACATACATAGATGTTATTATTGTACAATTTTTAGTACAACTGATACTTTTGGTACTACTTTGAAAATTTTCGAATTTATGAAACAGGGACTTATGTAAAGATTGCAGCTTCAAAAAAAATGGCGGGTGTGGAAATAAAATAAATAATATTATGTCCTCCTTAGAAAAATCACAATAAAATATGTGACCAGCATATGGTTGCTAATTTTATATTGAAGACGTGTCAACAAATCTGACATCACATGCAATTTTTGACAGATCTAACGACTAGTTCATCACTACCTAAAGTGTGTACGTAAATAATAAACACTGTTGATGAAGAACAATTTAAAATGGTTTTAGGTACGAGAACAACTTCTTCAATTATCATCCCTGTCAGCAATTTTATGTACTAAATATATTTCCACGTTTTTCCTCTATATTTTTGTCATGTAAGAGAGCTAAACATTCGCATTATTATGCTCTCTGGAGAGTAATTTACATAAAAATAAAAATGATTAGTGTGACCATTTTGGAATTTTTGTGCAACTAAATATGGCTTATGAAAAAATTACAACTTTTGAATTGAGTATCATATAAAAGCAGGGGTTCTGATGGAGAGTAGTTAGCGTGGTGGCTCTGCAACCGGAAGGACACGGGTGTGATTCGCAGTTCGATCAAGTCAAAAAAACTTATTTTTGAGTTTTCTGTGCACCCTTCTTCGTCGGTATTTGAGCAACAAAATGCGAGCGAAGTAAAACAATAAATAAATTGCCACACCCAAATAAAAAAATGCGAAATGCTTTTATGACTTAGTCCAAAACTGGGCTCGACCGCAGGACTTTTTTATTTTGTAGTCAACGTGCAGACTTTTTCAGCCATCGCCACCAAAAACTGAATTGTGCTTTACCCTTTATTTTTTTAAAAATGTTTGCAGTTTATGATTCTCTTTTAAACTCCTTTAAAATTGTTTTATAGTGGAAGAAAAAGTGCAAATGTTTTATATAATAGAGAGAAAACGGGAAAGTAATGTAATGCACTATTGGTAGAAAAGAAAACGCCAATAGAATCCACACTATACTCTATTTTTTTTGTAATACTCAATTTGTTTTTGTTTTTCCACTTTCATGACAATAAATGAATAATACTTATGGTTTGCCAACATGTGAACAGGCAGCATACTATTGTCCGTAAGTGAACACTGAAAATTCTAAGTTTAGACCCCAAATTTCCTTGGCCCTGCAGTTTAGTAATGGCAATTGCAAAGGCTAGACGCAGTGCAAATTGTACACGTTTGAATTCAAACGACAAATCGGCTGTAATTATTGGAATGCATCGAATCAAAACTTATTCACCTTTAAATGTTTCAAATAGTGAAATAGTGGTTACAATAATATTGTCCATTTACTTTTTAATATGTTGTTGTAAAGCAAATTTTTTATAATCACAATATGGAAACAAACAAAAGGATTTAATAAAAATGTCACCTTAACACAGCTTTAAAGTAGGGCCGTCGAACCCATGTTAAATTTCGTCCAGTTAATAATGCTTTACTAAAGGCATGTTAAAATAACAATAGTTTATGTTTACAATTTTAAAGAATTTTGCTTAACAATGTGAAGATGCTTTAAATTTGTATGTTTCCGGCTGTATGTCTCTGTTTTTTTTAATAATGAGTTTTATAATCTAGATGAGCTGTAAAAATAAAATTTTAATTTTGCCATTATGGTTTGGAATGGTTTTGTTTTTTTTTTCAATTTATGTGCTGTTTCTATAATACAACTAGTACTTGTCTGTGCCAAATTTATAAGAAAAGCACGAACAATTTTGAGTGGGTTTCATATAAATTTTTTTGCAGACAAGTACTAAAAAGTGATTTTTAAGAGCTTTCGGATTTGATTAAAAAAAAAACAAAATTTAGAGAAATGTATGAAATCTTTATCTTAGTCGATAGAACGATCTATATTTTTTCAATCTCTAAAAATGATTTCATGTAAATGTTGACCGCGGCTACGCCTGAAATGGTTCATACGCTGGGTTCCATTTTGGCATACTCTCTCCAACATATCAGTCAGTATCTCACGAATAAATTCTTCAATATATGCTTCCACTGCGTCAACCGTTGCGGGCTAGTCTCTATAGATATGACTCTTTAAATAAACCCACAAAAATGAGTCTAAAAGCGTAAAATCGCACGATCTAGGCGACCAAATAATCGGCCCCAAACGGGAAATAAACTGTTCACCGAAGTCGCCGCTCAATTAGGCCATTGTTTCGCGTGTTGTGTGGCATGTGGCATGTGGCACCGTCTTGCTGAAACCACATCCACGTCTTCCGTAGTGCAGTAACAGAGACCCAATTGCTGCGAACCGTGCGTAATCTATAATTCAAGATCATGCCATATTTTCCTCTGTTCCACGTATGCGTGCCGGTGGCCTTATATCCAATAATGTGAATTTGGTGCGAAATTTAGTCACAAGATTCCGAATAGCCGCCTCAGAAAGTCACCCAAACTGACCATAAAATGGAAGAAGTATACAATGCACTTTCCTACCCGAGCATGAATTTTGATAATAAAATTCAATAATCGGCAAGCGTTGTTCGTTTGTAAGTCTATTATGTTATATGTCTATATGGTTAATTAAATTATAGACAAAACTGAACATGTTTCACGAAAACGAAAGTTGATAAAAAATTACATTTCACTTGTGTTAGAGAAACGGTAGCTTAATCTGGTTGATTTTTCGTTTCATTTAATTTTTTTTTGATGTGGTCACACTAAGAATGGAATAGAAGCAAAAAAAAATAAAATTAAAATCTCTTTAAAACAATTTTTCCTACACTCCGGTTTATGCTCTCTCCCAGCCATATTGTTGTTAGAATCAGTACAAACAGTGTGTATGTTGTCATTACTTGTACTTGTTATTGTTGTTATAGTTCGTGTTTTGTCTTTTAGTTTTTCATGTGGGGGGCCAACTTAACTAACTAGTGCAGCCAGTAGCACTTATCGGCGGGCAGAATTAAAACAGCAGCCAGAATCAGTCGTAGCAGCAGAAAAACCTCGTTGTTAAAATTGAGTCGTTGTTCTACTGTCGTTGAGATTGCAACACACACTTGTCTGTCTCTACTTGTGCGTTACAAACGAAGAAACATTCTAACCAAAAAATTTAAAAAAAATTATTATCATACACACATACATTTATATGTATATGTACAACTATGTATAGATTTGTAATCATTCAAAATAAAATATTAAAATAATTGTGACAACAGCAACAACAAACCAACATAAATAATAAATGTTGTAAAAAGTGTTAATTTGTGTTGTTTTTTTGGAACAAGTTGAAATAATACCGAACGGCGCTGTTGTGTCTGAATGCGTACATATGTACCTCAGCTGTATTATTGTACGAAATTTTCAGTTGTGAAGCTATTTTTGAAATTGGTAAAGCAAAATCTTATTTTTTTTTTGTTCATTTTATAATCACCACAACGAAAATATGTAGCCTATTTAAAGGAAATTGGTTTAAGAGTTTTGAGAAAAATTAACAAAAACAAATAAAAAAGAACCTAGAATGAAAATAAAGCAACTACTTACTACCACTACTGCATAACCAAATGATAAATGAATGAGCTTCTCATGTATTTAGTATTTCGTAATCATTTCCATATTAAAAACCGCACGAAAAAAGTGAATTTTTAACAAAAATCCAATTAAAAAAAAAAGAAAAAAGATTAAATCTATGAAAATGTATTGCGTGCCAATTGAAATGTGCGTCTTTGTGTATGTGCGTCTATGAGTGTGTTCTCGTGTTCTCCCCCCGGACTGCGTGAAAGTGCGTGTGTTTTTTTATTTTTGAAGGATATTCAGGCTTCAGCAAATTTGGATACACATTTTCAAAATAGAAATTTTAGTTGTGGCCACGTATTTTTAAAATCTGAAAGTTCAATTATTGAAAACATTTAAATATTTTCTTTTTCCTATAGAAAAAAAGACAATAAAAAATCTGAGTTGATTTTTTTTGTTGTTTTTTTTTTAATTTTTATATATTTTTATACGCAGAATAATAGAAAACAGAAATTGTAAACCACAGAAATTGCTTTTGGATTAAATGTATCGAAATTCTGTGTGGAGTATAAAAATTATCGCCAAATGTGTTTCTTTAATGTAGGGAACATATCGCATTTCGCAGCCAGAGTAAATTAGACTACTTTCTTGTGAACTTATTACAAGTTGATTATTGGATTTAGTTTGTGTGTCTCTAATAATACACTTGTTATAGGCTTTAACAAAATTGGATATAAAGTTGACATAGGCCCATACACATATTCTGAACATAGACTATAAACGATGTACATACGTACATAAGTATACGGCATAATAAAACGAAACGTTTCACTACATACTTTGCAATATAAGACTTCAGTAATTTGCATAGCGCCTTGTATAAGGCCAGTTGGAGCAAAAATAATATTGCACAAAACAATACATTTGTAACTACAGTTAACCCCCGTATAGCGCGATACTTGTACAAAGCGGAGAAGGCAAAAAGAATCGCGATGTGTAGGTCTGACACGAGTTGGTGAAAAAAAAACTTGCAAAAAGATGATCTATTGGAAATCTATTTTCGAGATTTTCTATGAGACCTTTAAAAATGGAATTACAGTGAACTCGCTATAACGTTGACAAATTTGATCCAAGGGTGTTCAAGTTTTCAAATTTGTTCAAGTTTTGAAAAGAAAAAATTTTAATTTTGAAATTTAATATAAAATAAAAAATTTAATTAAAAATTGAAAAAAAAAAAAAACACGGAAACACATTTTACGCCTTTTTATAAGTGTCGTTGTCGGGAGGAAAACGTTAAAATGCGGCAACGCGTGCCGTATGCTTTATATTGACTTATCGTACATACGACTACTTCTATCTTCAATCAAATAAATCAAACTTTGAATGTATATTCACTTTACTAAAAAACATAAGCAATTGAAAGAAATCAAATGTTATACTGGAGAATTTTTTGCTATTTGGTTTTTCAGTTGAAATTTTTTCAGTGAAAAACAACATTCGTTACATGTGGCAATGCCAAAAATGCTCAGTAGTGCTTGCCATTTCACCATGAAGAGACTAACACACGAACAATGATTGCAAATCATTGGATTTCATTATCAAAATTCTTACTGTGTGAGAAATGTGTTTAGTAAATTACGTCTATTTTTTGATCGTCGTAATCGACCCACTGGACAGACTCTTTCAGCTGTTGTAATCAAATTTCGCACCGATTAAAATCGCGATATGTCAATTCGTCGCCGTTATCAACGTACACATGATACGCGAAAAACAATACCATGAACATATTGGTCAGCAATTAATCTCACAATTTGGAGCAAGATTTTGTGATTTGACTCCACAGGGCCAAGTCAGTCTTAAATGCAGCCCTGGATATTGTCTTCCAATCGCCATTTGTGAGATACCGATCGAAATGCAGGAAAAAGTATGCAAAAATTGGAACTCACGAATGGATGGACCACTTGCAGCGTAGCATAGCGGGCAATATTGACTTGGAATAATATTTAAAAAGTATATTCCAGGCATTCATTTAATTGCTCAAATAAATGTTTTATTCACTTTTGAAAATTTTCTGTATTTTTTTCACTTTGCAACACCTCCTTCAAAACATGAAATAAAAAAAGTACAAGTGTAAGTTATAGATGGTAAAATTTAGAGCTTTATTATGGGAAAATATAACAGACCTTATTTTCTCGTATTCTATTTATAGAAAATAATAAATATATAAAGCTAATAATTTACATCCACTGAGAATCACACACAGTGGAAACAACACGAGGAACGCTGAAGATGAAGGTGTAGCAGCACTCGAAAACAGCGTGATGTTCCGTTCTGCTAGTGCCTGTCTTACAATTTTTGTATTTGATTTAGTTTGTTTTTTGTAATTTTGATTCCCTTTATGTTTTCGATCAATTAATTAACATGGCAACATCAAAAAACTTTCCATATGTGTTTACCAACTGACATCTGTGTACAATCTATCCGATGTTAAAGAAAACTGAAAGCTTTCACAACTTCCTTGCAAATAGTAGCGTTATTTACGACTTGATTTCCTGCGTTAATAAGTCGCAACAATAAAAATATACCGAAATATTTTAAGTTCTTATTACAAATAAGTTGCACGTACTTATAAACGTATTAAAAACGAAAACGAAAAATTCTTCCTGGTTTCAAGCCCAGTTTCAGACTCATAAAAATATTTCGCATTTTTTCTGATGTGCATTCGTGTGTCGTTGTGTCAGTTGTTGACGCCTCATTCACCTCCTATCATTTCTCCTACTATCCCTTTCCTATAGTTCCAACACAATGCACCGCATGTATAGGGGTCATCTCATGAGTGGTGGTTCGAGTTAAAAAAAAAATTGCATTTCGCCTATTAGATATTGAAGAAATTTTGAAGAAAACTTCACCCATTTAATTTTTTTTTTCGTTGTTCCCTTTAATTTCCAAGCTCCCTTAGCGTTTCATAACATTTGAAGTCTTTTTAAAAAATATGCATATATACTTATGAGAATCCAACAAGAATTGTTGGTAACGTATAGAATTTATGATCATCCATAAATTTTTTTTGTTTCACAGTGTTTGTGTTTAAATTCAGAAAGTTGTTATCTCAAGCCAATTAATATTCACACTCCTTACACTCATACTCGCACATTTATAAATGTTTGTAAGTATGTATGTATGCTTATCGTATGTATGTAAATTTGTGTAAATTCACATTTTGAATATTTAATTCCAAACAAGCTGCCCTAATATAATTATTTTTTATTACCTTATCAAATGGGGCAATTTTATGTTGAACACCAAACGAATGACATGTATGTACGTGCATGGTTATCAGTCATTTGGAATCTCTATTATTTAAAAAAAAAATCAAAAATCAAAATCATAATTTACACGGATTGAAATTTTTCTTCCTTTAATTAAATTCCTTAAAAAAAGGCATGTTATTAAATTTCTTTGAAAAAAAAGGGCGTCATTATGTCAACAAATTTATAATGAATTTGTGGGAAAACGCTGAGTGGGAAATTCACATACGTAGTGTATGTACAATATATTTCAGTGGATACTACATACTGTCATCATTACCAGAAAGTAGTAAAGTATAGACGTTTTATTTATTTAAATATATTTTATTTATAAATATATTATATTTATCTGCTTGTCAAAGTAAGGCTTATTTATTGAGAGAATATGTGCGTTTATTACTATTTATATTTTCGTTAAACGTTGAACGCCATCACCACTGTTGTTGTACAGTTTGACAGATGACAGAATGACAATGTTTTTCACTCGTAACTAATTAGAAAAGCTCTTACCATACATCTGTGGCCGTTAAGATAGAACTTATTATTTCACTGCAATATTTCTATATACAGTACACTCGCGATAATAAAAACACTTTTTTCTGCCAATGACTATCCTAAAATATGAAGAGTTTATTTTTGTTATTTTTTTTACGGATTTCATCCACACACCATGGTAGTGATTAAATTGTGATTCAACTGTATAATAATTTAAGGATTTCTTTAGTTGTTTGCTTTTAAATTGTCTTGACCTGTCAATCAAAATTTCTTACAGACATAAAAAAGAAGCTGCATCAGAAAATCCGCCAATTTTTTTTCGCTTTCAAAAATAAATTGTTTCGTTAAATTCAATAAAATAAGATATATAGCAAATTGCTTGCTTTACCGAAAACCCGATATAAAGAACGTCGAAATTTATTACATTAACAATCTTATACAGCGAACTCTATATTCATTTTATACTGTAGATAATAAATTGTAAAAACAATCGCATAATAAAAAACAAAATGGAATGAAAAACTTTGTCCGTTTTGAATAAAACCAAAAAGAAACGTTTCTCCAACTACCCTTTCCTATAGTTCCAGCACAATGCATATCATGTGTAGGGGTCATCTCCTGAGTGCTGGTCCCAGATAAAACAAAAACAAAAAACAATGGTCCAAAAAATCATCCATCTGTACGTCAGTAAGGAACAGGTGCTGGTTTCTCGATCAAAGAAAAAACATTACCAAATAAATGGAATTGCACTAAAAATAAAAGCCAGCGAAATACATAAAATAATTTATAATGGTGATTTCCAAACAAGTGATGGCCGGTTTTCTAGAATCAAGAAAAGATACGAGATTAGACATCTGAGATTTATGTGTAGAAAACTTAACATCCAGATTTGATTTAGTGAATCCGTTTGAAGAAAAATGGGAAAAAATTGTAGTAGAGCATACTTTAACTCGCGATACTATTTTCAAATCGTTGGTCTTGACAGAATAAAATTAAAAAAAATTTGCGTTTTAAGGAATTTTTTATGATTACGAAATTAAATCGTTCGTTATACCGGGATTTGCTGGTATAAAAAATTGTACATAAAAATTTTTATTTTTAAAGAAAAACATTTTTTAAAGGGAGATTAAATGTCATTCGCAAATACGCAGAATAATGGCTTGGTTTTAATTAGTTCATGTTATCGCGAGTTTACTATACACATAATCCTGCAATGCGATTCACTAACTTTTAATACGATAATCGTATCGTTAAAATTTTATCGAATTTGCAATTCAGTAAGATTTATATCGATATTCGTTATCGCTTCAAGTCAGCTGTTATTGTTAAGTTTGCGACAATAGTTTACGTGCTGTTTATTTTGTAGACTTTTCCCCTTTTTTATCCAAAAATATAATGTTTTTTTACAATAAACTAACAAAAATGCATCAAATGAACTGAAAACAATAAGAGAATATAAAATAAGAAATAAAATAAATAGAATAAATAAAAAAATTGAATAAAAAGTAAGAAATATAACATTTTTATGATTTTGCGGTATGAACAACTGAAAATGGTAATTTATCAATATGTTCACGAAAAATTTGCACTTTCACAAGGCCAAAACTGCCTGAAGGAGCGTTCCAATGCTTTTGCGATGTACTAGAGAGTTCTTAACTATTGTCTTGGCTACAATTTTTGTCTTAGTATTGGATCAAAAATCTCAATGGTTTGGCTGTTATAGGCCAAAATATCCAAAAAAACGTGACAAAAGTCTGATCAAGTCAAAATCGGGAAGCTCGATTTTCACCGTAGACGTATGGTCTAGTGGACTTTTTTGCTTAGTACAATCCCAAGAATCAGAAACGCGAAGCACCCATTAAGATTTTTTTCCTTCCATACTAATCGCCCCACCCTAATGTATGTACAGAATTAATCTCGTATATTACGACTAATATGTCAAAGCTAACTTCATTACAAATTTACGTTGAAGCTGAAGTAGGTTTGTGCAAAGTATTTCCTACTATATTTTTTCATACAAAAGTTGAAACGTCCGTTTTAAGTAAGAAATAGATACCTTCGTAGTTACGTCCGTTTGAATTTTTTTTAATAAAGTTACCATTTTTGATAGCAGGGGTCTAAAAATTTGCGTAAGCATGTAGTTTGATAAAAAAAACTCAAATTCAATCAAAAACTAGATTTTGAATTTTTATGTAGTTACGTCCGTTTGCATTTAAGGTGACGATATTTACCATTAAATGATATGCCTGTTTATTTCTTACGAGTATTTAAAAAAAATTCAGTTTTTTTGGTTATATAAAGTGCAGGAAAATAAATAATTTAAATTACATTTTTTGAAACATAATAAACAAATGAAATAATAAATAATATAAAAGAATGAAAATATTTTTGTTTTCGTATAGTTTCACAGAGATGCCATTTGATTTCTATGTTTTAACACGGATTTTTTTTTCCAATATTTTCCTGTTGTTAAGCAATTTTTTACATCGTGCATAACATGCACGTACGGCTGACACCGAAACAAAAATTTTGATATTTCTCAAAAATATGTGTCTATGATTTTAGTTTTTTTAAAACATCGAAGAAATTACACGAATTCTTATAGCGTAGACAGACGACAGCGTTAATCTGCATTAAAAACTCACTAATGTGAATTAAAATTTTACCCTGATAGACGACAGTTAGAACGATATTATCACAAAATAGGACCTCAATGAGCAGAAAAAAAACGGCACACCGACTTCGCTGCCAACGTTAATTTTCCAATTTATTTTTATCATGTTTTATTTTTAGTTTTCAAATCGTCCTCCCCCCCTTAATGCAAAATAAAATCAATCTGTTTGTGGTATTGTAGCTTCTAAACAGCTGGTGTTTATTGTGATTTATTTATTTATTTATAATGAAAAGTAATTTGATCGGCAATACTCACTGTTACAGTACACTTGAGAAATTTCATTTATTGGTTTGTTTTATTTATTTTTTCTTTTTTTTTTTGTGTTAACTAAGCAATTTTTGTTGAACAAGATATTGAAAGAGCCAATAATGAAGAGCAGAAAAATCGATAAGAAAATTAAACAATTTCAATATTTTATTTTTTTCCACGGCATTGTTGTCGAAATGCAAGTCATGCGAATTTTTGTTGAGGTATTTATGTAATTGGCCAGGAATATAGGAATTTCACGTAGAATTATTGCTTCCTAGAAGCTTTCTTTTTATGATGGACACCATGTTAGAGAATCATTTGTTGAAACGCATTTGTCATGATTTCGCTACAAAGGATAGATTATGTTTCCAGAAATTTAACCACATTCTACTTTGACACATTTCTTTTACATAAATTTGTTTCGTAAAAAAATATAAGCTGTATTATACACTACTTGTTAATGAATTTTTTCAAAGAACTATTATGCTCAGAAGAACATTAAAATAAGGTGCTTCCCCTAATGTTTGATAAAGTTTATTCCACATACGATTACTTTTGAAAGTTGTTTGAAGAGTTTTAATTTAAGTTTATTGAAAAATGTTTGTATGCTTCAACTGAAACTTTTAATCATGGCTACAAACCACGCCTCAAGTGCTTTTAAATATAAAGCAATCAATGATTTAAATAAACAGTTTTTATTGTTATGAAATTGGTGCAAAATCGTTCAGTGATGTCGGGTTTAATAAAATATAACAAATTGGTAACGTTTCTCTTAATCATACTTGACTTGCCAGACGTAGAAAATCTTTATGAAAATGGAGTTTTACAGCCAAACTTAAATGGTAGCAGATTTATATTTTCAAACTTAAATAAAAAACGTAATAATTGACGCAAAGTTTTATTAAGAGCATTGAACGATAGAATGGAAATGCGGATTTTATTTTTTTAAAGAGTATGTCATCCAGATCCTTCAGATCCTTTTTTAAAATTTCGTGAATAATCGCTCTTGGAAGTCCAAGTCAGGCTGCTCTTTTCCGTATTGCGGATTTTCACGTAAACTGCTTTCAACCAGTTCAATGTTTCGGATCGACTGGGGCCTGGCCGTGTGCCATTCATAGCCGAAGCAGTTGCGCGGAATATCTGCACCCACGATCGAATTAAATTAAAACTCGGTCCGTCACTTATTCGCCGAATACCGAACTTTGAACAAAATTGTCGACGAGCAATTACGTAAGAATCATTACTCTTAAAAAATGTATTCACAGCGAACGCGCGATGCTGACTCGACCGCTGCGACATCGTGACTGACAAATCTGAACAATCGATACTTCCAACGCCACCACCCTCCCTCCGCACCGTTTATTACTTTTTGAAATAATCGTATTTAAAAATATGAATTTCCCACCAGACACCCTGTATAAGTATGGATTGCTAAAATGTCTGAAAGAAGTGACCCAGAGTCACATAGTAAGCAAATATCTTTTTTTTGTAGAATGTTCATGAGCATAGTAAACCCGACGAGAGGTTCTGCTAGGAACCCAACTTCTAAATCACCATACCGATAGACAAATGCTCTATGCATTAGACAAGAACAGAGAAGCCTTTTCCACTAAATACTGATTTAACCAATAAATATCCATTAAATGAGAATGTGCAGTAATACTCCCTATAAAACGGTAGATTAGTTACGCGATAAGTGTAAAACTCATTTAACGAGCATTCTTATTATTGCAGTATTGCTGTGGGAAATCCCTACGTTGTACATGAGCGTGAAAACACGTGTTATACGAGTGACATGAAATTGCCTAATAAGGAAATGCATTATAAGCATACCGTTTTATTGGGAGGATTACTGTATTATGGCTTGTAATCAGCGTTACCATATATTTTTTAAGAAAAACTTTTTCTTTAAAAAAAAAACTTAATTTTTCAACAAAAAACTTTTTTCCACAAAAGTGTCCAAATAAAGAAAAAAACACAAAAATTTATATTTTGAATTAATTTTTATTCAAAGTAATATAAACAAAACAAACAAAAAAAGTGAAACAACAACAACACACTTATTCTTCCCACGATTTTGAGTAGAGCTGCATTTTTTTTTAGGTTTTCTTGGAGCCTCTGATATGTTTGTAGCATATTCTAAGCTATTTTCTCCTTTTGCATTGCTGCTTAACTAATAACACCAAAAACTAAAATATTCCGTTACCTTACCGTTTCTCTTCAAATATTTATCCATGCTTTTTTGAAATAGAAAACTTTTAAAAAAAAAAATGGAGAAAACAGGCATAAAAAAATATATTATTAATACGGCACAGTGGTATTAAAGAGGGAATAGAGGTAGTTAACACAGTTGGAGGAGTAAAAAATTATAAGATCGTGGCAAAATGAAATAATATTTTCATCATATATACTGTAAATTGAAAATTAATAAACAAAATTTGAAAATTTGTATGATTTAAAAAAAAAACATATTTTTGAAGCTAAAAATTTAAAAACTTTTTGACATTTCAAAAACCTTGAAACATTAGGAAAAAACTTGAAAAATGGAACGCTGCTTGTAATAAAAAAAAGAGTATTATATGAAGTATGCTTGAATTTTGTCCAATACTGTAGATAATTTATTTTTGCGTGTTCCCAGAAGTAATTGTTGATTTTGCAACAAAGTTCTTGATATTTTTTCTATTTTGTTAAATCTGCTCTACTTTATTGCTTTTTAGAAGTATTTTGCAAAGCTTTTGTAGTTGACTGAACAATACAATGCTTTTTCCAGCTTTAAGTGCTTCAAATTTTTTTTTTCTAAGTACAATCGCTCGACAACAATGTCACTAAGAAAAAATGTTATTCTTGTTGTATTTGTCAGATTTTCACTATTTCCTTATGATTTGCCTCTCCCACCCGCCAACATTACTGTCATATATTTTCACATAAAGGTGTATGTATTATTTTTAATATTCTGCCCTCTATCTGTATGTCGTAGTTTAGTTGAAATAAAATTGAAATGTTTTAAAATTTTTGTTACTTTGCGCACTGTAAACGTAAAGAAAAGAAAAGCAAAAAAAAAAATATGTTCAAGACCTGGGTGTGCGGGTCAGAAGCAAATTTTTCATTTATTTATATATTTTTTGTTTGACATGCAGAGGCGTCTGAACCGGAGATGACAGATCAGGTTTTAATTGCGGTGCAATAGAAGCTGGAAAAACGTAGCAGTTTGTTTTTGTGGTGCTTAACTTTTTTGAATTCTTAACTTTTCCGTAATAAGAAAAATTTATGGTTAATTAGACGCTATATACGAGTATATATTTTTTAATATGTACAGATCCTTTAAATTTTAAATTAATTTAAATTCTTAAATTTTCCAAAAATTGGTGTAATCCAAAAATTTATGGAAAAAAAATTGACTTGACCGGGCCGGGAATAGAACTCTCGCCATCAGCAAATTTAATGGAAAATTAAAATTTTTTTGTTTAGTTTTTTTTTGCTGGCGATATTCGGTATTTTTAGTACAAATTTGCAATGTTACCATATATTTTTGCCGTACAAAATATGGTAATGTCACCTAGTTTGACTTTTTTTAACTATCGCTGAAAAATACCTTGCTGGATCAAAGGATTAAGATTTTATTTAAGTTTAGCAAAACTACAATTACATATAATTGACTTGCTAAAAACTGGAGCTAAAGCCCGTATGACACTACATTTATTTTTCATGAATTAATATAGAATGGATAGAAAGGGACGGCAAATTCAGAAAGAAACAAACACAATATAATGTTTATATTTTTAACTGCTGCCTCTTCATTTTAATTAAAAAAAAAAAAAAAAACGCTAACGAAAAATGTACGATCAAAAAATAAGTTTAAAATCGCTCAAATTGTTCATAAATCACAAAGTTGTCAACATGCAAAAAATTTTAAGCTCCAAACGTCAATTTTAAGTTGAAACTTTTTACATTTTTTTTGACAGTTACTAATTTTTTATCGATAACACTAGTGAACGATTTGAAGTTTTTGCATTTATCTTAATATATGTAGTTGTACTCTTCGGACCTAATTAATTTTCCCTTAACAATATATTTGTACTCTGCTCCAAAATTTTAACAATACAGAAAAAATGTAGTGTCATAAGGACTTAAGTGAAGCGTACTTAGTTATGGTTATGGTAAAGATTATGGTCTCGTCTTGAAAAGCTCCTGCGTTATATAGTGACAAAATACGTATTACACGAGTGACGTGAAATTGCGTAATTTGCAAATATCTTATTTGAGTACCGCATTATAGGGAGGATTACTGTATAGTATTTTTTTTTTTATATTTTTTTTCAATATCGTAAATTTATATTGGACAATAGCGCATAAAACCTACAATTAAAAAACGAAACCATTTGAAATTATTCGAAGCAAAACTCGTAAAAACCTAAAGTTGCGTGTTTGTAAATGCCACTTTTTTTCTCTGCCAATAAAAGTTAATTTCTATTGGACTTCCATAAGCCAACCTTGGCGATCATTATTATCGTCATTTATTATGAGGTGTTAAAAAGATTTTAATTTCAAAACTGATTTTCAATTGTATTATTTATATATGTATGTACATGGATAATTATAATATGTACATACAGATAAATGTATGTACAATGTATTTTGTTATTAACAAAATGTTGTTCGTGTATTTGGTGATTCTAGTGTGATTTTTTTTTTAAGGTGCTAAATTCATTTTCTTATTTCAAATAAAACAAAATCGATAACTTTTTTGAACATCAACAAATATCAACACACACACTCGCACGCACACTCATTTATTTCATGTACGATTATTTGCTCTCTTGCAAGTGTTCAATAAAAATTTTTTTTTAATTTAAACTAAATAAAATTAATTTCAAATCAAAATATGTTTAAAGTGCTTTTAACAACAATTGCTGCTTCTGCTCTCTCTTCTATTTACAGTTTAATTAAAAAATAATAATAAACAAAAACAAAACAAAAAAAAACACTACAAACAACACTTCAACACCAGCTGTATTTTATTGACAACAATTTGAGAACATTGCAAAGAATTAATAAAACAGAAGGTATTTATTAATTTTAGTTTTTCCTCTTATTACTTTTGTCTTTTTTTGTTTGTGTTATTTCTATTAAATAATTTTTCTCAAACAGAATCCAGAATTATGATTTTGTGAGTGATATTTTTTTACGAGAAGGAAAATAAAAATATTAGAAATTGTGTGTGTAGTAGGGAGAAATTTGTTCAGGATTTGTTTTATGTTTCATTAATGTTTCCTTCGAGAACGTGTTCTGTGTATTAAATTTGAAGACCGTCATGCCATAAAATGTCAATGGCAAGATAAATGTCATATTGCTTGCTGGCCATACGGCTAATGACACACATTTTGACAAGTGTCAGTCTGTATTATTTACAAGCCTACGGGAAGTAAGTCGCAGTTAACTTGGTATTGTTTTTTTTTTCGTGTTGATTGTTCATTGTTAATGAACTGCGACATTCATGTCATTTACGTGTAAACAAAAAAAAATATACCTGGAGCGGGACATCCGAATCCACAACATTGCAAGAAAAAGCAACAATGCAACGTAACGTAATCCGTTAAAGTGGCAAAAACTCTCAATTAAGAACAAAAAATGCATAAAAAGCAGTTCGTTTACGAAGAGCACGCATATGTGAATTTAATGATTTCGATTCCCGAAAGTGCATTGCACTTTTCACTTTATTTATTAAAAATATTTTGCATTTTAATGTTCTTTTTTAAAGTGAAATGACTGTAGCGGAACAAAAAAGTGTAAATGTTTCAAATAAATTTTTCAAATTTATACCAGAAATGCTACCCGCTTTTGGTTGAAACAAAGCACCATTACCATTTCTGATGGCAAATATTTTTTACGGTTCAGAAATATGTAAAGGGCTTAGAAAAACACAGTCATCTAAAATTTCTTTGATCTTCAGCAGCGTCTGTGCCAATGCCTTGGTCCCACTTCGCTATCTGTCCCTTCTCTACACTATCCCTTAAGGTGCCACAAAACAAAAAAAAAAAGAAACGAAGTGACAAAAAGTAACATCCCGCCAAAAATTACAGCATTTTCGGGCTTCGAGAAATCAAATGTTCTGTTCCTCTTTTTTGTTTGAAAATGTTTCTTTTTTGAAATTCTTAAAACTTCTACCCGCATATTCATAAAATTTAAATTGCATTCGAAATGTATTTTATTTGAAATTTTTCATACAAAATTTTCTTAACATAAATTTTTTTTATCTTGGACCAGCACTCAGGAGATGACCCCTACACATGCGAAGACATTTGATTTGAATTTTCCTACGTCAAATGTGACAAAGACCTTTGCAGGGAGTTTATTCCACATACTTGCTGTTCGGTCGAAAAAGAGTTCTCAAAGTGATGGTCCCTTAATGATTAACGCATTGTGCCCAGGAATGAACGGGTTTCGGGAACAAGTGCCCTAATTTCATTAGAGCACATTCGATTGTGGTAACAATAGAACAGCGAACCACACCCCACATTGCGACGATGCTCAAGGGAGTTTCTTCGATTTCTCCTGTACGCGGTCGAGTATCTTCCAAATAGTCTTTGAAGCACCGGTCCATACTTGAGAGTTGTATTCCATTTTCGGTCTGGTGTAAGCGGTATAAATTATAAGGAGATCAGATGGGGTGAAGTATGTCTTACACCGTCTTAAAATGCCGATGCACTTCAATACTTCATTTGAGACCTGAAAATTGTGCTCAGTCCATCGAACATCCCACTGGATTCTCATGCCAAGAACATCAAGAGGTTTTGATTCCTTCATGTTTATACCGCCGGCTGGCAACCAGAATGTTTTAGTTGTGTGAAAAGCATGAAATTTAGACAACTGGAGATACTGCAGGGTCGATCTGCATTACCATTTTTAGCAACTGACAACCGAACTTCAGTCGCATTGCAGGTGGCATCCACAAATTTTGTAGTTGCCAAAAATCACCACAAAGCACTGCGGTTTGAACAACTGCAGTTAATGCAGTTTAGATCTGCTTTATTATTTTTAGCAACAGGGAACTGAACAACAGCTCGGTTCGAATCCATAATGGAGCCATTTTAGTAACAGATGGCAACGTTCACTCCTGTCAGATCAACCAAGCTTTAGTCGTTTTGAAATTATTCCTCTAAGAGGTGTAGTAAGTCGCCACGATTTTTCAAAAGTGTTAATCCGTACATAATATCTTATATGGGGCGATGCCATACACTATTAGATTAGTAGTCATTTACTATTTGCCTCCTGCCCTTAATGGAAAACACTTTGATCCTAGAAAATTTATCAAACTTGTTTTCAAAAATCCATGAATAATTTCAACAATGTTTCCTTAATTTTTCGCACTTGAATTGCTGTGTGGAAATTGCATTTCCAACTTGGAGATTCAGAATTTTAATTAAAACCAAAGAAGTTTAATTCTCTAATTGAGACATGCTTGTTTGTTTCACTTTCCTCACTCAACGCCTGTGAAATCACAGTATTTCATTTCGCCGCATATGTTTCTTTACTCGAACAGCATCTTCTACTTTGAACATTTGTCTTCTTTGTGATTTTGCTGCAAATATTTTTCACTGTTTTTTTTTCTATAAGCGTACTTTGAGTTTAAAAAATATTTTTTTATTGCCACCACAAAGAAAGAAAAAGAAGTGAGAAATGTGAAAAAACTTTCTGCTTCAGCTGATGCTCATGGGAGCACAAGCAACCCCAGTAACATGGGAGTGTGATTGAGTGTGTGTTGCACTTTTGAAAAAAATTGTTCTTCGTGTGGTGACAACAACAAAAATAGCAATCATTTGGGTGCTTCGAAACAAAAATAAAAAAATTAAATGAAATAAAAATATTCAAGAAATAAAAAACTTTAAAGGAACATGACAACTGAAAACAAAAAAAAGTTGCTCTCTACTGTCGAATTGCAGTTTTCCTTTAATTTTCTACGCAAAGAAAATCAGGAAAAGAAAAAATGCGAGAAGAAATATAATGTTGGTGAAAAAAAGTAACACAATTCGAATTTTTCTTTGTGACAAATCAAAAGTGCATCCACCAATACGCTGGCATTTTCCTGCTTCACATGCATACATACACACGCACGGATACACTCACACATATGAGCGATATCTCATTGAAACTTTTTCCTTGTGCATGGTTCACATTTCTCTATGCACTTCAATTAAGTTTTTCTGCAATTTTTTTCTTGGCTGCTCTTAAGAGTTGCCAATGAATAAAAGAAACGAAGGGAAAATATTTTTGCTGTGCATAAATTTTTGCAAAGCATACCAAGTTTTTTTCCTGCTTATATACACATTTCTAATAGTCCTATATTATATGGGAGTTTTTGTTTAAATATGAGATAATGCTTTGCCTCTTTAAAATATTGGGTTTTAGGTTAATCGATGAGTTGGCATTAGCAGCAGCACAATGCAGCATATAAATAGGCCAGCTAAACCAAACACGGAACTAAAATTAATAATCGTTATTCATTTTGACTCGCATCGAATATATAAAATGAAATAAATATGTAACTAATCTTTCAATTATCAAAATTCATTACGATTATTTATCTATGTTTGTTATATGGTTTATCTGGTCTGTTTGGTGCTAATATAAAAATCTTCAGTAGACCTTTAACCAAATTCTAGAAAAAAGCTAAGCAAAATTTCACATGCTTATAGAAAAACTTCCAAAAAATATTTGAGAATTACGAAATATAAAGGGTGGTTAAATTTTAAAGGCCGATGTTGATTTTGAATAAAACACAAATTATTTAGGAAATTATTGTAATTTCTTTTTATTATGATAATATTGGTATGGTTCAATTATGTATGGAATAAAATATCGGACAAATGGCCGCCGCGACTTCGGCGGCTTAATTCCATCCGATGGTCCAAATTTTCGATGACTGAGGCATAATTCAGGTTCTATGCCATTGATGTGCCGAATTATCTCATCCTTTAGCTCTTGAATTGTTGCTGGCTTATCGACGTACACCTTTTCTTTCAAATGACCCAACGGTGTCAAATCACATGATCTTGGGGGCCACCACGTGAGATAACACGGCCATTGAATTTGTCGCGCAAAAGAGCCATTGTTTCATTAGCTGTGTGGCAAGTGGAACCGTCCTGTTGAAACCACATATCGTCCACATTCATATCTTCCCATTCGGGCCATAAAAAGTTCGTTATCATCTCACGATAGCGAACACCATTCACAGTAACTGCCTGACCGGCCTAACAAAACAAACCAAATAGCTTCTTTAAAAATGTTTCTTATACATACAACAAACATTTTATTATTTGATTTTTAATCTATTTAAAATTTATTATAAAATCTATTAATGACGAGTTTGAAAGATTTTATAATATCCCATTTACGATTTGATATGCTCATTCTGCAGAGAGATCGCTAAAAATGTTCTTCTAAAATCAAATAATTACGCAAAGAATTTGGCTCAATGGTGCAAACGTCTAGAAAACAGCTGGGGCCAATAGAATTCTCAACTTTGAGGTTCATTATTACTATTTGGTGAAAAAAGTTGCTGATAACTAAAACTAATTTTAACCAAAATCATATTTTTTATTTGCATTATAAATTTGTTATTATTATGCGGCAAGGAAGCACCACGACATAGAAGATCTGTTGTGCAAAGTCCACCATATTAGACCAATCCAAGCACTATTTGGTGTTTCACAGCTTTTGTGTAGGCATCGCAATTCCACTGAGATGGTTAAACCTCTGTCTGCCGAGTGCAGAACAGCCGTAAAGAACGAGATCAATTTTGTTAAGGTGGTACCACAGGCCACAATGGCCTGTAAAGTACACCGTTAACCGGCTTAAGCCCGCCTTTTTTTAACTTGGGCCAGCACTCAGGAGATGGCCCCTACACATGCTCTCTGATGTCAAGCAGACGTATTTAATTTTGAAGCTTCGTTTTTAGTACACAATACCGACGAAGGAGGACGTTCTGATGTGGTTGTGGATTGGATACAGCTGAAGACGTTACTGTTCAGTGACTATGCTTTCGCCATTGCAACGTTGCGACAACAACTGGCACAAAGTCACACACAAATGCACATCAGCAAAAATTCGAAATGTTTTTATGAGTCTGAAATTGAAACGTGCAGACTACTGCGACCATCGCCACCCTGAGGCAAAGCAGCCTATTTGAGTTTCCCTATTCGGGATCCGGAAGCGTTTGGCCTGCCACTGGCCGGCAGTGGGCAGCGAATTCCCTTTCCTCCCAGTTTCTAAGAATTTCATTTCTGTGGTTATCGTCAGTCCACAGAACGGCTTGCAGCCAATTAGTAGCAAATTTGCCCCTCGTTTGTATTTGCATAATCGCGGCAGCTCTGTTTACAGCCCATTACAATGTTTCCCACTGTTGTTTTTTTTCTAAAGTATAAAATAACAAGCAACAAAATTGAAAAGAAAAAAAATAAACTTAAGAAGAAAATATGCTTGTGAAAATGTAAAAAAAACTTTTTTGTCACAATTTTAAGTTTTACACTCAAGTTTTTTATTTCTGTTCTTCGTTTTTCCCGTTGACGTAGTGTGTTGTGATAATTGTTCCTTTTATTTAGTTTTTAATTTTACACACCCTTTTCTAACCTTCTTCTGTTCTGTATTTTTTATTTTTTTACCAAAATGCCTATTCAAATACATATACAAGTATGTGTGTGTATTTTAGAGCGATTGCCAGGAAAATAATTTTACCCTTCGCAAATTATAGCACTTGGTTAGTTTTCTAGTCTAGCGGCACTGTTGCCAATTTAGAGATTTTGCCGCTAAATTTAACTTTTTTTTGAATCGCAACATTCTTGTAAGTAGACTCGCAAGTTCGAAGAAATGTGACTGTATTGGTGAAAAAGTTAGAGTGTATTGAGTTTTTGAGAACCAAAAAAAATTAAATACTGCTTCCAAAATTTTAATTATTTTTTGCTGGGATGCTGATGCTGGTTAAAAGAAGCCCGGATAACCGAGGTTCAACTGTATGAGATTTTTTTTTGTTTTTCAAAATTCATTTCTATAATTCGGAAGCATTACTGTGACCTAAAATACTGTTCATTAGCCAAAAATATTAGACAAAAAATTATAACAAAGAGAAACTTGAAGACAAATTACAGTTCAAATGTTTGCTGGGCTATTTCACACATAAACATGTAATTTGTTGTGGTCATAACTTATACGGTTATGTTACTTTTTATTGTTGTTGCTTTTGCTGTCGCCATTGTAATCGTTGTTTTTGTAAAAATTAAATATTAAATACCAGTGTGGGAACAATAAACAATATGTTGTCGTTTTTTTTTTTTGGTTTCATTTTATTGATAAGGAAACCGAAAAAAGTAACATGTCATTGAAAATTTATTTATTTTATGTACAAAAAGCAACAAAACAAAAAAGAGAAAAAAAAGAAAGACACAACTAAAATGAGAAAATGACACGAGACTGAAATTTGATATTGGCTGCAAATGGATTTTTAAGTATCTACGAGCATGAGAAAGAAGTTGCTGTTCATAAAATTAACGGGAAACGAAATTTATACATATGAAATAAATTCAAGATTTTTATTTTGTGGGGATTAAGAAAATTCTTTTTGCACGTAAAATTTTGCAGGAACACCCGATGACCATTGACTTGACTTTTGTTTGTGGCAAATGGCGATTCAATCCCTTAAATCGTCCTTGGCATCCTTGGTTGCTGTTGTGTGCTGAATGTTTAGATCATTGATGCTGCAACCGAAGAGTTATACGTTTAACAGCGGTCTCCTTCGACGGCGTTGGACCAATGAAACTTCAAAGTGGCTCTTTTTTTAGTTTAAAAATGAATACGTCCACTTAACAATAGAGACGCAACAACTCTGCTTTTCAAGTGAACAGAATACACAACCGCATAGTTGTGCAAGAATTACGTCTTATTCCTATCGGTTTACCACTATCTATGTATCTCATCTCTGCATTATCCTGTTCCAAATAGTTTTAGGGCAGTGAAAGAATTTTGCTTTCTCAACTTCGACTGTTGACGGATGACTTTCGTAAGCAAATGTGTTGTTTCTGCTTTTACTTGCGATAATTACAAAAAGTAAAGAAAAAGCAATTTAAAAGCAAGTAAGAGAGCTATAATCGGCTGTGCCGGATCTTAGATACCCTTCACTACACGTTATATCCCATATTCGTGTGAATTTCCGCCTACTCGTTTAGTAATACCGGATTTTTATCTAATTTTTGGATCTATTCATTTGGACCACTATATAACTTGAAATAGCCCACTCTACGTGTAAACCAAATTTCATCGAATCGGTTAGGCGGATTTCTATTTCTATTCTTAAGGAGCACTCTAGACCAACTTTATTTTCATACATATTTGTCTACAAGTTTATCTGAACATTTTTACCAAATTTCATCGAATCAGTTCAACATTTAGGTGTTCCGAAATTCGCCCTATTTTTCGGAACCATTTATAAAGATAAAATTTTGCAGTCTGAAATGTTTACATGCGTATGTATGCACTAGTATGTATATTTTTAATGGAATAAACGTAGTAAATTTCATTTAAATCGGTTAGGTCCTTTAAAAAATTATATATTTAGTTTATAAAATGACCGAAGCGTCACACAGCGGATCAATTTGGTGTTAAGCAGTCTGCCTAGTTACCTACAAAGGCTACATTTCACCGAAATCCATCCAATCGTTTTGAAGTTACGGACTTTTTTGTACTAAAATTTCAAATAAAAAACGAGGTGGTCGTGTTTTATTTTTGCTGCAGCTCGGTAACTATTGAACTGATTCGGCTAAATTTAAATAGCAACCTATTCAAGTCTACTACTGACCGATTAACACTAAAACAAATTCTCTGTGATGTTTAGTTTGGAAGGAAAGTTGATTTCAACGGACACACAGACAGACGGATAGACGGACATGGCGCAATAAACTTCTCTATTCATCACATTTGTGAAAATAAATAAATTTTTTTTTCAGAAAAGAATAATAAAGAAATTTTACACGGAATTTTTATGACGACTGCTGAAGCTTCTGCTGCTCGTTTCTTTATTCTTTCTTTGACTGAAACTGCAGTTATTTTCAGAAGGATTCGCAGTAAATGAAATGAAACTTATAGCAGTTTTTTAAACACTGAATCAAACTGTTTGTTTGCAGTGAATTTTTTTTAACCAAATATTAGAGTCAACGAGAAAGAAGGAGGAGCACAAATTAACTGCCTCGTCCACGGTCGCTTAATTACATGCAAAACAAAAGCAACATTTAAAATGTTGTAGCAAAGAACTTTGGAGTTAAAAGAGGTCATTGAAATGACGGGCTCACTTCGTTCGCAAACTACACAAATCTAATAACAGCAATTCTTTTGTCGAAAGGTTTGTCAACCTGCGTAATATGCAAATTTATCGAAGGTGTATCAAAAATGCCTCTTTTGTGAAAATTTTAAAAAAATGAAAACGCATGAAAAAGTTGCCCTGGCCATATGGGCTTAAGAGAGCTGCTTTTCTTAATAAAAATTATTAAAAATTAATATTTATTTGTATTTTATGTATTTTTTTTATAATTTATGTATTTTAGTTTTTAGCTTTGGAATGGCGAATACGAATGTCCTGAAATAGGCGAATATACGGCGATACGAATACGAATATTTGTTTCATCACTAATTTCTACTTCATTTATTTTTATATCCCTGCTATTATTTCTACAACGAGCTCCGTTTCTGAAATAATTTTTCAAGATTTTCTGTGATTAATAATTTTACTGTTATTTCCATTAAATGTACGTTCTTTCAGGCCAAGTTCTGATAACTAAAGAATAAAACTTTTCTTTGAAATATGTTACAAAAGCAACTGCTAGCACAAATCTATGATTCTGAGGCTTCAGTGAAATCCATTTACTAAAACGAATAATGAAATAATAAAAGAAAAATTTACAATAATAAATTTCAGGTCATAAAAATGTTCATGCAAATGCTAAATAATATAATTCACAATAACATATGATACAAATAAATAAACAAACAAACAAACAAACAACAAATAAAATTTATATAAAATAAACAAACTTGTCTACAAACAGCAGCAACTGCTGCAACAACATCTGAATAGATATTCTAGCCGAGTTCTCTTTTATTGTTTAAATATATTTCACTATTTGTTTTTGTTATATATATGTATATTATGTATTTATACACACACATATATATATATGCAAGTACGTACATTTATTATTGCTGGATGTTGGCAGATTGACTGTATGTAGCAGGTGGGTTTATTTTCATCAGTGACTGGCAAGCAGCGCTAACACAAGTACAATTGAAACAAAAATAATCATTATCGCCTTCATCGTAAAAATATTATAAACGAGTTAAGAGTTTTTATATGGTCTTCCATTTCCTCAACGAGTACGAGCATCTAGCTCGCCTAGTAGAAACACTTCGAATCGAATGAATTCGAATTTCCGATTTTTTCTAATTTCTGGATGGGGCAAAAAAAAAATAAAAATTCAAATCAATAAAAGTAGAAAGTTTATGACAATATTTCAAAGTCTGTAATATTTCTTTGTATCTTAAGATATACATATATAATACTGACAAAACGATATCGTCACAGAGCAGCAAAGATTTGTCCAGTATTTAGAGGAAAATAATTGATTGCTTTTGCACCACTTTAATAAGTTATTGACGCTTTCAGTAGTTGTGGAATTAAATACATTATTTCATTCCCTTTCAAGATGTTTTCTTCATTTTTTACAACAAAAAAATAATATCGCAAATTCTAATTTTTATTTTTAATTTCTGAACTTTTAATGTGTTACAACTACAGATTCTAATTTCGAAATTCGAATTACTGAGGATTCTAATTTCCTATCGTCTGCTGTTGATCTACTACATCAAATTTCCAACCCTATCCATTCGGTTGCAGACGACAGCAGCATTTGGCATTCTTATTCATTTGATTTTAGACCAACGTCGAGTGAGATCGGGGTGATGCTTACACATCGAAGCATGCCCGATCATGCTCTTTCATCTGTCATTATAGGTGATATAAGTATAGAGGCGTCAGTAGCCTCTTGGCATGAAAATTCAGTGGAAAATTCAAAGGAAGCATTCAAGTGCCTCGGTTTTTTAAGACGGTGTAAGACATAGATCACCCCATCTGATCTCTTTACTATTTATACTGCCTTCATACGAGCGAAATGGAATACAACTCTTGTGTACATAGTTTGTTTAAAAGAAAAGAAGAATTTTGAATTTTTTTTTTAAAGTATTTATTTATTCATCAATGTTCCCTTAAAAGTAATCCCCATCAGATATAATGCACTTATGCCAGCGCTTCTTCCAATCCTCGAAGCACTTCTGAAATCCGCTTTTCGCATTTTGCTTTCCTTTCATTAGTCTCTTCAGTTTTGGCAATAGGAAAATGTCGCAGGAAGCCAAATCTGCTGAATAAGGTGGTAGGGTGTTGTTTTCGCCATAAAATCACGAACAAACATTGATGTGTGAGCTGGTGCATTATAGTGATGCAAAATCAATGATTTTTTTTCACAATTCCGATCGCAAACGTTGGATAACTTCCTTGTGGTAGTCCGTATTAACCGTACGACCTGTTGACAAGAATTCATGATGCATCGAATAATCGAAGAAAACAAAACTCACCTTTTCTTTTGAACAAACCTCGTATGGCCGGTGCATCAAAGACTACTTTGAAGTTACTCGAAGGGCGAAGTTACAAAAAACGGCGAAGAAACTCATTGCGGACCGTGGGATAACAAAAAATACTTTCATATGGTAAAACCACGTTTTAGTAGTTGGTTTTAACGTAAAACAAACTTTTTCTTTAAAACGAGGCAGTGTGAAAACACTCTAAAGTGACCGCTTTGTATCCTTTGGTCGTCCTTGATCCCCCACTAAAATTTTCTCCTTTAAATTTTGTTGTGCCAAAGAGTTTTTAACGTTAGAAAATTAGAATGAAAACACAAACAATAAAGAATAGAAACGAAAAACAACAAATGAAAAGCGATAATATATATTTGAAACACTTTTAACTTGCAGGTTTGTTTTCGCTCTTTATTTATTTTATTTAATTTTTATTTATTTTTTGTATTTTGGTCTTGGTTTCTAACATTCAAATGCTTTCAGAGCTCTTAATGCATTTTTAAAAGGATTTTAAGTAGAACAAATTGTATGAGTTTGGATTGAATTTTAAAACACAAAAGATACAGTGAATGTTAAAAAAAAACTTTAAAAAATGGACTTTATGAAATATTAATTCCATTTAGAATTACAATTAAAATCTAGTACATTGTTATATTGTTGACAATGAATTATTGTCGCTTTTGATTTTAAAATAAATGTCCTTTCTTTTTTTTTTAATGTTTTACTACATCAAATTAAACATTTTCTAAAGAAGAAACTCTTTATCGGATATTATCGCAGATTCTAATCTAAAAACAGTTTGAACTCATAAAATCTCAAATATTCAGGTGAGGTAAAAAATTGTTTGCATAATTTCGCAATCAAGATGAGTTCCATAATAAAGAAAAACTTTTTATCGGAAAGTTTATTTATTCGAATCGAATTTTTGACCAAAATTCTATTAAAATGTATAGAAATAGGATGCATAATAGTGTTTTTACACTGAGTGGTTTTAAAGCAAAAGTTGGCTTCAACGTAAAACCAACTATTAAAACCTGGTTTTATTATATAAAAATGTTTTCTTAATACCCACTTAAAACTTTTTTGGAATTAATTTTATGTTGATTTAATGAAATACAACCTCGATTATCATGTACGAGTACTAAAGGCAGTGCTACCAAGTTAAAAAATTTAAAACAGATGCCAATTTAAATGGCGCTCAATGAAGTAAAAAAAAAATAAAGGAAAAATTTAGAAAATAAAGTCACTACAACAATTTAAAACAATGGACGCAGCCGGAACAACAAAAAAAAGTGCAATAAAAAGAACATATTGGATAGATCATAATGAAAATGCTTTCATTCAGTTGTGGGAGGAGAAAATAAATGATATTTTATTACACAAACTGTGCGTTAAAACCAGATTTAATTAAACTTACAGTGAGAACGCATAATCAGCTGTTTATGGTTTTAACGTTCAAAGCCGGTTTTAAATTTTAGTGATAAAATGAATTAAGTCGACAGCTTTTACTTGATTAAAGAAAATTGTTTGGTGTTTCTTTAATCTCGGACAATAATTCGATGTAATTTGACATTCGCAATAAAATGGAATATAAGAATTACATTAACTTCAGTTAATAATTGTTTTTTGTTTTTACAAGCAGTATGAATAAGGTGGAAAATGGGAGTAAACGTGGCACAAAGCAATTAGCTGAAAACTAGTGGTTAAATTAAACAGAAAATTTAACAGGGATTCCATAAATCGTGCAAATTTTTAGTTTAATTAGAAAGATTAGCAATAGAGACCTCCAAAGACTGGCAATATTCTAAAATAATTTCTAAAATAAAAATTAATCCCTAGAAGGTTTTTTTGTAAAAGGTACATTTTGCAAAAGATACAGTTTATAAAAGGTACTTTTGTTAAAATATAATTTTATTAAGATTATAATTATATAAGATTTTAATTATATTATTAATTAACCTTTTTTATTATATTTTTTGAAATATATTTATTAAGCTTGAGGTCTCTTTTTTTTATTTTATTATTCGATATTTCGTTAACAGGTTAAAGAGATCTCAAGCTTAATAAATATTTTTCAAAAAAAAATTATATAAGATTATTTTTTGTAAAAGTTATTCTTTGTAAAAGTAAATTTTTGTAGAAGGTACTTTTTTGTAAAAGGTACATTTGTAAAAGATATACATAGTTAGTAAACGGTACTTTTGTTAAAAGGTACTTTTTTTAAAATGATTCTTTGTGTGAAATGCACTTTTTGAAAAGAAACTTTTTGTAGAAGGTACTTTTTTGAAAAATGTACATTTTGTAAAATATACAGTTTGTGAAAGGTACTTTTGCTAAAAGGTACTTTTGTTAAAATATAGTTTTTGTTAATGGCATTTTTGTTAAAAGGCACTTTTTGAAGAAGTTACTTTTTGTAAAAAGTATTTTGCGTGAAGTGCACTTTTGCAAAAGGTACTTTTTGTAAAACGTACTTTTTGGATAATCTACTTTTTATAAAATACACTAAGTGTAAAATATTTTTTGTAAAGATATTTTATGTAAAATGTACTTTGTTTCTTAAATTAACTTTCTTTAAAGTCATATTTTTGTAAAAAATCCAGAACATCATGTGTTCAATCGCTCGTCCAGCCCGATGTGTCTGTGATAACAGCGCCCAATAGCAAAAAAATAATTAAAATGGCTCAGCTTCACTTAAAAATAAATGCCTGTTATATGCCCTTCCAAGTAGTTCCGGTGCAATGCATTCCATACGTAGGTGGCATCACCATAACACTGATCCAAGGGAAAAAAATTACATCTAATCTTACAAAGAAAATATTTTCAGACCTGTTATTTAAACTATATTAAAAAAGCAAATCCACATTTAATCATTGGATGTTGTAATATTTAAAATTGTGTGTAATTTTTTTATCTCGTTTAAATTTATTCCTTAACGACTCTGCTTTATGTCCTTCGATTTGATTTTCTTTCCGCCCCCCAAGCGGCTTAACCTTTAGCAAAATTTTATTGTCCAGCTTACGCAGATATATTTTATATTGACAAAAATTTTGCAAAAAATCACACAAAATGATATGCAATAAAAAAATGCTAATTTTGTTCTGATAAACAATTTATGTTCAAAATTCTTTTGTGGATTTTTCGCTGGAGGCGGCATAAACGTTCATTAAAAGAAAATTAAAAACAATGTAAACTCTAGTATCTCTCTTCATTGGTAATGTAGCATATTAATGGTTCGCTTTTAGATGGTAACCGACCATCAGTTGCCAGTTGCCCAATTAGTTATTAATGGCTCGATTATGGATTGCAATCGAACTTTAGTTGCGTTACCAGCCGACAACCAGAAGTGAGTGCGGAATGATTAAAAAGAAACTACAGCCCACAATTTGCGAAGAGCTTATAGCTGGTCTGCGGAAAGATCCGCGGTCTAAGCTACCTGCAGCCACCCGTATCGATATATCTACAACTATTCTATCGGCATCTGATACATTTTTTAAGTCTATAAAAATCATTGAAGGCCTAAAATTTATTTCCATTAACGATCATCTGATTTTAGTTAAATTGAGAGCAATCCACTTTTTTATTCGGGCAATGATTAGGTTAGGTTAGGTAGACAGGTCGCTGGTGAAAATAAGGAGCCCAGCCAATTGGGTCCAATTCATTGTGATACCGTTGTGATACCTGTGAAGAAGAAGAGAAGGCGGTAGAGAAGAATAGAATAGGTCAGGAAGACATGCATCAGTGGACGGGGATGTGATAGAGCGTTAAGAGTCCAGTACTAACCGAAGAAACGGACGGTCCGACGAATGCGGCGATGCTAACACTACAACCAGCCGCTGTCCCGTCCGTCCATATCCCCACGGCGGCCGCCCCCTCTCGCCAGATCATTCGAAACCTTAAGGATTACTAGTGGGGTTAACTTCCAGAGGAAAGGGATAGATAGAGCAAAGCTTCATTATTTTATTTTGATGTTTATTTTACTTACACAATACCGAAGAAGGAGAGCGCTCTGATGTTACTCAGGTGAATGAGCAGTACCTTTGCCTTCCGCCGACACAGAGCCACACTAATGCACATCAGAATAAAGCCTTGTGTTTGTATTTCATGACAGAAGGATACTGGGACTGAACGCTTGGTTATTGTAGTCAACGTGCCAACTACTTGAGCCAACGACAGCCGAAGGTTACGATCTGACTGGCTGATGGCTGGATGTAATTTGATCGGTTTGTAGTTTAAAATTTATTTCAAAAAAAATTACGATTTTACATCTACCGAACCGCATCATTTCATTATCTGGCGACAGTTTAGTTCCCTCAATATCTTTGCAATGGGGTTACGAGTCGGTAAACCGTTCTTGAGGTATGAGACATTTACACACATGCATACATACATACCGAATCGACTCCCATAACCTCAAAACGTCGATTTTCGAAATGTTTCAGTAAAATCAATAACTTGCTCTAGCGGAAGTTAATTAAGCGAATTCAATATTTTATAATTTAATGTAGAAGTCACTTTAAGCTTTGCCTTGTCACAATACAATGGAAACTGTTCGCAAGTGTCACAATTGAAAATACAAATTCAGCTGCTCTGCTACATTTTTCAATTTTCTCTCGGTTCCTTAAACGTTCTGTAACTGAAATGTCAATCACTTTAATGCGCTTTGCGTTTCTTCCTTCCTCTATAAAACTCTTAGTAAATTCAAACAAAGTAATCAATTTTATTTACTTTGTTCCTTTTATTTTGTTTATTTGTTATATTTTTTTTTTAATAGATTTAAACAAATAATCTGACATACCGTTCAAATACAGACATTCACATTTAAGCCTTCAAAGTTGTTGGGTGCTTTAAGGCCTTCTTTCGTTTTTCTGGCTTTAATTTTTTATGTTTGTGCCGCCAGGTTTCAATTTCATTATGAATGACTTTATAAAAGAAGAAAAGAAAACTTGTGAATGTGAAAAAGGTAGTGAAAAAATGTTTGAATAGAGAAGGTTCTAAGGATAATTTTAATATGGCGAACAGGACAAGGAATAGGGAAAGGAACACTGAGTGAATCTGTATGGCTTAGGTTTTTTTTGATCTGCTTTTGATGAAGGTTTATGCCGCCTCTAGCGAAAAATCCACAAAAGAATTTGGCCATAAATTGTTCATCGGAACAGAATTAGCATTTTTTTTTGGCATATCCTTTTGTATGATTCCTTACAAAATGTTCATCAATTTAAAATATGTATGTTTGCGTAAGCTGGCCAATAAAAAATGTTGCTACAGGTAAAGCAGCATGAGGGCGGGAAGGAAGAAGATGAAATTGAAGGACATAAAGCAGCGGCGATAAAGGATTATATTTGAAAGAAAACGAATTGTTTTTGCTGACAATTTCAAATATTTCAACATCAAACGATGTATATGTTGCTTGTTACTTTTCAGATAACAAGTCACCCTTTAAGAGTAGCCATGCCAACTTAAACTTAAACTTACTTGAAAATTTAATAAAAACTCTTTCCCCTGTTGAAATTTTTTTTTCGCATTCCATTCAATATGATTTTAATTTTATTTTGCAATATTTTTATAGTCATTTTAGCATTTTTTTTTTGAAATTAAGAAAATAATTTTAAGAATTAAATTAAATTTTTATTTGGTTTGGATAAAAATTCCATGGCATTTGTGTTTTAAAATTTATATCTGATGAATGATCACCATGTTAATGGGGGCCAAGAAACACGCTTAATTTCCTGTAATCACATTCCCACCAAAATATATTTCGCGAGGCTTCATGTTCATCGTGACTTGAGTTGCTGAGGTTATTTAATTGAGTTTTTAAAACAAAAACTCATGTGGCACATGTTCATAACGTAGACAAGCCGCATTAGCGCTGGCAAAGTGAAAGAAATATGGAAATATGGTGGCTTTGAAAATCGACACGAAGCCTTTCTTTATGTTTACTCCATATTCGGAATTTTTTCGAGTTGCCTGACTTATACTTGCATAAAGAAAATAATTTGTGTATATCCTAAAAGTATGCAAAGTTTCATGGATCACTGGCGATCAAGCAGACAATTTACATTAGCGCCAGCTAAAAAAAAAAAAAAATGGATCTATGATGGCTTTGAAAATCAACATAAAACCGTTCATTGTTTTTACTCCATATTCGGCTATTTTCTATTGTGGCAGACGTAAAGAAAATACTTTTTTTATATCCTAAAAGTATGCAAATATTCATAGATCACATGCCGATGACGTAGCCAATCCGCATTAGCGCCAGTTCATTGAAAGATATACAGAAGTATGATGGATGTGAAAATCGACACGAAGCCTTTCATTATTTGTACTCCATATTTGGAATTTTTTCGGGTTGACTGACTGACGTATACTTGAATAAAGAAAATAATTTTTAAAAAGTTGGTTCACAAGGGTAGTGTAGAAGTAACACAGCGACGCCTCCACTTGAAGATCCAAAGGGGTAATATTGAATCCCTTTCAGGAATTTAAGATAGAAAAAATTATGAAAGAAGGAAATAAGAAAGAATAGAGTAGAGTAGGAAAGAAGAAGGAAAGGAAGCTAGATTCCGCCTCCCGACAACAACATCTGTGTGCAAATTATGGCATTCGATTCGAATCGAGATTTTAAACAGGATATTCGTTAGATATCGAATGCCGTAATTTGTGCCCTCTCAGAAGTATGCACGATATGTCTTCATACTTCTGACTTCTCACGGTTTTTATTCAAAAGTTAAAAAAAATTACAAAATTTTGAAGTTTCTACAAAATATCTTACTTGATCGTGTATTATATTATAGGTGCTGTTGACTGAAAAATATTGGCGATGTAAAATAATGAATAAAATTACATACAAATTAATGTGTCCAAATAATACGAGAGACGCACCAACTCTGCTTTACAAAGCCTCAAAAAACGCACATCTACGTAGTTGTGCAAGAATTAAACTCTCTATTTTTTTGGCATTTCACCACCTGTCTCTTCTTTACATTATGCCTTTCCAAATATTTCCACTGCAATGTATTTCGTACGCTCCTGAAAGTATGCTTTATAAATCCTTACTTTACAATGAAAATGTTTACTGACCGATATGAATTTAAATTCACTTTTGATGAAAATCCGGTAAAATTAAAAAAAAATAGTGCTTCTTTTTTTACAGAATCTGTTCTGCACAATAAAATTCTTAAAATTTCACTTTTATTTTCTTCCTGAACCTTTCAGAAAGCAAGTCTTGCAAATTTTATTACTGCGAACAATTTTAATACGTTGTTGGGAAAGCAAATGTATTTTGCAACCTTTTTCTTATTTAAGAAAATAATTTTTTTACTTTTTCTCATTAATCTTGAGAATTGACGTGCGCCTAAAAAAGAGAAACGTCACCTACGTGCACACCCTAAACACACATTAAAGACACGCATACTTGTAAATAATTGACTGTGTGTTTGCTCCCTTATTTTATTTGCCAAAGAAATCAGAAGAACGGAAGTAAAACCAAAACATTAAATTCTATAGGTGACAAAATTCGAGAAAAAAAAAAGAAAATATCAAGCAGCAGCAGTAGCAGCAGCAACAACCACAAGATGTTGAATAATTTTAATGAGAAATCATATACCATACCGTCCATGCTTTAGCTTAGGAATTTCCGTCAAAAGGACGATTATTCAAGTATTACGTGAGCACCTGCCACAATGGATTAATTTCACAATGTGTATAATTAACATGGAGTACGTTTTTGTCTCTACTGGAAATATTTAGTCACTCTTTTAACTGGTACATGGATTACTCAGGAACAGATTGGGTCTGATGGTGTTTTTTTTTTCAAAAGAAAAAAAATGTATCACAAGTGTTACATGTGATTTGGCAACATTTTGGAAAGCTCACCTGATTTTTAAGAAGTGTTGCATATTTTACGTTCACACAAAAACACATGTTTCGGCATCAAACAATAAAGTACAGTTATTGTATAACAATAAATATGAAATGCAGCAACTATATAATTATCACGAGCGACGATCTAAAAAATAATTAATTTCTTCAGAAACAATAACAAAACCAGTTCTTAAGAAGTACTGCACTCATGCCCCTTTAATTGAAATGAGTGTTGTACATGTAGCAATTTTTTCCTTTTTAAGGTGAACATCGAACGGGTTATACTTTCCAGAAAACAACATAAAAATATATTTAAGAGGCAGAATGAAAGCAGAATATTACTGAGGAAAGAAAACATCATAAGATTTATGTGGGTACCTGCATAGCGGCCTAGACTCTAGTTGTTCGACAGCTACTACTAGTCCCATTTGAAAAGTGGCACAAAAGATCGTTTTATGAAAATAAAATCATACAAAAAACTTGTTTAAGAAAATAAAAGTCGCACGACTTTTTTCCCCAATTTTTATTTATAAAAACCAATACAAAACCAAAAAACAAAGAAACTCATAGCAAAAGCAATTTTAAATATGATTCGTTACATTTTTGTAGCAAAATTAAAAAAAAAACTAGTAAAATTTAATGAATTTGGCTGCTAAGGCGAAATGTAAAGGATTTCAGTTACGAAGGACAAAATAGTTTAAGCTTTGAAAGTTTTGCCAAAATTTAGAAAATGTTCCCTGAAATTCCGGTCTGAAAAGTATGGATTTTCTTAAATCAAGTACTGAATACTAAAAACCTAGTGGCAATTCTTCAAGCGCTAAATACTTACTTTTAGCCATATTTAATTCCGAATCTGTACTTATAATAAAGCGAAAACGAGATTGAATTAAGAAACACCGAGATCGCATCAAGTCTAAAATATGATTCATGATTCAAGATTTTGTAAATTGTGTATTGGATTAAGAGACTTCATTTAATTTTTCAAGCATATACATATATTTGTTCTTTGGTTCATCTGGTCTATATGTACATTTAGTTCATGCTTATACCAACTCATCTGTAGATCTTCAACCAAATAAATGAAAATGCAAAAAAATCTTTCTTGTTTATACAAAAACGCCCAAAAACTCTTTGAGAATTATTAAAATACAAAATAGATATGTTTTCTTGATTTAAGAATTTTGTACTCTTTTTTTGTATGAGCTTCCAGTATTGCATCTCTCAAGTAGTTTAATTTTCGGCTTGTTTTTTTAAATACTTGAATTTTTAAGTATGACTCGTACTAATGTTTAGTAGAAAAAATTTTATTTTAGTACTAGCTTTTTCTTTCCGTTTATCGAATTGGTAAAATTAATGCATATGACTGGCTTTATTATCGTGGAAGTCTTTTTAGAGTTCGGCAGTAAACAAACCAGCTGCGACATCATAAGAAGAGATCCTCTTTAATATCAGCAGCATCTTTGCACTTACAAAATTAGTACAGCAAAATTATAAAAGAATACACATTTAAAATTCTTAAAAATTTTACTGAATCTTTTCATTTCAAAAAAACTAAGTACATTTTTTTGTTTTTTATTTTATTTTGTTGGAGAGTAAAAGGATATATTTATGTATTTAAACTATAATAAACATTAGTAATCAGGTATGGGATGAAAATCGTTTTCGGCGTTAAAACGTTTTGAAATCGACAAATTTCAAAAAAAAAAAATTTGTTGTGACGATTTCATATTCCATCTTGTTTCATTTGAAAAAAAGACGTTTTTAACATGTGACGCATTTCAATAATGCCAGTTTAAATTCGTTTTCAAATCGTTTAATTTTAATTGTACAAAATGTAAGGAAATATACAAAAAAAGTAAAAAAAATATTATGAATCCGTCCTTATTTACAGTTATATTATTAGATTTTATACAGTTGTATTTATACGAATTTTCTGTTGCATTCAAAATTGTCATTTCTTTATGTTACGAAAGAGACGTTAGTTTTTTATTCGCTTTTTGGTACATAAAAAATATAGAATAAAAGAAAAATATTTTTAAGGCTCGAATTCCGCTAATCATTTAATTTTACGCAACTTGGGATTTGTTTTTGGTACGGTAAAATATTTGGTAATTCTCAAATAGTTTTAAGGAATTTTTATATAAATGTGTGAAATTTCTTAGCTTTAAAAATAATTTGATGAGTTGGCAGTAGCACCAACGCACTATAAATTAATAATTGAAAGAAAAAATTGTCTTATTCCGCAGTCGAATTATAAAAACTTTAAAACCCAGTTGTTTTTCGGAACTTGGTTTTATATTATTTGGTAGTAAAAGTAGCAGAAATGGAGGAAAAATCTTTTTAATTTTTTTTGCAAGTCGTTGTTTATTTATTTTTAAGTTATAATGAACGGAATCAAAATTTCATAAAAAATTAAATTAATTTTTTACACAAAAACATAAATTAATTTTTTTACATAAAAAATTAAAAAAAAAAATTTACATTAAAAATTAAATTAATATTTCATTCAATTTCAATGGAAAGTAAGCAGACCGGGTTTTAAGTGAATTGTTATTTTTAATTACAATTTCAGTTAATTTTACGTACAGAATATTTTGAGTGTACGAGAGAGGAATAAATAACTTTTTAAAATTTTTACAAAACATTTGAAAGATATGTGTGTACATACATATATGACGTGTATGCAAATCGAAAGTGTTTCTTTGTTGTTGCTATAAATAATTTCTTGAGCATGCCCGCTGTGTGTTTTTGTTTCTTTCTCGATATTAAAATCAAGATTGAAAAATTTCTAAAATTTCATGTTTGTTCTCCCAACTATTTTGAGGGTATTTACGCGCTTCTAAACAAAAACACTCACACAGCCATGCATACACGACCTTATGCACGTGTGTTACAAGAAAAATATGTTGTTTCTACGTACGCCCGTTCTTAAATTGTACCTACAAGGGCTTAGTGTCCCCTACGAAAACAGGAAATAAATAAAATTAAAATGGGCTCATTAAATTTTGTGCATTTTCACTTAAGTAGACACGTGTTTTTGGTGATGTACAGATCGACTTACGAAACTAAGCAGACAATATCAATATATAACAGCTTGAAAACCCCACAAGAATAATAAGTAGCAGCAAGTGATAAATACGTTGTTATATTTTTGAAACTGCCTTCTATTAAAATTAAAATTTTTTTTTTTATTTTTTATTTATTTCTTATTTAATGCTCATATTTTAAAGGCAACTTCATAGATGAAATGTTTTTTATAAGAGCTGAGTTTTTGCACAGTTTTTTTTTTTATTAAAACTAATTTTTGTGCTATTAAGACGAGATTTAAAAAAACAAGAATATCATCATATAAATCTTAAATTATAACTAGACGCCACAATTAAAACTCTATTCATGGAGAGAAACGTTTCCATTGCAATAATCTGATGACATGTAAAGCTCTTATAACACTAAATTTTTTCTGCATTGCTAAAATTTTGGAGAAGAGCGCAAATGTATTGTAATGGGAAAATTAATCAGGTGCAAAGAGTACAACCATATTAAGCTAAATACCAAAAAATGAAATCGTCCACTAGTGTTATCGACAAGAAATGAGTAACTGTCAAAAAAATGTAAAAAGTTTCAACTTAAAGTTTGATCTTAAAATCTTTTATATGTTGACAACTTAGCGATTTATGCACAATGTCTGCGATTTTAAGCTCAGTTGTTGACCGTTTTTTTTTAAATAACAATAAGGAGGCTGGCGATGGCACGATGGATGGTAGTCTGCACGTTGACTACAAAGCAAAAAACAGACCTGGGTTCAACCCCAGTTTCATACTAAAATTATAAAATAAAAATAAACATCTCGCATTTTTCTGATGTGCATTAGTGTGTCTTTGTGTGTAAGTTGTTGTCGGAAGGTTTCAGTGGCGAAGGCATAGTCACTGAACAATACCGGCTTCAGTTGATAGCTGAATCCACAATCGCATCAGAATGCCCTCCTTCGTCAGTATTGACTAGCACCGGCGAAGTAAAATAATAATAAAAGAAATGGCTACTAAACCGAAGTTTCAGCACTGCTACGAGTATAAACAAAGAACGTGCAAAAGCAGATCTGCAAAATAATTAATTAAGCTTCACCTCCTGTCGTATCTCCTACTATCCCTTTCCTATAGTTCCAGCACAATGCTTTGCATGTGTAGGAGTCATCTCCTGAGTGCTGGTCCCAGATAAAAAAAAATAAATATTAACGAAGATCAACTATTTTTTCACATACATAAAATCGAAAAATATGCATTTTCACAGATTATAGTGGTTGTATCTCTTTCTAATTGCCATATGTGTAGGTGGTATTAATAGTAAGAAGATCAGAAGGGGTAGACTATTCTTATACTGTGTTGAGCAAAGCCAAGCACTTGCATGCTTCTTTAGATACCCGACAAATGTAGTCCTTACAACGAACTTCACACACTGTATTTTCATGCCAAGAAGAAAAGAGCTTCAGTTTCAGATATTTTAAGTATATGCCACTTCAGCAGCATTTTCGGTCATGAAGTTACAGAATTGGGCCTGGAAGTAATGTTGCGTTCATGTCAAAGATGATTGTATGGGAATAAACAAAATTTCTTCCATATTTTATTTTAATTGTGGATGTGTTCAGTGTACATTTTCCTTCTTTACTAATCTTCTTTAAAATACATCACTGTAGTACATATATTTTTTTATATTGTATTTTATTTATAACATTTGAAAATAAATAACAGTTTTAATTGTTGTCTTTTATATTTCGTTTCAGATTGTCAAACTGTTTGGGTGAGTAATAAAATAAAATTTAAAGATTTATGGGCTTTTCAATAGGATTATGTTGACGTTGATGTTTATTCCTTTCCGTTTTATATGATAACAATTCTTTAACGGCATGAAAATGTTGGGGGAAAAATCGATCGATGATATTTAAGGAAGAATATTTCTTGTGTAATAAACTACTTTATTAGAATACAAAATAATTTATAGGAAGTTATTTAAGTTTTTGCACATGCATGTTTGAAGCAAAAATATCCTAATTTTATTTCTTCGGCATTTTATAAAAATCCTTTTTGGTGAAAATATATCAAAAAGATTAAAAACAAACATTGCAAAGTCCAAGTAGGTCAGTGTTTGGAAGGGTCTCTTGGCGGGTTGATGGGTAGAAGCGGTAAGGTCAGGCTGGGCACTGGGTTGAGGTTAAAGAGACGGCGGATAAGCTGGCGAGGCTGGGTCAATACTGGGTGCAGTACAGTGGGTCAATGCAGCCACTGATAGGATACTCTTTTCGGGAGTTCAAGAGGGAGAACAATTTCTGGATTAGTATGGGGCATTGCAGAGGTTGAGGGACTTGAGAGTCCTAATAGGAGCTTTTTGACTGGTCGCTGCTCGATTGGTGCGATGGTCACCAAATGTTAATGAAAGGCCTCCGATCTTGCAGGCTGCGCCAGAATACCATAGAATGATATTTATCAAACACTTAACTAATCGAACCTGCTTTGGGGTGTATTACTGTATTTTTATTATTCGTTCATCTCTCCAAAGTAACGTTATAACAATGATTACACTACTTTTATAAACACGCCTTAAGTTATGCATTATAATTTGATATGTTTAACTTGTAAAACTTCCTATGTAAAGCCTACAGTTGTGTATCCAATATTCCTTTCTCTAATACCATTTTGAATTTGTAATTGGGTGGGTGTGCTGTATGTGGGTATATGGGTATGTATGTATATGTGTTTGCATTTAATAATAGACGTTGTGTATGTTTCAAGCCTAAAAGTATGTAATAGTACATTTAAATTTTATATAATCTGCATGAAATATACGTACTTGCTAGCAGTGAAAGTTCAAATTTTCCTTTTTTACACAATGTACAGTCATGGACAAAACTATACAGACCCCCCCCAAAAAGTTCTTTTAAATCCTGAAGGCCAATAATGAGACTATTGGATTTGCTCCATACGTTTTGCATGCGGAACTGCCAAATATTTTATACTTTTAATTCACCAGTATATAGAACCCTTTTCGAAATGCTGCTTTGCAAAAAGTAAGCGACGTTGCCAGGTTATTCTGTGAAATGTATGTGGAATAGACTACTCACAGAGGTAGGTGTCATTTGCTCAATTATATATCCTTTGATATACAATTTCAATTTCTTTCTTATAAAAATAATTTAATATAAAGTCACAAAAATGTGAACAATTTTTTAAAAAAATTTTTATTATATCAAATATATAAAATGACTCGCCTTAGCTTAAAAATAATGCGTTAAAATGAACATCAGAGACACTTTGGTTTATAATTAACCCGCAACTACAGAGTTGTTCAAGAATTAAACTCTTCATACCACTTTCACCACCTGTCTATTCTCTACACTATTCCTCTCTCTATCTAGTTCCAGTGCAATGCAGTATTTACCATACGTTGGCAACACTTTGCAAATAAAAAAAAAATAAATGTGAAAAATAAAAAAAAAACTTATAAAAAGAAGAAAAACCCACCAAATGTAAAATGTCTGCTATAAGTGCCACTGTTGCAAATTAAACCAAGAAAGCCGCTCACAATTGGTGGAAATTTTTACTATTGCAAAAGTTTGCCATCTCAAATGCAAAGAACTTTTTGTTAATTTTTTTGTTTTTTTTTTTCTTTCACCTGCACTCAGCGGATGACCCCTACACATGTGGAGTTGTGTTTACTGACATTCGGTTTGACTTTACCCACGTCCAAAGTGACAGGAAACAACTCTGCAGGTAGTCTATTCCACATACGTGCCGTTCGGTCGATAAATACCTCCGTAGTCTAGTGCATGAGCATTAGTCTTATCAATATGGAGGTGCAGGTTCGATTCCCGCCTAGACCCTGGGTGTTTCTACAGACAAGCTATAAGAGCTTCATAGAGTTTGTGTTGTTAAATAAAAAAAAAAGTTCTCTCTGTAATGTGTAGTGGGAGACGCTGCCAAATCGACCACAAATGGATGAAATGGAATGACCGGGTTTCGGGAACAAGTTCCTTGATTGCATTAGAACACGCCACATTATAGTAACGATAGAACAACGAAACGCACCCCACGTTGTGACGATGCTCAAGGGATTCCTATGTCTCCTATGAGTTTCGTCGCTCTTTTCTGTACACGGTCGAGTAACTGCAAAATAGTATTTCGAGCACCCGCCCATACATGACAGTTGTATACCATTTTCGGTCCAATGTAAGCGGTATACATAGTAAGGAGATCAGATAGGGTGAATTATGTCTTACGCCGTCTTAAAAAGCCGAAGCTCTGGAATGTTTCCTTTGAGACCTAAAATGAACTTGAAGAAAACTTGCATCATTAGTTTTTTGGAAAAATTTTTGAAACGCCAAATTTATCAGAAATGTTAATAGAGTATTTAAACTTTTGTCCCCGACTATACATTAAGCAGATCTGTTTATACATTTTTCTACATACGATTATTGATTTTGTGCCGGAGGCCACTCTGTTGCCGCTCAAACTTTCAATATTTGTTAACTTTTTCTCAAAGACATGTAATTGGCTTTGTGGCGGCATCGATTTTATTCGCTTATAAATATTTTGTTTTTATTAAAATGTTGATTGTTTGTGGCATACTTTAAGGGATTTTAGACATTGATTCTCTGCAAATGAGTTATGCTTTTTATAATCGGCTCAAAGCCAAAATAAATCCTTTATCTACAACAGTTAATTTCATTTGCTGCTACTTGCTGCTGCCGTTCTTTTGACATTCAGCTTTAAAATTATTCTCCTGTAAATTTTTAATTATTTTACAAACCATGCTTTCTCTCCTCTTTTAATTCATTTTACATCACCACATTCATATCACATGGGCTTAACATGAAATTTGTGTTGTTTTTTGCTCTTTTTTTTTCTTTATATATATATGTGTGTGTGTGTGTGTATAAGTTTTTATTTGGATTTGTATATGTGTGTTGAAATAAATGCTGTGCCATATAAAGCAAATTATTGTTGGACGTATTCATTTGTGTCGGTATACAAAGTACAAATGCTGTTCACTTTCATAATAAAACGGGCAAAAAAGAAAAGAAAACAAGAAAAGCAATTTTCTACCGAAATATGTCTGAAAAAGCTTTCGCAAAACAAAGAATTGTGTAGCATACACATACATACATACGCACATTGACATGCACAATTTAAATACTCGTAGTATAGTTTTCAACACCTCTTTTTTTGTGTAAAGTTGGCAGTAGATATTATAACCATTTGCTGTCAAATGTATGTATGTACGGATATGCATTTGTATGGCTGTATGTGTGGCTGCATTTGTATTTGGCTGGCAACTGTGGAAAGGGTTAAGGACGCGATGGGATAAAGTAGTATAGATTTATCTCCTTAGGCTTTTTCGAACCACAAACTTTCAAGGATCATATAATATTTTTATTGAAGAAAAAATATAAAACGAAAATGAATAAAGTAAATGAATAAATGTTAGTTTAGTATGCATGGGTGGAGAAACTCCAAGCTCCAAGGCTTAACATTTTCCATATACGAGTATGTCGTAATGCTGCAATGATAAAAAACTTGCTTGTGCTTGATTGTTTGTTTCTAATAACTGTACGACCCACTCTCGTTAGTTACAATCTCTTATGTATATGTGCTTTTTAAATTTGCATGTGTGATGTTATTTGCACAAAACCCCGTTAACGGGGTACTCTTTTTTTTATGGTTATTTCCTCCACCTTCTTTTTTTTTTGTTCTTTGTTGTTTTTGGTCTGTTAACATTCTTCTCTTATTGGACGTTTCACTTTTATTCGTTTAATTCCTGTGCTCTGCTCTCTCAATGTGTTCGTTCAGAGTTGTCAACTTTTAAATTTCAAAATGCTTTGAAGCAAAAAAAAACCCGCTATTTTCTTAGGAATTTTGGATGCATTAAAACCGTTTCTATGCCACCTTAAGTTAGGCGGCGGCCCTCCTCGAAAGAGAACGCTCCACTTGGTACAGAGGTTAGGCCCATTGCTGTACCCGCGAGGAAATACCGAGTCTATCGGCATGCCTTCCAATGAGCCAATAATTTGTTTTTATCTGAACCAGCGCTCTGGAGATGACCCCTACACATGCGGTGCATTGTGCTGGAACTAGAGGAAAGGGATTGTAGGAGAAATGATAATTGATATTTGTTTTTATAGCAGTGTTGTAGCGTCTCGGATGTCAAGGAGACGTATTAATTTTTGAAGCCTCGTTTTTAGTAGCCATTTTTAGTAATTAATTTACTTCGCCGATGCTACACAATACCAAGGATAATGCGTAAGAATCGTGACCGTGCTATTGATGGCCTATCCAAGTTGGTTCAGCTGATCCTAGAAATACTGCACGTCCTGTCATGCTGTTAACAAAACTGGGCCTCCGCCTACACCGACCGAAAGATACCCACTTTAACCGAGCAAATCGGAGCACCTATACCCGGTAATAGTTTGGAAATTCCGAGCTCTGTACGAGCCTTGTCCAGCCCATCAGCAACGCAATTACCCTGTGTCCCGCTACCCATATAAGAGTAACTCTTCTTCTTGAGAATATTTAAGTGAATATTCAAGAAAACATACTGATTGACAATTTTAGTGAACAATTTTTCTTTTAATACATCAACAATGAAGATTTGTGGTTATGTTGCCTATACAATGAAATATAACTGTCACATTACCTTTAATTTGCAAAATATTTTTCCCACTTCAATTACTTAAGCGAATTACTGGAATGCCAGATGATACTTCACTAAGGCTTATATCTTTTTAGTTGCATAATTTCCTTGGACTAATGCTCGGGAGATATCACTTCTATTATATATCATATATATCTCAATTGTTATTACTTCTTAAAGTTAGTCCAACTCGCCTCTAAAATGCCTATTGACGCTGAGGCACGGCTTTTTCCTGAATTCACTCTAAATGTAATAAAAATAAAAGGAAAAAAAAATTAAAAATTTCAGCTTGAACCGTTCTCAAGCTTTGTATAGTTACTTTGTGTGGGTGTGGCAACGCCCAGTTGTAATTTTTTAAACGTATATACTGTGAAAATTTAAAGAAAAACGCACAAAGACACATACATACATGTCATATTTATATATAAGATGATAAATTACCCATTATTTATGGCCAATCTTTGACGCTCTAATTTAAGCGTGTCATGGGATTTAACGCTCCCATAAGCGCCAGAAAATTATACTCTTCACGCTTATGTGAGTGTAACTTCTGTTCGAGTGTAACTTATTTAAGAGCACAAAACTAAACGATGAATTTTGTGTTCACGTTAATTATTTTGTTCCTTGGGATTGTAGTCAAAACTGGCGGTTTACCGATAACCCCTCGTTCGTTCCGTACGTACACCAAAAAATTGTATTCGTTTTCAATACTAACAAGGGGATATCGGTAAACCGGCAGTATGTGAAAAAATTTCCTAAAAATTAAAAACACAATACAAACGCATTATTTGAAAAACTCTGTGCGGTTTGTGGCCTGTCGTCGTTGCTGTAACTACTGCCCCAACAGCATGTATCTCTTGTATTTATGGAAACTTGCCAAAAATATGTGTGCGTAAATTGTTTTTTTTTTTTTCTTTTTTCATTCCTTTGGTTTGTCCGCCCTACCAACCATCTAACCGCCTGTCTGTCTTTTTCTGTCTGCCATTGTTATCTATTTTTCATAACGATACCAATACACTGGCAACTGCCTACAACCACCCGGTGCATAAATTAATCCTTTAGCACCACAAGTTTGTCATTATGTCAATATTTCAAGCGTATCATTTCTTCTTCCTCCTTTTAAAATGCGAACATCTATGTATCTCTACCACAAACACAATATTGGTCACTGTATTTATGTTGCTTGATGCACAATGAGTATTGAAGTGCATGGTATCCAAGCATCCATGGCTTGAAGAATATTGACAGTGCATTTTGACAGTAGCTTAGTGTTGGATTTGTGGGTGGTTTAGAGGTGGTATGATGTTGCGTTAACAGTTCCATTGTTTCAAGTGCTGAGAAAATTGCACAGCCATTTAAATGTTACAGTTTTTTGCTTCTCGTTCGTCTTTTTTTTTCCTTTCTGGCCATATATAACGTATGACATACATTATTTATGGAACATGAGCTACAGGATGGTGTTCATTTTTGCTTTTTGTTGCTTCATTCAATAGATTTTTAATGTGTGTTTTAAGTTAAGGGCTTTTGAGAAGCATACATTTTTATGCAACACTTGGAGTACTTTTTTATTTCAATTTGGGCGTTTATTTTTTAGGGGTAATTAAATAAATTTGAATGGAGAATTAATTTGCCAGGATATAAAAATTTCAATTTAATGGCAAAAACAAAAAAGTTAGAATATTAAAGAAGAGAAGCAAAGTGAAAGGGAAGAACTAATAAAAAAATGGAAAATTTTTATGAAAAATATAAAACTATAAGAGAGAAAAAAAGTAAAATAATTATTGATGGAAATAAAATATTGAAAATAGTGTTTTTCAGGCCAAATTAATTTCACTTATTTATATTTTTTTTTATCTTGGACCAGCACTCAGGAGATTACCCCTACATATGCGGCGAATAGTGCTGGAACTAGAGGAAAGGGATAGTAGGAGAAATGACTGGAGGTGAAGCTTCACTAAGTTCCAACTCTGCTTTCTTTTCACGTTATTTGTTTTTATAGCAGTGTTGTAGCGTCTCTGATGTCAAGGAGACGTATTAAATTTTGAAACTTCGTTTTCGTAGCCATTTTTAGTAATTATTTTACTTCGCCGATGCTACACAATACCGACGAAGAAGGGCGTTCTGATGTGCCTTTGAATTGGATACACCGAAGCCGTTACTGTTCAGTGACCAGTAACTATGCCTTCGCCACTGAAACCTTGCGACAACAACTGACACAAAGACACAGCAATACACATCAGAAAAATGCGAGATGTTTTTATGAGTCTGGAACCGGGGTTGAACCCAGGAAAATTTTCGTGTTGTAGTCAACGTGCAGGCTACTTCGACCATCGCCACCATCAACTTCTTCCAATTAAGACTAAATGTATAAACAGAACTGGGCCGGCGTTTGTTTTCTGTACAGCTTGATATAAAATTTTGCCAAAGAAAGCGGTCGGGAAATTGAATCTATTTTATTTTAACAGCGCTTTTTCTTATGCTGTCACTTTAAAACACAAATGCTCTCAACAATATTACCATACTTTTACTAAATTTTATATTTTTGAAGGTTTGGGGCAAAGAAAAATAAAACGAAAAGAAAATCAAAAGAAACATTTGAAAGTGCAATTGTAATACATAATTTTGTTAATTAAAAAAAATAAGACTGATATTGGGGAAAAATTAATTGCAGCAGTACAAAAGCATGATTGCATATATAAGTTACAGTCGCCATTGTACAAAAACTTTTATTTAAAGCCAGATGTTGACGATTTTTGAAGTTCGTGAAGCTTCAGCCGTCGTTTCAATTATGGGCCTGTTTTCTCTGAGAGTCGTTTTTGCTGTCGAAGTTGCTGATGTGTTCTGTTTCATCATTAAGGCAGAGATAGGCAATCCTATACTATTGCGTTTTTCGGCTGTATGTGTTACATATATTCTCTTTTTGAACAAGAGACGGTGTTGCCAGAGTAGAATTAAAAGGAAAATTAATTTAGATAGGGAAATGGAAAAAAGTTACAAAATCAGTTTTGGTATTCATTGCATCTTCAATATTTATTTTGTATGGGCTAATTTTTTTTTTTGCATAATAAGTTTTCAAATCGTTTATCTGGCAAAAGAATTCGGCTTATGATTCAAAATGTTGACACACAAATCTACAAGTATTAAATATAATTTGCAAATGTATTTTGTCTGCTTATTACATTCATCTATCTGCAGAAATATGTCTCCAGAAGCCTATTTCAGTAGCAATGGGTAGAGTTAGACTTTCCCTCATTTTATTCAATTAAAATTTAACCAAATATGCAACTGAAATTGATTGTGTTTTTTTAAATCGTAGAATATAACTCTACTTTTTGGCACTGATTTCTTGTATTCTTTCACTCGACATTTTCATGGAACGTAACGTGAGAGTTGTGACTAGAATGACGGAAACTCCTAGTTAATTATCAATATAAATATTATACAAATGATGGAACATTTTTGTTGTACTCAAGTTCACAGTTAATTTATCACAATATTGTGAAGAAATTACATTTTTGATTAGAATAAGGGAAAAAAGAACAGTTCATCTCCAATGCCAGTTGTACTCATCAGTACTCTCTGTGTCAAAAGGGAGATAGTTGTAGTCATTACTATATCTGTTTAACACGTCAGAGCTTATGAAAATTCATTTTAATATTATATTTAGTTCATCTTATTTATGACAAAACTTTTAACCTGAATGGAAATGTTTTGTTAAAAATCTATATTCGTTAAAAATTTATGAACGAGCTCCTCGTATATATTTCTTATCCGTATTACTTAAATTTAAATTTTTCCTGTGATATATTTAAAGAAAGGATATACTCATATTATTGCAATTATCATTTGAAAGAGTTCTACATTATTAAAATATTATCTTCCTTTCGTTTCGTTTTTTTTTCTTTTCTATTGTGATCGTTATAGTGGAAAATAAAAAGAATACTTTTGGTTATGCTCTATTATGAATATTATATAACTTTGCGCCTTAAGCTATGCAATAATTCTTTAATTATATATAAGAGAAATGTGTATATGGTGCCTACATGAATGTGTGTGTATGTTTCCGTACAAGAGCGAGAGAGAGAGAGACAGAGAAACGAGAAATTCTTGCTACAAAGGAATATTTAATTCAATCAACCCAAAAGTATGCAACAACTTAAACGTTTACTTTTACTTCTCCATTGTTTTTACTTCTAGAAAAAAAAAATTAAATAAAAATTGGAAGTGTAAGAAAAAACTTTCTATAATTTTTGCAGTTTTCTTTCAATTTTCCCTTTTTGTTTTGGTTTAATTAAATTTCATTTTCCTTAGAAAATTTTTATATATATTTTTGAAGAAGAACTTAGCGAAGTATTTTATATTTCATGTGAGTGGAATAATGGCGAGATTGGTGTTTTCAGTGGGTTCTTCAGCCATTAATTTGGCGTTTTTTTTTTGTTTTTTTGTTTTCTGGTTGTAAAGGTGGATAATCTTGAAATACATCTTGGTTCCATTATAGAAATTTTTTTTAGAAGCTCTAAATTTAATTTTTTTTTTCTTTTCAAAGATACAAAGTATTGTACGCACTTTTTAGAAAAGACAACGCCAGATACATCTATAGAGAGTGGGTGAGAAAGAACTAGAAGACATGGAAAAATACATCACGAATTGCAGTTCAACTGGTGTTTTTAGCCGAATCATCGGTGTGTGGAAGTTTTCCCTGTCAACTGCGATGTTGGAAATTTCAACTGTAATCTCCACGAACAATACACTCTCTTTATGTCTCTCTCCCTCTCTCTCCCCCTCTCTCGCTATCCATTCTCTAGACCAAATTTGCCAGCTCCGGTGCAATGCATGCATACGCAGAGCACATCACCTCAACTCACCGCTAAAGTCAAAGAAAAAATATTCTCACAAAAAGCCCACAGATTCAAATTACGTGGGCATTCTTCTACATCGCTCAAACAATTTAAAGGCTTGCCCTCGTATGTTTATGTGTGCGTGTATCCACATGGTTGGCTGTTTGCCTTTTATTAAGTGTTCTAAGTATAAACCTCGGCAAAAATGGGGTTATTTGTTGTTGTTGTTTGTCTGCTTGGTCGCTTTGGCGATGAATGAGGAAGCCCCCCTTCCCCATCAGTCAAAGAGCTGGCTGGCATTGTTTGTTGTCGTTTATTATTCTTCTGATACAATTTTACAAGTGCCTGCTAGCAGGTATGAGTATGTATGGTTGTTATTTAGTTAAAGAGTGATCCTTGTGGGTGGCACTGGTTGTTTTATCTTCAACTCTATGGCGTTGTATCCTTGCCAACGTTTCCTTTCTTGGTGTTTCCGCCATCATAAGTGTTGTTCTTTGCTATTTTAATTTCCAACCATCTCTAATGGTGATGATGAAGATGACGACAACGTTTTTTGTATTTTTTTTTTTAATTATTTCTTTTTTTTTACTGTTTGTGTTCCAATTTTCATGCCAGCAATAACGGGCATTTTGTTTTTATTTTTCATTTAGTTTGTGTTATTACTTTTTTTGTTTCTTCTACTTTTTTTTGTTTTTGTTTTGTAAGGATTTTCCTGAAAATAATTTCATGTTGGTTTTTTTTCCTTTCTTTTGCACTTTATTTTCTATGCATTTGTTTGCTTTGCCGTCATTCTGTTGGTTTTTGGGCGGCATTTGACCTTTGACTTCAGTAACCGGCTGTGTACCCCACCTCATGCAACCGACCATCTTGTAAATATTTCAGAAAGTTTCTATGTGTGTCACTGTGCTGGCGAATAGTGCGATATGTGTGTTTTCTTATTGTGTTTTGTTCTATACATATGTACATACATAAATACACATGCATATATTCCCAAAAAAAAAACAAAAATTAAATAAAAAAAAGAGTTAATCTCAAGGACTTTTTTGCTAATTGTATTTATATGTTTTTCTTAATTTTATTTTTCTTCTTATCTTCCTGTTTTCCCTCCATGCTTTACCCCTAAATGCTCAGTACATAAGGATTATTTATTAATCCCCAAATGTATGCTACTACGTTTTTCACATTGAAATCCTGACTAATTGCCTGGGAGAATGTTGTTGGTTGGTTGAGTGTTGTGTTGTGAATGTGTGTGAATCACATCACATAACAATTTGAATAAATGTTGTATAATTTTATTGTAATCGTTGTTGCTGCTATAATTTAGTTACATTCCATTGCTTCTTTGTAAAATTCTTTGCTTTGTGTAAAAATAAGCATTTTAAATTTTATTTCGATGTCTCCACTTGAAATTGTTAATACTTTAATGTAAAACGACATTTTGTATCTCTACGAATCGTTTTCTTCTGTTCTTTTTTTGTTGGTTTTGTTTTGTTTTATTGTTGTTGTTGTTGTTGTTGTTGTTGTTGTTTGTGCCTACAATTATTATAATTACAAAATGTGTACAACAGGGTATATATTACGGACGTTCGTTACGTTTGGTATTGAAAATAAAGAATGTGAAACAGTGATGGGATTTTGAAGTTTTGATTTCGTGCGGGGTTTTGCCTCGAAAACGTGCCAAAATGTCTTAAATACTGACAAAACTTTATTTTACGTTAACAAGTTATGCGTTTCATTTATATTTTCCCAACATTCACCTTTATTCCAGTTGTCAATGCCGCCGACGGCACCCAATCTTATTGCGATGTTTATTCTCAAGAAGTGCATTGCACTTATCATTTTATTTCTTAAAAATATTATCACTTTATTGCGTTTTTTTAAAGTGCTGTAAAATTGCTTTATAGCGGAATCTCAACAACGAAGAGAACGATTTTGATCGAAAATCATTTAACCATCCCAGACTTCTTTCTTTGGGACTACTTGAAGTCACGGGTTTATGCCAACAAGCCCCAGATAATCGCAGCCCTTAAGGAGAATATTCGACAGGTATGCGAACAGTTATCACCAGAAATATTGCAGAAGTAATGGAAAATGCGATAAAACGGGCACAAATGTATATATTTTCCAATTAACAGAAAAAAATTGTACAACACATTAAAATTATTTGTTTTACTATAAGAAGGAATAATTGATTTTATTATTACAAAATTTTTCGATATTGTACAGTTCGTACTTACAACAATGATAATGGAAAAAAATGCGTAAGTCAGCAGCTTGTTTTATATTTGAAGGCCAGTAGAATCTTTAATAGTATTATTTTAACCTTTTTGCGGTCTATATCAGTTTTCTTGTCTTGTATTGCATTTTTCAACAACATACTGGCGTGTTTATTGTTCCGTCATAAAGTTTGTATTTCCAAATTATATATCAAACAAATGTCAGAAGATAACAAATTTTAGTAAAAAGAATGTAAAATACTGCGAAAGGGCAAAACAAAAATGGAAAGGGGTGCCATGGTGCCACATAACATGAAATAGTGCCAATAATGTCCCAATTGTGCCACATTCTCCATCACTAATGAGAAAGAGGGTGAGAAAGAGAGATAGGGAGTGAAGTAAGTTTCTGTTTAATCAGGTCTTTTGGCTTTTTCTCTTAAAAAATTATTATCTTTTACATTATTTTAAGCTTAACCATGTAATGAAGTTTCTTTGGGTTCCTTATGCGCCGTAATAAATTATTTACAGTGGTTTATCGTTTGAATAGACAATATACTTTAATGGGATTTTTATTGTATGTTTTTCTTTATGCGCATTAAAAAATTCTAACAATTCTAACAGGCAGTTTTAATTTTGAATTTTTACTTGTATATTAGAAATGTACAGTTGCACTTAGGGAGAAGTACTATAGAAACTATTAGAACTGACTAAACGAACAAAACAATACTAAACAATAAACAATCGAGAGTGTCACAGAAAATTTTCGGAAGTGAAAATTTTCACATTTTTGAAAACGTAACGCTTTTGTTTTCGTGCTTCAGCTTTCATACGTTTTCATAAATACGAAAAAAATTAAAACATTGTTTTTTTGTGAATAATAAGTTCTTATGTTTACCCCTTGAAATATGCAATACGTACATTTGTATGTACATATGAATACGAAGTAGAGTCAATACAAACATTTTTATTTTATTTAACATAATTTACATACATTTTCTGTGTCAAATTGATTTGCTTGTTCAAAATATAAATGGCAGGTAGTAAAAATATTGATATTTAAATAAGAAACTAATCGTTGTTTTTCCTAATTCTCTTTAATTCTTTTCTAATTTCTTTTATGCTTTTATGCTGGGATGCCAACCTGCATATCTGGCAATTTACTTTAAAAAGGATATGGCAACTTTACAGAAAAATATGGCAAAGCATATTTTGTTCATTTCCACATTTTTTTTCCTGGATTTCATAATTTTTATAAAATTCGTAATATTTCTTAACTGAATTAATTTTATTTGTATTTTAAGCCACAACTTAAGTCAAATTGATATTCTCTATAATATAAAATCTGTTTTGAACGTTTTTTTTTATGTGAATACTCTCAAATTATCACTTTCACTTGTACATTTTTAAGTGGATTTAAAACGAAAAATTTTGTCGTTTTTCGTTTTTTGGAGAAGCTAAAAACGTTTTCATTTTCACTTTCGTGTGAATTTTGTTTCTGTGACATCCCGTATACCTGCAATTTTCACGTCTTTGGACATGGTGAGGCATGGAGCACTTTTGTGTAAACTTATTGCTTTCGGTGTCGGTGTTATCTTCTATGGATTTCTTTCTAAGAAATCGCGCTATAAGTGTTGTCATAGACTGGATTTCATCTAACGAGTTTAAGATTAATTCAGACTATTCTTTCTCCTACGCAGATGACACCAGCATTTGCCATTCATATTCAGTTGATTGTAGCCCAACAACGACTGAGAGCAGAGCGATGAGGCACAATATGAATGATTCCTTAAATGGTGACCTCACAAGAATATCAGTATGGAGGCACGCGAACAGGGTCGATTTCAATCCTCAAAAGACCCAATGCTGTATGCCGATCATGCTGGCTTATCTGTAATTATGGCTGGTATAAATATTGAGGTATAACAAGCTCTTAATGTGCTTGCCATGAAAATTCAGTGTGATGTCCGATAGGCTGTGCATGTTTTTCAGGTCTCTAAAGAAGCATGCAAGTGTTTCGGCTTTTTAAAACGTTGCAGGACATACTTCACTTCTACAAATCTCCTTACAATGTATACCGCTCACATCTAGTCGAAAATGGAAAACAGTTCTCTTGTATGGTCCGATGCTTCAAAGACTATTTGGAAGTTACTCCACCGTGTACAGGATAGCGCGAGAAACTCATTGGGGATAGTAGAAGGTAGCCAACTCTATTAACTCTCTTGAGTATTGCCGCAATGTAGCGTGTGTCCCATTGTGCTATCGTTACTCTAATGGTATGTGCTCCAATGAAATCAGGGAACTTGTTCAAACTATTCCCTTTATCTCCTCCCATAACCGAACCTAATTTCCCCCTGAAAACCAAAGTTTAAAAATAATAATTGCAAATTGTTTTCGCTTCAGCTATACAATATTTGGCTTTAGTTTAATGTAAAACATTCTCGCTGTCTTATTTATATGACGAAGACTATATTGCTGTTGTGCTAGAACAGAACAGGAAGAATATTCATTATATTCGTTATACCGGAAAATTACTGTGAATATTAATTTATTATATTTATTTACAAGGACTTTTATTATGGTCATGACAGCCCTAAAATATGCTACATTTAATCGACAATCATTAGAGCTACACTTAATTTATTTTTAAGGCCAGCGTAATATTTTTTATAGTCGCTGCTGCGTATTCCATTTTGTGTGTGAAAATGTGATTAATAAAAAAAAAATGCATGTAAATTATAAATTCTGTTGTTTTTCTATAGATTTTTAACAGTCACGTTTTCAATTTAAAATGTTGGATATTCATTTCTCAGCCTTTTTTATTTGTTTTGTTTGTTTGTTTGTTTTTTTTTTTTTGGTTTTTGTTAACAAAATTTAATGACTAAGAATTTTCGTTTAATTTAAAGAAACCGTAAGTCTTCAGCAGATAATTTTGAATTTTGAACAGAAGGTGGATCAGGCAAGTGGATTTTTTCCGTTTATGCCTAATTTGTCCTTATTTATGTTAAACAGGCATTAAATTAACTCATTTGCATAGCGTTACGAAAGAGAATTAGAAACTTTTTCATTTCTGCATGTCACATATCCATTGCGGCAGAAATTGCTTGTGGATTTTCAAATTTCAAACAAATTCTCATAATCCAGTATCATTTAATTTTATAAATAAATTTCAAGTGCATTTTGACGAACCTTTTACATATTTTATTCATAAATCTATAGAATTTGCTTGATTGAAAATACATTGTATTTAAAATATACTGCCAGCTTGAATTAATTATTGGAAAATTTTTGTTTTTATTTATTTATACCATTTTAACCCTGTTACTGTTTCCATAAAATTTTAATTATTCTACCATGAATTCATAATATTTAATATGCAAATTACTTTGTGTATTGACAACATGTACGAGTAGATATGTATATTTTTAAAAGCCTCTAAGTATGCAATTGATTTGTATTTAATTTAATATATGTATCATCTAATATTAAAATATGTATGTTTGGTAAAACGTGTGTACGAATGATAAGATTTATTTCGATATTTATATGAAATTGTATATGTACGAGGTGCGTACAAAAAGTATCAGATTTCGCGGCCAAGGTACATACATTAGATTATCGATTTTTTTGGTGTTACTCTTGCAATAAATCACATTTTTGCATAACACAATAGCGATGTCGACGAAATTCGCCGTGCGCGACGAACTCTTCAATAGATTTATTTCTTTAATTTCTTTTTGACAGATACCAAGCAAGCTCAAACGTTTTTTGTTAAGCTCGCCGTCTTTCTATTATTCAGGCCTGTTCTGCAAATCACTTTTTGTGAAAATGATTTGAAATCATAAAAATAGTGTTCTGCGCACAAAATTTTTTGAATTTTTGTGATTTGAAACCGGTCAGCTGAGTGGCTGCCCATTGGAAATCACTTTCTTAATTTTGGACTGCTTTTTATTTTTAGCTCATTAAAAATTCATCAAGTGAAAACGTTAATATGTTTTTTTATTTATTTATTTTAATAGTAAAATTTTTGATTTTGTACAAAAAAATATAAAAAAATTGGAAACACTTTCCATTGCATTTACTTTTTAGTTGTCAGCTGTTTTTGTTCTTCGAAAATACATCGATGCTTGCCAGAGTAGCAAAATATTACGATCAAGTAGAGATATATTTTATTGTTTACATAAAATTAACTATTTCAAATAAAACTTATTAATTTCTGTTACTTCATATTGGAAGTTGTTATTAATAGTAAATTGTTTGCCTAATTTGTGAAATAATTACTCATAAAGTTATAGCAAATGGCAATAATAAGTAATTACTACCTGTGGCAACGTATTGTTTGATTTGTTAATTTGATAGTTTATTAATTGTTTTCTCTTTAACTCAACAAGCGATAACAACAAAGTCTCAGGGATTTTAATGCTTTCAATTTTATTAATAAAAAATAAAATATTGTTTTATTTTCACTAATTATTTTGTTAAAAACAAATTATTTTTCAATGCATAAAAAACTGCCGCCCCATCAAGACAAACGTCAGCTGTTTTGTTGTGTTTTCAAAAAACTCATCGAAAAATAAAAAATAATTTGTTTTTCAGAACACCATAAAATCACAAAGTGATTTGAAATCTTGTGATTTTCACAACATGCCTGATAATAAAAAAAATTTAAGCAACGAATTGGCATTGGTGAAAAATGGCATCAAGTGCTCTAAAACAGTAAAAAAGTGTTGACAGTGGCATACGGCGAGTCTGCTCGCAGTAAAAGAAAATTTTGACAACTGGTACAAACCCTTCCCAGAAGGCCGAGAACATGCCGACGACAAACCTTGCTCTGGACGCCCCAGCACATCAACAACAAAAAATAACGTCGAAGCTGTGAAGAAAAATGTGTTTTAAAATCGTCGAATTGTTATAAGAGAAGTTGCTGAGAATGTTGGCATATCAGTCGGCTTGTGTCATGCAATTTTTTTTCGCATGTTTTGACCGTGAGACGTGTGTCAGCGAAGTTTGTTCCGAAACTTCGGAATTTTGATTAGATTGTGACAGACTTTTTAGCCATAAGTCAGAGTTTAGACGAGAAAACATTTGAAAAAAAAAACCTCCGGAATTCTCTTTTCTTTTTTCATGTGCGGTCACACAGACGAAAATGTTGCCGATGACATTCCATTATTATTGAAAGACCCTGTGCATTTCTTTTAAATTTTATTGAAAACTTTACTTTAAAATAAAAATTTTTTCCGTGACAAATAACAGTAGTCCCTAGATTTGAGTCGTGATTGCTTCCGGAAAACGACAACGCAAATCGAAACAACGTAAGTACAATTGACATTGTATTTAAAACTTAATTAAAGACTATAAAACCAAAAATATTCCTGTGTTCAACCCCAGCTTCAGACTCATAAAAACATCTCGCATTTTTCTTATGTGCATTTGTGTGGCTTTGTGTCAGTTGTTGTCGGAAGGTTTCAGTGGTGAAGGCATGTGAACAGTAACACATTAGAACGCCCTCCTTCTTTGGTATTAAGTAGCACCGGCGAAGTAAAAAAATTACTAAAAATGGCTACTAAAAACCAAGCTTCAAAAATTTAATACGTCTCCTTGACATCAGCGACGCTGCAACACTGCTATAAAAAAAAGAACGTGCTAAAAGCAGAGTTGTAAGATTGTGAAGCTTCACCTCCTGTGATTTCTCCTACTATTCCTTTCCTCTAGTTCCAGCACAATGCACCGCATGTGTAGGGCTCATCTCTTGAGTGCTGGTTCAAGATAAAACAAAATGCGGAATCACCATTGCAACAGAAAGGAGGAATGGCACATTTTTTTTTGTAGCAAATTTTTTCTATAGAAAATTTTTGCTGTGAATAATTTTTTTATAAAAAGTTTTTGCCGCTAATTAATTTTCTATATAGAGAAGATGGTTGCTGTGGAAAATATTTAATGTTTCAACGGAATACTTTTTTTTTAAATTAATTTCGCTAAGAAAACTTTGTTGTCAGTAACTTGTGTACAGAAATTTTTATCATAATTAATGGATTATCTTCTTTTTTTGGAAAAGTAATTTCTTAGAAAGGAGCGAAGAGAGTTTTAAATTAAAATTGGTTTCTTATACTACAACTGCTGTTGCATATCTTAATAATTTTTCAAGCAGAGCAGTTGGTGCTGTATATGTAATAGGCGTATAATATTTCATTATTTATTTTACTTGGGCGACGTTTTAATAATGAAATACCTGCGAAGGAGGCTGTACAGTAGCAAATTCTCCTGTTCTGTATTCCACGTGCAATCAATAATACCCTCAGAATTACAAGTTTATTTGCAACGATTATTGGGAGTGATTCGATATCATGTTTAATAGCAAAGAGTCCCATTGACACTAATGTACATCAGAGAAATTCTCCTTGAAGTGCTTGATGCAGTGTTCGCACCCATTTTCTACTTATGTAGAAAATTAATTTTCAATAAATTTGTTTTTAACAAATTTTCTATGGCAGTTTTGTTTTTTTTTTCTATGAATAAATATTCTAAAAATTCTTGACATTGATAAAATTTTCACTTAATTGATCTCTTAACTGTTGATAAATTTTCTGCTTCGCAAATGTTTTGCGTTTTTATTATCCTTCATCTTTTACTTACGCTCAAAATATTCTGTATATGAAATTGCAATTTAAAATAATTGAAACTTCACTTAAAAATAAATTTAACGAAATGTTCATATAGATTCTAATGTTAAAAAAATTAAATGACTTAAAACCGTAAAAAGAAATGGCTTTTCTATATTCTTCTAATTTCTTCAATCTTTTTTCTTGTTAAATTATAAATTATATATTTAAATGAGCTGAGATCTTATACTATTTTGTGTTTTAAAATTAATAAAATTTGTGTTATTTTTATAATAAAATAAATTTTTTGCAATATTTCGTTTTCTCAATGTAAAACTTTTACTGGGAAAATATTTTGTAATAATATTATTATTATTATTCATAAAACTAATTATTAAAGTATGGACTTTTGTATATAAATAATATTTATTTTTTTTATATCAATATTTCGCTACTCCTTTCTGAAGCTTCTTCAGGAAAATTGGTTTTTGTTTATAATGAAAAAATATTTTTTGAAAAATTCACCATAAAGAAAAACTTTTTGTCAATGAAAATTCAAACATATTCTACAAATTCAACATAAAAATATTAACAGCCATATTCGTAAAAATATATTCCGGATTTAAAAGAAATAAAAGAAATAATAATAATAAAAATAAGCTCAAATAATTAGTTTTTTATTAATATAAAAAAGATGCCAAGAAACTAGAATAATTATTAATATTATTATTATATAAATATTTCATAATAATATTATTATTATATTATAATATTTTGCCTGAAGAGGGTTTGCATTGTGAAAATAAAATATTGGAACAAATTTAATGTTAATAAATTTAGAACACAAGATAATATAAGATTTCAGCTCATTTAAATAAACTATAATTCAAATGTGTTTCCTTTATTTTATTTAGTTTAACTTACAAATAGACAAACAACTATTTCAGTAAAAATTTAAAGATTTTTCTTTTGTTTCTGCTATTTTATACTACAAAATTCCGCAAAACCACGGCTGGCCCTAAAAAATTTTCCAACTTTGTACGATATCTAAAACCAGTGATGGTAACGGCGACTCCGTGTTTATTTTCAAAAAAATATGAGCTAATTATGCTTTCCGACGAAACACCACACCAAACGGTACACTTAAGCGAATGTAATTATCGCTGTTACACTACTCTTGGATTTTCCGTAGCCCTTTTTGCCCATTAACGAACCCATTCAATTAGAAATGGGTTTCGACGGTTAAAATTAAATTAAAAATAAAATCATGATTTTCTTCTGAAGTAAAGTTCAACGATTTTGGCACGTTGTTCAATTGTGTACTGTTCCATTTTCAATTCCCCAAGTCGTCTTTACCAAATACGAGGTCTATGGACAAATAAGTATGAATTAAACAGTTATTCAAAAAGCTAAAAAGTCACGCGTTAATATAAAAATTTTCTTAAACTATTTGAGAATTGTGATATATTTTACGGTACCAAAAACAAGCATCAAGTTCCCTAAAAACAGCTGATTTACTGATTTGAAACTCTTAAACAATTTTTTCTCTTTTAATTTATGTATTTTACTGTGGCAAACTATAACATAACATAAGACTATTTTGAAAGCAACCGAAAATCCGTATTAATGTGTACTTAGTTTTTTAAATGAATGTTAGAATTAGTTAAAAATAAAATTATTTAGCATTTTAAATGTTCATTCATTTAAAAATGACTGAATTGCAAACTTCTTGAATAAATTACAATGCGTTATTGTAATAATTTTATGAGTGTACTGCTTTCAAAGGAATTTTGAATTTATTTTAACGAAGTTTTAAAATAATAAATACAGATTTGCAATCTTTTATTTATCAAGTTTAGAATAACAATAACAAACATCTCAATTAAAATTTCTTACTTGACTTGATATTGTGTCAGCTGTTTCATTGTTATTTGTACTGCTCTTCAATATTTCGTAGCAAACTTTTAGGCTTCTGTTTAATATATTTTAATTTGGTAAATTTAATTTAGCTAAAGCAAACATAATTAAAAAGTTCTTATTTCTTTGTCAATATGTAGGTGAGCATCGTAGCACAACATAATTTCAATACATGCAAATTTATTAAAAATCATGATTTTCTAAACTCGGTAAGAGTGTATTATGGCACAACTGGCATGTTTATTTTAACTTAATTGAAATAATAGAAGAGATTTTCTGTCATTATTTTATTTAAGAACGAGTGTGGGATGGGGAGGGCGATTGGCAGCGAAGGGGTATGGGGCAAGTATTGAAATGAAAGAATTTTCAAAATGAAAATGTTTCTGACTCTTAAAATATATTGTCGCGGCATTATGGTATCGCATTGTCTTTCTTGTCTCATCGTCTTAACTTTGTCACTGAATAGAATAGAAATGTTGAAGTAAAAAACTATGTATGTACGAGTGAGTATATATATATATTTTTAGATCTCTACATTGTACACATATTTTTATTTTTTTCCTTTTTTCTGTTTTTCTCTTTTTTTTCTTTGGTTCTGTTGTTGTACAAAAATCGTATATTGAAATGGCGTACATTAAAATTATTTGTTCAAATGAAAGAAAGAAATTCTATATATTTATAGAAAATTCGAAAAAGCAACAAATTATATTACTGCTGCTAAAGAGTTCTTAACAAGAAATAAAATAAAAAATTAAATTTAGGGTACATATTAAATATTACACATTTTCTGAATGTATGTATGTATGTATGTATGTATGTATGTATGTATGTATGTATGTATGTATGTATGTATGTATGTATGTATGTATGTATGCATATACAGTGTAGTCCCTCATGACCGGTGACACAAAAGTAACCGCGGGGAAGGGGGATGTCGTCTCGAAAGAATATACAATTGAAAAATAGTACGTTATTGGTCCCGCCTTAAAGGCATGTCCATCCATTATGGAAGATTTTACTGTATTCGTTTTTTACACCATACGTGTCTATACATTTTTATTTGCTTTAGCAAGCCTTTCCCTTTACTATTCCTCAGGTTTTTGCACTGTTGCCCAGTAAATTTCTAAAATTCATTTAATGTCAGATACAAATTTATTACAAAATCTGTCCTTATATTGACCTTCTGCTATAATTTATAGGCCCTCCACATTTGACGTCATAACTTTCAGGCTTTTTAAGAAAATTTAGGTAAACTTTTAAAATTTGACGACACACTTTTTATTGTTCAGTGAAGTCACCTTTAATGTGGATAATACTATCGAGTTACTATTGCGTACCAGCGCTGAGGAGATTCCCCTACGTATTCAATGCATTGCTTAATCGAAGTAGTTTTCTGCAAATAAATAATTTATATGATACTGCTCATTAAACATATTTTCTTCTTTCTCTCCTGAGATAAAAAGTAGGGGACAATTTTTTGTTTCCGGCAACACTTGTTTTGTATATTTTGAGAATGAACAATTTATGGATCGATTAAGAATTGCAACCGAATTTCAGTTGTGTTGCCAAGCGGAAAAGTTACCTTTTTAGAGCTGCAAATTGATTATGAAAAACTGTTAATTTATCCGCATGTTTAAGTTTTAAGCGAGTTAACATTTTTAAGATTCTACTGTATTAAGAACCTTAGAACTGAACGTTTCTGAACATGGTCCAAATGACTTTGTAGTTAAAACAAATCATCAGTGAAAACTGGCAGGAATTGGTCAAGTGGGCGTGGTACCTCCCATGCAAAATACATATTTATTTCATTATATCTTGAGAACAATTAAAGTTTTTGTATTTGGTCTGAGTAACTTAATGTTCAGTAAAAGTCATCAGTCAAAATGTCGGCAGAATTGGACAAGTGGGCGTGGTACCTCCCATACAAACTTAATATTGAATTCTGTATATTTTGAAAACTCGTAAAGCAAAATCTTCTAAATTTGGTCGAAATGATTTTGTAATTAAAAAAAATCATCAGCCAAAAACTGGGAGGAATTGGACAAGTGGGCGTGGTATCTTAATATCTTGAGAATGGGTAAAGTTAAAAGAAAAATAAAAAATTTTCAATTTAATTTCATAAAGATATGCTTCATATTAGACGTTTTTTTAATTAAAATAAGTGTAGCGAAGCACGCCGGGTTTTAGCTAGCTAAAGATATTTTCTTGTTTCTTTCCTGAGGAAATACAATACTTTTGTACATATTGAGAATGAACAAAAAAAAGGGTCCATTATTGATTACAACCGAATTTCATTTGTGTTGGCAAGAAGCAAAAAAAAAACAATAAAAAATACTGAAATTTAGACAACTGAAGTAAATCAGTTTCGATCTGCATTACCTGCATTAGAATTTTTAGCAACTGGCAACTGAACCGAACATCAGTTAGGTTGGTATCCATAATCGAGGCATTCAGCCTTATTCCAGTTGTCAATGGCGACACCTCTCTCAAATCGATATGCAATATTTCTCAGTTAAAAGCTTTATTGACATTTACTGAAAATGTAGAATTTTTTTTAAATGCCAATTCAAATTTGTTAAAAAAAGCCGCAGCATTCCGCCGTAATAGGGTCTAAGATTTGCTATCGATGTCGACAACTGAAATAAGAGTGATTAATTTTGTCAATTTCTCAACTAAATGTGATTGCACGCATACGTGAGAGAAGAGCAAACAGCAAGGCGCAGCGCCCTGGTTTTGCTTATCACTGCTCTAAAACCTGAGTTTGGTTCCCGTATCCGACTAAGTCATAAAAGCACTTGACATATTTTCCGATGTGCATTAGTGGACCTAACAGGCAGTAGTAGGCATTCCTTGCCGGAGTGTTACTTGTCTTAAAAAGAAAAGATAGAAAAAAAAATAGATTCCAATATGTAATTTTTTTGACGTCGGTGTCTCATTGCACTGAATTGTTACCAATGACAAGATGACACAATAGCGAAAAGTGTCATGGGGTCAAAAGCAAAGAATACATAAATATTAGGGGATTTAATATTGTCAGTCTGGTAATTAATCCCGATATGTTGTTGCTTGTTTTAAAACAAATTGCTGGCAAAATATATTTAAGAGACAGTGTAAACATACATAGTGATGCCCTGTTAAGTCCTCAAAAGAATTACCTGTGAGGTAAAAATATATATACATTTGTATATATGTAAGTATACATCTGTATTTCACATTCAAGCTGCAAAGTTCGTTTAATTGTGTTATAATTATTTTTATAGTTTCACGTACAAATTCCAATTCGTATGTTTTTTTCTTTTTTTTTTTTGGCAAGCAAATATTTGTTCAAGAAACCATGACTTCTATTTATCAATAAAGACTTTTTTCATTATAAATTTGTTTATGCGCTCTTTCATGTATAAATTTCATATTTCACTTTAATTAAAATTTATTTGTCATTAATTTGTTTAAAAGGAAATAATATTATATTTCGAATGAATGAACTTAAATTGTATATAATTTAATTGCATATTTTCAGTTGCCATTCCTGTGCGCAATAAATTGAAGCATATTTTACGTATTTACGTTTTTAATAAGGGATTTTAGTCGTAAATATTATTTGAATTTATGTACGTGGCATTTTGTTATTCAAGTTTTGTTTTTCCTTTAAATGTTGTTTTTTTTAACGTGTTTTTTGTGGTGCGAAATCACATCAAAATACCCTTAAATCGCTGATGCAGAAGGTCAATTATGGCATTTGGTGCGTGGAATTTAAAATAAGTTTTTCTAAAAAAAAAAAAATAAAATAACACTTTGCCAATTAATATAGCACAGTGGGACCTCGATTGTTTTTTTTTTATTCTGCAATGCATTACGCTCGAACTAGATACAGAGAGAGAGAGAGAGAGAGAGAGAGAGCGATAGTTTAGAGAATAGACGCCTGGTGAAAGTGGAAGGATAGAGCTTAATTCACAACTCTGTAGTTGCGTGTTAATTATAAAGGAAAGTTGCGCCGTCGCTGGTGGTAATTTTTACGCCTTTTTAAGATTATTTTTTTATTTATTTATTTATTGTTTTCCTTCGACGACGTTTTATTGCTCAAATACCGACGGAAGAGAGTGCTGCAGCTCAGAAAAAAAATTTTTTTGACTTGACCGGGTTGGGAATCGAACCCGCGTTCTTCAGGTTAAAGAGGCGACACGCTAACTACTCGCTATCAGCAACCCTATTATTCGTAATAGTCGAGACCGGGAGCATTCTGGAAAATTAATATTCCCTGTTTAAAACAAATTTTTCATAATTAATAAATAGTTATTGTTGTTTGTATGTAATAATACAGGAAAAATAATAATTTGTGTAGGGAACACTGAAACTTCTTAAAGATAAGGACGTCATTGTGGAAGTAAAGATTAATCCGCTCTTCTCAAGTTTCTAAGTTAAACAGCGATATGCAAAGCACTGTATTTAGACAGGTAGAGGTTAATTATAAAGTTAATTATAAGTTGCGTGTTAATTATAAAGTTGCGACCTCTCTGATGTTAATTTCGACGCATTAATTTTAAGCGAAAGGGAACCATTTTATTTATTTATTTATTATTTTACTTCGCCGACCTATTATTGCTCAATTACCAACGAAGCAGGGTGCTGTAGCATAGAAAAATCGGAAAAAATTTTTTAACTTAAGCTTTTATTTTTACTGTAAGTGTAAGGTAATGGAATTTCGACCACTGAGCGATTTTAGTACACACAAGTACTGTTTGATTACTCCGTGACTATTTGAATACATTTTTTTATAGGCTAGGGTGGCGATGGTCGAAATAGTCTGCACGTTGACTACAAAAGGAAAAATTTTTCCTGGGTTCAACCACAGTTTCATACTCATGAAAACACCTCGCATTTTTCTGTTGTGCACTTTTGTGTCTTTGTGTCAGTTGCTGTCCGAAGGTTTCAGTGGCGAAGGCATAGTCACTGGTCACTGAACAGTAACGGCTTCATCTGTATCCAATCCACAGGCACATCAGAACGCCCTCCTTTGTCGATATTGTGTAGCACCGGCGAAGTAAAATAATTACTAAAAAAAGGCTTCTAAAAACGAAGCTTAAAAATTTAGTACGTCTCCTGGACATCAGAGATGTTACAACTCTGCTATAAAAACAAATAACGTGCAAAAAGCAGTGTTGGAAGATTGTGAAGCTTCACTTGCTATCATTTCTCCTACAATCCCTTTCCTCTAGTTTCAGCACAATGCACCGCATGTGAAGGGGTCATCTTCTGAGTACTGGTCCAAGATAAAAAAAAAAAATATGCCTTTAATTTTTTAATATAATCTTCTCTTACATTTAGTCTACGGATTTTCCAATTTTTCATTCCTTCCAAATAAGACATCAGAATATACGTTTGTTGCGATTTCTTCCCAAATCTTTTACCACCCAGCCACTTCTTCTGGTTCGGAAAAAGAAAATAGTCGCAAAGGGTATAAATCTGGAGATTTAATGGATTTTTGCCATACTGACTACACACATGTGCACTCGTGCATAGTCTTCATGGAACAGCACTACTTTTGCGTGAAATTTGGTAGTTTGTTTTTTTCTTTAAATCGATATCAAATCTATCTAAAAGCTTTGAATAATATTGACTGGAGATCGTTTAACTGTTTGAACTGTGGGATATTGTGATGTATACCTGTTTCGTCTACGGTTATATGACAGCGTAAAAACTCGTACGGATTGTGGTAGAACATCACAAGCGAAATTCACTTTTTGCCATTTCTATTCAAAATTCACGAGGTTGTCTGCTTTTAATGGTTGTCAAACACACGCTAAATGACACAGCTTGCCCAAAATTGAGACAGTAAGTAGTCTATTAATAGATGGTGGTTGACGGCAGCAGGGTTGCATTTAAAGTTAGTGCGCGGAAAATTCAAAAAGTCAAGGAGTTATGAAACAGCCCTTGTATAAACAAAAGGCTTTAAAGTTATAAAAATTTCGGAAAATTATTATTGAAAAATGGATTAAAAAAGCTTGCAGAAATATAAAGGTATTATTTAATTTTTCCATATTTCGCTAAACTCTGGTCAGCATCGTCAACAAAAAAAAAAAAAAAAATTATAAAATTTATAATTTTTATAAATTTATTATAATTTTGTACATTTCTATCGAAACCTTACACTGACTTATGGAATTTAGAATTTGTTGCCACATGGAAAAATAATTGTGTAGACCTGTGCAGCAAATTTTGCTATTTTTGATTATTTTATTTATTCATTGACAACACGCCAGGGGTACTGAAAATAAAATGCTAAAAAATCTCTGAAAAATACTTTCCTGCACATGTCTTAGCAATGGATTTCAGCAACATGACTAATAACGCCACTTTTAAATTTCTCACGCAAAAGTTTGATGGTTTGAGTGTTTGTGCGGCGCGGCGTGACTCTATTTACTTGAAAAAGCACCTAATAATTTGCTCTCATTGCACGTTAGCGGTCTGCTACGTATCTTTCACTTTCATTCTTTAAATGAAATTAAGCCAATTTAATAGCAAACCGAAAGTTTTTTCAACATGTATTTTTGTGGACACCTTAAAGACGATCACTTCTTTAAGCTTCAAACTTTAATTTGCTTTCGGGTAGCACGAAATTCAACATAGAGACATTGTCCGTCCCAAAAACTGTTTTCGTTCAAGAAGGTGTCCGTTATGGGAGATTTAACTGTATTGTTGTTCTCAACACTGTTTTTGACAGTTTTTACAACGAAATCAAGCATTTGAAATGAAATTGGATTTTTTTCATACAGTATGTCTGGACACACACACACACACACACACACAAACAGATGGCCCAGTGGGATTCCTCATGGTCGGACAGCGAAGGAAACACTGAAATGGGTACGTACAAGGGGATGCCCTCTCAAAATCAAAGGGAATTGCAAAATGGAAAGTTGCCGAGAGCAAGCAACAGGCCCCCCCTCCGCCCAAAACGGTGTCCGCTTTAAGTAGGTATTCGTTATGAAAGACTCTGCTACATTGTTATCAACATTGTTTCTGACAGTTTATAAAACGAAAGCAAACATTTGAAATTAAATTAGATTTTATTTCATACAGCATGTGTACACGTGTGTGTACGCACTGTAATTAATTTTTTTTCACACTTTTATTGCTGACTGAAATAATTTTATGTTTGTGAAATATTTTTAATTAAACCTCTTACATATGTATGCATACGTTTGTCATATTTCTTTTTGTATATTTACAGATTAAAACAAGAGGTGTATCATAATAATCTCATAAAATAAAGAAGCAATAGCAGATTTATATACATTTGAAAACAAAAAGAAGAAAAACAAATTGCCGCAGAACGTCGAAATTTTGTTATTTTTTTACACTCTGGCCAGCCAACCAAACAACAACAAATTTTTAATATCAAAATATTTTCCTACAAAAAGTTCTTCAACTACTGCAGCAGCAGCTACAACAACAATAACTAACCTATGATATTCGAAAATAGTTTCGGCAAGAAATTGAAAAATAAAAAATAAAGTGTAAACTGCAGCTAACGAATTGTCAAGAACAAACGACACAAGCACATGAACTGAACGGACAGAGCAAAAGTTTCAAAAGATTCTTTCAAAATCCAACTACGGATAGTCAAATTTAAAAGCGGCAAACAGAAGACACTGCAATAAATAAAGCAAAAACTAGACGGTGACAAAAGTAAAAGCACACATTAATAAAAAGAAGGATAAAAAAAGTATTTCAGCTCTTTGCATCACACAATAAACAACACGCGGCAATATATCTCTGCTACATTCACCAACAGATACATATACACACACACACGCACACATACGTACATACCCATTTTTATTCATTCAGTCTGCCTGGCAGTCAGATACAAATAAATAAAATTTCATTTTATAGCTACCAAACTCAAGCCAGAAACGGCAAAAGCAGCAACAACAAAAATTTATCTAAAAATATCTCGATTTTTGTTGAAAATATCACGAAAATCAGCTGAAAAATAAACCAACTCATACGTACTTAAAAAAAAAGAGTGATAATTGAAAAAAAAAGAAAACTTAACGAACAAAAACAAATTGGTTGTAAAGCAAAATAATACTTAACGAAAACACACAAAAACTAAAAGTATAGTAAAAAGGAAAATCAATTCGACTTGTTATTTAGAATATTTCAAAAGAAATTTATTTATTAAACTGAAAGAACGATCTCTGCCTAAATAAAATAAAATAAAATAAAATTCTTATAAAGAGAAGAAAATCTGGTTGCTTCGTTATCAACGAATTGTTAATAATCATTAAAGACAAAAAAAAATAATAATTAACTAAAAGAAAAAAAAAGAATTAAAAAAAAATTAATTAAAAACAAAAGCCATTTTTAAAAATACGGCCGTTATTTAGTTTTTAAAAGAAACCCAAATCGTAAAGCAAAATCGCGAAATCATCTGAAAAACGCAAACTGGTTTAATTTCAAGGTGCGCAAATTTTGAAAAAGCTCAAAGCCTAAGCTCAGCTTAAATCCATTTACACTAAAGTAAGCAATATAAGTATATGTACATATATTTTTTTTATTAAATTTCATTTCACTGAAAAGAAAGACAACAAACGGCCTCATACGCTGCTCAAAGAAATAAAAAAATTAATTAAATAAACAATAATTAAATAATTGAAAAAGCTTCATTTGTGATCCAACTGTTTGTCTATTAAATCAGCAAAATCAAACAACAACAGCAACAACCCCACAACCACAACCACAACAATAAACAACAAGAACATCGTGTGTTTATACTTTAAACACACAATTAATTGAACTTATTTCTTGTACGGGTTTTTAAAACACTCTTTCAAAATTCTAGCCCTAACAAATTTCAAACTTCAACCCCAGCAGCCTATGCATAAAATGGCAGCACCAACTGGAGCAGCGCCGCCGGCCACTATGGAAGGGGCCTTGGCAGCCCCCAAATACGGCACGCTGATACCGAATCGAATTTTCGTAGGCGGCATAAGGTAAGTTTTTCCAAATCACTTAAAACATAAATAAATCAAAGAATATTAAAACGTAAAAAAAAAAAATTTTAATTCACTGCCCGTTTTATTAAAATGAAAATGAAAATCACAATTAAACTAATTTGAGAAGAACAAGATTAAAGTAAAAATATATGGGAATTTCTATAGTACAATAGTTTGGCTAGGCCGATTCTCAAAATTATTTTTTGTTATGCTGGTATACATGGCTCAGAATTATGAGAAAATTATTCGTTGTATTCATAGTGTACTTTGTCTTTGGCTCAAACGATCGTAATTGTGGAAAAAAGAATCATGGATTCTGCATCACGAGAATGCAAACTCACGCATCAATGCTTCTTCGTGATTTTCCAGCCAAAAACGACAACCTCAACCACCTTATTCACTAGACTTGGCTTCCTGCGACTTTTTCCTTTTCTCAAAACTAAAGGACTAATGAAAGGAAAGCGTTTTACCAAAATTGATGTGATAAACAAGCTGATGTCCATACCGAAAGGCGCATTTCAGAAGTGCTTCGAGGATTAAAAGAAGTGCTGACATAAGTGCATTATATCTGATGGGGATGACTTTGAAGGGGACAAACTGGATATTGATGAATAAAGAAATACTTTTCAAAAAAAATTAAAAATTCACCTTTTCTTTTGAACAGGGATCGTATGTATGTGTGGTGTGTATGTAAAAAAAGTTCTTTCTAAGTTCTCTGTGCTACTGCACCCTCCTTCGTTGGTATTTGAACAGTAGGAAGTCGGCGATGTAAAATAGAATACGGTTGCCTCCGTAGTCTAGTGCTTGCGCATTAGTCTTATCAATATGGAGGTGCGGGTTCGATTCTCCCCTAGACACTGGGTGTTTCTACAGACAAGCTATAAGAGCTTCGTTGAGTTTGTGTTGTTTAGCAGCTCCCATTCTATGGTGTTTTTTTTTCCAAATTTATTAATTCTGGAATACATTTTTTTGCTACGCGTTTCATACCAAAAACATTCGTGGTATCGTTATCCCAACATCATTAGCGACTTCTCCGTTTGTTATTCGGCATAACAATTTGTTTCGGGTGTTCGGGGCTGTTGTAGCGCAGATTTATTTCTGGTATTATGTGAACGCATTAATTTTTATGCTAAAGATCTCAGAAACAGAAGATTTAAAGGCTAAAATAAAAACGTCTTAGCATGCAGGGCTAGTAAAACTGTTATTAAAAATTATGAAAGTATAAGAAGTGCTGTCGGTAAATGCAATCTTTTAAAAGAAACCTATAAAAAAAACGTAATGATTTTTAAGAATATTTTTTCTTTTTCTGTAAATCGTTAGGGCCACTTAACGATGTGCATAACTTCTTTTTACAGTTCACTACTTTTGTTCTTCGGCACTCTACACTTATTTTAAAATTCCAACTACACTATTTTTCATTGAAATTGAGAACTTTACGAATAATATTGAAAAGAAATTCAGGATTTAAAATTGAAATTGGAAAAATTCCAAATTAAATTGAGAAAATTCTGAATGAAATTGAGTAAATTTTTAAGGATAAGCTTGTTGACCACTAAAAATGTGAAATATTAATGGAAGAGTTGTCGAACACTACTAGATATGTCCGCAGTAAATGATTTATTTTTTTATATTTTTTCGGGCTCTCCAAGTACACATCTATGAAGTAACGAAATATTTTCATTCACAAACAGTTCGAGCCTACTTTAAAAAAATAATGAAAACTGACTTTTCGAACAAAACCAGACATGTCTTCCTCACAGTTGAATAAAATTAAATAGTTCTTTTATTTCCAGGTAAAAAACTAGACAAATCCCCTTAGCATTATTAATTTTACGACTTGTTTTCCCAATTTCAACTTGAAATTCTCTATTTTTATTTGGAATTTTCCTTATTTCAATGAAAAATGCTGTAGAATAAAAAATATTTTTCTTTCTTTTTGCAGTGGCGATACAACGGAATCGGATTTGTGTCGTGTCTTTTCCGCCTACGGTAACGTTAAATCTACAAAAATCATAGTGGATCGTGCTGGTGTTAGTAAAGGTTACGGATTTGTAACTTTCGAAACGGAACAGGAGGCTCAAAGGCTGCAAACTGATGTAAGTTATTTCAATTTCATTCAAGCTTTTGTTCTCTTTCTCTTTCTATTTTTTTCCTTTTTAACACAATCTTTTTAAAAACATGCAATTTGATTGATTGATAGTAAAAAGAATACTTTTGCAATTAATATTAACCAATTGTATTTTTTTTATTTCTTATTTATTTTTTTATATTTTTTTTTATACAAAATATCCAAAAAAAACAAACACACACACACACACACACATACAATACTGCCAAAAACTATCTGCCACCAACATCTATCTCTCTTTCTATGAACCTCAACGAATCGAACGAATTCCTTGAAAAAAATAGGATAAAACTTGAAACACAATAACGAAAACAAAAACAATAAAGAAACTTACAAGATTAAAATGAAGAAAAACAAAGTAAAAGGCTCTTCACAAAACATCCCTCTGTGTGTTATCGCGTATGTGTGTGAATAGACGCGTCGCAATCTTCTTGTAGATAAAAAGAAAAATCTGTAATACAAACTGAAACAATACAGGGAAGCCCAAATGTTTTATAAACATTTCGTTTTCGTTTTTTTAATTATTGAAAATTCTTGTTACAAGTTCGATTTAATTAATTTTTTTAATTGATTTATAATTTTCTGGTTATATAATTTATTGCGTTTTAATTACTACTTTAATAATTCGTTAAACTCGTTCAAATTCGTTAATTATTTTAATACTTACAAAATTGTTGTGTTCTTTTTTTCGTTAGAAGAATCTGCGTTTTTCTTTCTTTTTTTTTTTTTTTTAATATATTTCTAATTGAATTGTTGCCCCCTCAAAAAAAAAAAAAAAAAAAAAAAAAACTTTGTTCATACATTTTAATGATGTTGTTGTTGTCACGTTGTGTTTGTAAATTGGTTTTTGGTTTATTTTGAATTAAGCTATTATTTACATTCGTGTTATTTATTCATTTAAATAATGGCGGACATTGAAAACCGCCATCACATCACAAATATTTATTCAAAAGTTTTATTGCAAAAGAACATATTCTAGGAAATCTGTGTAAGAGAAACATGTACTGCAAAATATTTTCTCCGGCCGTTGCTGTTAAATTTTGATTGTCCGAAAATCGCACCTTTTTTTTAACTTCGACCAGCACTCAGGAGATGACTCCTACACATGCAATGCATTGTGCGGGAACTAGAGGAAAGTGATAGTAGGAGAAATGACAGGAGGTGAAGCTTCACTATCTTACAACACTGCTTATGCACGTTCATTTACCAGTGACTATTCCTTCCCCGCTGAAACCTTCCGACAACAACTGACACGAAGACACACAAATGCACATCAGAAAAAATGCTATACATTTTTATGAGCCTGAAACTGGTGTTGAACCGAGGAAATTTTTTGTTTTGTAGTCAACGTGCAGACTACTTCAGCCATCACCACCCTCAAGAGCAATTTCTATAGGATGACTTATTTAAATGGAGTTTGCACTGCAAATAAAATTTAGTTTTTCGAAATACAGTTAATTTTTAGCCTATAAGCTCATATGGACAGTCCGACCCTTCCCCTGTACATATGTGTACACGACCATATTTTACAAAATGGTCATCAGTCTTTTCTGGAAACTATTTTTTTTAAATGAACGTGTTTTCTTTAAACTAATCGGTCACTGGTGCGCTTAAGTAATTGTCTCTTCAATTTTATAATAGATTATAACGCCTTGACGACCCTACCACCAAAAGTTCGCGGCTGCAATCGCCGTCAGGCCAAACAATGGCGCTCAATGAAATAAAAAAAAGAAAGAAAAATTTTATAAATAAAGTCACCACAATAATTGAAAACAATGGAAACATACAATGTTCATAATTATACCAAATAACCATTGAACACTTCGCTAAATGTATTTACCAAAGTCCACATATTTCCTGATTACATTATCATCTGCAAAATTATCCATTGTTGGTTTAACCAAAAATGCATTTTTTCTTTAAGAATCGAAATTTTAAATTCATATCAATTACTTTCTGAATAAATCAATGACTTTCATGCTTAAAAATCAAGCCAAACTCAAGTTTCTTATTCGCAGAGGCAATTTTCGTTGTTGGTTGAACTTTAAAAACAAAATAATTGAATACGCTGTTGTCGTAATTGCAGATTTTCAGTTTTTTCTGTGCATAACACGAAAATAAACAAGAGGAAAATACACCGACTGATTCGAAGTATTTTTGCAGTGATTGGTTTTTCATTGTCTTCAAATACTTCATCTGATTTTATTGTTGACTTTAAATACTTGAATATCTCTTTCCAATCAGCATGCCTGCACTTAATTAATTACACACTTAATTTGTGTTATTCGACAAACGATTGAACTTTTGCAAAACAGTTCTAGGCTTTGGGAGAAGAATAATGTAGTATATTCATTCTGTAATAACAAAATAAATACTCAATTGCAATTATTATTTTTAACTGCATACTTTTAGGATTTCGAGTGATGTTTACTTACGCAATTGTTATTTCAATAAAGTAGATTTGAAATGAGAAACGATTTCAATTACAATATCGACCTTAGAAATGAGAAAGAAAGAAGTGTATTTATTTTTGCTGGCTTTAAAAATAATGTCGATTGTATGTTGTCTGCTTTTAGGCAAATGTTTTTCTAGCAAAATTCTTAGTCCATTTCAAAGGTTGTGAGTTTCTAAAATAATATTTATTTGTGTGCGAAAAATATAAAACTGCCAAACTTATGACAATAAAAGTGAAATGTTATTATTTCCACCCCCCTCTGCTTGTTTTGCATAACACTTTGAATAAATATTTTTTTAAGTAAAAATAAATTATAAATGTGAAACTTTTTCTTACATGAATATATATACATACATGCATACATATATATATTTTATATATATATATGTAATAATTCATATTTTTCTTTTATAATTTTTTCAGAAACAAAGTTTTTTTTTTTCTTTCCAAAAGCACTTGTATTTATTTGTTGTGTTCGACATGAAATATTTCTTAAAAAATAATTTATGTTTTTCCTAAAAGGCTGCAGCAATTTTAAGCAAATGTTTTCTGTACATTGTTGTTTGTGTTCTTTTTAATGGAAACAGTTTTGTTTGTTGTATTTTAATTAAATAATAAAATATGAAAAAATTTAAAAAAAAAAAAAAATATCGAGTATAAAGAGTTGCTGTTTTCAGTTTCTATTGCGTTTTCTGGTTTAGAAAAGTGGCTCCATTTATTTAGTGCAAGAATTTTAGAAGCTTCAATTTAACTTTTAATTGTAATAGTTATTTTCCGTTAATTATCGTTTTTAAATTATTATTTTGGATATTGTGTTTTGTGTCTCCTTCCGTTTAACAGTTAAACCTTGTTTTCTGTATCAACAATATGTTTTCTTAATTAAGCATTTAACAAACTTTTGTAAATTAAACAACTGCTAAACGTGTATCGTTCTCTGGTACTCCGTTCTAATCAATCATTTTATTGTGGTTGTCCATTCGTAGACCATGTATGACAGTGTTTGCCCCCCTTCCATGTAAAATGTAATGAAAATAATTGTAAATATTTGTTCTATTTCGAGCTGTGCCAAAAATTTATTAAACTGTAAATGCTAAGCGAAAATTGATTAGTTTGTTTGTTGCTTGAAAACTGCAAATTTGTGCTTTTTAAATAAATACAGTGGAAGCTGATATAAAAAGGACATTCAGCACTGGCGCAGTTTTTCGACGTGAAAAATTAAAAAAATATGTTAATTGATTAAATGAACTAGACTGGTCTTGGAAATGTCCGTTTATACAGATGTATGTACATTGTACATACATACAAACACACGTATCGTCACCTAAAATGCAAAAGAGCCTATCATCACTTTTAAATATTTTTCAGAAGAGACAAAAAGTTCAATAAAATGGAGAGTTGTGGTTACAAATATGATTTTTTCCAATATCATCCAAATACAATGATGAGTTTATTTTTCTACACAAAAAATAAGAGAAATATTTTAGAAAAGCACTGCATACCTTTTTTTTTGAATTGTGAAAAACAATCATTTGTTGTCACAACCTTTTGAATTTCTTTAAAAAGTCGTTATTTTTAAAAATAGAAAGCGAAAAATTTGTGAAGACGTGTTGCACTGTACCAATATCCATTAAAAGCTGAATTTTGAGTATTTTTTGCTGTTACGCCCTTTTGCATTTCAGGTGACGATATGTATATATGTACAAAATTAAGGTCTTGTTATTTGATTTATGTGAAAGTAAATCATAAGAAAAATATTTTTCTGAATACTTTAAAATGTTAAATGTCGGACAGAGAAGTTACCCCGTTTTAATACGGCACCTTGAGCTGCTATTTTTTTTAAACGTACCCTCAGTGATTTTCAATTCAAGAAAGATCGATGTTGGGAGAGAAATAAGTAATAATGTAAGAATATGTGGAGGGCGGATGTTCAGAACGCCCATTGCACCACGACTGCCAAGTTGATCTATTGTGACTCCTAATCCACCCAAGAGCCCTGATTATTAGGGGGAAGCTGTCCAGCTTTTTATAAGCAATCTCCTTAGCGCAAAGTCTTCAAGTTAATATCCGCCCTGACATCTTCCTCTAATGGCAGCCAGAGCAGTGCTTGAGATTATAAGTTGAATCATGGATTTATACTTCTTCTCGCAGCAGTATCAGCATTGACGACATGTTGTCAGTGGCATTTTGTGACTGGTGGATTTCCAAGTATACTGCCCAGTGATAGCTGCGCATAAAGTTTTAAGACTGTCAAAGATCAGCGCCTCTTCTCACCTTAGTTTATTGATGGATAGGAATTATTTCGCATGCTCAAGTTTAGCTTGATTATGTATGGCATTACAGATATCCTGAATAACCATTCCTCTACGTCTTTATGTTGGTTCAGCTTAGTAAACCTCAAATAAATGGCATGATGACACTTTGTTAGACTTTATTATCCGCATTCTCATTGCCTATGAGTCCTTTATGTTCCGGAGCCCAGATCAGCCAAAGCCAGTTTGAAGATGCGAGACGATTGCGGTTCAAGTGTCAAGCATATGATTTAGGTCCTCAAACACTTGTTTTTGTGTCTTGGACCATGGTTCAGGGGATGTCCCCTACGTACGTAATGCATTGCAGCGGACCAAGGAGAAAAGGTCAAGTGACGGATGGGGAGGGGGAAGAAAAGACTATTTTTCCCTACTGGTACGATTATTAATGGCCACGAAATTTCAGAATTGCTGACTTTTATACAACTAGTTAAAGCAACTGGATTTCAGTTGGCATGGAGTCGTAAATAAGTTATCGATTCTGTTTTGGCGGAAAAATTACACAATAATGCCAGCATTTTCTTTGTGCTTCATTCTGGCGCGTAGATCCGTCGTCATTATATTTTTTTTAGGGCTTATTTTATTAAAAGAGTGGTTTAAAAACAGCTTTTTTTTTAAATAAATATTTAAATTTTTAAAATATATTTTTTAGAACGTGCTTTTCTTAATTATTAAAAGTTATTTATTTATTAAAAGGCATTTAAAAAAAATTTTTTTTTAATACTTTTCGAAGGGTACTTTTTCTTCAAAAGTTTCTGTTTCAAAGGGCATTTTTGTTTTAATTTCCTTTTTAAAAAGCATTCTTCGAATAAGTACTCTTTTAAAAATGTGCTTTATTTATATACTTTTTAAAAATTACTTTTTTCAAATGGTTCTCTTTTAAAAGATATTTTTTTAAAATATAATTTTTAAACTACTCGTCGAACAGGCACTCTTTAAAATGGTCTTTATTTAAATGTTTTTTTAAAAGTACTTTTTTCCAATGGTTCTCTTTTAAAACATACTTTTTTAATATCTCATTTTTAAAGTCAACTTCTTCAAAAGAACTTTTTTCAAAAGAATTTTTCTAAACGTGCTTTTTTAAAATTTACTTTTCGAACAGGCACTATTTAAAATGACCTTTATTTAAATTCTTTTCAAAACGTATTTTTTACAAATGGTTCCTTTTTAAAAAGTACTTTTTTTAAATATCATTTTTCAAGAACTTTTTGAGCAGGTATTTTTTGAAAAGGGCTTTATTTAAGTAATTTTAAAATGCACATTTTTCAAAAGGTTCTGGTTTAAAAAGTACTTTTTGAAAATCTCTTTTTTAAAGGCATCTTTTTTAAGAGAACTTTTTTCAAAGAAATTTTTCTAAACGTGCTTTTTGTGAAAAGTACTCTTCGAACAGGCACTTTTTAAAATGAGCTTTATTTAAATTCTTTTTGTAACAAACTTTTTACAAATGGTTTTCTTTTAAAGTGTACATTTTTGAAGTCTTCTGAAAATGCACTTTTTTAACAATTATTTTACCAGATTATTTTTTGCGGAGGTACTTTTCGAGAAGATGTTCTGAAATTTACTTTTGAAACAGGTAGAACTTCCTTTTTAAAAAGTACTTTTTTTAAATCCCACTTTAAACGTTTACTTTTTCTAAAGTTATTTAAGTACTTATTTTAGAGGAATACTTTTTTTTATTTTGTTAGAAAAAAACTTCACTCACGTAGCAAATGTGTACTTTTTAATGGTAAAATTACAACAATCCTGCCATCACAGATTTATTGAAATCGCAATTCTACTGGCTTAAGCCCCTCTGCTCATCGCCCTTTTTTCATTAATCATATAACAATTAAATAACATTTTCAATACAAAATAAATTCCAACTCCCACTATATTCTCGTTTAATAAAGCACAATTTTATTGCCATAAAATACTCGTAATTGTTGCTGTAAACATTAATTAACAATTCATAAAAGTTTCATAGTAAAATAAATTAAAGAGTATTAAAACAACAGATATTGTCATTGCAAATTATAATCAAATAGTCAAGCTTTTATTGATATTAAAACAAACAGCACCTTTTTGAAACAATTTATACGCCCATAAGTAATTGGAAATTTTTGTGTACAGCCCTTTAAATAATTGCGAATAATTAAGTAGAAATAACTTTTACCAAAATTATAAAACTTACTTCTCTATGAGATTGTTTTAATGTAGGAGTTGAGTTGTTTTCCTAGCAGTTTATGGGTGCTATAGGGTGTTTTTTTTTATCTGCATGAGCACTATCGATAATTATGGTTTGACAGCTGACAATGTCAAACTGTGTTGACATTTCTGTTCAGTAAGGTTTCGCAAGATCCAAATGTAGAAATTTACTAAAAAAAAAATATTCGCGAAAGTTCGTAGAGCCTTTCGTCCATTTTACGGCCAACAGAATCACACTATTTTTGGCCTTCTCGATTGAAAACCATAAACAAGACATAGAACTGTGCGTACCGAAGAGAATATTACTGATATAATATAATGAAATTTCTCCCAATTTAATTCAATCCACGTTTATGTTTATTTATTTACAAATCTCTTTGTACATGACATCTATTCATTCTTAAAATATTTGCTTACTGATATTTGACACAAATTGAAATTAAAACCGTTGCCAGTACACTTCTGATTATGATTATTGCTGACACACTACCAAGAAGAAAAAAAAAGTAAAATCAAGCTTCAATTAAAAAATACGAAGATTCAATTAAAATAATAATTAGATTTCAACCTATCACGAAAAACGCAGAATCTATTAACAGTTTAACCATTTTGATAGGACTTTCTTGAGAGAACATCAAAATCCATAAAAAAAAACGTAGATTCAAATAAATTATTAATTAAGAAAAAAAATATTTCTGAGCAAAGATTTAATTGGGAAAAATTTAATATTTATTTTGTAAAATTGTAGTAGATTTTTATACAGAGTTGCATTTCTGTCGTTATTGACACAGCTGCTACCTATAGCATAAAACGCCAACGCCTTTTAATAATCAGGGTGAATATTTGTGTCTTGTATTCCTATTTTAAGTTCTCATGCAGCTAAAGAACAACACCCTATACATTGAAATCTTACAATTGACTTAAATTTATTTCTGATTAAGATTCTCTAATTTATAGACATTTAAGTTCTCCTTATTAGTTCGTTTGAATTGTAATGTTTGGGTGTTTATAAAAACCTTCTTTTTACTTTTACTATTCCATATTTAAATGTCAAATGAATAAAACCAAATTAGTTTTATTGATGTAAAATTTGTTGTGAAGGTGGTTTGCAAAATTTGTAGTGGAATTTGTATTAAGCATTAAAACACATAGATCACAGCAAGCTAAACAGCTGCACGCGTGCTGTTATCAATCAGCTGTTCACTTCTGTAATTGGCTTCGTTAACTTGTTACTTTTATTATAATTTACATGGCAAAAACTGAACGAACACAACTAAAATATATTCTAATTAAATTTAGTTCCCAGCAGCTTCGTCCATTGTGATCATTTACTGGAGGTTTACCGATATTGCTACGTTCGGTGAGTTCGTATTGAAAACAAAAGCGATAAAATTGTTTTGGTTTGCAATACAACTATATGAGCGCCGCCAGTGATGTTAACCGTATGGTTATCAAGGTATTATACGGTATTTTAGACCTCCGAACGGTAGACACCTAATTTGTATATTTTAACAAGTTTTAAATTTATTTCAAGTGTTAAATCCCAAATAATGTTTCTACACATGATATACTATATAAATCTCATAAAAACAAATAATAAAAAAATTAGTTTTCATTACAACTATGAAAAACAGCCATAAATGGCTGAATAGCACTTTTTAGCTAAGCTAAAAAATTACAGAAATGCATAAATCATTGATGTTACTGAAGGTACAAATTTTGAATAGTTTATTTTATTATTGCCACATACATACTTTAAGTTTGTGTTGTTCTTTTATTAAATTTTTTTATTAAATATTAAATTTACTTATTTTTTTTTTATTTATTTAAAGTCAGTCAAATTTATTTACAATTATTTATTTATGTTTGTTGTATGGTTAAGCTAGACTATATCTACTGATAACCACACACACAGTGGACAAAACGCGAAGAACGCTAAAGATGAAAGTATAGCTACCTTCGAAAACAGCATGTTGTTCCGTTCTGCAGTGTGACTTACAATTTTTGTCTTTGATTTAGTTTGTTTCTTAGCAATTATCACATGTAATTTTTACTGCCTATAATGTTGTCGATCTTTAGCCCATTTTAATTACATATTGGTGCTGATTTTATGAGCAATTCATGGTGTTTCTTTGAGTCGCTATCTTCGAACGAACAAGCACCATGATTATTAAAGTTGGTTTTAATGCCAACTCATCAGTAGACCTCCAATAAAATCCCTGAAAAAGCTAAGAAAACTCACATGTTTATATAAAAACTCTCAAAAAAATATTAATTACCGAGTATATGTACAGAAAAAACTAAGTAGCCTATGGAACATTCGAACTTATTCTACTTGGCGTCATCAATTTGCAGGCAACACCACTTTAACACAACAATCAATACTGATATGATATTCTTTATCAAGTTTACGACGACGTTGACGTTATCGTTCTATGAAGCACAGGAAGAGTTAGCGAAAAAGTGAAATTTTTCATGTTTATTTTATTTTTTACAAGAATTCTCCTGCGAAACAAACAATCAATACACAACTTACAGAATAAACGTGATATTTTTGGTAGAAAAAGTGCTGTAAAAAATATAAAAAAAAATTTAGATAAAAATGTTTTTGCTTTCCGATTCTGACTCCACTAGCGAAGAAGAGAAAAAAAATTTAATAGTGGAAAGAATACTTCTTAGAACGAAAACGCGTATCGCGTAGCTTGCCCGATGAGAAGTGATAAATTTACAAGCATATTTTCGCAGTAATTAATTTTGTTACGTTTTTAAGATTCCAAAGTTTTTTTTCAACTGAATAAAACATCATACAAGGTGGCCCAAAAAGAGCGAAGGTGTTTGAATTCCTTATAACTTTTTTATTAAAAGATATTTTTTTCAGTATGTTGTAAGAAGACTTAAAATGAATCAGTGCATCACTGCACCGTGTAAAACCATCAGCAAATATAGTTCCAACAGGATGGAGCAACAGCGCACACTGCGAGGGACACAATGGCTCTTTGAACTCAAACCCCTTCGGTCATTTTGTCCCAGAAGACAAAATGAAAGACAATTAAAGGCAACAGCAACGTCACATTTTTTTTACATAATACCAAAAATACAAAAACAGCAACGTTTCGTTGTTCTATCGTTACTATAATGGGATGTGTTCTAATGAACTTGTTCCCGAAAACCATTCATTCCAGCGCACAACGCGTTCGTGATTAAGGTAGCACTACGCATTACGCAGAGAGAACTCGTTTTTCGGCCGAACAGCGTGTATGTGGAACAAACTCCCTGCGGAAGTCTTTTCTTGTCATTTTTGACGTGGGAAGATTCAAGTGAAAGGTCCATAAACATTACTCCCTCTATACCCTCCTTCCCTTAATCTAATTTTCTAGTGCTAGCACATTGCATCGCATGTGTAAGGCTCATTTCCTGAGTGCTGGTCCAATATAAGAAAAAAAAAAAAAAATTTTCGACAACTGCATATCGCAATATGCAGCAAAAGATAAAAAATAGTGTTGTCTTGTATTGACGTCGCCAAGTAGAATAAGGGTGATTATTTTTTACAACAAACATTTTTTAAAATTCGATTCGACACATTTAATATATTAAATTACAAATACGTATAAACCTGTTAGAACGATAAAAAAATATTTTGTTTTGTACAAGTTTTTGTCTACACGGTATTTCTAAGTATAAACGATATTTTTTTAGGGGTTGTACAGAAAACCAAATAAAACACTTAACATCACTGAACGCAACGAATCCACTGATATCGGTAAACCGCTTGTTAAATAACATTCTGTTGTGAATTAACACCTCTCCTACCATGTTTTTTTTTATCGCTTTTACGTTTTAATAACAAATTATTTAAATACCATAAAGTAATTTTAATTTGGGGTTTTTATCCCTTTCGAAAAGTTAAATAAATAATTTTTTTTTTTTTTTTTTGACTAAAGCAACAATTTTGTTTTTTTTTTTGGGTCAACAGCAGTTTGAATTTAATCATTTTATCATTTAACTGCCCCGTCTTTGGAAACTGATGGTGTAGAACAACAAAGCGATATCCAAATATTTAATAAACGAGAGAGAAGATCATAAAATTTAAAAGTTTTATTCCCCAGATTAGCATAAAAAAATTTAACCCTTAATTGTTTAATGTATAAAATCTCTTTCTATTTGTTTCGCAATGCCAGTAATTATTTTATATTTATTTGTCTGTCACAGGCAAAAATATTGGGCGAAAAAGTAAATAATTCAAAAGTGTATTCTACTTGTGTTCTTTTTTTACATTTAAGTCGCAATACTAATTTAACCACCGCCTTCATAAATTTGAAGAATCCACTTAATGCTATAATTAACAAAATAACACATTTCTAACACCTCTACTAACGCGCTCTGGCTTCTTCACCCACATCTGAGCCCAAGTACTTACAAACTTTTTGTTTTAAAGTTGAATATATTAAAGACCAGCCTACTTAAAATCTATTCCTACATGGCTGGTGGGTTTCTGTTTTTTATTTCTTGCTTTTCACTCGCCACTAAATTTGACTAATTAACATTAAAAGCTTCGTGCATTGTTGGGTTCTTTTTATGCGCTGCGATTTCATTTAATTACTTAACTTTAGTTTTTAGTTCAGTTCACATCCGTTTTTAGCTGCTGCCAGTTCCGTTTTAATTTCGTTCTGTCTTATTTTTGTTAAGCTTCCTTGTCTTTTTTTCATTCCTTTTTGTATTGTGACCCAAAGAAATTCTATGCCACACTTATATTTTGAGCATATCCTTGTTTCCTCCCGCCGCTTCATCTTTGGCAACTGAAAAGTGATGCAGTGCAACACTGCCTCAAGTGTGCGTCGCAGTTCGAGAGCAGTTATTTTCATCAGCAAAAGAAAAATTTTCTGCTTACGAAGAAACATTTTTTTTGACAGGTAAAAGAAATTATGACTGACACTTTAACGAGAACTTCTAGTGTCGGAAATTTTATAATTTGGCCAAAGCAATGGCTGTTAATAAATAATTTTAACAGCAGCGTCTTTTTCCTTTCGAGTTGGAAAATGTTGAAGTGCAAAATTATTCTGATGTTTTTTCTTTCACTGGCTTGAGTAGTGCGTCATTAGTTTGTCTTTTTTTAATTGAAATTCTTAAAGTTGTACAAACTGAAATTATTTTCTAGAAATTTCATAATAAAGTGAATTGAGCGTGTGATCAAAAACATGATGATTTTCTTTGTGTAAATCAATGTCAGATGTATAAAGCAGCTTCTCAATCTTTTGTATGTATGGAAATTAGGATGGATTTTCACTGTATGAAAGCAAAAGAGGTCATTCAATAAATTTCGAATAGCTCCAGAATGTTGCATCGACCTAAATTATATGTGACGCGCAAAATAGAAAGGGACCTAAGGGTAAAAACCTGTTTTGTTCAGGACAGCCATTTTAAAGATTTCAATACGTGTATCTTTGGTGTGCCATCACTTTCATAAAACGCGCATATCTCTGGGAGGGAACACTTTTGGGGCATGGGATCGGTCTCATTCGATGCTCAGATGTTGTCCACATCAAAAAAAAAAAAGTGAAAATTGCTTTTTTTTAACCTTAGGACCCTTTCTCTATGCGCTGTCACATATACAAAAACAATGATTTTTTTAGCCCTCTACCAGGCCTGTAAGTTGGAGTAATTTTAAGAATTTTATTTCAATTCGCTTAATTAACATGAACATTTTTTGTAATCACCCCTATCGCGAATTAGAAGTGGAATTTTCATTCCCCTCGAGCTGAAAATTGGTATCATGAAGTTCACGTGTGGAATTCCAACATTCGCAGTGAATGTAGAAAAGGGAAGAAAATTTCAAACATATAAAAATTATTCAAAAAGCAAACCAATTTAACTTTTAGTACAGAAATAAAAATTCGTGGATTTACATGTCTTATAGTGTTTTCACACCAAAAGTTAACGTTAAAACCACAAACAGCTGATTTTGCTTTCTCACTATAAGTTTAATTAACGAACTGTTTGGGTAATAAAATTTCATTTATTTTCTCCTCCCACAACTCGATGAAAGCATATTCATTATGCTCTACCCAATAATTTAATTTTCTTTTGATTTGTTTTTATTGTTGTTGCTGCTGCGTCCATTGTTTTAAATTATTGTATTGTATTGTATTTATTTACCAAATTTTCCTTGATTTTTTTATTTCATTGAGCGCTATTTAAATCGCCAGCTCTTTTCAATTTTTTAACTTGGTAGCACTGCCTTTAGTACATGAAAATCAAGGTTGTATTTCATTAAATCAACTTAAAACCAATTCCAAAACCGTTTTAAGGTGATTTTAATAAAATATTTTTATATTGGAAAACCAGGTATTACTAGTTGGTGTTAACGTAAAAAACAGTCAGTGTGAAAACACTATTAAGTGTTAAATAATTTTTTTTTTAATATTCTGGGCCCAGTTAATTCGTCACACGCATAAAAAATATTGCATTTGCACAATAACAGTACCTGAATGCGAGAATTAAAAAAGTGTGAAAATTAAAGAGGAAATTAAGAGAACTCCAAAATTCGGCAGCGATATCTTTGTATAATCCAATAAAACGCACTCAATTGGTCTGTTAGTTTGCATTTTATATATTATTTATACATTATATGTATACACTTGATATATTTATTAAAATATATGAATAAAGGAAAAATTTACATACATTTTGTATGCAATTCCCCGCTCAAAATTAAGTGAATAAATTAAGGGGAAAAGCGAAAAAGTGGAGAGAAAAAGTTATCCACCATAAGGGGAATTTTATTTCGACATAAAATTATTCACGGGGAATTTATTCACGATTACAAATTTAGGGAAATGGGAAATATTTCGAGGAAAAAGTATTCACGAAATGTAACGACAGACAGTTTTTGGGCTTTAAAAAAATTTTTAAATTTTCATTTAATATCCGCTTGTTCAACAAGTGCGATATGTATGTCGAGGTGATCTTAGTACTAGGAAGAGTTTTCCAAAATATGTGAACCGTGAGGTGTATTATAAGAATTACTAGCTGAAACGGCAAACGTTGCGCTGCCCATTGCTCAGCCAAATTGATACGACTAAAGCTCTTGCACTAGGCTACGGAGACACCCTGCTTGTTTAATAAAACGAAATTCATGAGAAAAATAGCGGCATTCGATTCGAATCTCATATTCTGCGCCCAGGTCAGATTTATAAATCAATAGTAGTCTGTGCTAGGTTGTCAATAATTAAATTTTTTCTTGCGTCTGTGAGGGATATGATTGCTAGAAGCCGAACATTTTCAAGTCAGAATGAAATTTCGATGAATTTTTTGATAAATAATTTTCTTTCCACTCCTGGTATTAAAATGTTTTATATATTTTTTTCAAATGTCCGAACCATATTTTTGTCAGCATGTAGGTAAACCAAATACATATGAACGAATAACGCATGACCATTTTCACAATGTATGATTAAATTTTAATATTAATGTAAACGCAGTTTAAAAAAAATCACTTCACAAAGTATGATTAACTTTTAATTCAGATCATTTGAAGCAAAAATGACCGTTAATCATAACTGCGGTGCTGATGGCTGAGTAGTTAGCGTTTTGGCTCTGCAACCAGAAAAACCCGAGTTCGATTCCCAGCCCGGTCAAGTCCAAAATCATTTCACAAAGTATGATTCACTTTTAATTCAGACCATTTAAAACAAAAATTACCGTTAATCATAACTGGGGTGCTGATGGTTGAGTAGTTATCGTATTGGCCACAAGGACTCGGGTTCGACTCCCAGCTCCATTTAATCAAAAAAAAGTTTTTTCTTAGATTTCTGTGCTACAGCCAGCACCCACCTACAACGGTATTTGACCAATAAAAGGTCGGCGAAGTAAAATAAGAAATATAATAGTTCCCCATAGTTTAAAAAGTTATGCGTCAAAATGAACGCCAGAGACGCCGCAACTCAGCTCTATAATTAACACGCAACTGCAGAGTTGTGCAAGAATTAAGCTCTATCTTGATACCACTTTCATCACCTGTCTTTTCTTTATACCATCACTCTCTCTATCTGGTTCCAGTGCAAAGCATCGCATATGTAGGGAATATCCCCTGTGCACTGGTCCACGAAGAAAGAAAACATTAACTGGATAATGGAGAAAGTGAAATCAGCACACGTCTTATTAAATTGTACAAATTTTACATTTTGAAAAAGGCCATTAAACTCAATTTCTGTGATTAGTTTTCGCTCTCTCGCTCGCTCTCACTCTCTCTCTCTCTCTCGCTCCATTAAATTTCGTTGTGAATATTTTCTATTTTATTTTTTGTACTCTTAATTTAGTTTTTAACCGTTTTCAGTTCCTTATTTTCATTTTTATTTTAAGCGAAAACGTTTTGTATATGAACTGCCTGGAATTGTGTATATTATAAATTGAAAACATAAACTAAATTTGAAAAAAGACCTTTTTGAAAAATATTTATGAAATTGTGTTCAGAGTTGATTTATAATTTTATATATACATACTTTCTATTTATCTATATTCTTTATATGAAAATGTTATATATCGTTTCGTTCGTTTTCTATTTAAAATCTTACCAACTTAGATGAAAAAGAAGAGCGTTTGAAAAACATTTGTTTTCTAATAGTTTTTCTTTTTAATTACAAGTTACAGTTTTAATTTAATAATGTTTTTCTATCTTTATTTTGTGTTGCGTTAAAATTTCATTTTATTATAATTTTTTTTTTATATATATTTAATACATAAAAAAGCGTTACGTTTTTCTTACAGTTTATGGTTCATACTTACATTGGAAATAAAAGAACAAAAGATTTTGTTGTTTTTATTTTCTTTTAGTTTTCTTTTTAGTCAGTAAAAACTTAAAATTTATAATATCTACTTTTTTCTATCTCTCTCCCAACAATCACTTAAACAGGCGGAATGTGTAGTTTTAAGGGACAGGAAATTGAATATTGCACCGGCCATTAAGAAACAGGTTGGTGTGAATTTATAAAATAAATTGCTTGTTTTTTACTCTCTAATTTAGTTGTTAGATGTTCTTAAATTATATTATTGATTTTAATCTCTTTAATATTTTTTTGTCTTTTCTTCCGTTAATGTAGTCAATTGTGGCTGCCAATGGCGCCGTCTATTACACAACTACGCCTCCAGCTCCCATTAGTAATATGCCTATTGATCAATTTGCCGCCGCTGTTTACCCACCAGGTATTTATTTTATTTGTAATTTATATACATCTGCCAATTTAAAATAGATCTTGTGCAAAACATTAAGAGACGCGGATTATAGTTTAAGATGCCAATGTTTGTACATTCAAATATGAACTTACAGCGTTTACATACATAGATACATATATATATATATATAGTTATGATATAATTCTCGTATTCTATTTCTGTTACTGTTTAGTATAAGTGAACACAAAACAAAATTTTACGAAAAATTTGAATGCAGTGGCTCAACATTAACGCCATTCGTACAGTAAAATATTGACGAACGTAAGAATTATTACAATGGATCCCCTCCTGCGGGAAGAGTTTGCCACAACACCCAACCTAAGAAAAAAAACCTAAGTTTATTAATCACATGGCGAATTTAGCGTCAATATTGGGTTCTTATTTTTGGTTGAAATACGAAGGAATAAATTGATTGCAATAAATCAATCAATTAAAATCAACGTGGGTTCAATTAAATTATTAATTTAGAAAAATTTCAATTGAGGAAAGACTTAATTGGGAAAAATGTAACTATTATTTTTTCTGTGAATATGGCTGACGTCATAAACATAGTTTATGACATTCGTTTTTATTTTATTTTGTCATAAAACAAAATTATTATCTTAAAATAGGTAACTAACGATTACGCCATTTTCACAATAAGAGAGAGAAAGAAGAGAGCAGAAGCCATTACAATTGTTGCGTATTGGAAAAGGTTACCATTGTCAAAAATATGGCTACAGCATTTATGAACTTTATGCATTACAGTGTTGCTTTGCAAACTGCATTTATGAAGTCCGACTATATTACTGCAATAGTAACCGTTATAATTGTTTTACTCTTGTTTTAAAAAAACTAAACAAATGGAACAAAAGTACACATGTAAGGAAAGTAAGAAATTGTGGTGAAGTGTAACCAAAACGGCAACGCTGGCCATAAAACATAAAACAAGTTTAGTATTTCTAAAGAGGTATAATAATTGAATTTTCTATGGAAATTTGTTTGTTAAACCTTCTATAAATAAATATCATTTCCAATGAATACGGTATTTAAAAATTAAATTTTATACGGAAATTTGTTTATTAAAGCTTTTCTAAGGCACTCACATAATAAAACCGATTTATGGTGTATTCTTTGCAATCAAAATGGTTGTTGTATTTTTATTTTTGACTTACCCACCATTTACACATGCAAGTGCAAGTCCGAAAAACTCAATATAGTGAAACTTTTTCACCAATGCAGTAACATTTTTCGAACTTGCGAGTCTACTTACAAGAAAATTGTCTTGCAGATAACTTTTTGGCACTTGCTGCAAGTGAAATGACAAATGAAGAAACAGTGTTACCAAGTACGAAATTTCTATTAATTTACTAGTACGTATTAAAATGAATAAAGTGTTCATTGATTGATTTTGTTTGTATTTGTAAAAAAAAATGAGGAAAGAAAAAGAACACAACTACACAAATACACTTCCTCATGGTACTTTCAAACAATAATTTAATGTTTTTAGAAAAAATAATTTTGAAGATAATAATTTTCTCAGATATTGCCAATACTGAACTTGTATAGTTATTTACTAATTTTTGTTAGAACTTCACTTGTTGAAAACATTTTTAAAATTAACTTACACGCTATTGTGTAAACACTCAACAACTTACCAGATATTCAAACTTTTCTTTTTTACTTTTCGATAATAATACGTATTTCCTACTTGCAAGTAATCACTTGCATGTGTAAATGCAGGGTTAGGCATGAAACCAGTATATCCGTTTTGTTGTTTAAATTTTACGAAAGGCGGAGCGGTTTGGTAGTCATTTCTGCAGCTTTTTCTTTACCATTCCTACAATTTTAACAAGATCAACTTCTGCAACAGTGACAATTTTACCTACATGTGGTCTTCTATATAGAAGAAAATTTCTATGAAATCGTCGGATCTTTTAGCCGCCGTCGACGTTTCTCTCAGATATCTGGCAGATATCAGAGAAGTTTGCTAGCAGCTTATGTACGTCTAAATTTTATTTTTTTTGCTGTCGAATCGTAACGGCACATATCACTGCTGATCGGGAACTAACGATTTTTGTTTAAAAAACCCCATAACCATGGCGCTTACGATTTTGGCTCGATGTATTGTAGTGATATTTTGGTTACATGCTAGCTAATTCATTGTAGAAAAGATCGACTGTATTTGATCAGTTATTGAATACTCTAGCGCACAATACTATTGACAGTGAAATACATACGCACTTTTGTTGTGAAATGTTTGGGCCGCTTAATTAATGTAGAAAAACATTTGGGCGAAGAAGTTTTTCAAGAAACTATTCTATAGATGGCAGGAAGTACGAGTACTCTATGTAGTATATTCAGGCTGCAAAGCAATGAATGAATTTTGTAATATTGTCGGTGCGTCATCACTAAATATGTATGTATGTATGTATGTATGTACTAGCCGTCCGTACTGAAAGATTATTTTTAAACCTGTAGCAGCGCATTTATTTCGTTACGGTCACTAAGTGTTCTGTTTAATCGTACAAATATAATTTTTGGCAAAATTACTTTTCAAATAAAATTGTTTTATATTATAAACTTTTTTTTTTGCTCTTTAATTTAATTTTTTATTTTATTTATTTATTTATTTTATTTTTTTTCTTTTGCTTTTAGCCGCTGCAGCAGCTGGTGTGCCAACAATTTACCCACCTTCAATGCAATATCAACCATTCTATCAATACTACAGTGTGCCAATGGTGAGTGAGCAGTTGTTGTAGTTGATATCTTTGAATGACACGGGATAGTTAGTTTGTCTTGTAATTCTATTTCTTGTCATACAATCGAATAGTATTTTTTGTTGTTGCAATTCTTTTCCTAATCCAACTAATAAAATTATTTTTATTGCTATTTTACAGAATGTACCCACCATTTGGCCCCAAAATTATCAAGGTAATTAAAAAGTTTTTATTCTTTTTGACTTTTAATTTTTTTATTGTTTCTTTTTTTGCTACCACTACTACTTGCTTGTTTTAAACAAACACTAACAAACACGTTACATGAATTTAACATATAAAAACATTATTTTGCTTTTGCTTTTCTAAACTTAACAACAACGAGAAAATTTCGTAAAGTTTTTTTCCGCTTATTTTTCATTTTTGTTGTGCTGTGCTAATTTTAAATCATTTGTATTTTATGTTTCAAGCGAATGTATGTATATAGATTAACGCCAACACACAAATACAGTCATGCTACCGCTCCTCCCTGCACTTGTTTTATTTGCAATTTTTTTTCTCTTCTCTACATTTCATTTCATTTTTCATCAACGATTTTATTTGTTGCTTAACATTGTTGTTTTAGTTGCGATCTAAATAAATAAGAATTTTTGTAAAATGGCAGACAAAATTAAATTTTTCCAATTTTTGTTGTGTTTTTGCTTTTGTTGTTTGTAATTCTGCATCACTATACATATTTCAATTGTTGCCCTGTCCTTGCAGCTTCCCCTTCTTTTAATCGATATCATGTTCAATAGTTTTCACTGGCTTTGCGTTTTAGTTAATTGTCATTTGAAAATTGTGAAATTAATAATTGTTAAAGTTATGAACGTTAATTTATCGAATTTATTTACTTCCTGTTCATAGAAGACGATTGAAAATACTCGTTTGGCTATTTATAAAATAACTCAAATGGCTTTTGTTTTCAATATACATATACTCGTTCGGCCACTTGAACGAGTATTTTTATTCGGCTTCTATCAACAGGCAGTTAATTTCGTTTGTTTTTTTTATTAAATTTTTTGTTTATAGATTGAATTTAATTTATTATTTTGTTATTGATTTTTCCACCTGTTCCTGGAAATGCGTAGGAAATTTTCTTTCGAAAAACAACAAAGTTTTAGTTGATTTTGTTTTTCAATATAAATATTGAAGAGAAATTTTGCGTTTGCATTTGGAAAGAAATTTTCCCAAGATACTGGTATTTCGTTGTGTTAAGCTATCGCCAAATTGGCAGTATGGGTTACTGAATTGTAATTCGGGGGATCATATAACAAAATGCTCGTAAAATTATTGAAATTTGACAATCTAATTGAATTTGTGTTGGAGGGACTTACATTTTTTTTTTTTTCAAATTAATGAAAATTTTTCGTCGGTTCAAGTTCACAGTTAATTTATAACAATATTGTGAAGAAATTACATTTCCTTCTCACCTGTACTGAAAGCAGAAGCCCTTTGCCCTTTGGGAATATATGAAGTATGACCTTTACTAAAAACATGAAAACAACAAAGCTGGCAACCTTTGTTAATAGTATGTAGACAGTAACGATTATTCTCGTATGTATTTTCCTAAGCTCTGACGGGTTAAATGGATGATATTAATGAATTTACAACTACCTCCCTGTTGACACAAAGTGTACTGATAACGTTCATAGTGGCATTGCAAATACGTATTATACTCAACTGGTGTTGGAGATTAATTGTTCTTTTTCTCTTATTCTAATCAAAAATGTAATTTTTTTTCCAATATTGTGATAAATTAATTGTGAACTTGAACACGACGGAAAATTTTCATTAATTTGTAATAACTATAGTTCGATTAAATTCTAAATATTCTTGTTCTTTTTTTTTATAAATGGTAACATTTTTTGGGGTAATATGAAATGAAGCAGTCTTTCGAAATTAAAATGTCGCTAATGCGGTTTACAACTCAACTCTGTTGAATTGTAATTGAAACAAATCAACTCTGTTTTGGTATTACCAATTGCAACGAATTTAAAAGCGAACAACGAGTATAAAAACGAACACGAGTTTAAAAGCTGGTGTTATTTTGGTAGATATGTAAAACCATAAATTTTATTTTATTTAAAAAAAATTAATATACGTATGTACTACATAAGCCTGAATTATAGTACAACGTCGTAATTATCTTTTAAAATTACAGCTAAAAAATACAATCACTAGTTGTAGCTTTTTTTCTTTTTGGGATAAGTTGCACAAATTGATTGTTGGTCCAATTTACCCGTCAGCATTTGTGCACAATTTTTGATGACGAACATACAGTTGCGGTAAACGAAAATAGCAGTAATTTGGGGGATTTACAATGTCTGTTATTAAGTCATATTGTCGTAATGTCTTAATATTTTCAAATAGTTTAAACGAACTGTTGTTGTGCTTCAAACAGAAAAGTCTTCAAATAATAAAACTGTTTAAACTATGTTTATTGTTTTGTCATAAAATCATGTCATAGAAATCTGATTCGTACGCTGAAACTCTTCAGTCGAGCCGGCGATAATATCTTATATATATAAAATAAAGAATAAAAAATAGTTTGAAAAATGGTCACATTTTTATACCTTTACATTAAATTACATTTTCATAAGTAAGAAAGAAAAAAACACAATATATAAAGATAAACAAATGAGCCAATTATCTTTGCGTAACTTATCTGGCTGGCAGCTATTTAACGTTTATCCACTAGCCGCCGTCCAAAAATTTATTCAGCTCATCAATGAAAACAGCTGTTTTCGATGACATTTGTTTCAATAATTTTGTGTGCCAAAAGAATAATTTTATAATTTTAATTAAAAATGGAATTATTACAATGTTTCCATGTACGTTCTTATTTGCTGTATTAGTTTCTTAACTTGTTTTTAGCATTTGGATATCAAATATTAATAAATGTTTTTTTCTTCACAGCTGAAAGAATTTTTTAGAAATAGCACATTAAATTATAGCGGGATGTTCATAGTAGTCATATTTTTTCGTCTTGTTATTTTAAAACATATGCTTTATGACTACCTAGTGAATACCCCAATTGTATATCAGCAGAGTTGATATCAAAAACCCAAGTTTTAGAAAGAAATTTTCAAAATTTATATTTAGTTTAAATTTGGTCTATATTTCAATACAACTATTCGTTAAGAAAACTAATGATATGCCAAATTAAATTATATAAAATTTAAATCAAATTATTATGATATCCGTTTAAGGCAGCCAAAAATTGGTAGCGCATTATACTCTTCAAAGTTTAATGTAGACACCGAGTTTACTTTCATTAAAAGATCGAACTGCGCTCTGGTTGCCATTTTCATTTCGTTGAGTTTTTTCCATCGCCTATGAGTATCGTAGCAAATATATTTTAAATATATCAGAGAAATATGATTCTATGACATAATTGGCACAAAGTTTTTGGTTTTATATGAAAATAATTGCATTACAGCCATACAATTCAAACATATTTTGCATTTAGATTATGATCACCTCAACCATGTTACAGTTTTGCTTGTATGTATCATTGGTATTTCACAAATAACATTCGTAGACTAATTTGTATTCATTCATTAATTTAATGGCGATTTAAAATTCATTTAAATCAACTTTTCTTTTTTTTTTTACTAATTTGATTACTAAATTTATTGCTTATTTAAGTTTGAATCCTTCTGTAAATTGCTAAATATCATTGAAATCATTAAATCCTTTGTTTGTTCAATATACATATGTAAATAAGAATGTTTATGTAATATTTTTCTTGCATTTCATAACCAGCATTTTTTCTGAATGTAAATAATTAATTGTTAATATATTTTTATTTTGCACTCTTTTATTTTATAAACTTTAAAAATTATTTTTTATTCATCATTATTGTATGTACATCCATCTGTATATTTTAATGTATTAACATTTCCTAAGGAAATTGTAAAAAGAACTGTAATTATTCAGAAATTTTATTAGCGAACAATTAAATTTTTTGCCTAACGTAAAACCAATTCTTTTTTAAATAAAATGTTTAATACTAGTTTTGCTAAATTTTTTAATTATGAAGGGTAATTGTTCTGCTATTTGGTTATTCAGTCTAATTGTATAAAAAAAACATTCGTGACATGTGGTAATGCCACAAATCCTCCCTAAGGTTTACCATTTTACCAAGAACAGACTAAGAAACGAACAACGCTTGAAAATCATGAAATTCTGTTATCGAAATTCGTACTGTGTGAGAAATGTGTTTCGTCGTAAATTACGTCCATTTTATGGTTGTCATAATCGATTTGACAAACAGGCTATGCAAGCTGTTGTGACCAAATTTCGCACCAGTTTAATTTAAAAAATATTTATTTCTAGAGAGCTTTCAAAGATATGGACGTATACTTTTTTAAGTACATTCTTTCATATTTTTGTTTACGGGATGTAAATTAAATATTTTTTTATAAATTTCTATAAAGCCTTCCATTTATTTTGTTACCAAAAATCCTTAAGAACTATTTTATATTAATAAGAAAAAAAAATTATATTTAAAATAAGCATCCTTAAGAGATGTCAATTCGTTTAAGAAGGACAAAAGATGGGCAAATAAAAATCTAAATAAGTAGTTTGACTTTGTTTTGCGCCTAAAATAAGGGGCGGATTGTCGCATTGCTGTCAAAAAAAATTACATTTGTAGCACTGTGTAATCAGTTATCGGCCCAAATGGATATTTATTTCACTTTTACAAATTTTCCGTCTTTTTTTTCAATTTTCAAAACTCAAACCGGTTAAAAAATCACTCTTTATTAAAGGCAAGTATTACATGCTGTTGTATACGTCATACATCCTTCTTTGAACAGGATTTCACTTTTCAAAGTTGTATTTTTTACCCTTTTTAGAAATAGAGGAAGTGTTCAAGGCAAATATTGTTGCTTTAGAACTGTTACATTTATTAAATGCTGCGTAAAATACATACTTTCTTTCCCTAGCAACAACTCATTTCGAAATTTTGCTTTCATAAAATTTATGTTGCCGATTGATGGCCAGAATAGTAGGTCATTTTCGCTAATAAGATTTCTAAAATTATGTGGCATTGTTTTGTAAATACACATGTTTATTTTATTTTAATTTTTATGTATCTCATTAACATATTTTTACTATTTGGCTTAATTAATTTTGCTTCTATGCTCACAAATATACATACATATATGTACATATATTTAAAATTTCCTTTACTTTTGTTAATTAAAATTTTTTTCTACACAAATCAAGTTGAGTCAACTTTACTGGCTTATGGAGGCACCAATGCAGCGCAACTCTAAACCCAGAATTTTTTTTAAATTAGAAAATTATGATTTAATTTTTAAATTTGTTTAGATATTATTATTACATTTTGTGTTTAAACAAAACATCAATAACTGCAATAAACAACAAAAAACATCTTATAATTTTGTTTGTTTTAGAAATAAAATTAAAATTTTTTAAGTTGCTTTTTTTTGCTAGACAAAAACGATAAGCACAATACTTGTTTTCTAATTTAAGTTTTAGTTGTAATACTAAAAAAAACAAAACACCAAACTTATTTATATATCATTAAAAATGCTTATTAATTCATAAGAATTTATAAACAAAACAACACAAGCAATTAATAAGCCATAAATAACATATTATTATTATTAATTATTATATTCTTGATAATTTAAAAATTTATTGACAAAAAACTATAAAAACTAAATCAATTATTTTAGGTATTTATCCATGTTAATTTTGAGGATTAAAAAATTAAAGTATATAAGCAACAACAATATAAAAAAAAAAACGAATAACAAACCACCATCCCATCATAATAAATAGAAATCCAACCAACCAACCAACAAAAACCACAGCTATAAACTACAATAATTATAGAGAAAAACAACAACAACATCAAAACATAACTAAAATGAATACTACAGAATTTTTAGAAAATAAAATATTTTGAAAAAAAAAACAAAAAAAAAATTCAACAAACTGCAACTACAATAAATAAATATATAGAGAAATATTAGAAAAAAGAACAACACACCTTAAAGAAATATGCAAAGTAAGGATGATAGACAGCAACTATGCAAACTATAGCAACATTAACAATACATATTAAACCAACAACCAACAACATTCTTACCGAAGAGAACTACCGAAAATTTATTATAATCATTAAGCATAAATTACTCCAGTTTATACCAATTGTGTAGCTACTTCTTATATATCTCCTCTCTTCCTGCTCTTCATATTTTCTTTTGTATTATTTAACTTCGTATACTACGTCTGTAGAAATACTACATACATCCATACATACATATTAGCAAATATGTCATGCATATTTATTATGTATGTAATACTCTTGCTACATGCATACTTACAACACACACATTGTTAAGAAAATTGTTTATTATGAATTATAATCTTGAAAAACAAAAATGATTTTTTTATATTCTCTATTCTATGATAAATACCTTTTTGTACGAGTACTTTACTAAAGAAAATGATAATATGCTTACATATGTTTGTTCACGCATACAAACGCCCTGGAGAGAAATAATACCTACTAATAATAACAACAACAACAACGACAACAGAAACAACTACTACTACTACTACAATTACCAACTACATAAATACAACAAATAAAACATTAACAATAATATACACGTGCTTTCATTCACAATAGTTGTTATTATTATTATTATTCTTTTTGTACTTCCACACTCATTTTTGAAAACAACCGTTGACTGCTGAGAGCAGCAGATACTAAAATGGACAAGCAAGTTTTTGTTTTTTTTTTCTCTGTGATGATTTGTTTCACTAGCATTCTATTCATACGAACGCATTTACATCTCATACAGCGATTCAGAGGAAGTTAAGTAACGAAGAAATATAAAACCATCAGAAATATACATACATACAGTTAGAGTAGGACTAATGAAAAAAAAACCCATACACGCGTACTTTTAAGAAATGGAGTGCACAACAATAAGAAAAGCTTACAATATAGGAAAGTTTGCCAAACAATATAAATTTAATTTAAATTAATTAATTTGAATTATAAAAAAAAAGTGAAATGTTTTACAGAATGAAATGCACAAAAGCAAAACTGGTATTATTTCGCAATTTGTGTGGTATGGATTTTTAAGAAGGAAACAACTAAATACCTTTTTGTATGAAGACAAATGAATTTTTTAAAGAGATTTATGAAGTAAAACTGTCTAAATTTTAAGTTTTAAAAACATTTGCAGTTATCGCTCCGCAGTGTTTTTTTCTGTTGCATAAAAGTGTAGGAAATCTCAATTTCTTATATTTTGTTGTGTTACGGTTATGCAAACCTATGCGGCATAAATCAAGGGATTACTGTAGTTGAATTCATTTACCATTTTTAAAACTGCACATTTTGCTGTAATTTCTTTTTTTATAGAAGGTGGGGCAAAAGTATTCCTCGGATGTTTTTTTGCTGTATTTCTTTTAATGAAACAATTCGGCTCCGGTTGTATGGTCATCAACTCTGGCGGTGGCCATTTGGCCGATATCATCACATGCAGAACCAAAGTTTTGCATTAACAAAAGAAAATAACATCATAAGAGCATCGGGTGATTACTTTTGTCCCGGATGATTATATTTGCGCCACCCCATATAAACGGAACAAATACTAATTTATTGAACGAAATCTATATTTTTGAATTTCAACGCTTTCGGCATATTTCACAAATTATTTTAACATATATTAAAAATAAATATATAATAAAAATAGTAATTATATTTCTATGTCTAAAAAAATGTTCTCAAACTATTTTCAAAACATTTTCGATTGTCCTCATCTGTATTGTAAGCTTTTTTCCTTAACATCTTATAATAATTTTTGGATTATGCGAACTTATAGAAAGAGTAAGAAAGCAAAGAATTATATATACAAATAATGGCAGTTTATCAAAATATTGAATTGAATATTTTACTGATCAATTATTATTATAATTATTATATTTAATATATATGATTATATACAACTACCCACAAAATACAACAAATAACTTAATTTAATAATAAATGGAATAAGAATACACAAGATATATACATAAATACTATTCTATATACAATACATTAAAATAAAACGAGAAAAATAACTATTTATAAAGTATACATATATAAAATATATTAATTATACTATATATTATATATTAATAAAATATATAGACAAATAAATATATATTAAAAATGCTTAAGGTGCATCTCAAAATAATTAGTGAAAACAAAGAAAAAGGCACAAAAAGAAAATAGAAAAACTAAAGACATAAATATTTATATATGTATGTATATATAATATATACATAACATTAAAGAAAAACTATATACACAAAAGTAAAGTAAACTTAAAACTAAATAAATGAAAAGTATATTATTAAAGAAAACTAAAACTAATTAATGAACACAATAATTATAAAAAATATGTAGTTTAAACAAAAACTAGCTAAAGCAAAAGATTAAAAAAAAAAATATTAAACTAACAAAAACAATAAATATATTAACGAATAAAAAATTTAATTTTAAAAGAAAAAAATTTCAAACAAATATTTTTAATTTTAAGTCCTAGAACTTCTAAGTACTTGAATAAACAAAGGAAAACTATATTTATTATTATTATTTATATTATATAAATCTTATAAAATTTATTTATATAAACTATAGAAGAAAATTAACATAAAAATTGATTAAATGAATCAATTCAAGAAAATCACAAGAAATCACGATGCGCGTTAAAGTGCTAAGGTTATTTTTTAATGTTATATGTAGTGTTGTGTTATACGGTTAGTGATAATAGTTTTTTATTTTTTTTTTATAAAACGTAATTTTTCTTTTGCCGTTTTTGCTTTCTTTGATGTTGAAACTATCGGGGGTGTCATAGAATCCAGGTCGGTTTTACATACGATTTGCAAACTAATATTGGTTTCATTTGCTGTCATGAAAACAAGTCGGTTTTGTTATTTCCGAATGCCACTAAAACCGGAATTCGATTCAGCTGTTTTCTGTTTTCGCTCATTTGTTTACTGCTTTTAGTGCTGTAAAGTTGTGGTGCTGATTTTTTTGCATTTTTCTTGTTGAAACTTAGAAAACGGTCCTCCACCAGTTGCCCGGGACTCTGCTTTATTCTTTTTTTTAGCAATAAAATATGAAATACTGTTAACAGTATTTTGCGCGCACCTGTGCTATTTAGCGATTTAGCCTGGTAATGTGCTCTTGGGTTATCGTGGTTTATGAACACCCTTGCAACGTCTGGATATTTTGCTATAAACTCTATGAATATCGAATTTTGAGTATTATTTTTATGTTTTCCTCTATAGAGAATAAAAACATGGAAATGCCATTTTATAGCAATTTATAACCTTAAATTTACTTCGCAATAAATTTAGCAATTGGAAACAAAAACGAAAAATAGAGATTTTAGCTACTTTTATTTCCAATAAGAAAACGACAGCTGATAGATTTATTTTTTAATTGTCAATAACAAAACCGATAACATTATTTACTGTGACAACTGAAACCGACATCAATTCTAGTTCGAACATAAAACTGATGACATTGGATTTCATTAGACGCTTGAAAGTATTTTTTTTCGATTTCAAATCCAATTCCGATAAGATTGGTTTCTATGATCGCCCGGACACTGTCAAGAAGGTTCTATTTGAAATGTACTATATTAAGAGTGTGATAATTAGTGCTGATATCATTTGGTGTCCTATTAAATTTTTTTATTTATTTATTTGTGTTTTTTTTTATTAGTATTTAGTTTTGTACTTAATAAATGCGAATTATCAAACAGATAAGACAAGTTACCCTGAAGTGATCATAATCTAACTGCGACATATTGAGCAAGTTATTTTATAATAGTTATAATGACTAAATATACATACATATTATGATAATTACATTTCTTAATCTTATTATTTTTTTTTTGTTGCGATTTTTAACATATTTTAATATTCAATGTATTTAATCTCATTATGAAGTTTAAATATCTTAATGTGGTTGAAAGTTTTCATTAATATGATCACATGTATAATTACGTATGTAACTTTTCTTATTTAAGAAAATCTTGCATATTTTAAGGGGATCTGAAAGAAAAAACTATTTGCTCCATAAATCGTATTATAATCACATGTACGATATGTAAGTAAACAATTTTAATACTGTTCTCTAAAAGTTCGAATTTGTTTCTTGACGAAAAAAAATTCGTTTGCTGCAAAAGTACTTTACGGAATTAAAACCACTTACAATTATCTTGTTGGATGTTGAATATGATATTTTATCACAGTGATCATAATATTAACCCAGTATAATAAAATTTTCTGGTGATTGTTTTTCCAAACTCTAAATGGCTCAAGTTCATAAATTTTTTCTTTCTTTGTTTTTATTGAATCGAATTTGATTTTATAAAGAAATTTTTTTATATTTTTATATCTCTTGCCTCAAGTCTGTGGCACATTGTGATTGAATCGATTTTTTGACCTACAGTTGCTTGCTATAGGTCTGATTTTACCGTTATTATATTCGGTTATATATAGCACCACAAAATCTGGCATACCGCTAGGCTGCTTTAAAATTTTACAAAAAATTCAAGGTGCAACAAATAGAAAAGGAATGGCCTTATCATTTTAACGCGCTCCCTATACAATTTAGTCTATATTATATTTAAAAAAATATTAGTAATAATAATAATATTAATAAAAAGTCTTAAGGCAGTAAACTTTTTATTAAGATATAAGACAATTTAATACAACAACTAAGAAAAATAATTCTTAATTAATGCAAAGAAAAGAAAACATATTAGATAAATAAGTCAGAGATATATTATTTATAGTATTTTGTTAAAAAAAATTAATTATATACATTATAAAATGATGACAAGCAAACGAAAAAAATACATATTTTTAAAATAGAAAAAAAGACTTTTTTTTTTATTAATATAAACAAAAAATCGCTCTTTTTTCAGAAAATTTGATCAAGAAGAAGGGGTATTTTTTTTTATAAAATGTACTATATTGTTTATAAAGAATCCTTTTAAGGATTAAGAAAATTAATACTAAATGAAGGCCCTAAATTATGTATGAAAGTTAAAAGTTTATTTTTATTTGAAAGTTTATCGGCCTGAAGGTAGGCTATGCTAGTACTATTTCATTAACAAACGGGTTATAAAAGAAACATATTTGCTTTGGTAATTTGGTTAGAAGTTTTTTCTTTCAAAACTTTGTGAAATACCCACGAGTAGAGGCTCTAATTTCAAGAATTCGGTTGGTTGCAAATTGAACTAGTAAAAATAGTAAAGAAAAATCTGTTGTATTGTATACGGAATTTCCATTAATATTGAATGAGTTCCTGAATACAGATTTCATAATTTTAGGTAGAGAAGAATATATATTTATTGAAATTTTGTCTCCAGCGATTCTGTGTCTGAGGTTTTGACAGCAGTAAGTAGTAATAAAACGATTGAATTCTATTAAATTGAAAAAAATCTGCTTAGAATCAATAAAGATAAAATATAATTTTAAATTTCAACTGTCTTAGACATTTTTCTTTTATGCATTGTCAGGAAATTCGATAATCGTTTAATATCCTGTCAGTTCCATTTTCTTATGTACGTATTTCCTTTGAGACAATGAGAAAAGGTTCTTGTATCATTTTTAATTAACGTAGTCATGCTATTAAACTTACTTCTGTGAATAACGTTTTTGACCAGTAGCAGTTTACAATTCTTTTTAGTTATCAGCTCCATTATGAAATGAACAAAAAGAAATGGTGCCAGTGCAAAAAATTGCCAGTAAACATAAACAATCGCGAACATTTGTTGTGTAGCAATAAATTGTACCATGTAGTTGAACAGGCTTGTGCTTCTTTTTTATTTCCCTGTTAAACTTTGCGAAAAATTCGCCACGCATGGCTTGCAAATACGATACAATGGCTCTAAAGATTTTTTATTAAAAAGGCAAAGATGTAAAGCAATTTGAAAGCAGCAGTTTTGAATTGGTGTTAAGAAATTCAAATATAACTTTCTTTCCAAATCCACTCCAATTATTAAATATTCATACTTTGAAATGTTATAGTTCATAAATTTTTAGCAAAAATTACTTTCAGAATTGCTCGAAAATCAACAAAGATTTGGCACATTTAAATAAGCAAACTTACGAGAACCTGCATAAACATAAAAAGTTCATACTTTATTTTTCCATTTCAATATTTGGAAGGCACTCTGTATGTGTTACTGATAAAAATCATATCTGTATTTGCAAAATTTTCGCTTACTAAAGAATCAAATTCAGGCGTTGATTTGTCCAATATTTACCTCCCCCCCTCTATATTTTAATATTCACTTCCTTCAATATCGTAAAATTTACGTTCGCTTCATCAAACTGTGCCAATTAGTTGCTTTTTTTCATTTCTTTGGCTCGTAACTTCGTAATTTTTAAAAAAATTTCCAATTATTCATTGAAAGAATAAACGTTCTTATTAAAACAAAACAGAAATGTTTAAGTTTTGGAAAAATGAATAACTACCTGTTTTTATAAATAATTAGTTTGTGCATTTATATCGAAAATAATAGAAAAACAATTGTTGTTTTCAATCGAAATATACGAAAGAATTTTTTCTTTCGTTTCCTAAAAACATACAGTTAAACTAAATGAATAAATACAAAATATTATTATTATTTATTGGAATTGTAAATAAATTAGAGGTTCTAGTGTAAGAAAGTGCATAAGCTGCATAGGCTATCGGCTCTCCAAATACAAAATAATATGGTTTGTCAGGAATAGAATTCCGCATGATCTGCTTTTAATTTATTTCTTCCTAATCGTGAATCCAAAAATTCAATAAATTTTAGTTCGCATTTAGTGGCACGAACTGTAAATTATTATTATTATTTTTGTTCATTCGATTATTTTTATCTGTCTCTTCTGCTAAAAGCGAACATATATTTTTCCCAGCAAAAATTAATTTTTAACATAAATTTAAAATTAATTTTTAAATGAATTTGGAGCGCCATCAGCATTTGTCCAATTGTATGTTTAAGGTAGTACGTATGAGTGATGTGTTAATAAGCAAATATCACTTATACGTAAAGGGTTACAAAAACATTGCATACTTATTCGAGAAGCATTATCATGCAGTGCGTATGAGTCACATACCAAATAATTTCAAATATCATACGTACGATTTGTGCTTGTAAAATATTTATGCAAAAAATATAGCATACTTCTTAGGGCTGGTCGTACGTATAAAACTCTGTGTAATCAACTTATATTCGATATACAATATATATTTTTAACTTTTATTACTGTTTTCAAAATAAATATTCGAACGAAATTCTCAACTTATTCATAAAAAGTGTTTTTGGTTTAGAAAAGTATATAAAATTAACTAAATATGAAAATAAATGTTTTATAAATCTTTTACAAATCAAAAATAATTTTTATTAAAATTTAAATAAAATTATTTCTATAATATTTTTTGTGTGTGATGTTTTTTTTTAATATATACAGTAAAACCTTGATAATCCGGACGTAGCTAATACGGATTATTCGGTAATCTGGACATTTTCCATTACAGTGCGTACTCTGTAATCCGAATTGATTGCAAACTGTTTTGTATTGTCAATCTCTATTAAGTGTAATTCCGAAAGCATGGTGTTTCTCCCTTTTTTGCTGCAATATCAAATTATTTCGCTACGAAAATTCCATGTCTTTTGTTTGCATTAATAAAACTTCAGTGCTTCACAAAAAAAGTTGAAACTGTTCTCGACCACAAAAAGTAAATTGCTATGTGAATAACTGGTTTTAGTTATTTAAACTAATTTGTGTTTATATTTATTTATATACATATAGTCATAAGAAATTTATAGGTATAATTGAAATTAGGATTTTTCGTATATTTAATTGTTAATTTTAAATTCAAATTAAAAATTTTAAATGTAATTGAGAAATAAGTAGCGATAATTGAGGACCCCACAGAATACAAAAATGAGTTCTTTATCCCTTGAATAATGATTTGCAAGTGCGTAGAATTTCAGTTGCTTATTTATTCTACATACAGCATTTTCTTTTCTCTTTATTCTACATTTGTCGCTTACGACTTCTAGTGGACTGTAAATTAAATTCCTTTTATTCTTTTTGGCGATTTTCTTGCTATAAAATATGAAATATCCAATCGAAGTTTGGACACTTTGTTACCAAGCAACATAATTATCTTTATCGTGGAATTTTTGATCTGAAAGATGGAGTGATAACATTTTGTTGTTGTTGTACTACAGCTGCAAGATCTAAAAGATCTTTTCTACTAACCATGAATTCCGCTAATATATCATTGGACATGTGTTTATTACAAGAATAACGTTTTTAAATTTTTATTCGGTAATCTGAATAATTTTACAATCCGGATTAGGGTATGTAATCAATTATCCCGATTATGAAGCTTTTACTGTACAGTGCTCTCTGAATAACATCAACACGATATTATTACCATTGCCACTCTAAAATGTCAACCAAACCGGAAAGCTGCAAAATATCAACTATAAATAAAGCAAAATTTAAGCTTTACTAACCATTATAATATGTATGTAGGCATGCACATACAACTACCTGTATATAACTAGTTTCCATTACCATTTTTCCAAGCAATGTAAAAGTATAGGTATTTATGTCATGGTCCGGTGAAAAATATTTTTCAAATGTTTCCCAAATAGGAAACACATTCTTTTGATTTGAATTTTGTATGGTTTTAATTTAAGAACATAGAAAACGCTTTAAATTACAGTATCAATAATATTTTTTTTGAACATTTATAAACATCAACAGTCGCGGTTTTAATTAGTTGACGTTATCGCGAGCGCACCGTATACATACATACATATAATAATTATGAAATTGATCTTAATAAAATTGGAATCGTACTTTATTTACTGTCTGTTTAGTGAAAATACTCGTTCGGCCGTTAATATTGAAAACATCTATAAAAAAAACTCAATTGTTTTTGTTTTCAATATAAATGTCCGAACGACCATTTTTACTCGGCTTCTATGAACAGACAGTTGATTTTGTATTTTTAATCACTGTAAATCTTTTCAAAGAATACACACAAATTACAAGTTATATAACGAGAAATTAAAAGAACTGACAATTTTACTGTGCATAAATAAGCAAATGTGATGTAACTACTCAACTGAACAGGAGTGTAACGTAATTGAATACTTTGTAAGAATTAGGTTAAGGTATTTCATATCATTCGAAAATGATTGATTTGGTACAGCAGGTGTTTACACACAAAAGAAATCAACACAATTTGTCACTTTGATAAATTATTTAATGATGCATGCAAGTTGGAAAATATTGCAAAAACCGTTTTCTTACTATGAACACAAGCTGAAATAAGTTTCAAATAAAATTTCATTTATTACAAAAATGTGATGCTGTTGATAGCAAATTATAAATTATAATCTGGAACTTGTATTTCCTACATATGTATGTATGTACATATATACTATAATAATTGATGAGTTTCAACTAGTGTTGAGTTGTAATTGTGATTGGAGGTACATATTTTCAAGAGTAGCTTAGTTCAAGTGCGTACCTTTCATGTTGTTATCCTTATTTTTTTTTTTTCCTTTTTCTGATGATTTGTCATAGACAAAGCAAAGTTTTTGGCAGTAATAATATTGATTTACAAAATCAGTCCCGAACTCTATGTTACTCAAAATTAATATATGTATATTAGAGTGACCACAAAAAATCGATGTCGGAATATTGACAATTTCAATTGAATATTTTAATCCAAACTTATTTAAATTAAACACTTTTTCACAGTATCACTTTGCTTCAGGAGATGATATTGAAGTTTTTACATGTTTTAAAGTTTAACCTTACAGCAAGCAACATTCTATGGGCAATACAAGATATTAGTTGGCTAAGGAAAACAAGCCTGCTTTCACTTTTGAAGTGGAATTGCTTAAGAGTATTTTTACCTGTTTAGTATTTTATTACAAAGTTATCGAATCTGCATACTTTTGGGAGCTAAAAAATAAATATTCGCACTGCAAGTTTTGCTTGTAAATTCATATAAAATTTTACAATAAACACAAAATTTTAATTCAAATTTTATTGCCGCCAAACCAAATAAGTACTATACGCATTTCTATTATGTTTTAAGCCTGCCACAATAAAATAAAAATACCCATATATTTTAAATACTAAATAAAACAAACATTAAACAGAAATATGCAAACGAAATCCTTCGAGGATATCAAGATATTTTTAGTGATTGATAACATAACATATGCTCCTGGGTACAATTTATTTGCTAGATAAATGTTTATGTTTTCCTAACAATTCGTCACATTTTACGAAACATTTCTCATAAACATCTGTGGAAACAGGCAAAATGTGAGTGTGAGAGAGAGAGAGAGAGAGAGGGATAGAAAAAGCGGATCAAATTATAGTAAAAAGGTGTCGTCTGGGGTATAAATATTATTTAGCTGCGAGTAAACGGAGGAACCGAGTGAGTGGGAATGTTTATCAAGTCAGATAAAAATCATCTTAGCAAAAACATATACATAAGTGGAAAAAGTTTTATTTTTCTTTATTTGTTGCTTTTTCACATTTCGCAGTTGTCAGCTTTAATGAAATCGTGTTAAAAAGTAAATCAATCTATGGGGAGAAATGTTATTACGATGCATTAGTTAAATTGTACTTTGTATTTATTTTTACAAAATGAAAATGAAATTAATTTTAAGACAAAGTGGTTGTAAAAAGGTTTAAAGAAATAATAATTTACCTAAAAGTATACTTTACTTTTTCTTATTATATGAAGCCGTATGGCAGGCTAAAGATCTGCTTGGATTAGTTCCGCAAATATTTAAATGTTGTTATGAGTACGATTAAATTATAATTTATGTAAAATTACAGAAAAATGCAGGAAAATTTAAAGGTTTATTTTGTAAAACGCAACGATAGGTATTTGGGAACTTCTTTTAAATTACAAAATCAAGTTTCAGACAAATGTTCCTTAAGTTTCGGTTCTAACAAATAAACCTTTAAAAATTTACAAAAGAAAAAAGCACTGCTTCAATTCTAAATATGTACAAAGAGAGCTGTTTATTATCGTATTTATGCTCTTACACGCATTTACGCAAAATAATATAATTTTAACCTGTGCTACCCACTTTTCCTTTAAGTGGGAACAATTTTCGTTTGCGAATACGTTTCATGGAGCCAAATCGCGAGAATGAAGTTGTTTGTGAAAATGCCATGTTGTGTATAAAAAGTGATTGATTTGAAGCACAAAAAGAATTTTTTTCAATATTAATTTGTTTGAGCTTGTCCATTCGGGAGGCCATCACGCAAAAACATGTTTGCAACACCGTTGTTTTGGTGAGGTTAGGTGGCCGACCCTCTCCGAAAGAGAACGCCCCACTTAGGCCAGAACTTAGGCCCATTGTGATACCACAAATAACACACAGGGTCTAGGCGGTAATCGAACCCGCACCTCCAGATTAATAGAACTAATACCCATGCACTAGATTTGTTTTTTTTTTTTAATTTACAACAATTTCGTTGTTTCTGTAACAGAATGATATTCAATGTTTTGTGAGGTTTAAAAATTTTTTTTCTTTGAATTTACTGTTGCTTTTTTTCCAGATGCAGTGCTCAGGGTATATCCGCTATGTAGGGATATAGTTTTTTTTGAGGAAGGAAGGAGAAGTGGGGATTAAACTTGAATTTTCCAACTTCTGAAATGACTGCGAATTATTCTTCCACAGGGAGTTTATTTCACGTACGTATTAGAGAACAATTTGTAAATTTTTGTTGCTCTTTATCTGACGAATAAAGTGAAAAAATCAATTCCAAGTACATGGCAATAGCTACTCTTTCTTTGTACCTTGACTTGCTGCAAGAAAGCTTACACAGTGTCAACAACTTTTGCCTTTTTAAATTAGTAAATTTAGCAAAGTAAATTAAACTGTATTTTATACATTAAATTGTATATAAATTATAAATTACTGAATAGTAACTTATAAGAATATTAGTTCTGAGGTTTGATACGTTTTTTGCATTTTATAAAATCAGCCTCTTTAATTAGTTACTCTCATGAGTAACATTCTAATGATTTTTTTATTTTCATGAATATGTTCCCTAAAAATATGCTTTAATTATTATTACTTTAAATTTCATGCATAACAACAGGCTTTTCGGCAAAACATTTAATAAATAACATTAAAACTTTTTTAATAATAAAACAAAGACCTTATTTTCATAGAAAAATTAACGACAAAAAAATAAATTTAAAAAAAAATTACAAAAAACCAAAAAACAACGATACATTTTTTGTTGAAAATATACAAAATTGTTAAACCCTTGTATACAAATATTGAACAAAGAAAAAACATTATTAATAAATAAAATATTAAAAGGAAAAATAAAGAAAATATAAAAATCTATTCTGTTGACATTGAAGTGTGTGCGTGTGTGAACAAAAATTGAAATCAAATAAAATTGGTACAATTTTTAGCTGAATTAAATTTTTGCCTTAAACAATAATAAAACTCCCCCAAAAAAATAAAAATTACGAACGTAAAAAAAAAATAAAAATAAAAATACCAAAACAACACTGATTAGAAGCCAAATAAAGTGAAATTTTTAAAGAAATTGAAAATGAAATTATTAAAATTTATTCAGAATAAGTTTTTTCCTTGTAGTAACAAAAGAGGTTTCAAAAATACCTGTGAAACATTAAAATAAAACACTTCAATGTTTTTTATTTTTATGGTTTTCTTTTACAATTAATTTAAATTTATTTACAATTGTTTCATATACATATGTACATATATAGTATATATATATATATAAAAAATAATTTAAAAAAAGAAAACTAAATTTTGGAACTCTTTTTTTTTTTATAGCAAATAATAATTAAAAGTAATTAACTGTTATAAACCTGAAGGAAAAAACCAAAAGAAATAGTATATTGTTGACTAGTTTAAAGTAAAAACTAAATATTAAAATAATTTTTAACTAATAAATAATTATTAATTAAATAGTAAAAAAAAATATAATAATAAAATTAATTTTAGACTAAATAAAAATAAATTATTTAAACTATATGAAAATATACAAACAGTAAATAAAACTTATATATTGAAATTAAACAATAAAATAAAAGATATTAATGACAAAACAGAAAAGAAAACTAGCTCTAAAAATATTCATACATTTCTAAATGAATTAATAAAATTATAAATTATTTATACTAGACACTGCTAAAGAGAAATAGCAACAAAAAATATAAAAGAAGAAGAAGAAATCAATAAGAAACGAATAAAATGCAAATATAAGCAATAAATAAAGCAAAACTATTCAAACTATTTGGTAATAATTGAAAAAGTTAAAAACTTAGTTTCTCATCATATTTTTATTTTATTATTTTCTTTCTAATTGGCAAAATCTCGAAAGGAATTACGTTTATAGTCTAGAAAAATGAATGAAGGAATTTGCAGAAACAAAGCAACACAAAACTCTGAACAATTGACAGAAAGCTTATAGATGTGGAAATTAAAACTTCATAAAATTAATGTCCTACCGAACGTACCTTTTCAGACCGAACCCCAACTTTTCTTTTCAATATATTTATTTATAAAACAAACGAAAACTACAGGTTTTAAACACATTTCACTTTTGCAAAGATGCAAAATGAAAATATAAATTGTACTTTAAAGTACTAAAACTCTTTCATAGTAAAATAAAAATAATTAGTAATTGGTTTTGTTTAAAAATCAGAAAATATAAAATAATGTTGAATATAGTAAAGGAGTATTTTTCAGCGTCACCTATAAATTACTACACACAAAGCAATTTGTACACAATAAGCCCTGGTACTCTGTTCACATTTTATTTGCGAAATGCATTCAAACTACATAGAAAAGTATTTGTCAGCATGTTTTTGCAGAAATTTTCTGCATGTGAGCAATAACATGACAGTTTTTGTCAGACCCACTTGGGTCCAAAGACTGCCCCGATTGAAAAGCATTTAAATAATGGAATAAAAAATTTATTTACATTCTATTAAAATAATGGTTCCTATTGAAGCATCCATTTTGTTTCTATTTTTATTTAAATGATGCACTTTAAGAAACTCTTTATTGAAGCTAAACAGTGTTGCATACTTTCAAGCAATAAAAGCGAGAAATTTAGCAAAATTGCGATGCGATGCGCTACATTTGTTACATGTCAAATTTTTCGCAGGGAAAAAGCAATGCTGCTCAACTATTTTCTCATATTGAACACTGTACTCGACTTTAAGCGTTTTATGTTCCCATTGTTGTATTTTTTCGTACCAACAAACATATCGGAGCATGGTTTCATTATTTTCGTATTACAATAAACGCACATAAAAAGTGTGCTGTTCGTAAAGTTCGGTTAAAATTTCGCCGAACAGCGAAATCGGGCCAAATAACATTTTTTGCCGTACTCCGTAACAGAACCCGAAAGATCGGTCAGATACTATATAGATTTTATATCTAACAAGGCGAATTGCGTACCGGGTGGTGTCGCAAGGCCATTCGTCAATTCGCTTTGCGCGCCGAACGTCAAATATTCTGTTAACATGTTTTCATAATTATAATATAACATAACCTAAAAAGAGCGTGATAAATTAGTGTAATATAAGTTCAATTTAAATTGATTATTTCAAAAAGCAATTTATTTTGCATTCTTATCATTACAATATTAAATTAATTATATATAATTATTAAATTACTCACAACTACTTTCCTAAAATTCTTCACAAAAGTAAACAAACTTTGACGTTCGGCGTAAAAATACGTTACGAATCGTTGAATCAGCTGACGGGTGAATTACGTAGTGAGCTTACCTGGTAATGAATTTGCCTTGTTTCAAACCAATCTGTCAAAATTTGTTTATTTTACCATTTGCATACATCATAACTAAGGTGCGCGGCATCTATTGACCATAAGCGACCCAAACTTCTCAAAATATTTCCCGATTTTTATTTCTGAAATTTTTTTTATATATTTTATGTGCGTCATCTATTCATCATAACTTTTTCTGCATCATAACTTGATGCACGCCATTTATAGATCAAAAGCGACCCAACATATTTTTTTTACAGATTGCTTTGCACATTACAGTACTGTTGTGTTGTTGCAGATTACTCAATTCGCCTTGATATCCAGGAGTGCTTTTATAAACTGAAATTTTCCCTAAAAAAGAAAATAAATAAATTTTAGTAACCTAGCTCTTGCTCAATCCCTAAAAAATCACCAAAAGTCCTCACAAGCATGTAGGGATGTAAGCCAGGGTCCTCAAAGTGGAAAAAAGAAGTCTGATTTAACACTACAATGACATCTGCTGCTGTGTAGCACTACATCGAGCCCCAATCCCTAAAGCTGCTTTTAGGCACTACGTATTTTACAGTGGGCTTGTCAGTTTTATTATACATCTGTAATGTATGTAAATAATTGTAATTTACAAACGGTTTATAATTTTTCCTTTCACGATTGCGTTTTTAGTTTCAAATGACATAGTTGGTGTAGTCGTGACGTCTGCCTACGATGAAATGAATATGAATGGCAGATACTACTGTCATCTGAAAAAGAGTGGATGGGTTTAGAAGTTTGACATAGAAGAGCATTAAGAAAGATAAGAAATAGGCTAGGACCAAGAATGGATCCTTGTAGTGCTCCTGAATTTATCTTAAACTCCTTAAATGATATCCCGTCTATAACAACTCTCCTTCGTTCCTGAGAAAGTTCGATATAAATTGAGAGAAAATATCACCGACTGTCGTAACATTTCTTTGATAAAATAAATTTTTTTAAACAAAGAAAAATTGTCTTGGTCGCATTAAACAAGTTTTATATTACACTGACGTAAATGTGCACGCCCAAAAAAATTTATTAACAAACGACTTAGCCGTCTTTAATAAAAAGTGACTATCAAATAACTCTGTCGTTTGTTGTCCAATTTCGAAAATTATTTTTTTCATATGGAAAACTTCCTGTGTATTTTTTTTTTTTCAAATTTGGAGGAAAAGGCAAAGTCTTCGTCAAAAAAATGGCTGAGAAGTTGGTGGGGGTGGCGAAATGCACCGGGTTAATCCAGTATCTATATAAAAAAAGAAATGTTGTTTGATGTGAACCGGATTTTTTATTATTTATTTATTTTTTGTAATGTAATCAAAAATCTGCAATGTTTTACATCGCCAAAACATTTAAAATAGTTCTTTTTCAAAGCAATATTAACAAAAAAAACATGATTTGAAGAAATATATACATTTGAACATTAAATACATTAAACGTACATCTACATATACAAACGAACACAACTACAAATACAATAATTATTTATAATAATTTGTAAAGTTTACAACTTAAGCAGCCGAAAAAAATTAGAAATTAAGAAAATCAACAAAAAAAAGAGATATACTTTAGACACATATACATACAAACATACATACATGCATACATACCTATTAAACATATTTATTAATTTAAAGAAACAAATGACTATATTCACAAATAAAAACTCTAGTGATAATCGTAAAAAAAATCTATCAACACGAAGTCTATTTTCTTTTTTTCTTTTTCAAAATTGAACACATTCTTTATGGGTTGGTTTTTCCACAAAATAGTTTTAATTTTTTAACATTTGTTTTCTTCTGGTGATTTAAATATGTGATTGTCTACACTCGGATCAAGCCCTTTTCAAAGAGAAGTTAAAGCGCAATGTTGCACCATTCTGAAGTAGTCATTTTAGCTGCAGAAATTAGTGCTTGCTGGAAGCATTTGTATAAGGGAGACAACATAATGAAATCACTTGCAAAGGCGCTTTTAAAATGCATGATTTTTATTCGCGATGAGCCGCTTACTTTATCAGGTGTGTCACAGAAACCAAATTCGTACAAAATTGAAAATTAAAACGTTTTTGCTTTTTCTCCAGCGTAAAACGCAGAATTTTTTCGTTTGCCAATATTAAGATGGAATAGTTCATTTGAGGGCACTCAAATAAAAGACACGTTGAACAAATATTTCGAATGGTAAAGTTTCTTAAATGGTGTAGTTTCTTAAGTTCTGTCTCCTCTATCTCTTCTGTCTTCGGCATAACCAATTTTAATATAGAACTTTCTACATTTTTTAAAGTTTTCAAAATCAACAAGAAAAAATGTGAAAATAAATAAATAAAAAGCATTGCAATTTTTTCTAATAATCCAACAGAACTGCAACTATTGAACCACCGATCAATGTTTCACAATGTTTTAAGACCCAACTGATCCACATTTCTTGGATTCTAACCTAAACTAATCATGTACTGGACGACATATCGGAGGTATAACTGATATATATTTAGATGAACCTTATGCGGCATGTTAATGCTAGAATGTACATGTAGCCTATCTCTTCACTGTATCCAGTATTGAAATCAGACCTTTTCAGACGAGAAGTTGATGGCATCAGAACGGAATCTTTCGATTCTCTTGGATTGTTTGCATTTGCGTCATTTATATTAATTTCATTGATTAAGAGCGTTATTTTTAACTTGGATATTAGAGATTGAGTTTTTAAGCCAGAACGCCAGAATATCTGGCCTACGTTGGTGGTTTGGTTCACGTGCCTGGCCGCAGTCAATCGAGTAGAATTGCGAGATTCCGTCTTGAGGATATCATCCAATCATCCGAGTCCTAATCCATGTGAGAGATTACTCATTAAGTACTCACTCAAGAGTACATCAGTCTTTAAACCCGTACTTAGCGTTAGAGCGGTGAAGCTAAGCTGGCAGCTCGCAGCATTAGATTAGAATCGAACTGTATATCTACAGGAATATGCAAGATAAGCTTCTCAATCTCTAGTAGGATTTCGAACAGTCGCCTCTTCTGTCATCTTCAAACTCACCGTTAGTTTAAGGTGATGCTACACCTTTAGGTAGGTGCCGCGGGATTGCTAAACACCCGTAGATTTAGAAACAAGTTTCCAAACCCCTCGCGGGGCACTTGCAAAACAGATGGACACCCGGTTCTCAGGTACCCGATAGCTGCGACAGAATGTATTGCGAGGGAGACCCAGCCTACCGTCATGTCCGTCAATCTCCCAATGGGCCGTCAATACCGCGACCAACCATGAGATATTCCTCCGGTCCCTATTAATGATCTGCTCCGAGTGTTGCTGGGTTACTAGGGTTACTTGAAATATGGCAACACACAGACAAGTATGAGAAAAGTAGCTGACAAAATGTAAAAAAAGAAAAAATATTCATAAAGTGTTCCATTTTTTATTAATCAGTATGGCAAGTTTTCGACGTTTCGAAGAGTCTGAACAGAATGTTTGTGGTGCGGTGCGATTTCTCGTTGCGGGAGAGAAAAGTAACCATAATACAACGGAAGACGGCGACGGTAATACTTGTCTCATTGTCTGTTTACATTTTTATTAATTTATTTGTGCATACATTTTTATAAAATTTTCTAAAAAAAATTACTGTTTGTGTTAAATATTTTACAATGGCAGTAAATAAAAAAGTTGAAGCTATTAAAAAAATTGTTATTTGATAGAAGCCACGTTTGATTTATGTGTGGAATTGTTTACAACATCGCCAATTATTCAAAAACTATGGCAACATCAGAAAGAGAAAGAGTATAAAAAATTGACAGCATAAGAAAGCCCGCAATGAAAATAAAATAGATTTTAATTTTATGCCGTTCCGCACTGCGGTTTTTTACTTCAAAATCGTATGAAAAACCGCACCGCAATAAATTATCGTTACATTGTGTTCGAACTCTAAACCTCCACTTAAAAGCTGCAAACACAATTAGTACTTGTTTAGCTGGAGAATGGTATATATAAGCTGGATCCCCCATGGTTGGCGCTGTGATGTCCAGTGTAAAAAAAAATGGAATTACAATATTGCCTTTTTTATTTTATTTTATTTTATTCTTTTAATATAATGGCTGCTGCTTTTACGTTTGCTTAGAAGTAAACTTTCAATTGGAAACCAGAGATTCTATGAATTGTCGGCACTAGCTCAAGCGAATTCATACCAGTTGATCGCGTTCCTACAACAACAGCATTTTTTATTACAAAATGCTGCAATTGTATTCAAGTTGTCAAAACAGTTTACGTATTGACATGGTGTCAGTTGAACACAACTTTGACAACTGAACAGAAATCAGCTGATGAGAATTTTAGCAAATGATATGAATTCGCCTTGGCCCGGCTAAATGTGACACGGACACTCGATACATGTGGTATGGTTTTACACTTACTAAACCCTGGTGTTTACAACGGGAAGACAAATTACAATTGAGCCACACCAACAGTGTTCAATTAAAGTTATTTGGAGATTAGCTATAGCTGTATACAGTTAGTTTATTAAAAAACCATCGCTCTTATTAACTAATAAAATAGAGGAAATAACCAAAAGAAATGCAAGATTTAAAAATAAACTAATAATAAGTAGTTTGAAATTTCTGGTAACTTTACGAGAATGAAAAACACGAAGTTGTCCATTTTTATATTTAATAGTTGATTAGCTGTCCTTTCAATCCATGAACTTCCGTTAACTGAATTGTCATTGAATAGACAAGATTTTTATGTAATTTTATGATCTTTGCTTGCACTGACGTAGCCTTACGGTGACTTAAAATCCTTCACACAGAGGCTTAAACACATCACATCTATTAAATATAAAATTATTTAATCATGATTGTGCGTGTTAAAGCACGTTTCATGCCAATCACATTAGATCTGCTTATTATTTAATTCTTATCTTGTGTAAATGTTATTTGCTTATTCAGATTTTTAAATACATATGTATTTACTAGTTTAATTTTATATTTAGCAATTGTATTTCATTATTATGCTTTCTATTCTATGCGGCTTTGGTTTTTCTTTTTTCTAATTTTTTAAATTTTGATTTCCAATCTAATATTGAAATTCTTTATTATAATTTCTTTCAGATACCCATTTTGATAAATCCTTTAAAAAATAATATCTGGAATATTCTGAAAAACTATGAAAACGAAAGCAAAAATCAAGCAATCACCCCATCTCACTATCTTTCTGTCTATCTCTCTCTCTCTCTCTCTCTCTGTGTTTCTTTCTTGTATAAGAAACGTTAAGTTTCAGTTTAAACAGAAATGGAGATTTACTTATTTAAGTTCTCATAATCAAGCTTTTAAACAACTCTATTCAGCATTCTATGTAATAACTTTAAGATGCTATTGCCACTATTTTTTTTTTTTTTATTTAACTTTAATTTTCATTCATGGTTTCTGGTTTGTTTTTTTATTGGAAAAACGAGCACTTTAATTTTTTAACACAAGTTTAACAAATTGTTAACAGTGTGTGTATGTGTGTTGTTCGTTATGTTCGATGCTTGTTCATTTCTCTTAATTTAATTTATTTATGTATGTATATGTATACATAAGTTTCCCTATAATTCAATATGTCTTCTTCCCATCAGTCAATTTCAATTTAATCAATTTAATTTTATTCAATATATTTCCGCCACAATTCCATGCACACAAACATTCGCATACCAAGATACGTACCAGCTCGTTTACATTTGTGTTTCTATAGTTTATTCAAATATACTTCATTTGGAGCGCCCGACTTTTCACATGCACTCACTCAGTCTTGCCATTAAAAAAAGGAAATAGAAAATAATCTATTGAAGTTCAAATAAAATCAGCAGCAATTCATCTTTTCATTTGAACGCAACAAATAAGAACAATACTGGCTGACTGACTGACTGACTGAGTGGCTCGTTGCTGGGTGGACTTCAATAGGTTCTTCGTGCAAACTTCCTTCAAATACTTACATCCCCTCTAAAATTAACAAAAAAAAGAGAATAAAAATAAAAATGTAGATTAATTTGTATGTGGTTTTTGGATATTTTTCAAAATGTCTCTGCATATTTTTCACAATGTTGATGTTGCCATCATCACCCATCACATCAGCTCTGTCAGTCATTAAACATTGTCCATTACTAGTGCAAGTGCAAAAGAAGAGATAGATAGAAAGTGTGTGTGAGAGAGAGAGAGAGAGTGTAACAAAACTATAATGATGTATTATTGTATTCTGTTATTTGTTTTTCTTTTCTTTTCATTTGTTAAGTTGTTGTTTCTTCTCTTGTTTATTTCTTGTTTATTTATTTTATGTAATTTTTCATTTTTAATTTTATCACAATTTTTATTCTATTTCTGTATTTTCTTAAATAATCGTATTGAACTAAATGGATGGAGCTGCAGAAAACATAATGAATAAAATGTTTTATTAAATATTCTATCATGTAGTAAAAATAAATAATAAAAAAATTTTATGAAATAAAAATATGAAATTTTGTGCACTGATTAATATAATATTTATAAACTAGAATTCCATGCCATGTTAATAAAAACAATATGGGAAGCAGGTGACCTTGCCCCGGCCATTCCTGAAACTTCTCGCTAAGTTTAAATTATTCAAAGCAAATTTGCAGCATTTGGCCAGCTCTAGATAAATTAAAGCGCCTCGAAAAACGACTTGACAAGAAATTAAAACAACAAAATGTTTTAAAAATTTTCTACATCATTTTCTTTCGAATCAATTTATAGATTTTTCTCCCATTTGCAACATCCGATACATTTTTTAAGTTCATAAAAATCGGTGAATATATAAACCCGATTTGACGACGACCTTTGGAGTTTTTAAAAAAAAGCGATTTATTCGAAATTTTTCGTCAACGATAGCAATCGACGTTTCTTTCTGCGCTTACGACCTAATTACATTTCGAACTTGATCGGCTGAGAACTACTCTCAATTTATTTCGGAAAACAATTTTTCGAAAATTTTATTTTCAAAATCAACTGGACCGAATCGGCAACGATATCTTTCGAACGAATAAAGTGATTTTAGTGAAAAAACAATTTTTCGAAATTTTTATGTTAAATATTTTTCGAAATCTGCCGCACTAAATCGGTTCGTTATCTCCCGGCATCTAAGTCAACACATTATCTTTCGAACGCGACACATTGACCTACACAAACACACACACAAATACTTACATACGGACATCATCACAAAAATAGTCATAATCGACTGCCAGGAGCTAAAAAAAAAGTCCAAATATAATGAAAACTCGATTTTCGAAAACTCAAGTAAAATCACTTACTTCCTATAATGAAAAGTTAAAAAAATTGGTGTAAAAAAGCGTACGATAATTCAGATAGGAAAATTTGAAACTCGCTCTGAAAAATAAAAAAAAAAAACTTCCAATAGAAAATTCGTAACATCATGGCATTACTTTATTTACAATTTATATTTTTATCCACACAGGGGTAATACATGCATGTTGCAATATATTTGACCCCCAATTCTCAAATTGCGGTGAGATATTGATCTTTTTTACATCTCTTAAATGCCTTTTATTCTTGTAATTTTATTTGCTGAAGGTATGTACACACGATTGTCATATAGTACAATATTGAAAGAAAAATTGTAATAAAATGTTCAACAACCGTGTGAACTCACAATTTTTGTGTGGCAACATTGTCACAAAATGTATTGTCCGTGCATTGTGTGACAATAATATCAGAATTCTGACAATCGTGAGAACACCTTTCAGTTGCATTGACACACAATTGCCACACATTTAACAGTCATTTGTTATTGTCACATGTGCTTAATTTAGTGCAGCGTACAATAACACCGTTGGCAGATAAATATTTCTGTTGGCAACGCTGCCCATAAATATTTAGATATAATGTTAAATATTGGAACTGGCAACTTTTTCCATACAATAATCTGACAACCGTGTGGACAGGCAACTTTTATTGATACAAAAATTTATTGAGTGACAATGTAATTGCAAAGATTTCTTACAATAAATAGTCTAAACAGACAATTTACACATCGGTGAAAACTTTTTATTGTTAGTGCATTGCCACCATATTGCCATATCCTACAATATAGGAAAATCTGACAATCGTGTGTACATAGCTTAAAGCAAGAGTTTTTATTTGGTATACAAATTTACAAATTACTGTTTGTTGTTTATTATTGATGAAATTATTCTAAAAACCGTAGAAACAGTGACACTCTAAGTCAACGCACTAACATTTGTGCAGAACATGCAGCAATTTTTTGGAAGTTCTTAATACTAAAGCAGAAAAAAAGTGCCAAATATAGCACTAAAAATGCTAAACTGGCAACCCTCTACATTTTATAGTGTCGAAGCCAACGATATTCGCTCTTGAAAAATATTTACTTTTAAGTGTCGTGCGCACACCTTTAAAGTGTACGCAAATAAAAACTTCTTTTTTAACTCCGTTCTTGGTCTTTCTGCACTCGTGTCTTACGAATGCAAAGTCGGGACCGTGAATTTTTTTTAGAACTTACCAGCCGTATTTTCTGCTCGCGAGCTTTATTTTTATAATGTTCCGCTCACGAAAGCATGCTATATATCAGAATCAAGTCGGGGCACATAGAATCTATCATCCGTCATACTTTGACTTTTTTAAATAAAATTAAAGTACAGAGGGATGAGATTGCCACAATGAGTACTTTGTTGACGGATATCAACTCAGAAGCAGCGTTGCCACAAATTTCTGCAAACAAAATTTCTATAAAAAGTTAGAAATAAATCAAAATACCAGAAAATGTTTTATTTTATTAAAAGCATAAGTCTTCAATTTCTTTTCCACTAGCCACAAATTTTTTTTAAAAAAAATGTAGATAAAAACATTATTTACGTACACCATTAAAATTTCAAGCAAACAAACCTCTGCAAGTAATTTTCTATCTATTTTGGATTTAAATACTGTGTTATTTTATTTTTGTTACCGCTGCAGCAGTCTTGAATATTTTGTTACAACAGAAACGATTTTTATTAAAACAAATGTGTGGTAAGAGTGTTTCGCAATAAACGCGATATAAAACCTGGTTTTACAACTTTACAAGTAAAATATAAAAAAATTTACATATTTAGTATTACTAAGGCTGGAAAAAGTAATCAAAATGCAACAAATATTCATAACTCCATACAAAAACAAATTTAACCAATTATGGTTGAAAATAACCTACAACGGCAACGCAGTTCGTAACTGTCAAAGTACTCAACGTACATACATACGTTAAAAGTTAAAAATTGGCCAACTTTAGTACTTTGCTTTGACGGAGACACACTGAATGCGGAAAAGGCAAAGTATGATGGATGACGGATTCCATGTGCGCCGCCGGACTTCAGAGTAATCAACTTTTTACAGCGTGTGTCGTGTTGTACAGGGTAGCGCAGAATGAGCTATACGGTTTAAATGTTTAATAACTTTTTATTTATGCGATTATTATAATATTTTGTTTGAATTGAATTAGCTTTGAAAAATGATATCCTGTAAGGGATGTCCATTTTATGCTTCGCACGTACGTGCTCTTTTTATATTATCATATTTTCCATTTTCCCTTTTCGCAAAATTTCGGGTGTAATGGCCATGATTTCATTTCGAATGTTGATTTTTAGTTGGAGTATATTTCTTGGTTTGTTATCGTACACTCTTTCTTTCAAATATCCCCAAAGAAAACTGTCAGGAGCTGTAAAATCTGGTGTGGGTGCAATGCGCACATTAAAATGATGACGATATGCACGCTGTGTCACCACAATAGACTGTTGATTTGAAAAATAAAATTCAATTATTTTTGTACGTTGTTCGATCGTGTAATGATTCATAATTAATTCCCCAAGTCTTCTTCACAAAATGCTGAAAAAAAAACAAAGAAAAAATAATAATTAAAGAAGTTATAAAGAATTCAAATCATATAGCTCATTCTGCGCTACCCTGTATATTAAAAGTTTTGTTTCTCAAATATCCTAATAAATGTAAAGCGTTTTTAAACACACAGCATCGTGAGACAAAAATGCAAATTGTACACATCTGCAATTATTGTGAAATCTTCATAAATGAAGAAATAAATTATTCGCTCAAAAGGAATTAAAAAACAAAAATTCCATTTCATGAATTATGTTGTTTGCATAAATGAGCCTAATGGAAACTAAATTTTATTTTTTAACTTAAAAATTTGCCATTAGAAATGTGCTTAATATAACAACAAGCATAAACGGTTGTGTCAAATTAGAACTTAAAAAATTTATAAAAATCCAAAAAATAACTGAGTAAAAAGTAAAATTTTAAAAGATAATAATTAAAAAATAAGATATAAAAAATTATAAATGAATTAATTAAAATTCCAACGGACACATTTGAGCTAAAATAACTAAATAAAAAAAATAGTTAAAAGTATTAAATAAATAAAAATAAAAACAGTATGTAAAAATACTAAAAAATCACTTGCTAATAAATATTGGATATGTGGCCTGAATAGAAAGTGGAAAAACTAAAATTAGTCATTAAAATTAAAATTCAAAAAAATAATAATAAATAAAAAACATATTAAATAGATAAATGTGCATTTTTCTCCCTCTTCTTCTATTTATAAAACAAACAACACTACACAGCAAATAAATCAATGTAATTGGCCTATAAATTAAAACCATTAAATTAAATAAAACAACTTTTTTTTTTAAACAAATCTAAATGTGAGCAAAAAAAAATAAATTAGTTAATTAAACGAAATACTTATATAAATGCGAATAATATACAAATAAAAAAATATACATAAATTTAATGAAATTTATAAAATTATATTTAAATATACTCGTACATGCCTACATACAAGATGAATACACATACAAAGGTAGAAAAAGAAAATAATTGTTATGCATACTATATACTGTATTGTACTACAGATGTATGTAATTACTTTTTACAAATATAAATTAAATATAAATTGCAAATTTAAACCATCAAACTAGAGACCCACACACCCACACACACACACATGAAATTAAAACTTAGAAACGTAGGGGAGTTTATACTCGTAGCAGAGATGGGCAGACAGTTTTAGAAATTCTATTGTGGTAGAAATCATTTTGTATAGAGAATAAGAAACAGCAACGAATATTTCTTGTCTGTGTAAAAGAAGGAGAGTAAAAAATTGAGAGCCACTGCGAACATGCTCATAAGTACAGTTTTCATTTTTAAATGCAACAAATGAAGGCCAGACTCAAATCCAGAAGATAAATTTGTCTATTTTCTTAAAATGAAAATTTTATTCCATGAATTTTCCTACTTTTCCCCTTTTCAGTAACACAAAACACATGATCTTAAAAACTAAATAAGCTATAATTGTGATGAATATTATAATCATTAATTTAATTTAAACCGAAAATCTAAATGTTTACAAAATCCAAATTTATAATAAATCAAACAGAAATTAACAAAATATAGTAAAATTTCTAGATATTGTAAGAAACGAGTAATTACACTTAGCAAATAAATGAAAATTATATAGTATGCCCACAATAATAATGCAACGAAACATTTGAAATGATAAATAAATTAAATATAAAATCAAAAAAAAATATATCCATAACGTATAAATTTTAATGGATTTTTGTTTTTAATTTACAAAAATAATTCGTAAAATTGAAGTATTTTTTTTAAATTTAATAGAAATTCCTAAATGTATGCTACACATTTTTAATTAATTCTCTTAGAGCCTATTTCACCAATTCTATTTAAATATCAATTCATATTTAAATGTCGATTTTCATTTTCATCTAGAATATTTAAATACTGTTTAAGTAGCCAGCACTCTGCATTTAAATATTGATTTTGCAACAGCATGAAACAGCTTTTTAAAAAGCTGTAAGTTGACGCTATCATATTAAATATCAGAGCGTTACCATACTTTCTTGTGTTTCATTATTTCAGTTGGAGAAAATAAAATTTTTTTAAACATACTTTAAATAAAGATCATTAATTAAAATAAATTGTGTTTATATATGTTTGGTGAAAGAGACCCTTAATTTCCAATACCTTTGCCACTCATCAATTTTTAACATATTTTGTTAATTTTCAAGAAATTTTTATCAATTAAGGTAAATGAGGATAATTGTGGTAATTTTATTGTGAAATGCTATTAATATGGGAAAAAAAGTTCATTTCGGTTATTAGTCTCTATCAGCAGTTAAAAATTGTTGCCACTCATTATTAACTAAACAGACTTTCAATAATCGGCCATTCTATCAAAATGGCAAAAGGCCATCTCTGCAATTCCACATTGCACCAAAAGAGATAGCTTGCCGTTCTTTCAGCATTAAAGACGATCTTATAAACAATTGCACTTAAGTACAGTAGCCCTCCCTATAACACTGCACTGTTATATACGAGTATTATTATTGTTCTCATTCGCCAGTAGGCTGCCCAAGGGTACACACCTCGACTTAAAAAATCTCTTTTGCGTCAATTTACTGTTATATAATGCGACTTTGTGCTTCTCGTATAATACGTGTTTTCCCACATTTTTTTCTCTTGCACCAATTATCGGTCCATTGTACTGTAACAATGATAATATAATTAGTTAGGAGGATAGATGGAGTAGTGTTTGTTGATTTTCGTCTTGAACTTTTCACAATCACAAGTGATGGGAAAGACCTATGCAGCGAGTTTATTCCACATACGAATAGTTCGGATGTTTTCCTCTGTAATGTGTATTGCTATTCACTGGTAAATCGACCACAAATTAATGCGCTTTTAAAGACAATTTTCTCGCACGTATTAATGTGCAAGTTTCGGGAACGAGCTACGTGATGTCATTGGAGAACTTTCCGTTGTAGGAGCGATATAAAATTGCGGCAATGCTTCAGCGAGTCAATAGAGTTGCCTACTCTGCTATCACCGGTAAGACTCTTCGTCCTCTTCTGTAAGCGGTCGTGTAGCTTCTAAATAGTCTGTGATGCCCCGTCCTTACATGAGAGTTGTATTCTATTTTCGGTCGGATATGGGATGTATATATAGTAAGGAGATCATATGGGGTGGTCATACCCTTCTAAGGCGGATTTAATCTAGCATGTTATATAAAGTATTACTGTATATTCTGCGCGCTTAGAAATAACATAGCTTAATTGGGAACGTCCCTCTATCCATCTGTCTGCTCGTGAAATAGTGTCTATTTCGGTGGATCTAAATGGCGCATCGCTGTGCTACATTTTGTGTCTAATTTCTTCTCTGACATTGAAAATAATCAGAATATATAAAATTGTTATTTTAATGTCGCTATTTGTATTCGTGAAAATTTGTAGTTGTTGTTTAAGTCCGTCGGAATACCGGCAACAAAGAGTGGAAGCGTATATTTGGATAGTTTTGTTATATTACGCACGCCTTAGTTAAGGCATGATTTTTAGTGATTCATTTCTAAATAATATTGTAGCGCCTAAATGAGTCTACATTCGGGCAGTTCATGTCCGCGCCAATCATTCTTATGAATATGCTAGATGTCCTAATGTACTTACACACTGATTTCTAGAAGATGATAAGGGACAGGCTGATGCTATACTATCGGCATAAATGTGGCGATATCACTTATCAAAGAAGTAAGATTTTCAGTTTATTTCGCATTTTATACAAATATTATTATATTATATTATACTTTTATACAAATGTTCGTCTTTCCGAAATATCGTACATGGTCTGAATAAGACTGAACGGTCAAGATATTCGCACTAGCGATCAATAAGAAAATAATAATATCTGAGAAATAAAACATTTTCCTAAACTTTTATCTTCATTTACCTTTGAATGTGTTTCCTTTCAAAGATTTGAACATGCAACACTTGTCTCTATAACAATTTTATATTTATTTTCGCTCCCTGTCTCTTTTTCTCTCTCGCTCTCTTTCTCTCTTCCTGTTCAATCCAACAGCTGTTTTCGTTGGTTTAATAATGCCTTGAAACGAAAATTAATAATGTTTAATAAGAGAATTTATTTAAAACGAATGTTAAATTAAACATTACGCCACCGAATTTGTTAAAACTACAATTTGTAATAAAAACAATAAATTTATTTTTAATAATTTTCTGCAAATAAGCAAATTTCATTAAGGAAACTAAATGAACTATTTCAAAATGAGATCAAAATATGCTGAAAAAAAAATTAAAAAATTTTATAACGAAAATACTTTTAAAAAATCTCACTGATACGCCGTAAAAAATAAATTGGATTAATAAAAGATGTACTACATATTGAATGGTTTCAATCAATTAAAATAAATTAAAAAAAAATGTTGAATATTTTTAGTAAATATAAATAAAATATAAATTTTATAAATATATTTAAAAAGGATCCTGTTTGTTGAATTGTATACACCAAAAATGTAAAATACCAAATTTTATCAAAAAAGAGACATTTTGTTTTTATACGTTTAAAAGATTTAAGAAGAAATATGGAATTATGAAAATCATTTATCATTATCACCCGTTACCTTTTTTATTTTCAATTAATTTTATAAAGAAGTGCATTTGGAAGATATTAGGTTTTTGGGGGACGATTATGGAAGGCAATCGAACCTCAGTTGTGTTGTCAATTGGTAAAGTGGTATTGCTTTTCGGGCATTACAGTTTCGTTGCTGTGCGTAATTGACATATTAAAAATTGTCATTTATTATAAGGCTTTTATTGCATGTTTTTATTGCACACTACCTTTTATATAAAACATTTGTTTCAGTGTTGTATGACACCAAACAAGACTGAACATGTCTTTGGAATTGTTAAAAGGGCAGACGGTAATTTGCGTCCCTCTTTTATAAACGTATGAGTTCGCTTTATGCGCGTAATATACTAAATGCCTTGTACTTCGGTATAATTTTAAATAATAATTTTATATATGTAAGTATGTTTGAGAAACAATAATTGACCATTACTGAGATTTACAGTTGGCCCTTATCAAAAAAAAAACTATTTAGAGCTGCCACTATATTTTGCTCAATTAAACTAGTTTCGACTTTTAATCTCTTTTTCTATATTCGCCCTCTTGTTTTTCCTATCGCTACTATTCTCTCTCTCTCTCTTTCGCTCTAAGTAAAATAACATTATCCAAGACACTTGAAATTGCTAGAAATCTTAGCTAAAATAAAGTAAAATAAAATATCAATCAGTTTTTAGCTTCTTAAGAAATAAATTAGAGCAACTAAATATTTAAACTTGGCAATACATAAATATTTATTAGGCAAAAATTATATAAATCTTATTCTTCCAATTAAACGAAAGTAAATATTAAAATATCAAAGCAAACCTCTTAATTTTAACTCTACAAGAAAAACTAACCTTTAAATCAAAAAAAAAATTTGCTTAATTATAATTTCAAATAGCACAAGCAATTCCTTCAAGTTCTAAAATATTATTTAGTGTTATTAATATTAAGAGATTTTTTTAAGTAGTTGGTTTATATATATTTGTTTCTCTTCCGACATAATAATTTAAAATACCCAAAAAGGACATCTAGAAATTTATTCATAACCACACAACTCAAATAATAAAAATAAAGTATTTTTTAAATTTTAAAAATCTACTTGAACAACAAAATAAATATTATTTTTTAAAGAGTAAACTGGTTTAAATACAACTAAACAAAAGCAGACAAATTAAAGAGAGTGTATTTAATAAAAATATTATAAATGCTGATCTCTACTGTGTTCTAAAACTACGAAATTATTTAAAATTAATATAAAAATACAACAAACATATTTTTCTTGGTCATAAATAAAATTTATAATAAATATTAAATGAAAAACAATGCAATAAATTAAAATAAAATAATATACAAAATGAAAAATTTATTAAAAGAACATTTCTTAATATGAAATTTTAAATGTATATTTTTTTTCTCTTTTGAGATAAATATTAATAAAATTCAAATTGAATAAAAATGAATAAATATTAAAATATATATACATACATATAAATATCAGTAAGAAAAGTATAAAAATTAATTGGTGCATACACATAATTAATATCTAATAAAAATATTTGAAAAAATGAAAATAGTTAGAGGACGAAAAGAAATAAATTTTGAGACGAGAAATATTTGCGCTGTTGCAAAAACTTGAACAGTTGTAGGCAACATTTATTAGTTTGTCTGCCATAACAAACCAGATCTCTTACAGGACTTGATACGTTTCCTCAGGACCCATTGTCTTGTACGCTATCAATTAATCTTCTAAACATACATATGTATTTTCGATTAAGTTTCAATCTGTTGGCTCTTTCCATTATTCGGTTTTATTGTTCCTATTCTTCCTTAAATTTAAACATCTGTGTGTAAATTAAGTCTAACTCTAATTGACGCCTTGGATTTTATGTAAATACTGTCTGATTTAGAATAAAACATTTGTGTAGCGGTGTAGCACGTTGAAAATAGAATGAGAAAAGTGTTCGTGTCTTGACTATCACGATCTAATGAGTAAAGTTTTAAAGAGAGTTGAAAGTCAAGCGAAAAAGTCTTTGCATCATGTGTCGTGACCAGTCTTGCCAATTTTTGTTCTTATTTGCCTATTAAAAATCTTTTTTTCATTGAAATTAAAATTTTTTTTTTAAATCAAATTCAATTAAAATATTTATTTACATACATTACATTTGTAAATTTTTTATACTCGGAATATTATTCTCCATTTATTTATTAAATTTTTTTATTTATTTCATTTGATTGTTCAAAATTTCTACATTTACAATCAGATCTTTTCAAAATGTGATTAGAATACCATACAATGAATGGTGTTGGTGTATCTAATTAGTTTGTTAATATTTAAAAAAAAAATTCAACGTTAGCTGTTGTTATTACCAAATTGTAGAAGCAATCGAAACGATTTCCATTCAAAAAAAGCATCCTAAAATATTTCAATACGTATTTTCTTCACCTAATAAATTTTATTCTTTAAACTTGAAGTGACGCAATTTTCTCCATTCGTCATCAATTTGTTGAATATGAGGATCAATGACATTTGGTAGAATTTCGCTGATTGGAAAATACGTTTATCAGCACGTTTATCGAACAGGAACTTCAATTAAGAGTACTAAATATCATATTTTAAAAAATTATTTTTTTGAAGCTAAAAACGCTTTTTATGTTTTTTGATATCTCAAAAAACTACGAATTGAAGACAAATCTTCACATATGATAACACTGGTCATGACTAGCGTGATTTAATAAGCAAAAAGTAACAAGTTTAATAGGAGAATTGAACAAAAAAAATTTTAAGTAATGCTAAGAAATATTTACATATATAAAGCTCGTATGAGGAGAAATCAAGTTTCATAGCCGGATCTCTAAAAAATATATGACCAAACATTTTTGTTTATCGAGATGATCGGCTATGAGATGCGCAGCAATATCCATTGTTAAATTTATATTCTATACATTCCTACGATGTTGTGAAATTTGTGGCTTCTGAAAACCACTAAGAACAAAATCCACTCAAATGCTACTCGTTGCACACCATGGCGTAATGGAATCATATGTCATTCGTGAATAATATATTTTACGGGTACTTAAATTTTGCCTCATCAGAACATGGCCAACTTTCTAAGAAATCTATTGATTGCGGGGTGAAACTTGGTTAAAATTTCAGAAATATTGGTTGCACAACATCTCAGTGCCACATTTTTAACTGGCAATACTTTAAAGACAAATCTCACTTTTTAACTGCTAATTGAGGCCACTGAGGAAAAATTATGATATCGCTGTTGATCGATTTTTCATTATATTTCAATAGATCTTTCATAAAATTGTCGATTCTTATCGAATAACGTAATTGGGTACTTGTTGGCTCTCCATAGCGCGAATTCTCTCCATTTATTTTTCTGTTTGAATTAGAAAGTTGAATGGCAATACAGTATCAGTACCATTTTCTAATTATCGCTGTTCCACACCACAACATTATCTGCCTGTCCCACGATATCACACGATATCGTTCGCCTGTTTATTTACATTCAAAACAAAAACAAAATTTAAAATGTTTTTGTTTTCAATGTATATATGTAAGTGAACGAACGATCGCAAGTGACATCGTGGGCCAGGCAGTATATTTCCAGTTTGACATCACAACTCGTAGCAGTCTCGAAATCTAGACTTTGATTATTTATATAAAAGTTCTCTGAGATGAGATTATAAATTCTCTTTGTAGATGAAGGTGAAGAAGATAAAGATATTCAAAAAACATCACCTATCCATTACTAACGATATTTTTCCCCCTTTGAAAGTAAGTTATGGAAAAAGCATAAGTTTGTGAATAATTGATATTGAAGTAAAAAAGAAAAAGTAAAAAGACTAGATTATACTGATATCCTTAAGAGCTCGACTAAGTCGGTTTAGAGAGGTATCTGTACTTGGCATCGAAATCACCATGGTAAAACATATTTTGCATACCATCGTCACTACTCTGAGCATAATTGAAGATCTGGCAGATACATATTTGAATGAATGAATATCAAGAAGAGTTGCATTGAAAATTTGTAATCATAAATTTTGAATTGCGAAACAGGGCCCTGAATATAATTGTGAGCTCTGCTATGCTTTAGAACTTATGCAGCGCATAACCCTTCAAAAAAGCGATTCACCGTCTATTACCCAAGTCATTATCATAGCTTTAACCCAACATGCACAGGCAAACTCAGCATTCTCGCCTTCACGTATTATTCGCTTCTAACTTAATTCCCTATAACAACCAATTAAGAACTATTATTTTGATGGCATGAGAATTGGAGAGTTTCCAAAAAAAAAAAAAAAAGATAAAGTCTGCCGCTTAAACACTCAAAAATAACTCATTTAAAAATTAATAAGAAAAAAATAAATTAATAATTTTTAATAATTAAAATAACACTGTACAATAAAATCGAACATTTTTCAAAATGTTTCTGGTCGGAGTTACAAAAAGAGGAAAAACAAATTAAGTGTATCGGCCTGCTGTAGCGCTATGCTCTTGGCTTGGATAGCGAGAAGAAACCACACAGCGAAGATTCTAGCTCTTAGGGCTAGAGTGGTACATAAAATTACGCAAAATCAGAATTACAAGATTTCTAATGGCGATACCCTATACCAACGTACAAAAGCGAGGCGAACCTTAACTTTAAAAGACGTACATATATATATATTTATATGTATATCTTTTTTGTTACCTGCTGCCGGTATTCCTTGTGAGAACAATGTATTTTTTTGTACAGTTTAATTCGCAAAAAGTTAAATTAAATATCGAATTAAGAAAAGGCAACAACAACATTTTGTGAAACATAATTATGGTCAGATCTTCTACATAAAAAATAAGGAAAAAAAAAATTTAATAAAATAAAAACTCTCATTCGCAAAGATATGTAGTACAATGAACAATATATATATATATATATATAAATATATATACATATATATAATAATTAAATAAAATAATTAATATTTTAAGAATACTGAAACAAAACAAAAATATAGAAAAAATTAGTCAAATAAAAAAAAACAATATAAAATAATAAGAAATTTTTAAAAATTATTAAAAATATTAAGTAATTATAAAGGCTGTAATTTTAAGTAAAATGAAAAAATAAATACAATATTCTAGCAAGAAATTATAAAAAAAAAAAACAATTAGAAATGATCGTCATTAAGAGAAATCCAAAAATAAAAATAAATAAATTTAATAATAAAATAAAATAAAAATCACCGATATATTTAAAAAATATTAAGATTATAATATATGAAATACAAAAATAAAATAAAAAATCAACAACAACAAAATATATACAGAAATACATTATATAAACTAAACTAACTCTACTTATATATGTATGTATAATTAATAAATATGGACGTAAAAGTAAATGAATATAAAATAAAAATAAAAAAAATAATAAAAAATATAAGAACCGAATCTTTTTCTTAACATTAGTTGTGGGGCGGAACTAACTGTTGATTACAGAAGTCGTAATTATTTTTTTTTTTATCTTGGACCAACACTCAGCATATGACCCCTACATATGCTGAGCATTGTGCTGGAACTAGTGGATAGGGATAGTAGGAGAGACAATGGGAGTTAAAGCTTCATTACCTACAAGACTGCTTTTCGCATATTATTTGTTTTTGTAGCGTCTCTGATGTCAAGGAGACGTATTAAATTTTTTAGCTTCGTTTTTAATAGTGATTGTTGGTAATTATTTTATTTCGCCGATGCTACACAATACCGACGAAGGAGGGCGTTCTGATGTGCTTGTGGATTGCTATCAGCTGAAGACGGTTCTTTTGTTGTGCTTGTTTTTTTATTGCTGGGAAGTGACATTGCTCATCTCTCAATAGAGATTGTTACAGAGTATTTCTTTTTTAACTCAATAATTCTTAATTTTCATACTTTCATAAATGCTGCTCCTTCTTCCGATAACCGATTTTACTAGCTTCGGAGCTTAAATTTTCATGTGGTAGGAATCACTCTCTGAGTGCTGATCTAAGTAGAAAAGAAGAAGAAAATGATCTAAAGCTGTCTTCAGATTAACAATGAAACTCTTTGTCTATCGGATTTTAGGTTCGAAATGAAAATATAAAATTTTTTTTTATTAAACTTTTTTTTTTCATTTTTATATTTATAAATATTCTTATCAACTATTTACTATAATATGATTTGTATCGAGTATAAAAATAATTTGTTCAATTTAGTTTCTGACATTAAATGCATGTATCACAAGCGTGATTCAATAAGGGTCAATGTATATTCGCATTTGGTATGTGGAACAAAGTCCATGAATGAACTTTTAACCCTTCATGGTCTTGCTCTTAAGGAGCAGAGAATTGTGAGCTCAACAAAAAGAAATTACACATTTTTAACTTACACACACACCCATACACCCACCATACACTCACGCATAAATTGATGAATATTTTATATCACACAACTTAACTAAAATTAAAAAAAAGAATTTCTATCCTTAAGATTCGGATGATTATTCATGTGTATTTCTTTGGAAATTTTGATTGAAACGTTGATGTTTCATCTCGGTGGGCATCTGTTGTGAACGGTCAAATTCACAAGTTTTATTGTATTTGACCATTTTGCCGTTGGTACCGCGAGCGGTGCGCCAATACGAAGTTTGCATGGCATGACGTCCTGCTATGTAACGAGTTGTGGCTCCCACTAAAGCGTTGATATTGTTGCCAGGCATTTTGTTGTTGAAGGTTATATTGACAAGGTTAATTAAGCAGAAGGACACAAAGTTAATTATTTAATAAAATGTTGTTTTTCCTTTTGAAACTTTTCGCGCACACAACGTTCTAATTCACGTTACAAATCGTTTGTTTCTGTTGCCTGGTTCAAAGAATTCTTTCCATTTTATAAGTGTATTCTCTGCTTTATATTTAATCTTTAAGTTGTTTTTCTTTTATAGTTCTTTATACGTGTTTTTTATTTGTTTTTACAATTTCTTATCACAAACGATCGTTTTGTTTATTTCTCTGCGTGTACACCCAATCCTTTTTTTGCGCTGCAATTCGTTGCAGGTTACACGGTTAAAATGTAATGAAGGTTGATTCAACAGTCAGCAATGTATTAAAAAAATTACAAATACTTAAAAAAAAAATTGTTTTTTGGTCATAGTGTTGGTTTTTTAGTTTTTAAAAAATTAAAAGAAAATAATAATAAAGAAAAACTTTTCTCGTATTCTATTAATAATATATAATGAAAATATGAAGCCAATAATTTGCATCTACTGATAACCACACGCAGTGTACAAAACATGACGACTGCTAAAGTTGAAGGTGTAGCAGCCTTCGAAAACAGCATGTTGTTCCGTTCTGTTAGTGTCTGTCTCAGTGTGACTTACGATTTTGTCTTTGATTTAGTTTAGTTTAGTTTGTTTTGCAATTGCATAATTGTGTACGTACTTAAACTGCAAATTCCTGAAATATAATATTGCGTAAAACGAGGAAACATTTATTTGCGTCACCCGTTCCAAAATTGTGGAAATAATTCCATGTAAAATGAAGTTGAGGTGTACACAATTTTGATTTTATTATTATTTTCCGTTTTCTAATTGAATAATACGCCAGACATTATTTAACTTTTGTTGTTCTTATCTGATTATTTAATTTATACTTTTGTTTTAGTTTTTACAAGAAAACACCAGGTTTTCGCTGCGATTTTTATAACAGAAGTTACTCCTTTTTTCATTTTCTTGATTCATCTTTTTTTTCTTTGTTCTAATTTCATATTTTATTATTTGCTAATAATATTTCTAAAAATGTTCAATGTCAAGTTGGAAAAAATGTTTGTCTTAATATCTTTTTGCAAATTGAATTAATTGCTGGGAGATTTGTTTTTCTTTTATATGGCACGTCAAGTACATGTGATGGAGTCATGTCTGAAGAAGAATCATGTGTATAGTTCTGTTCCCGGCATTGCTGTGAAGCACACATAAACACGTCCCTGGTAAAATTTATTTTACGTTATTTATGCATAATGTTGTAAAACATATATGGTCACGATCCAAGATCATTTATAATCCAGACATTCCGTTTCAAATAAAAGGAAAAGAAACGTAACTCTTTTGGGAGAATTATCTGAACTGATAACGGGCGTGCAAATTAGCGACCTAAGTTCAAGAATAGTTAAGTGGAATAGATGACCGTTATATAGCAGAGGTTTGTTTACTTGCACCAGTGCTTAGGGCTTGTTCTCGTTGGGAAGGAATAAATTTACAATTCAGAGGTTTTTTTTCTTGTACCAGAGGGGTTACTCTATTATCCGAAACGAAAATGAAATTATTCGAATTTGTATGTTATTGACATTGTTATACAATAACATTTGCTATCATTATGGACTTACAGAGTAAACCAATATTGAATCCCAAATATTTGAAAAATGCCATTGTAGGGAAGAGAGAAACAAGTGATGTAGTGATAGAAATAGGCTTAATTTTGGCACAACACTGCAGTTCCGCGTTTCATTCGCATAGCAGGGTTGCTGTGTCTCTGCCGTTATGCTGACGCATTAACTTTTAAGCACAAGATATATATTTCATTTACTTATATTTTTACTTATATTTTTATCTTGGCCCAGCACTCAGGATATGACTCCTAGACATGCTTGTGCTTCAACTAGTGGAAAGGGATAGTTAGAGAAAATTACTCTGCTTTTGTGCACTTTTTTTTGTTTTTACAGTAGTGTTGTAGCGGCTCTGATGTCAAGGAGACGTATAAAATTTTTGAAGCTTCGTTTTTAGTAGCCATTTTTAGTAATTATTTTACTTCGCCGGTGACTATGCCTTTGCCACTGAAACCTTCCGACAACAACTGACTCACAAAGACACATTAAAGTCCATGAGAAAAAATGCGTGATGTTTTTATGATTTAGTTTGAATATGGGGTCGAACCCAGAACTTATTTGGTTTTGCTCTTCCGATCATGCGCTGACTGCTCAGCAACTGTATTACTGGCTATAAATGTTTATTTCAATAGTTTAAGTTAAGGGTGTGATTGTAACCTAAAGCTGTTGTTGGAAGAAGTGTTATAGGGTTGTAGCCGGAAAGTCATGGGTTCAAATCCTATTCCCGTGTTGGTTTTTTTAACAACACACTCTTAAGTTTGTCTGCAGAAACACCCAGGGTCTAGGCGGGAATCGAACCCGCAACCTCCAGCTTCATAGGTTATTGCTCATGCCGTAGGCTACAAGGATGTATATTAGTGTCGATGCTTAATGTACGAGTATTTCATCGGTATTTGAGCAGTGAAAATTTCTGACTCATGGCCTCAATGAAAATTTACTACGCACTTTAAATTTTGGCACTAAACGACGTTGAAACTATTGAATGATAGTCCTCTAGTACAGTTTCTTGATTCTATTTGGTCTTGCATTTGTCTATCAAGTAAATGACTCTAAAATGATATTAAATGCTGCCGTGTTCTCTTGCAATTGTAATTACAAAATCGACAACAGAACAAGAGGTTTTTTTTTCCACATCTCATGAACAACGCTCTTGATTGAGTGGAGTTCAGGGGTCTCAGCAAATATTATGTTGTTCCGTTCTGATCGTTGGCGTTATTAAATTTTCCTTTAATCATTTATAATTTAAAAGAACCATCACATGTTCCATAATTAAAACTTAAAGTCGAAAGACCGATTAAATCTCATTAATTAAAATTAAATATGTCTGAAAAGTATATATTGAACGTATTCAATTTGCATTTGTTGTGAATATTCGGTATGACGTAAATCTTAAGAAATTTCATACTGATAACGAAGGTTTTTTATTTTGTTCGAATTACACAATGCCTTTTGTTTCATAAGCGACAACAAACGTAATTTCAGGACCAAAATCCATTTAATGTAAAATTGTTATTAAATTATTTATGACGTTTGAACAATTGTATTGGAAATGTTTTTAATTGTTATTGAACTTCATAAATTTATTAACATTTTCAAAGTAAATTCTTGAACCAGTACTCAGGGGATTGTCCCCTACGTATGCAATGCCATATAGTATCCACAAATGGATGGGCTCTTAATGATGAACAGGTTGTGAGCGTGAATGACCGCGTTTCGGGAACAAGTTCACTGATTTCATCAGAACACATCTCATTATAGTAACGATAGAACAACGAAACGCACCCCACTTTTCGGCGATGCCCAAGAGAGTTAAGAGAGTTGGCTACCCTACTGTCCCCAATGAGTTTCTTCGCCCTTTCGTGCAAACGGTCGAGTAACTTCAATATAGTCTTTGAGCCACCGGCCTCAACTCTCTTTGAGAGTTGTATTCCATTTTCGGTACGATGTAGGCGGTGTAAATAGTAAGAAGATCAGATGGAATGAAGTATGTCTTATGACGTATACCGTTAATCATTATTTTTTTTACCCTGTCGTATGAGATGGAATTCGCCAACGATGACTACCATATTTTACAGAAAAGCGCGATACCATTCTCTGTGGCACAATCGGTTACCACAGTTCCTGTGTGATAGGGCACTGGTTAGACCCTGGAAATTTGTGCTGATTCCTACGAAATCATTCGTTTTTCTCCTTTCATCACTGAAAAGTTTTACAGCAAAAGTTTCATAGTCTGGACAGAGTCTTAAAAACGTTTTCATTCTTAGTAGAAGCTACTTAAGTTCCCATGGTTATATGAATTCCTCATCCCTTAAAATAAAATATTAAATAGCCAGATCCTAATGATTCTTAAAGCAATCTGTATTTTTTTTACCTCTGGAATATAATTAAGCAATAAAGTAGGAATCCTTTCTGTTATTATATTCTAAAAAAAATTCCAATTCCAATTCAGTGGTCAAGGCTTTTAATTCGACCCGATTAGAATGCATGATGTTTTGAAGGACCGTACAAAATTTCTCATTTTTCCCAAGTTCTTTTTTAGTCGAATGTCGAATGACTAAATAAATCTTTACAGCGTCATGAAATTGTCAATTCATTTAAATTACAAATACAGGGTAGCGCAAAATGACCGACAAGGTTTGAGTTCGTTATAACTTTCTCTCGCAAGTGGTGGCCATTTTCTGCTTCGCCTATTCGTGCTCTCTCCAAAACATTTTCCATAATCTTTCGCAAAACTTCAGGTATTCTGCTGTTGATTTCGTCGCTTATATTATTTTTCAATTGCAGTATGATTCTAGGCTTCGTAATATAGACTTTTCTTTGCAAATAAACCCAAAGGAAACAGTCTGGAGTGGTTGAATTCGGTAAAGGCGGAGACCAATTAAATTCGCTTGTACGTGAAATAATTCCTTCACCAAAGATATGGCGTAAAAGAGCCTTTGTGTCCCCCGAAGTGAGAATTTTGTTTTGAAAACATTCTTATTGTTTGCAAACTTCTCTGTAGCGACCCTCGTGAGAGGCCAAGAGAGTTTCCGAAAATTTTCAACCAGACGGTTTATTGTTGACCCTGATGGTGCAACCCGCACATTAAAATAAAGACGATATGCACGCTCAGTCAAAACAATGGATCACTGATTTGAGATATAATAAACTTCAACGATTTATGCATGTTGTTCAATTTTAAATTCCCCAAGTCTTCTTTACAAAATACTGAATACAGAAAAAAAATTATAGTAAAAAAGTTGTAAGGAATTCAAATACCTTCGCTCATTTTGGGCCACCCTGTACATATATATGTAAGTCGGGCCCATAATGCACGAAAAATATGAAATAAAAAAATATACAGTGTAACCTCGGTTAAAGCAACCAATATAAATTTCGGGCTGTTGCGATAACTGAATCAGAAATTTCTATTGAAAAACAATTAAAAATATATTATTTAAACAAATAAATTAAATAAATGGTTTATTTGGTTAACTTTTTAAATAAATAAAATAAAATTTATTTAATTAAAAATAATAAAATCATAAACTCATATTTCGAATATTTCGAACAAATAAAAAATACACATTCTGTGTAAATTTCTTATCAAGTTGAAGATTCATATTTTTAACGGAAAAAGAGTGCAATTTTCGACTGCATTTTTTAGATGATAAATTTTTTATTTATAAAAAACTAAATTTAAAAATAAATAAAACTTTACTTTGTTTACCAAATTGCGTTAATTGAGGTTTTGTTTTTGGAAAAGTTGCATTAAAAGAGTCACCAATGTTAAGAATTTTGGGTGTTGCGATTATCGAGGAGTTGCACTTATCGATAGCTGCGTTAATCGACGTTACACTGTATATTGGTTTCTATAATAAAGTGATCAGATTTGGTTGTGCTGGCAAAAAAAATACTGGAAATAATCAAATTACAAATTACAGCGATATTCGATAACAACTCAAGTACATTGCGTAAGACATTCTGATCGAATATACGATGTGGAAATTTGTATCCATAGAATAATGTAAAAAAGAAAAAAATAATGAAAAATACATTCCACTTCATTTGCTGTGAGTACTTCGACTTTGATAGCGTTTGTTTTCCCCAGCAAAAGCACTTTAAAGTTGTATTATTGGAAATTCATAAAATGGTTTGTACACCGCACAATTGAATTATTCGAATAAAAATCCGCTAAGAGAGAAACATTCTGAATAATAGTGATCACATTCGTTTAAGCAGGAGAAACACTGCACTGAAACAGTCATCTTCAGGTAGCATGAGATGAGGTGACAATCTTTACAAAAACATGAACACTGAATTTATGCCTGACACTGCTCGTCCGAGTGTAATGGTCTATTGGATCTATTGTGCACTCCATACTGTCATGAATCGCTCCATCGGCATACCGTTTTTGTGAATCTTTATTCATCCAGTTGGGATTCGCTTTCCACTCATCCTTTTAAAGAAAATAACCTCATATCCCCTTGAAAAGCAGAATGTTGGTTCAATATGATCAGATTCTTGGGCCATTTTTTTTTTTTTTATCTTGGACCAGTGCTCAGGGGCTATCCCCTACATATGCAATGCATTGCACTGGAACTAGAGAGAAGGATAGGGAAGAAATAGACAGGTGGTGAAAGTGGTAGGAAGATAGAGCTTAATTCTTGCACAACTCTGCAGTTGCGTGTTAATTATAAAGCAAAGTTGCGGCATCTCTGATGTTTTTTGACGCATTATTTTTAAGCTAAATGGAGCCATTTTATTTATTATTTTACTTCGCCGACGTTTTATTGCTCAAATATCGACGAAGGAGGGTGCTGTAGTACAGAAAACTCAGAAAAAACTTTTTTCTGATTTGACCCGGCTGGGAATCGAACCTGGGTCTTTCTGGTTGCAGAGCCAACACGCTGACTACTCGCCATCAGCACCCCCAATGATCCTCTCATCCCATTCAGAATACTTGGCGAACAGCGAGATTGCCTACTTTAAAGTCTTTCTTTATGTGCAGCACGAGTGCTTGTATGGTCGCCTGCTCCTTAATCGGTGAATGAAGGTGTGGAAAATTGAGAAGTGGTTCCATTTTCGCTGTTGGCGGTCCTTTTCAAAGCTCCTGTGATGCGCAAACACGTAGGGTTATGTGTTTCAGTCAATCCGATAATGGAAGTCCAATGCCCCATAAAGTTTCATTCGCGTTTACATCCTGAAAGTCCTGTTAGTCATGCCCCCAAACTGCTTCTTCATCTGAAAAGCAATGAAAGTAGAGCAGAGATGTCATTTCATTATTCCATTCGAAAAATATGCTTGCATTTGTGGCCTGCTTTTAGCCCTATAATTTGTTCAAAGTAATTGTGGCGGCCCACAAGAACACTCGATGAAGACCACTGGAGCGAGTTTCAACAGGATGAATATGTGTGAACATTCTAGTAATTAACACAATTAAGAAAGGTGCATAGAACTTTTCACTTTACTTATTAAATGCATGTGTAATTTATTATTCTCATTTAAAGTGCTATAAAATGACTTTATAGCTGAACTATGAAGTAAAATCTTTTTTTTAATAAATCAAATGCAACGTTCTATGAACTTTTCCAGAATATAAATCACCATTCCTTTTAAAACTAATGCGAAATATATTTTTGTAACGATCGAATATTTGGACGTAGAAAACAAGTTCGATAACCCGACTAATAAAATTATCAACTATTGTGCGAACAATTTTAACGAAATCATTCTTAATGATAAGAATGTCTATAAAATAGTTTATTTTTATTTAGATTAAACTTGTAAAATAAAATCACCTGCTATGCGTGTGATATTCTTTTCTTTTCTGTATACAGTGAGTGGGAAAAATATTCGCCCAATCATAAATCAGAATGAGATTTCTGTCAAACAAAAATTTGTATTTTAGCAACTGCATTTCTTGAAAATATAAATTCTAATTTTCTTTATTCAAGACTTTTAGATTTAGACTTAGTTTTGTGTTTTGTTTGTTTTTGTTTCAAAAATATTTCATCTACACAAAACCGTACGCTGCCTTTATTTGTTTATTTATGTGGTCTGTCTCTTGCGTGTCTAGTTTTATTTATTTATTTATTTTTGTTTTTGATGTTGTTTACTAAAAACAATTATTCACATAAAGTGGTACTCAAAAACCCCCAAAGGTAAATACGAAAACAACAGTACAATATTTAACAAGCGATTAAATAAAAAAGTTGTTTTAATTACAGTTGAATCTCGTAAAAGTTAACTGGCGTAAGGAGTAATCACTAGGCTAATTTTGCCGAATTTCAATGTGCCGAATAATTAGAGTTACGTACTAGGAGGCAGAACTCTCAACTATTCATGGTCGTACTCAAAATATAACTTTTTTTTTTGCTGTGTGTTGTTTGTGTTTTAAACCCCATATATATGTCAAAATTTGTTGACATTTATGCGCGTCAATATCATTATTACTCATTTGTTTAATTTGAGAGAGCGTGCCATTAACAGTTTTACTCTTTTTTTTTATTTTGACAGAGGGTTGCAAAAGCAACTTGCTATTGTAGCCTCTGGGTGTGTTTACTTTTGAGAGAACAGTGCAAAAACAATTTTTTGTTGTTTTTCCTATTGTGGTCATATGTTACTGACAATTTCATTGTGTTCTATACAAAGGTTAGGTTGAAAAGATGACTAACTGCGTCGACCCAAATCCATACGGAATTACACCAATGCCCAAAACAGGTATATTGTGCACTCTACCGAATATTCTATGTACCTCCACCTCCCTCCATAAAGTCAGTGTGCTCTATATAATCTCTTAGGTGCCATAAATCCGATGCCCTTTCATATTCCAGGTCCAGTATTAATGTTCTTCGGAAAATCTGTCCTCTAATCCAACTAAACATGTAGTGTTGCAGCGTCTCGGCGGCCTCCTTTTGTGCTTTCGCAAAATATCTTTAACTATATTACTAATTGTAAAATTTATTATTTCAAATAAAATTTTAATAAAGTGAAACGTATATGAATTGTCATTCGCATCGTTTCTTCTTAATCAGTTTAAATAATTGCTATTGCGGACAGAACTGAAATACGACATTTACACGAGACTGGCGCATGCAAAAAAAAGTATAAATTTAAATAAAGTCATTGTCGAAAGTAAATATGCATTACAAACATGCAATAATATAATGGCAAACATTATTGGTGAACTCATAGATATGTATGTATTCATACATATTAGAGTTGCCATTTTTGTAACCTGCAAGAGACCATTCACTACTATTAGCAACAATAAATTCAGCTTAACATGGATGTTGCACGCTCGCATCAATATTCAGCTTCAATATTTGTCTTGTCTTTCGCTACGAAATATCGAATAAAAGTAAATTATAACATATATAAAAAGGAACTGCAGCTTAAGTAATTAGTGTAATTAATGGCGAAATTTTTTTAATAATTTCTATTTCTTTAACAGGAGACAAAATGAATTACGATTATTTATTTTTGTTTGTTGCATGGTATAGATAATCTATATTTGAAATTTTTTAGCCTTTCCAAAAATTTGCTTGATCGTCTACTGGTAATTTGGTAATTTTCAGCACCAATGAAATGCTCATATAGACTACCTAAACCATAAAACAAATACACTGACTTTTATATTGAGAGATATACACACCCTGTATTTGAAAAATGCTGTTGAGTCAACAGTCGCAATACATACAAACTATGAATGCACAATTTTACAGATTTTTAATATTCTAGCAGCTCTCTTTTTTGCACAATAATTTTCTTTCTTATATTACCGAGAAGCTTTGAGAGATAATATAAGAATAAATTAAAGGCATTGTAAAAGTTAAACTAATTTGTGGGTCCATTAATTATTCACATATTAACTTCAAAGTTTTCAGGTGCTATTTCTAACAGGTGGGCCAAAAGAAATCATCTTTGGTTCAGCCAAGTGGCTGCCGCTAGATTTGAAGGCCATACAAGCAGAACCAAAGTTTGTCATTAAAAAAAAAATTACAGCAAAAGAACATCGGGTGATGACTTTTGCCCCGAATGATTTCTTTTGGCCAACCTTGTAGATAAAACGTTAACTTTTTTGCCCGGTGCGCATTGATATCACCATTTTGAAAAATTGGCTAACAAATCGCGGCCACTCTAATAATTATCTATAATACGTACGTGCTTTCATATATGCATATATCCCTACGTATTTATATGTATATGTGGTATTCACAAGGTCATATGTTTTAAAATAATAACACGAAGAAATATGACTGCCATAAACAACCCGTCATAATTTTGTGTGCTATTTCAAAAAATTCATTTATATGTTAAGGAAAAAGCACTTATAAATGTTTGATATCAAAATGCTAAAAACAAGTCAAGAAACTAAAAGGCTTCGACATTTTCATAAAAGTAAATAAGAAATTACATATAAATCTTGTAATAATTCCATTTTCAATTAAAATTATAAAATTGTTCTTTTGACACACAAAATTGTTGAAACAAATATAATCGAAAACATCTGTTTCGAGTGATACGAGCTGAATGAATTTTTGGACGGCGGCTAGTGGATGAACGTTAAGTGGCTGCCAGCCAGCTGAGATTTTGGCTCCCTGGTTTATCATTACATATTGTGGTTTTTGCTTTCTTTCTTCTTATAAAAATGTGTAATTTAATGTATAGATATAAAAATGTGAACAATTTTAAAATAATTTTTTATATTAATATTATGATTTTAAAATTGTGCTTTTTCTCGAAAAATAGGTGAGAAGAAAAATCTAAAAATAGAAATATGTATGTGTTATGTTTCTGTTTATAGATTTTTGGTTTTGTGTGTGGTATTCAACTGCAATTCTCGATTGATTAGTTGAATTTTAAACTTAAGAATCTTGGATTTGTATTCAGAAAATAGGAAAAATCCACTGATGAGCTAAGTAAGCATTAGCGAAATAGTACTATGTATATGAATATGTTTTCCTCCTCAGTTATTGAGTTTACTTTTAAAAAAAATACTTTAAGAGAATATCGTAAAGTATGTAATAATACATTTCACATATTTTTGCGGGAAAAAGCACAATTTTAAAATTAGGATCATAAATAATTTTTTATCTTATATCATTTATACTAGCGGCGGCTTGTAAATATTATCGCCGGCTTGACTGAAGAGTTTCAGTATACGACTCAAATGTCTACTGTTATTTTATGACCAAACAATAAACATAGCTAGAAAAGTTTTATACGATTTAATAACTTATATTGTGAATCCCCCAATAGTATATTTATGTGTATATGATTTATATTAGTAATTTAAACTAATAAAACTGACTGCTCTATCTTAATCATAATTAATTTTTATAGAACATCATTAAGAACATTGATGTCATTCATCTAAAAACAATCAATTAATTAAAGCCTGCTGCTTTGCCATCTTCCCACGTTATTCGCAGAGCGCAAGCAAAAATTAATGGCTTGGTAAGAACTTTGTTGAGAACTAATAAAAATTCCAAAATTATTCAAGTAAATTAAACAAAATCTCAAATGTAATAAACAACGATAATAAAATAAAAACACACAACAGCACAACATAATCAAACTAGAAAATAATTAAATTTTTATTTTTCTTTTTTCCTTCATTTAACACAAATTGTAACGAGTTATTTGACGAATAAGGCATACCGCTTAAAAAAGGAGTGTATTCTTTTAAAACTAATTAGTTACTCTTGGGGCAAAAAAAACACAAAAAAAAAGAGACGCCATATTTAGTACAAAGACCATGTTGCTTAGAATCATGCATTCCACCATTTCCATCAAGTTTTTTTCTTATTCTTTTTCAATACAATAATTTTGTTAATATGCAAATTACAACTAAAAACAGAAGCGTTGAACTGTGTATGAAGGCAGATGAATTCGAACAGATTTGTCGTATGGATTCAGTGTAAAGACCACGTCTTGAGAGTAAATTTCTTATGCTGCGTATGATCTGCAAATGATACAATAACAAATAAATTATAATTAATTTGATTTTCTTATTAGTAGTATTCGTCTGTTCAATGCTCGAGTAAAACACACAGCCCACAGCAGGCTGTGCAGCAAATGATGTTGCCTGCATGCGTCGCCTTGTAGGTGGCTGTCTAATTCTCTTCAAGACGGTAGCTACAATAAAATACTTAAGCTTTATCAAAATAAAACTACTAATTCAATATATTTATGTACATATAAGTATGTATACAGTGCGAGATCGATTTTTGCAACCCCCGATTCACGCAACAGGAAAAATGCTTACGTTACAGTCTTTATAACTGCCAAATCTTACAATACCTACTTACATACATATAAGTACATACATATTGAAAATAATTGAATATGTAATTTCGAAAAGGGCACATTTCGCATATTTTGACAAATACTTTTTTCATATCGCTGAGTTCCAAATGCTTCACCATGCTTGAAAAGCGAACATCCCTGGCATTCGTTCTATTGTCGAAGTCATGTCATGTAGAAAAATAATTTCGAAAAGGTCACGAAAATGCACTTTAAGAGATGTGCGTTTTCAAAATTATTGTTTAAGCACACAGTACGTAAAAACGCATCGCAACACCGTTTTTTTTTCGTTTTACGCAAAGAGTCGTTAATTTAGTGTCGTAAGAGTAAATACAGAGTACATTATTGAGTTCAAGAGTAAGAAGTTACGAAAAAAATGTACCTAAAAACCAAAAAGTTAATTTTCAAGTATCGACTTATTATGAGTTTGTTTTTAATCCAAAAAAAAAACGGGTGAAGTCGCAAAAAATGAGATAGATAATGATATATCTAAGGAAATCTTTGTTCTTTCTAGAGTAAAAGATACTTGTTGTACCTCATCGAGCTTATAGTGCCAAAGAAAGTACCTATTAATTATCTGAAAATTGCAGATACAGTCGAACTTCCCTATAGCGAATCTCCTAGGGGATAGACAATTATTTCACTATAGAGAAACTTCATTATACAGAAATATTTTTTTTTGTTTTTTATTTAAAATAATCAGGTATTTTTGTTTGAACTACATCTTTCCATTTTTCTTTATCAATAAAAGCTTCAATTACATTAAGACATTTAAATACATTTGCTCTCCATCTCCAAAAAAGTTCGTAGTACATCAAATGAAGAGGAAACGTGTTCTAATGTAGTTGACGTTTTATCAAAAATTGCCATTACTTCACCGCCCAGTTCTTTTGCTTTTTGCTTCAATAATACTCCAGATACGGGAAGATTCTTAGAGCTAGCGGCCGTAATACATTTGAGCATTGCTTCCTCAATCTCTTCAAAAAGACAAGTTCGAAGTCTCTTACGCTTAATGCTTAAATGCTCGTCTTCTATATTCTTTTGTATAACTGAGTTGCTTTTATAAATGTTTGATAAAGTACTGGCAAGAATTCCAAACCACTTAGCTATATCTGTTTTCTTTGATGTCCCTTCTTCAACTTTATTAATTAGTAATAACTTTTGTTCCAGAGAAATACTACTCCGGGGGATCATTTTCGTTCACTGAACTCGGTCAACTGATATTAAAAGTCAAATCATTAACTTTTTTGTTTTCATTTTCATATTTTGGGGATCCCAAAAATATTACTTATTTTCTTTATAAATAGTGTTGCTAACAAATGTAAAATAAAGCTGCTATAAATAGTTCACTATATGGAGACAAAAACACACGTAAAATGTATTTTCGTTTCCAAAATTTTGTTCATTTTAAAGAAAAATTCACTGTATGGAAATTCTTATACGGAGATCAAAATACATTGAAAGTGTAACGAAAAAGCTGTGTTCTTGATTTTATTTCATAATAAGGAGAACTTCATTGTATAGAAGTTCACTATAAGGAAGTTCGACTGTATTATGAAACTGAAGCAATATACTCGTATACCCGCAGAATTAACAGAATTTTAAGATCAAATACTGCAAAGGCCAACTACAAACGAAAGGGATCCTCCTGAAGAAGATTTTTAATAAAAGTCTAATGGCCCCAAAATATAATCCGCATATAATTTTTCGAAATATTACACTTCATTAGAAAATAATTAGTTTTTTTAATTTCCTAAAAATTTTAAATATTCAGATATGTGCTCTTTTCGAAATTGCACATTTTAAATTGAGAGAGTTGTTAGCTACGCCAATGAAGAAATTTTTTTTAATAATAAAAATGCGGTGTCATCAAGTATAATAAATAATTGCCTATAATTGCAACTTTTTTCAACTTGCCGCAAAATATTTTTGAAACAAACGCATTTTTAATACACTTTTTTGACACTCATCCCGTATATGGCAGATCGTGCGACTATGTAGGATATCGAATCACGGCCTTAAGTATATTCGTTAATTTTTATATATTTTTAACTAGAAATACTGACAATTTTGAAGTTTCATAGTCCAGTTACTTACTGTATAAAAGAAATGACATTATTTTATATATCAAAAAGTATGGTTGAGCTCACAAGCTGGTAGTTATAATCTTTTTTTTAGGCGATGACCCCTACATATGCGGTGCATTGTGCTAGAACTAGAATCTACAAAATTCCTTCAGATAACAACTAAATGCGCCGCAAAACTAAAACTGAAAATTTCTTTTTTATTTTTATTATTTTTCAGCAATTAATTATTAAAATTCTTCTCTTAACTACTCGTATTTGTTAAGTTATCAATTAAGCTCCCTTCTCAATTGTTGCATGTTGTAAGAGCAATAAATTTTTCAATTAACCAATCAATTAATTGACCGAAATCTATAATTGTTCTATAAATGTTTTCTTACTTACATCTTGATTTAAACCTCGCATATCTCGGCTCAATACAATCGTATAGATGCTATGATGTATTTCACTAGAACAAAATGTTAAGACCAGATGATCGCTGACGGCTTTTACCACCTGAACGGTGCCAGTAAATTGACTGTATTTATTTAAGGCCACCATTGAACCACGCTGTTCGCCAACATTTGTCCAAAGGCCCGGATGATTCATGGTATAATTCAAAATATATTCAATGTTTTCGTCTTTTTCATTCCAAATCAAACGTAAATATCTGGTGTTTAAATAATGTAAATGTCTGGACACATCATGACTCTGTCCATTTGTTGGTGATGATGAAGTTGATGTTGATGCTGCTGTCATTGTGTCTGCTCTTCTATAACTAGTCGGCTGATAAAAATCACGCATCTGTGTATTTGAATTAGAAAAATATGTAATAAATTTGATTTTTTTTTGTTTTTGTTTTTTGTTTTTTTTGTTTTTGCTACAGACATAAAATATTCTAGTGTGTGCTTGATTTAAATTAGTGAAATTAAATTATTAATTTAGTTATGAGTGACTTGACAGATTGACTCGGTACACTATGATCATATGCTGAGGCTACTTTTTAATATTTTGTTACTCACTTGATCTGTGACATCATTTAGATTTATCATCACACAACTGTCATACTGATAGATGCCGGGTATGTCTTGCGTATGCATTATTATTTCGTTACCATACCAATTGCCAGTTATCTGTAAAAAATGAAGAATGTAGAATATTTACATGGATTAACTTTATAATAATGTATACATACATATGTACATAGATATTTAAAAGTAGGAAAAAGTCATATCTGTGGAAAAGTTATGTCAGTCATGTTAATTTCTTTCCAGATGCATAACAAAACAGTGACGAACTTGTACAAATTTACCCAAACACGTTCCATATTACAATCTTTGTGCAATTTTGAGAGCGAATGAGGGAGCAATTTTTTTCGTTTCCTGTATATAGTTTTTAAAAACTGCTTTCTTGGGAAAGTTCGGACAAGAATTAAATAATCTGCTGTTTTTTGTTTACATAAGAAACCAAAAAATTAATCATAAAATTTGCAAATAAAGGAAATAGTTTTTATTTAAAAACTTATTAAAAAGCAAAAAGGAAGGTTTTTCTAAAATAATTTATGTTGCTTTTACTTCTTTCCGTTTATTTTCATTTACTTTTTATGGCTGTTGCCAATGAAGCAAAATTTTGTTTTTATGGTGTTAAGCATTTTAAGTGTCTAAAATCACTAAAATTAAATTTAATTGAAAAAGTAAGCAGCATTAGTATTTAAATTAAATGTAATTTAAAAAGTAAGCAACATTAGTATTTCAATGTGGTTTTTGTGTTCCAGCATTTCAGAAAATTTGGCACATTTAGATAGTAATTTCCGTTTTTATTCTCATTAGTCTGAACTTGTCCGTAGTCTTCTGTAACACACCTAATTGTTGAGGCGAACATTTCTTTTCATTGTTTTCAAATATTTTTAATTATGCTGTCATAAAATAGCTCTGTTCCAGGTACATAAGAAAAAACAATCTGGACTATTGACAGTAAAAAGAAAATTACTCTCTGAATGTGACAAAATTTTTTTGACGCAAAAAACCACAATTGAACATCGTCAAATATTAATGCTGCTTACTTTCTCCAATAAAGGGTGCTTTACACCATAAGATCTGTCGTACGACATGTCAAATTTTTGTGTAGAAGAGCACAAGTCGGATCGTCTAAACGTAATATGTAATGAAACCATAAGATTTTGAGAAAAAATACGGATGAAAATTTGACAGTCGTATGGCTCTCTTGATTTTTTAAAATTTTTCAAAAACCATCACACACCATTAGATCAGGGATGCATCTTTATGTAACCAAATGTGAGAACGCCAGGGAGGGAAAACTGGTTTCATAAATTTATACCAATTAAAAAATTAAAATGTACATTTTAGACCACGACAGCACAATTTTATAAAAATATACGTATATTTTCCAAAAGTACACTAAAAAATTTGACCACGAAAATAACATATTCCAAAGTTATAAAAATATTTTTCAAGGTTATTAAAAAAAAAATTCATTTGCACAAGAACTCCATCCCTGGGGTACACAAGCAAACAGCTGTAGTTAAATTAAATGAGAATGTTTTCATCTTACTTGCTTTTATCCATACCAATGGTGTAAAAGCCAGAAAACAACCATTCGATTTTTACTCTCTTTTTTTTGAAATACGGATGCAATTTCATTTTATTTTCTCGCTCATTTTACGTACGACAAATCTTATGGTCTAAAGCACCCTTTAATGTTATTTTAGTGATTTTAGACGCTTAAAATGTATAATATTTTAGAAGGAAAACATTTGCATCATTGGCAACAGCTGTAAAAATAGAACGAAAATAAATTGAAAAAAAGTAAAAGCCGTTTTGTATTAAAGAATGTGATTCATATGCAAAAATATATGTACTTACAACTTCAAGTTTATTTGAAAAATCTTCCATTTTGTTTTTAATCAATTTTAAATACATAAAAACTTTCTTCCTTTATTTAAAAATTTTGTGATTTTTAAATGTAAACAACAAAACAGCTGATAATTTAATTCTAGTCCGAACTTACCCAAAGAAAATGTTCGTACAACTTTGTACAGGAAATGAAAAACTTTACTCTCTCATTTTCTCTCTAAAATGCACAAACATTGTTATCTAGAACGCTGTTGGACTAATTTATGCGAGTTTGTTATTTTTTTCGTTCGTTATTATTTTATTGTTTTGTTATGCACCTGGAACATACCAACATATGTTTGTTTTAATGTCCTTATATTTTATGAGAATTAAAAAAATTGTTATTCAATTGCTTCAAGTCCTAAACACTTTCTGTGCTGTATTTATTTTTCTGCCATAACTTAGCAGTTGTATGACTCTAGTCACTTTAGGGGTGCTATTGGCGTTGGATCTGTAACCAGGACATCCTCGGTTCTCCGCCCCATCGGTCCAGTCCTTTATCGATATTTGAACGATAAAACGTAGGCGTAATAAAATAATAACTAAAATAGATCTCCTTTAGTTCAAAACTTAATGCGGCAACATAACACCTGCGGCGTAGCAACTTTGCTTTGCAAATTTCAAAAATACGCAAAAATTAAGCTCCATAACAATCTATTACTTCAACCACCTATCTCTCCTTTTAATTTTTTTCATAATTTTTATCTTCATATGTTAGTATGTTTCGTGCATTTGACATAACCTATGTTGTTGTTGTCATCAAGTACAAAAACGTTATAATCAGCTGATTTCAGATGCTTTGTCACTTGCAAATAAATTACGCTCTAAATCAAGAATATCATATCCAACGTTGTCAACTGGGTGAGTTTCGCATCATTTTTGGCGCTTTATAAATTTTTTGTGCGATAAATTCCTTAGTTGGTGGGCGTTGCGCTTTTTTTTTAATTTCGATGCGTTTTTTAATTTTTGGTGGCATCATAGCAATTTCAATACAAATTTTTGTTTCAGTGTGAGAACCATTTTTTAATGCCATTCCATTTAACAGTGGAACATTTTTATAATCAATTTTACAGATCACAATAAGAAAAACAAGTAATGATGTTCATAAAACATCAGAATTTGAAATTAAATCCTTTTTATGGACAGATGATAACAATAATGATGAAAGTATTAGCTTTACTAATATGGAATAATTATTATAAATTTTTCATTTCTCTTTTTAAAAAGTTATAAGCAGAATTTAGAAAATTAAAGTACAAAAATGTATCATCTCCTACAAATGAATGAAAACATACATATTATGTATTTTTATATTTTTTTTTTTTGTTAATTTTTGTTTTAACTGCATATATTAAAAAACGTTGTTTTATTGATATATTTTTAATATGAAAATATTAACCTTCCGATAACAAATAAATTTTTAAAAATATTTTAATACTGTACTATTATTAGTTTTGCATCCTTGCTATTAATCGCTGGCCTCTTTTTACAAAGTTTTGTATAGAATTTATGAAATTAAAAAAAATTTATTATCTAGTACTAATGAATACAAACCAATTTGTTTAGTTTTTTTTTTATTTGTGTTAAGTTTTATTTTATTTTTGTTAAGTTTTATTTTTTTTCTAACAACTCTGAACTGTAAAAGACTGTTTTATTGTAATATTTTTGATACATAAATATTATACTTTTTATGCGAAATTAATTCAATAAAAATTTTTACATAAAAAAAAATTCTGAGCTTGGTGGGTTTTTTTAATGGCGCGTTTCTTTCTTTCTCCATTTTGGTGCGTTTTGAAATTTCAAAGTTGACAACGCTGATCATATCCACTGTACACGGCGACATATGACGTGCTATTGCGTATATGTAAAAATTTTTATTGTGAAACACTGACGTTCCATATAATGTGAAGACAGCTTTAATAACGAAAACTCACAACAAAAAACCGTAAACCGCACAGTTAATTGTAGCAAATCAATTAAACAGTGCAATCGTGACGCAAATATCTCGAAGGCCAAACAACAAATAACACGCCTGAGTGCACTTAAGAACAGCGAGAACATAAATTTCAGAAAATTGTTACACCACAAACATCACCGAAAAGTTCTAATACCGGTAATATTTTACAATTTCATAATTTCATACAACAGCAAATAGAATTATTTTGTCATAATGGTAATGGTCCAGTATCTTAAATAAACTACATAGAAAGAAATCAATTAGCAGAGACTAAGCAATAATTTAATTGCTTCTAATAGGATCTTAGAAAATTAAAAAAAAAAAAATAAAACAAAATGAGTGGCAATTCCAAACCGCAATATTTGTTGTACGATTTAATTTTTTTATTTTTAGAAAACTTGACCACAAATGAAAAATAAAAAAATCAAATATTATTAAAAAAAACAAAATCAACAAAAAAAGTCGTCACAATTTATTTGTCGCACAATAATGACTCAACCCCGGCCATACTAATAGAGCATTTGAATATTCAACTTAACCTCAAGATAATTTCATTTGTTTTATTTTATGCTTGAAAATTAGTTGAAAAAAAGCAGAACATAAAATAAACACACACTGCATTTAATAATCATGTAATTGAATTAATCAATTTATCTTTAGAGGAAGCATTGTTTACTACGAATAATGACAAGTATTTTACATGAAACGCATCATCTGACTCTGGCATCCAAATAAATGAAGTTCACATGGAAGGCTGCATATGCATGCAAAAGGTCATTTAAAGTCAGTACATTTTATATTTCCTTGTGCGATGCAACATTCTTTCTTAACACAATTTTTATGTGGGTTAATATCCACTAAAAAATTGCTTTCTTTTTTCTTTTTCTTCACACATTGAAAGTTCAGAAGGTGAAGGCAAAATGTTAAAAAGAAATTTTGTAACTACTGATGCAGCGAAATATTCGAAGCAGTTGATTTTTAAATATCCATTTAGTTCTTGTAATTTTCATTTAAATTTAAGGTCTATTGAAATACATTTCGAGAAATTCCGTCTTATAGCGTGCTCACACAGATAGCAATGTTCGTGGTTCAATCTCACATTCGTGGTTCGTACCCCAACCATTATTGAAACTACTTGATTCGGCATACAAAATTTTGAGAATGAACCACATTGGTTCATTCTGAAGAAAGTACATAACTCGAAGAAATTAGTATTATCTCTAATTTTGATAACAAATTATCGCCAGTTTATCTGAACTAACTGGAAAAAAAAACAAAATAGAAATAAAATAAACAAAAAACAAAAAAAAAGTGTGTAAAATAAAATAAATACAACATTTGCAAAAATAATAAATAATTTACATATTCATGACGTGGGAGGTACATGATATTTTAAATGACATCTCTTGAGGTCCACAAAATTACGATACAAAACCATGAACCCAACAAATATTCTTCAAGTTTCCTTTATTTTTGAAGGTTTTTGAAAAGCCAAAACGTTTTTAAATTTTTAGCTTCAAAAATAAGTTTATTTGAAATTCATTCAAATTTTCAAGTTTTGTTTAGTAATTTTTAATTTAAAGTATATATGATGAAAATATTTTTTGATGTATTATAAACGAACTTATAAATTTTCACTCCTTATTACTGCAACAGTGTTAAATGTGCATATATCCTCTTTAATACAACCGTGCCGTATTAATACAATTATAATTTTTTTATGCTTGTTTTTTCTTTCGAAAAAGTTTTCTCTTTCAAAAAAGCAGGGATAAATATTTGAAGAGAAACGGTAAGGATAATTGAATATTTTTAGTTTTTGGTGTCATTAGTTTTAAGCAGCAATGCAAGTGAAGGAAATAGCTTAGAATATGCTACAAACACATCGGAGGGTCCAACAAAAGCTAAAAACTGGGGATCTGATCAAAATCGTGGGAAGAATAAGTTTTTTTTGTTGTTTAAATTTTTGTGTCTTTGTTTTCTTTATCTTATTTTGAATAAAAATGAATTCACAATATATATTTTTGTGGTTTTTTCATTATTTTGACACTTTTGTGGGAAAAAGTTTTTTGTGGAAAAATTATTTTTTTTTTTTAAATAAAAAGTTTTTCTTAAAAAATATATGGCAGCGCTGCTTACAGGTAACAAGCCACTATACCCCAAAAAATGTTCAAGTGAAGAAACAACCCTATTTGCACGTCTAAGAATTGGCCGTTGAAAATATTCCCATCAACATCTATATGATAGAACTACAACTCCAATTAGCCCTACATGCAAGACCCAGCTTAATGTAACCCATATCCTAGATGAGTATACCACCTCATATATATACTCATCGTGAACTTATCTTTTCGAAAACAGAATTCCAACCAATCTTCTAAAAAACACATGTGATTCTAATATTAAATTAATGTACAAGTTCCAACGAAAAATAACCTAAAATATACTATTTAAAAACAGTTATCGTAATCATATCGGAATCGAAAGCTTCCGACGCTAGTACTCCTTTTTCAGATTAATTAATATTCATAAATGTAGTTATAAGTATTAAATTTTTAAATAAATAAATAAATACGTATTCATATGTATAAAAAAAATGCAAGAAAAAGAAATTGTGAAAACGAAATGCCAACATGATACAAGAATAATCGAGTGTAGACCATGGGTGGCAATAGTGGTGCAGAGAGCGAACGAAGTGGTTCATATTCCCGTGAGAAAATTTAATTGTATGTTTGTTAAATCGGAAAATACTGTATTACTTCCGAGAATATTAGATTTTTTTCTTTCTCTGTGACCAGCACTCAGGAGATGACCCCTACACATGCGATGCATTGTGCTGGAACTATAGGAAAGGAATACTTAGAGAAGCGACAGGAGGTGAAGCTTAGTTAACTATTTCACAGCTCTGCTTTTTGCACGTTTTTTTATTTATAGCAGTGCTAAAGCTTCGGTTTAGTAGCCATTTTTATTATTATTTTTACGTCGCCGGTGCTACAAAATACCGACGGAGGAGGGCGCTCTGATGTGCCTGTGTATTGGTATCAGATGAAGCCGGTATTGTTGAGTGACTATGTCTTCGCCACTGAAACCTTCCGACAACTGACACACAAAGAAACAGCACATCAGAAAAATGTTTTTTTTTTTTTTTTTTTTTTTATCTATAATTTTTGTCTGAAACTGGGGTTGAACCCAGGTCTGTTTTTGTTTTGTAGTCAACGTGCAGAGATGGCTGAAGTATCTCCACCATCAATTACTAATTTGGCCTGTTTTTACTCTAAATCTCGACCGTCATTCATTTGAATTGGAAAATGATCACACAGTCAGACACTTAATTTTTCACTGCACCACTAAGTTCCTTCTTAAAAAAAACATTTAAATGTAGAGCAAAAATTTGTCTCTACAATATTTCCTTAACTCGTAGGGACTGTTGTCAATAAGAAAAAGTATCGTTCAGAAATGAAAATGAAATGAAGGGAGTTTATTTTTCTTACTCAAAGTAATTAATAAATAAATCAGTGAAGAATACAAGCAAGAGATTCAACAATTTGCCAATACTAATTTCCTATCTTTTTGTTTTTATTATTATTTATTCTTGTTGGTCCCTCCTAAAAGTATGCACATTGTCTGTTGGCTCATAGAAACCAAATTTTATTGAAAGTGTAAACGAAAAATTTAAATATAAAATCAAATATTATGAGTTTTTAATTCCACCCTAAAGTAGAAAAATAAAGTTGCTTCGTCAATAAAAAATTTTAATAAAATTTACAACCTTTGCGTGTTAAAAATAGGTTAGTGACGCCTTAAGACATGTTAACATTTTGTGACACACAAGTGTTCTAAACAAATTTGATTCATAAGCCATTTACATATAAACACAATACTCGTATATGTATGTGTATAGACACATGCCATATTTTTTGTAAATAAGGTCATTAAAATTCATAAATAATCGTTTGCACTGGTTTAAAACAAGCATGTAAAAAGTCTTAACTTCATAAAAATGACTTCCTATCCATTGCATAGGCAAAAAAAAAAGCTGAAATAACTTCAAAATCAGTAGAAATGATCCGAATAAGTACTACTTTCTATATAATATTTGAATATAATTTCCGTCATGTCGTCATCACGGTGGCATTATCTCGTTGGTTAATTTTCACACACTTATCGCATTCACAATTGGTGCATATGATGGCAAAATGTTTGAATTGATCGCTTGTTCGCTGCACAGTGTAACGATGCGTGTTATCATTTAAACAGATTTTATACGTCATGTTTCTATATCTGGCACTTCAGCCGCTATCAAAAGTTTTGATCAATAAAAGGCTGGCTATTAACTCTAAATATAAAAATTTTCACTACAGCCCAAAAACTGTTCCTCGTTACATTTTAAGTGTACTTGAAGATCCAAATACATCATGGTTTTTTGATGTGAAAGGGTAAACTGAATAAGGTGAAATTTTTTAAGCTGATAGATATTAATATTGTTGGGGTGCCTCCATAGCCTTGTGCAAGAGCGTTAGTCTCATCAAACCGAAGGTGCGGGTTCGATTGCCGCCGAGACCCTGCGTGTCTCTTGGTGTATCACTTGAGCTTAAGCTCTGGCCGAAGTGGGACGTTCACCTTCAGGGAGGATCTCCGCCACCTAACCTAACCTTACCTAGTTTCTTTCATGTCAAAAGTTTAAATTTTGAAATTTCGAGTTAATACCCTCTTGTTGATCCAGAGCGATAAGTATTGTGTGTTTACCGTGCGATTTTTACTATTACTAGTGTTAAAACTTTGATCAAAAGAAAAGGTGAATTTTGTTTTCTTCGATTACAATTATGTGGTGCATCATGAGTTCTTGCCAACAGGTCATATGGTTAATAAGGAATAATACAAGGAATTTATGCAACGTTGTTAGTTAGGCAACGCTTGCGTGAAGCACTTCGGCTCAAATTGTGGAAAAAAATTATGGATTCTGTATCATGATAATTCACCAGTTTTCACACCAATGCTTGTTCGTGATTTTTTGGCCAAAAATAACACCCCAATCATGCCTCAACCACCTTATTCACAAAATTTGGCTCCCTGTGACTTTTGAAAGGAAAGCGTGCTGCCACAATTGATGAGATAAAGTCAACATCGAAGAACGAACTGATGGCCATATCGAAAAGTGCTTCGAGGATTGGAGGATTGCTGGCATAAGTGCATTATATCTGAGGGGGATTACTTTGAAGGGGACAAAATGGATATGGATGAATATATAAATATTTTTAAAAAAAATTCAAAGTTCTGCTTTTCTTTTGAACAGACTGTGTACATCCAGAGATTAAAGTTTAAATACGACTCAATAAGTTGGACTTTGTAAGAAAATAAATATATTATATTGGAAAAATTGTTTATATAGAAATTGTTTTAATATCACACAATAAAATAAAAAACTTCAGCTTTCTATATGATAAAAAAAACATTTGCAGACAGTATTATTTTACGAGATATTTCCTCTTTTCCAAAGTTCAACAGTCGAATTTAATCCTTAGTCTCTGAATGTATAAATTTTGTATTGGCATATTTTATATGTCAGATATAAAAAAACATGTCGTGTGAAACCCAGTTTACTTCGTTTAAGAACGTTCGAATTTTCAAGCCTTTCTTTTCTTCCCGTGTAGGGGGCAATCGAACCAGACTACTACTGTGTCGGCAGGTTGTTTAATGTAAAGGTAGAGAAAGGTCCCAGCCCACTTGTGTTCAATTTATTATGATCCCATTACTAAATCGGGTCTCTTTGCGACGCGCTTCATGTCACAATTATTGTCGGTGCATCAAACAAGCGGCACACCAACCATTAACCAATGAAATCTGCGTCAAACTTAGCATTAGTGCTAGACTCTATTGACCTCTGGTAGTCGACTGTTAATTGTATATTTCCATCCGCATCACTGTGTCCCGTTCAACGTGGCACACTTATAGACTAGCGCACCTGCTAAGGCTCTGCCTTAAGCTATTCATTCTAAAATGGAAACCCATATAACTATAAAACTTCAATGATCATGTATAACAAAATTGAGTTCCAAAGTATTTGAGCAATAAAACGTGGGTGAAGTAAAATCAATAAAATGGCTTCTCTTAAGTTAAAAAATTATGCGTCTAAATCAGAGTGTGGCGCTGGCTGAAGTAGTCTGCACGTTAATTACAAAACCAAAAACGGTTCTGCGTTTGACCCCAGTGTCACACTAAATCATAACAACATATCTCGCATTTTTCTCATGTCCATTAGTTTGTCTTTATGTTAGTTGTTGTCGGAAGGCTTCACTGGCGAAGGCATAGTCACTGGTCACTGAACAATACCGGCTTCAGTTGTAACCAATCCACATGCACGTCAGAGCGCCCTCCTTCCTTGCTATTGTGTGTGGATACTAAAACGAAGCTTCAAATTTTATTACGTCTCCTTGACATCAGAGGCACTACAACACTGCTATAAAAGCAAAGAACGTGCAAAAGCAGAAGCATCAGCTCCTATCATTTCTCTAATTATCCCTTTCCTCTAGTTCCAGCACAATGCATCGCATGTGTAGAGGTCAATCCGTGAGTGCTGGTCTAAGATAAAAAAAAATGTTGCTTTATAATTAACAAGCAACTGCAGAGCTATGATTTAAGCTCTTTCTTTCTTTCACTTTCACTTAAAAACATTTGCAGTAAAAATTAAATGACCAAAATTTAGAATAAACATCACTAATGAAATAAATTTCAAAATAATTTCGTTTAATATCTTATTTATCATATTTACGCACTTGTTTTATATCAACAGAATGTTGAGGCTTTACGTTCAAGCACAACATCGACGGTGGATGATGTTGCCTGTTATCATCCGCATCCGCAACATTGCGGGATGGAACATATGTCTCATATATTGAATCAGCACTTGCGCGAAATATTATCACAAATAAAGCAACTGCGGTAAGTCCATGTAACATTTTATTTATTTTTCTATTTTTAACAATTTCTTATCAAAGTTTTGCACAACAAAACTACAGAATTTGCAAAGTTTGCTTTAAATATTATTAAAAATTTATTTTATTACAATTAAACGTTTTCTTCTTTCGTTTGTCTTTTCAAAATCTTGCGATCGAGCGATCAGTTTGAACTACGACGAGATAATAAAATTTTGAACCCAGTGGAAAAAAGTAGAAAGTAATCTCAAGACTCAAAGTTTTCAATAAATTTATTTATGTTCATTTGAGTTGTATTTTCATCTGGCAGATGAATTGTGTTCATACACACATACGAGTACATATGTACATATATTTTCAGTTTCCAATTGTTTGTAGCGGGTAAATAAGAGTAAATTAACGAGTACATCATCATCATCATCATCATGCTACGACCGACAACATCAACAAAGTGCGACAATAACAGAAAATAATAATTGAACTTAAACGATATTGTTGTATGTTCTTATTACAGTTGCTGTTGTTGTTGTTGTTATTTCTTCAATAAACTCAAATTGTGGGGGGTTACTGTCATTGTATGTATGAATGCATGTTATAAATATGTACTCACTCATACATAGATCTTGCAATGCCCCTTACGCACGTTTACCGTTATAAGCTCAAACCAATTGCACAGAAGAGATATATTTTTTATCCAAAGAATCGTTTTTTGCCCGTAGGTACGTTTTCGACTGTGTGTCAGTGTTGCCATGACTCATGATTTTTTTGTAACCAAAACTTTTCAAAAGATAATGATATTTTAAATTAAATTAATTTAAATTAAAAGATACTTTTAATTTCCACCGTTTTTATTTGCCATAGAAACAAATTTTTCCAGTGTCAAAATTCCTCCAACTATGAATTGAGTGGGAGGGAAAAATAACTGAGATGGAAAATAGAAATTTTATGGTCAGTTGATTAGCTTAGTAGCATGTTCAAGCATAAAATTAATTTAAATTTTCTTTAACGCAGATGTCTTTCCTGTCACTTTTGACGTCGGAAAATTCAAATCGAATGTCCATAAACACTACTCCCTCTATCATCTGTCCCAAAACCTTATTTCCTACTTCCGGCACAATGCATCGCTTGTGTAGGGGTCATCTCCTGAGTGCTGGTCCCAGATAAAAAAAATATATTGTTACTTTTATTCATAAATGAGATATATCCAAATTATTTAAAAATTCAGTTTTTGATGCAGAGCAATAGATTAAACAAATATACATCGTTTGGAGAAAAAAAAATTATTGATATTTTTTTCTACTTGGCGTGCAATATTATGTAAAAGTACTAAATCCAATAATGTTCAAGAAGAAATGCTAAGTGGCATTTGAAAAATGAAAAATTAAAAAAAAAAATGTTTTTTCCCTGTCCTTTAAAATTTATTAAATTGGCCTCATCACATTTACGACTGAAGGCAACGATATGTGTAAAATCGAGTTACATTAAGTTTTAGCTGATTTGCATTTGACAAACCAACTTATCTTCTATACTTTTTATTTTTCTTTACATGTGTACGCAAAAAATGTTGTTCAGCATTTTAAAAGTATTTTTGCTCTTCCGGTTTGGAGAAATAGATACATATGTATGTTGCTAATTTTCCTCAAAAACAACTAAAACGGCAACGCTGTTACGCATTATCCTATTTTAATGAGTGGAGTAATAAAAATTATTTTCATCCAAATAAGTTTAGAGCTTATTTAGTCTCTAAATAGGAAAATTATATGAAGTATCTAAAATATTGTATGAAATGTCTAAAATAGTTCATCAATTATGTTCTTGCAATCATTCCTCGTGTATTTCATGACCACAAGTTTTTCTGCCCAGATTACACTACATTCAAATGGAAGTCTATACGAGTTTCATAAGTTATTTTGTCATTATGTTAATATCATTTTCGGAGTCATGCCTATTAAAAATCTGTCATATGCTATCGAAACATTTAAATTTAGGGTGTTCTTTCAAAATCCTTTTTATAAATTTTTTCTATATAATATAGAAATATTTATGAAAAGAAATAAAGTTAAAGAATAAGGAGAAACAAGACTTTACTACTTTTACCACATAGAAAATGTAAGGGATCTCAAATCTCCGTTCTTCAGTTACTGGACGCATAATTTTAAGCTAAGGGGAGCCATTTTATTTATTAATTTACTTCGGCGACGCTTTATTGCTCAAATACCGAGACCAAGGACGGTTGTGTAGCTCAGGAAACTCAGAAAAAACTGTTTCTGACTTGACCGGGTTGGGAATCGAACCCGTGTCCTGCTGGTTGCAGAACCAACACCCTAACTACTCGCCAACAACATCGCACCCTGACTTATTTTCCCATACATTTTTCATATGATCAAAACATCCCACAAAACTGATTTTCCTCCAAAACATATCGAAATTTATCTGAGCAACACTGTGTTGCTTCTAAGATTACAAAAGCAAACCTCGGTTAACCATTATTGATTAATGAGAAATTCGAAAAAAGTCTCTTATAATTATAATTTGTCATTTATAAAAAAATAGTGGCGATCACTTTGTTTTGGAAGAACTTCAAATAAAATAATAATATTTTCATAAAGCTGTTGGGGAGTTCACAAAATACAAATAAATTATGTTAAGTTAATTTTTGTTGTTTGTATAGAATGCAAATAAAATAAACGTGAAATGGATTCCGAAAATTCGAAGACCAAAGGTGTTACTGGCACAGCAGGGCGGTTGTTTATCACTATTTGATGGCAAATTGTATGAATTATTTTGACAATGTACAATGATTTTTGGTTGTTGTTGTACTAGTAAGTTTACCTGGTATGAATACGCCCTACTTACAACATATGGAAACACTTAGAAATAATTAGCTCAAAACGATAATTGAAATGTGCTATTATTTATGTCTCTATACGAGTATAATTTTTTTATTTGATGATTTTTTTCTTTAAGAAAAATTTTCTTTTTTTTTTGTATAATTTCAAATGTAGGCTGCATTGAAAGTTTGTATTATATTTTTCTTGTCAAGTACACAATTATATGACCAGTAATTAATTAATTGAAATTACAAAAAAGACAAAAGAAACCAAAAGAGAGTTGTATGTCTTTTTCTTTATTGTTTTCTTTCTACGTGCAGACGAAAAATGCCCAACTTCACTTGTCAATTCGATTAACTCGATTAAGCAAAAAATTGAGAAAAATGTAAAAAGTAATGTTTTTGTATTAGAAAATCTAATTAAGTTGCTATATTGGATAGTATTTATAATCTATTTCAGAGAAATCTGAGAGTGTTGAAAAACTAAAATTACTTATCACTTATCGCTTTTCCAAGTATAGCATTAAAGGAATGTATTAGCCCAGCATTTTGTATCCGTGTTTCTTTTTAACAAAGTATAAGTATAAGTAAATAGTTAGTTGTTCTTAAATTACAATTGATCTACTATATGCATAATTATTTAATAATAGAATTGAAAATCTTAATGTCCGAAAAGACAAACAAAAGCAATATTGTCGACTTAGTACATAATTTTGTACTTCAAACCCAAAAATAGTGAGAACATTTAATTAACGTGTTTATAAATGTGGAGAAATGGGAATTTAATACTTTTTGAAGGGCGAATTTTTCTTTTCTGAAGTCATAAATTCATGCATCACCGGTGTGGATACATATGAATATATTTATGTACTCGTATGCATGTGACTGTGTGTGCTTAAAGAGTTGTAATTTTTATTGACACAACGAGAGTTGATTATACGTTAGCAAATTGAGTGAGTGTTTGAATACACGGGGTGTTCCAATAAAAGGTTTCATTTTGATATGATAAAAACGAGTATTTTTAAGCGAAATCATCGAATGATTATCAAATTGTAAAGAGCAAGATATGCCATTAATAAAGGAAAACAGTATCAGTCAAATGGGCGTTGCGGCTACGCTTGGAGGAGTAAATTCTTTTCATGTATTTTTCCATCAGCAATTTGCACATTTGCGGCTCTATGTCATCCATGACTTCACGAGTTCCATATTTCCTCAACACTATGGGCTACAACAGCAAGATTCTCAGTTGTGCGCTGATAGGTTCCATATAACATTGCATGGTGTTGAGTAGACGAATAAATTTTTAATTTGAAAGCTGGAAAATTGGTGTTCTTTTTGTTTGATTACTTCGCGGACATTTAAATTCCCAAACATCGACGAAAGCAATCGATGTGACCAGAGCACTGCACGAGTATCACTGTTTCTGATTTTAATTATACCCTTCTTCGCAAATACTTATTTCCACATTCGCCAATCATACTCGTACTCACACCAATTGTATAAAGTATCTTAAACACCGCAAAACCATAGTTGAAACTCCACAAACAAATTCTTTCGATGTTTGAAACAGCACAACCACTTTTGAGGCGAGTTAAAGCAACACCCTATAATTTTTTTTCGCTCTTTAAGATACAGGTATGCAAAGTATAGATATACGTTGTAGTTATGTTTGCCGGTCTCTGGTTGTGACACACATTATCGTGTATGCAAATGTACGTCATATCGCCACCTGAAATGCAAAAGGGCGCATCAACCAAAAAATTCAAGGCACGCGTCTTCACAAAGTTTTAGCTTACTATATTTTAAAAATAACGACTTTATTAAAGAAATTCAAAAGGCAGTTTTTACTAAGTTTGCAACATCAATGTATTTCTTGCTGTTGAGAAATAATGAAACAATGGAAAAATATTGCCAGCTTATTCTTTTTGAGGCATAATTTTTAACATTGTAAATAAACACATTATTTTATTTGGATGATATTGCGAAGAAATCATATTTGTAACCACAACACTTTTCATTTTATTAAGTTTTTTGTCTCGAATGTAATATTTTTGCAAGTTATAATAGGCCCTTTTACATTTTAAATGACGATATATGTGTATATATTAGATATATTTTTGATGATTGGCGTGGAGCTTGAACCCATGACCTCGTACCGTAAACTTGATTTTGCGCCTACTTCAAGATTTCCATTTAAACAAATCTGTTGGTTATGAAATTAACTGCTACCTACTGGAAATTGGTTGATAGCGCCTTTAAATGTGTTCTTAAACGTTGTTCCGCAATCATCATGACAGATGTACATATGATTCTTTTCTATCCATCTATCTGACTCCGTGGTCGCAGCATCGGTATTAAAACCTATAATATAATTCGTTGCGCTACTGTTGCATCCTTGAATATAATTTCTTAATTAATTGCATCATAAAGCTCTTTTAATCTAGTTTTATTTTAAAATCCATGTCTCAGTTTATATTCATTCATTATCTCAAGTTTTTTTTTTTAATATTTATTTCGATCTAACATCAAATTTAAATAATATTATTCGAGAATAACTAAAGAAGAAAAAATATTCAACAAAATTCGAGGTCTATATTTAATAATAGTTATTCTAAAGTTTGCCTTGCTGCATCATGAGATTAATTTTATCATAAATCCAGTCAATATATTTTTCAACGCGTACATAAACACCAGGATGATTGGCATAACCGCAATGTTGACCCCATGAAATTATACCATACAAGGTTTCGCCATCTGAAATTTGTTTAAATAAAATATATGAATATTTGCCAGCAATAATTTTATTTCATTTTGTTACCCTCATCAGAACAAACTAAGGGGCCACCCGAGTCGCCATCGCAAGCATCGGCACTTTCATCTAAGAAACCTGCGCAAAACATTCCCTCGGTCATCGCATTTGCATAGACATTTTTCTTGCTACAAACATCATCGGCCAAAATGGGTACGTGAGCTGAGCGTAAGATATTTGAGGGAGCTACAACATATACGATCGCTTTAGTTATATTTTTTTTGTATATAAAGAAACTTTTTACTTCTTACTTGAGGTTCCAGATTTAATAGAGCCCCAGCCAGAAATCGTACACAAGCGGTTGGTTTGCAAAGCGGCTCCTTTCTCGGGCAAGCAAATGGGCTGGACATAGTCAGTAAAGCGTATAGTGTTCTTGAGCAATATTAAAGCAATGTCATTGTTCATATGCTTTTGATCACGGAACTTTTCATGAATGTACCAATTCTCAATGTTGGAGTCGACTTCTGAGGACTCGGCTATATTGGCATAATGATCACCCATACGCACAAAATATGAACCTTTGGGATAGCCCGCTAAACAATGTGCCGCTGTTAGAATCAACTTTCTTGAAATAATAACTGCGCCACACCAATGGCTAGATATGCCGCCACGTCCGCGCGTTCTTATAGTAGCTTGCCAGGGATGACGTCCGCGTTTCGCTATGGTACCATTGACAACCCTCTCTTCTGGATGTTCATATTCATCTGGCAAGTTTGGCTTGAAGTGGCCACATTTTTTGGTACTATGAACCGCTTTGCTAGAACGTTGCCACAATCCTTGGTATAAACCCAAATCATCAAGTTCTGACTGTTCGACTTGCAAAGTAGATTCTATATCTTGATATAGTATTTGACCATCATCCGTAGGTCGTTTATTTGCTTTACTGGGATTGGGTTTGGGCCCTGCTGTACACTTTATACCCACATCCTCTGTATGATTGCAATTATTTTCTCCCCACGACCAGTGATTACAATCATCCAGCTTGGTTTCATTGCCTAAACAAGTTAGTTGATCGAGCCAAATGGGACCACTACCGGGTCCATAAATATTTTTAACAATTTCCTATAAGAATATATTTTTGAATAACGAAGATCAAAACAAAACTGAATTACATACTGGCTTGCCGTAAAGACCCAAAGAATTACACAAGACTTGAGCCTCTTTCAAACCGAAATCATCATCACAAACTGTACCCCATTCGCCACGGTACAATACTTCCAAGCGTCCTTCAGTAGTGCTACGTCCTCCTTCTAAACGATACTTAATGGGAGCCTGTGTGCAAAGTCCTTCGTTAGAAACTTTTAGTCTTACATTGGTAAATGAAATTTGCTTACATTGCACACTTGTTCACTTTCATCTGAACCATCCTCGCAATCTGGCGTCACATCACACAGGAAAGCGGTTGGTATGCATTCCTTAGAGGTACTACACAGCCAATAATTATCGGGACACTTGAGTTTTGGCACTTTACAAACTACACCTACTACTTCATCGGGACCACAGTTATTTATGCCCCAACCCTTAAAATCACATTCTCTCAAAGAAGTCTCATTGCCTTTACATTCTACTTCGTCCATGGCGAAGTTAACATTAACATCACTAGGCGCATAATAAGAATTGCCACGTACTTCCATGGCACCCATTTTGAAACCCAACTCACGGCACACAACATCTGCATCACGTAAACCGAATTTATCATCACAAACGTAACCCCATTTTCCAAGAACTAGCGGAAACAAATATGACAGTACAAAATAATACTACTCGTAAAAGAAATTAAATTTTAAACTTACTTTTGACTTCCACGCGACCCATGTTGGTAGTTTGCCCGGCCGTCAATCGTAATTCATAACCCAAATGTTCACACTCTTGCTCGTCTTTACGATTGCCGCAATTATTGACACCATTACAGACCTGGAAGGCAGGAGTGATTAAAAAATATTATTTCTATTGGATGCCTTCCTGATCGCTCGGAATTTTAAATTTTAATTTAGTACTAAGAGGCGCTTTCAGCAAGTTTGTTTGACTCTTTTCCTTTTTTTAATACTGAGAATCCACGTCTACATGAAACTCTGAATAACTCATTGTGGTTTCCACGAAGCAGTGCAAGTGACATCAAGTGATACAAGCCACGACTCATGAAATTTATATTCTTCCAACTCTGTATCGGAATGTTATTCGGCACCCTCAATTTGAGTTTAATTTCTTATGTTATTTTCTAATGCATTCGACTTACCTCATGTTCTTCAATGCACTTTCCACTGCCACAATCGAATGGGCAACTTCCACCCGAACGTAAATCAAAATCACGAACTCTTCCTGTTCTATCCGCTGGATCTGAATTGTAGGAGGTTACGGGAGGATCATCAAAAGGATTTGGTAAATTGGGATGTTTCTTATGAAATTCGCGACTATGGTGTGTTTTAGAATGATGTGTGTCATGATGATAATCCTTATGCCAATTGCTGTTATGATTATGAGTGTGTCTAAAACTTGAATGATGTGATGGCGAAGGGGTCTGATAGTGATTGTAAGTTGTAGAAGATTCATGATTACCACCCATTTGAGTTGTGGCAAGCCCTACTAGATTGTGTTGTTCACCTGCAAGTATAAGTTCAACATCTTCTTGATGGGGTGTTGTGCTTGGAACAAGAGTATTCTTATTTAATAATGATCTATGAGTGGTCGTGGTAGTGGTAGTATCCTGGTTGGGATTTATAACTAAGTTCATTATATGAGATTGAGCTTTTTCGGCTACTTTATCATGATTTTCATCTTCAGAATCGAGATAGGGCTTTAATAGAAGCTTTAAAGCTGCTTTCATGGTAGCCTCTTGGTCGTCTGTATCGGGATTATCCTCTTCCCGTTCATTATTACTATATAAGGGAGCAGGAGGAGAAGGACTATGTCCGTAGTATTGTGGCAAAGTAGTTTTAATATTTGTATTTCCATAATTCAAAAGATCCCCTTGGTGGGGCTTTGCTTCATTATGTTGGGGTATTTTGCCACCCCCCTTTGTAGCATTACGCGAATGATATACTTCTGCATAGGAGGAACTATAGTGAGGTTGACGTGGAAAAGTTTGTATGGTTGCATTTGACAGTTGGGGATAACCTAATATATGGTATACAGTTGTGGTTGTTTCTGGGGGCGGAGGTACCTGTGTAGTTTGTTCGGAAGGGTGTATATAACTCCTAGCAGTTGTACTCAATTCAGAGTCACCTAAAGGAGGCTGTAAACTACCGTACAAATTGGAAGCATCATATATATCATGCTTGGTAGAACTTGAAGGCAACTGATCAAAATCGTTTAAATTGTAAGTTTTTTGACCAGGTAACTGATCGAAATTAATAGTGGTTATTTTAAATTCAGATTCTGAAAGTGGTCGTTGTCCATTGTTTTCATTGCTATAAGGAGGCACTAATTGTGTTATGGGCCTTGGATGGTATTCTGGCGAAGGTTTAGGACTTTCATAAGGTGGTATAAGGTGTGAGATAATCGGTGTTTGTATATGAGTGTTCATATGAATATTATTTTGACCTTGATGACGTTTCGGTATCTCAACATTTGAAATGGCTGTCCATGTCTCCAAATGTCTTGTATGATTCTTTCGATTTGAAGGAGGAAAATATTGTGGATTAATAGAGTTTGTAGGATTTTTGGGGGTATTGGAAAAAAGTTCATTAGAATCTTCCTGCGAACCGACTGGTTGAGCATAAACAATTGTCGAGGTAGTGGTGGTAGTTGTTGGTTTAAGTGGTGCTAATGGTGTGTTATACATGGGAGGATTATAATTACTATTCGGTACAAAAGATCCCTCTTCATAGATGACTGTATGTGTTGGATTTTGTTGATCTACATGAGTAGCTGTTCCAGACCAAACAGATGTAAAATCAGGCTTAATCGGATGAGCATGATTATTTCGATTTGTAGTTTGATTGTATGCAGAGGCCTGAGGGCGAGAAATATTCATATTCGACCAACGAGTCTCGGTATTTTTTGTAGTGGGTTGTGTTTGTGTTGCACCGACATGAGACCATTGCGTATTACCCAGACTAGTATCATATTGTTTTGAAGCTGTATAGGAAATTAAAAACAAGATATAACATTAACTATGCATCGCCATAAAAAAGAAATTTAAATACAGTGAACTGACCAAAACGTGAACTAATTTTTACCAAGGCAGGACACATTTTCGAGATTTTTTTTTTTATCTTGGACCAGCACTCAGGAGATGACTCCTACATATGCGAAGCATTGTGCTGGAACTATAGGAAAAGGATAGTAGCAAAAACGACAGAAGGTGAAGCTAAATTAATTATTTTGCAGCTCTGCCCTTGCACGTTCTTTGTTTATACTCGTAGCAGTGCTGAAGCTGCAGTTTAGTAGCTACACAATACCGACGAAGGAGGGCGTTCTGTTGCTATTGTGGATTGCTATCACCTCAAGCCGGTATTGTTCACGTTATCGAGTACCCAAATTTAAAACAAAAATTACCCCTATTTAATATAAAACTATTTTAAATTAATAATTTTATTAATTTTTAATAACAAAAAAGTAAATGCAATATATTCAGTTCATTTTGCATTCGATAAATAACAAGAATAATAATATAAAATGAAGAATACAAGAAATTCATATTTAATGAAGAAAAAACATCAAAAAATAACGTAAAACTAATAGGAAAATTTTTTGGTTGGATAATTAAGAAATAGTTAAATAAAGTTTTAAGTCATTATTTTTGGTAAGTTTTTTGTTTTGCCTTCTTTAATACAGGTTTTTCTTTAACTCTAATGTCACTTTGGTCTACCATCTCGTTTTCAGCGCTTATTAAAGCTTTATCCAAAGCTTCAGATGTTGTTCACGTTTTACAATGCTCTATGGAAAAATAAATTTGTTCACGTTTCTGAGACGTTTCACACTTTCGAGTGTTCACGTTTTCGCGAGTTCACTGTAGTTAGTAAAAAAAAATGTATGCCCACTCTGCTATAAACTCCATTATTACAACGATCAGTACTGGAAACACCAGTAACTTTTAAATGAAAAAAAAAACTTACTTTCGGAATTTAGTGCTGATGTACTTGTTGCAGTGTTCTGATTGCAGTAAATTTTTTCTTTAAATTCACACACTTCCATTTCTTTACTCCAAGCAGTACCGGGACCACAATCTTGTATAAAAGTTTGACCATTGGAACATATTAAAAACTTAGTGCAATCAAACGGATGTGGGTAACGACCATTCGATTCGGGAGGACAATTAACATTACTCTCTGTTGGAGTATTTAAAGGTGACGTCGCTAAGGGCGGCCTCATAACCACTGAAGGTGGTCGTATAACCGCTGTGGGTAGAGGTGCTAGTGGCGCCAGAGGCATATTGCTGGGGTTGTAAGGTGGTGGTTTATAGACTTTTGTGGAATAAATACATTTGTAATGTTTAATAAATTGTGGAATGATTATGAAAAATTATGAAAAAAATATACCAGTATTTAATGTTGTAGTAACTGGTCCGTTGTTATAATTTTGTGTTCCAGTAAAGCCTCTACTATAGGAACTCCGATCGTTGTTATTAACCTCATTTTCTTCAAGACAAATATTTCTTGTTACACTAAATACTTGACCATGTCGACAACTTTCAACTGATATCCGACCATTGGCACAACGTACATATTTATGATAATCATGAGGATGTGGATAAATTCCAAATGTGCCGGGGTTGCAACTGACACCCAAATCGAGATCTAAAAGTTTTAGTAATTGTAATAATAATTTATAGTCGAAAGCTTTTATCACTGAAGTATATAACTCGTAAGAGTTACTTGAGTTCAGTTCTCTAATTAAGTCAAATGATTTGTGATTATTTTTGAACGAAGGCATGAAAATCCCATAAACATATATAAATATCGATCAAAAAATTTCAATCGTTATCGAGTGCCGTATATTAGTCTTTGGTCCTTCAATTCTAATGTAAAATTAAATACTTTATTATTGACACCCTACTTGAGAAGTCCAAAAGTGGACGTGGTACCTCCCATACAAACTAAAATTTGATTTCTGTATACAGTCGAACTTCTCTATAGCGAACTTCTCTATAACGAAATATTCTCTATAACAAATAAAATTCGTGAACACAACATTTTTGTGAGTATTTTCATACATTTTGATCTCCCTATAACGAACTTCCCTATAGCGAAGTTCTCTCTGTAACGTACAATTTTTCAAGACCTAAATAGAATTTTTCACACTAAATAATCTCTCTATTGCGAAGTTTTTAGCAATCAATTTTTTGCATCAATTTAGTCACATATGTATGTATTAATAAAAAAAAAATTAATGTGTTCATGTACAAACAATTTTTTTTGTCTTAATAAATATATTTTCTACATTATATTTAGAGACAGAACAAAAATTCTTAGAACTATAAACATATAGTTAATTATTAAAAAGATATAGAAAAAAGATTTTTATTATTATTATTATTATCATTATTATTATTGTAATTATTGTTTTAACAATCTATTTTTTTAAGCTTTAAGGTTTTTTCTCTTTTTATTTATTATTTTTATATTTATTTTCGATATTTCGTTAACCTTAGGTTAACATCTTCAGGAAGTTAATATTTTTATTTTGAATTTTCATTGACAAGAACTTTTCCTATATTGTGAATTTTAAAAAAAATATTTTTTCATTATAAACAAAAACCAATTTTCCTGAAGAAGCTACACAAAGGAGTAGCGAAATATCGAATCAAAATAAATATTAAATATATTAAAAAGACCTAAAGCTTAAATAATTAGTGTTATTAATATAAAAAGAGGCCAAAAAACTAGAAAAATTATATTTTCTACATAAAAAAAATGTAGTCAAAATTTTCTGCACTTTCTCTATAACGAATTTTCTCTATAACGTAGAAATTTGACGGTCCCCAACTGCTACGTTATAGAGAAGTTCGACTGTATCTTGAAAACTGTTAAAACAAAATCTTCTAAATTTGGCAGAAATTACTTCATAATTAAAAAAATCATCAGTCAAAAACTGAAAAGGATTGGACAAGTGGGCGTGGCACCCCCTATACCAACTAAATATAGATTTCATAATATCTTGAGAACGGTTAAAGTTAAAGTTTCTGTATTTGGTCTGAGTAACGTAATGGTCAGTAAAAATCATCAATCAAAAAGTGGGCGTGGTACCTCCCACACTAACTAAATATTGATTTCTGTACATCTTGAATATTATCCCCTAAAATCTTAAAGGCTGTAAACGACAAAACATTCAAAAACGACTTTTTGATTGATTATGATTAATTTTGGCTAATTACATCATAATTCACAGAAGTTCAACATTCATCTCAGAAAAATTAAATATTAAAAATGTTCAATATAAGTTCATGAGCATATGCTTTATATAGAACTTTTTTTTAATTTAAATAGGTGTAGCGAAGCACGCCCGGTTTTAACTAGTAGTTTATACACTTCAAACGCTCTAACTAACAATTTACTTACGATGTTGTCCAGCCGATTCATTCGAAAATTCATTTGCAGTTGTTGTCATATATTCCACACGATCATATGCCTCTACTTTATCTCGCGGAATACACTCTTTGCGTGATATACTGAAAACAGCTCCATTCAAACAGTTGTCAAGCGTGGTAACGCCTTGCGAACATTCAATATATTTGGTGCAATCAAAAGGATGCAAAAAGTAGCCGTCCAAACCAGGTGGACACATTAAATACGTCAAACCATCAACTACAAAGAAAAGAAACGTAGAAATTTATAAAAATTTATAGAGACATTTACTTTAAATTCTCAATGGCTTACTAGACCCATGTGTTATTTCCATATCAGTTACTTTCCAATTTTGGCCATACGTTATCTTGGCATGTGGCACATAATCATCAGTGTTCATTTCTTCTTTCAAACCGCAAACTTTGCGGGACAAACTAAAAGCTTGACCCGAAGCACATGACTCACTCATGAGACGACCTCGTACACATTTCAAATATTTCGTTGAGTCAAACGGGTGTGCGTATGTGCCTGTGAAGCCGCCGGGGCAATAAACCATATTTTTCATACTATAATGCTCATCGACAACACGATAATTGTTCGTTGGCTGCAATTCACTTAACAAACGTACACGTTCGTGTTTCAAAACTTGACTCTGGGGTAAACAAGAACGCCGTGTTACACTAAACACGTTGGCATTATTACAAGGCGCGACCTTCATTTGACTTTTTATGCACTTGACAAATAGCTCGGCATTGAAGGGATACAAATGTATACCCTCCGTACCAGGTGGACAAGTTATTAGAGTTTGAGCTGAGAATGAAATGAATTCAGAGTTGATCTGGTAAAATGTGAATTTGCTAAATTCTCGTATGTACTTACAATATTCGTAGCTAACTTGCGATACAATATACATGACATGATCACTTTTATTAATTTCATCCAAGTTCTCGCAATAACCCTTCGATATACTAAATGCGGTACCAGGGACACAATTTTGTATGGCTGTATTTCCATTTTTACAGTTAATGAATTTCGTATAGTCGAAGGGATAGGGAAAAAGACCTGTTATGCCTCCAAGACACAGAATATCAGCCGTATGAGGCAAATCTTCTACACTTGTGCGAGATGTTGACGATGATGGAGGTGGCTCGGCTACATGTGTGTCTACATTTTTGCGGTAAATAAAGTTTGAGTTATTTTTTAGAAATCAATTCATATAATAAAAGAAAAAAAAGAAATGAAATGGGTCCACCAGTATGACTGAAGCAAGTGATAGAATATATTTAGCAAGTGTAGGATATATGCTACAGATTGGGAATGAAGTAGATCTACACCGCTATAATGACAATGATGAAGTTGAAATTTCGTAGAAAACTTTTAAAGAAGATCTGCAAGACTGAGCAAATTAGCGGTCTGGTGATAGAGAAAATGAAATAAAGTATCGCTTAAAAATTCTGGAGTGAGTTGGTGTTGATGTGGTATGGAAAATCCAGAATTTTTTCTTTAATATCAATTACCACTTGCATCCCCTATGCTTCCTTATGAGCCGATTTTCTACAAGAAATCGTTTCTAAATATTTTAATATTTCCATTATTTATTTGGAGCAGACGCAGAAAGTATTAATTAATAATTTGATGATTTTAATAAATAAAAAATATGAATTAAGCGTTTCAAAGCATGGAATTTCAAATATAAAAAGCCAATTTTAAAATAATGCAAACTCACACATAGTCTCAGTTGAAACACTCGTTGAATCTGTTGCGATACAACTTGAACAACATTTCACTTTGTCTTTATAATCACAAAGCAAACGAACGCTATCAAATGCAGTGCCGTGACTACAATCTTGTATATAAGTTTCACCATTCGAGCACTGTAGAAATTTCGAGCAATCATAGGGGTGAGGATACAAACCAGCAGCATCAGCGGGGCAGGATATTTCGTTTTCAGCTATTTAATTTTGATTAAATTTACGTTTTTTTTTGTAAGCATCCTTGCTTAGAGACCAGAAGATTTTAAACTTATAAAATAACTTACCTTGCCTCGGTGCTCCAGCTTCTTCTTGAACTTCTCGACCGCTACAATCAACCTTGTTTTTAAAGTCACATAATTTCGTGGATATACTAAAGGCAGTACCGGGAGCGCATTGTTGGATATACATATTGCCATTGGCACAATTGACAAAACGCGTACAGTCGGAAGGATGTGGTTGTAAACCCACAGCGCCAACAGGACACAAAACCTCGACGCTGTCCTCGGTAATATCAGTATAACGACCAGCTTTATAATTTGCTTGTCTCAAGTTTCCATGACTGGTCGGGCTTGATTTCCGAACAGATTGCTGCTGTAACATGCCCAACGCTGCCTCACATTTTACTTTATCCGGCCGGTCACATTCCAATGTTTCCGCATTAAAGACAGTACCTACGGAACATGTTTGTATATGGCCTCTACCATGCCAACAGTTTAAGAAACGCCGGCAGTCATAGGCATAAGGCAATTGGCCCGTATGGCCTTCAGGACAACCGGTGTAATATTCAGTGATGGAATTTTCAGAATTTTCCCAATTTTCCGCGATTTGTATTTGTTGCGAATTACCTTTGCGTTCGTAAATTGGTTGCGTTTGAGATTGTTGGGGAGTTTGGTGCTCTGGTTGATAATAATTACCTTCGCGTTGTCGCTGCTGCTGATGTGAATTGCCAGTATGAGCGTAATGATGTGTTATTGAGCTCTGATAATCTTTGTCATTATTATCGCCACTGTTTTGATTATAATATTCGTGTGTTGGTGTATATGACTGATGATGATGATGATTGTGGTAGACGTGAGTTGGTTGTTGGTGTTCATAAACTTTGGTTTTAATGCCTGTATTATACGTCTGGAAGTAAAACAAAAAAATCATCATTTCCTTAATTCTTATTAAAAAATATTTCTATATTTATTTTTTTTTATTATTTATTTCTTAATTCCTATTGGTGTAATTCTGGAAAATTATCGAGATCCAGTCCACTTATTACTTCGATTTTAAAGAATTGTTTACTATACAAGCTATTGTAAAGTTGTATAGTTGTTGTCGACAATTTTCATATTATATTTACTTAGAAATTATCAGGAACTTATACACAACATACAACTAATACATTGGATTGTGAGTTCGGCAACTGTGTGTGTTTTTATGATTGGGTACTGAAGAAAATTTTTGTCTCTGCAGAATAATTTGCAAAAAGTTATTAAGTTAATCGTATTATAAAATTCAGTTACATTTTTAAAAAATAAGAACGTAATAAAAATATATTATGTGCGTATTTCTTCCGCTTAGAAGCCAGAAAAGTTGCAAATGCCAAATTCGAAATTTATTTTATTCGATATTTATTTTAGCAGCTTTCGTCAAGATGTTTTTAGTGTTTGCCGGCATTTGCCTGCGATTTGGTCTACCGCTACCGACAATCGATTCACATCAGCTTCGTGCTCCGATTTCGCGTTTTATTATATTATACTTCATATTATATTATCGAGATTAAGTTTAAATCGCTGAGATATGCAAACGAGCAAACCAGCAACTCTAGACGAATGGGAAGTTGACAGAAATAATACGAATAATAAATTAAAAAAAAAATTTATGAGTAGATCTCTTTTATTATAAAATGGCTTTGAAAACTTTATGGTTATTTAAGTTCTCTATTATAAAAATAATGCCGTTAAATTCCTAATTACGGAAACTTATGCTACGGATGACAAGTGATAATTGACAGTTGCAAATTTGAGTTGCTTTCTAGCGCTTTGCCGCAACTACTAGGTTTTGGTTGCGTTTCTTTGCTCTCCGTATGGTGGCGTATTGAGGGGATCTTTTCAAACCGACTAGGCTAACCTGTGTTTTTTCCCGTAGTTTCAGAGATTTTCTTCTTCAGAGCAGAGAGAATATTTTTCACACAGTTGGTATTCGGTGATATGGAAATATTAAATATTTCGAGACTATGTATGATATCGAATGCCGTATATTGGGCCTTGGATTTGCTTAAAATTTATATTTTTAGAGTTGCCAGCCTAATGGAAAAATTTCTTCTCCCTTTAATCACGTTCCCATAATTTTCGACCCGCATACGCTTATATTAACGATATTAAATTATATTGGATAAATATTTGACGAAATAAGCATTAAAACTAAATATTGTACACTTTCGTTTATTATAGAAAATTGTGATTTTGTTCCTTTATTCTAATCAAAAAACAAATTTTTCCACATTATTGTGATAAATTAACTTTAACACAACGTAATTTTCATTCATTCGTTTGTAACAATTGTAGTTCGAATAAAAGTCACTAATTCTGAATATTACAGAATAATGTTTATGTAGTGAAATATGGCCTTATCTAAAATAAAAAAATATTGCTCAATTCACAAACTCGTATTAACGTCGTATGCATTATGTAATCGTTTTATTAGTATAGTATAGTATTTTTATTGTTGGTAATTTTCTTCAAAACTACTTCTCGTAAAAAAGTTCGTATAAAATTTAAATTTCCATACCTGGTTGAATTTCATGGAATAATATGAAATATATGTAAATTTTTTTAAAGAGGAAAATATAAATAAATATATGATAAATATAAATTTGCCCGTTCAGAAGCACATAAAAACATATCGGCTTTTTTTAAAAAAAAAACCATACCACTGAGCTTGTAAAGTGAGCAAATACCTTCCATATTTCATTATTAATTTAATGTACAATTCATTGAAATTATAAAAGTAATACAGTGGACTTCGGTTATAACGAACACCGGTTATAACGAACACCGGTTATAACGAACACCGGTTATAACGAATTTTCGCTTACAACGAACAAATTCTACAATAAACAAAATTGCATGGATATTTTTGTCTGGAGTAATTTTAAACTTTAAATTATTTATCACAATTTGGTAACACTATGAGTTTTTCTCTTAGTTAAAAAATAAATAACAAATTTAAACTCTCTGCAACTAAAAATGTCAAAGTCACAAAGATATTATAGAAATTCTCTCAATATAGCTTTGAAAAAAATTTATGAGAATAAGTGAAATGAAATGAAATGAAATTCCAAAGACAACATTGTCAACAATTGAAAAAAAATATTAAAGAAAATATTGAAAAAATATTTTGAAGAATACCAAAAAAATATTATTTACTACGATTATAATGAACTTTGCCAATAACGAACAAAAATGTCCAGTTTCGCCGAATTCTTTATAACCTAACTTCACTGTAGCTGAATCTTCATGTGATGTTTCAACTACCCGCTATAGGAAGTTACGGAAAATCGAAAATCGTTTTGAGGTTCTCGGAGCTGTGTGTGCATCCCCATCAAGCTCTGAACACGTTATTTACGACTGTCCTGTAATAGGCAGACAGAAGTTTCAGCATCTGGGTGGAATGGTGCTGCCTCCACACAAGCTGTGGTACACCAGACCCCAAATAGTGATTGGATTCCTGAGAACCCTTAGGATGGGGATCTAATATGAGCGGCTTTGCACAATAGATCTTCTTGGTCGCAGTGCTTCCTGCCCCAATAATAATAATAAGCATCTCATAACGAAATATGACGCGTTCGAAAGATATAAGCTCACTTAGTTTTAAACTACTAACGCGTTTTTATTAATCCGTAATTGTCAAATCGATTTTCAAAAACTTCAAAACTTCCAGCATTACACTTAATCCCTCGCCACCTTTTCGTACCTTAATTTCTCATTTTTCTATCATCGAAACCACAGTACCATGTAAATTGCGTTCATAAAAAAGAGCAATTGTGTATCGTCGTTTGCTGAAAGCATATTTGTTCGATTTTTTTTTCTTTTCTTTTTCCAATTTCAAGGCATCACAATCAATTAGGGTCCACCATTGCAATTAATTGCGCCATTTCTTACAAACTAACAACTAAATAATTAAAAGACTTAATTTAAGACATTCATTCTGAAATGAAAAGCTTATTTACATTCTCATATATACGCGTATGCACACACTTTGCTTTGTAATACGGCAGGCAATTCTGCACTATTATTTATTTGAACACAAGTGCTCTAGAAAATAACGCAAATAATAAGAAAACGCCTCAGAAATAATTAACAAAAAAACGAAAAAAAAAATAATGACAAATGTTATCACCTACTGCCTCTGATCTTTATTATCGTTATTTATTTTAAATTTTGCACAAAAAAAAAATAACACGACACTCCAGGAATAACAATTTGAAATAAATTCTTTATGAATTTGTTGGGGAAAACACAGCTAATTATTCATATTGTTTATTTTCTTCTTAATTATGGAATAAAATATATCTATATCTTTTATATTGTGCCGACATGAGCTAATTTCCTTATTTGTGACTCAATAATTCACTTTATAATTTAAAGTATTTTCGCAACGATATTGTCTTCTTGTCTGAATGAATACTAACCGCCTGCACATAACTTGTGTAGGATATACACACAAACAGAGTAATTGTTTTCCACATTTTATTTCATTTATAATTTTTTTCGTATCTTTTTTTTATTTAATATTCAAAAATTTTACAACTTTCAAGTTTTTCACACGAAAAAAAAAATCCTTTTAGAAATTGTTTTTCCGATATTTCCGCAACGTTCCGTATTTCTCGAAAAGCCAATGAGTTTTAAATTCTGAACGGCAAATTCACTAATTAAAAATCTTAAATATCTGTTGGGTTCTGTATTCGGTGACGTTGTTGAATTCCTTTTATGAGAGCAATTTCTTGCTTAAATAATTCTCTATGATCTGTATTATCATTTTACATCTTTAAGTTTATTTGAAACTGCTGATTGGTTTGACGAGGTGGCGGGCTGATTCATTTGAACTTCTATGTTGAATTTTTTTTATTCATTTAAAAATTAATATTCATGGAAAATTAATTGAGAGAGAGAGAGAGAGAGAGAGATAGAGAAAGTCTTGCGGTCTGACACCTCCCGACAAGTTCCTGTGGGGACACGTGTGAAGTCGGTGCCTGATGCTGATAAACCAGCAACAATTGACCCCTTAGAAGCCAATAATTTTGGTGTCATTCGTGACAAAGAGCTCGTTAAGAACAGCATAAAAGAATTTTCAGATTGATATCTCGAATAAAATATTTTTATTTTGTGTTGGGCTTAAAAAAAGCATCCTTTATTTGCCGACATTGTATTATATATTTAAAATCTCTGTAGAGCGATTATCATGTAATAGATTTCAAGCCTACGGCTTAAGGTGTTTACAATTCACACAGTTTGTACTGGTTACTAGTGTACTACGGTCACTACTTTGATATGTAAACAGTTAGTCGAAACCGCTGTGATAAACAGTCAACCGAAGCCGCTGTGATAAACATTCAGTCGAAACGGCTATGATAAACAGTTAGTCGAAACCGCTGTGGTAAACAGTCAGCCGAAGCCGATATGTAAAATTTATTTATCGAAGGCAATATCACCCAGGCTGTGGCCCGTTATTGCGGCAGGTTTTTAGGATCGGACGTTCCAGTACAGAGAAACCTGTCGATTTTCCATAGTATTACTGATAAGATATTCTTTGGTTTAAGAAAATTTCGTGGTTTTATCGTCGGCTGAGGTAGTTCAGCGAAGTGTAAGGTCAACTTATAAAATTATATATTCGTTGCTGACACTATTTGCACGTTTTTTGTTTAAAGCTGCATCACTGCACCTCTGATGTCAGGGAGACATATTCAATTTTTAAGCTTGGTTTTTAGTAGCCATTTATAGTAATTATTTTTCTTCACTGGTGTTACACAATACCGATGAAGGAGAGCTCTCTAAAGGGCCTGTGAATTGCTATCAGCTGAAGCCGGTCCTGCTCACTGACCAGTAACTATGCCTTCGCTACTAAAAACCTTCCGACAACAACTGACACAAAGACCTACTAATGCACATATTAGGAAAAATGCAATGTTTTTATGATTTAGTCTGAAACTGGGCTCAAACACAGGACTATTTAGTTTTTTAGTCAACGTGCAGACTATTTCAACCTACGTTGACCAAATAGTTTAAGTTTAGTTTCATTCTGCCTTTTTTTGTACGCAATATCTCTGAGGCTTTTCAGTTTTAAAACAAACCCAGCATGACAGTTCTGCTCTTCGCAATATTTTATACAAATATTAAAGGCAGTTGTGGCGTGATAATGCTGGTTTGGAACATTATCGCCATATTCTTCATTAAATGATTTAACCTCATCATCGATATTCTACTATTCGTTAACTTCATTAGAATTTTAAATATCAGGTACTGAGTTGACAAGTAAATCAATTACTTCGGTGGAAGTGCTGCGTTTTTAATTGGCCAAAGGTACATTATTATCTGAGTGCCATTCTGCATTGTGAAGAATTTTTTCTTTTTAAAACACTTTTTAAGAATATTTACATCAATTTTATCTCAAGCATTGTAAAGCAACAAGACAATGCCTCTGCAACAATGAAAAACTTTTAAGAGCGTCCATTAGATTTTCTGGAAAAAATTATGGTGTTCGAATTACCGCGCTGTTCGGATTTGCAGATTTCCAAAATATCGAAATGATGCTGTCTGATTTGTTTTTTGTCATTTTGTGTTTCTATTAGCCGTTAAAAGAAGCACACGTGTCGAACTGCATATCTATGGCAGAACTTTTTTATTTCTTATCACTATCAATTGAATAAACACACAGAAGTACATACATATGTATGTATGTATGTATGTATATGGATGTAGAATATGAATCAATGTTTGTACGTACTTATTCCTTTTTTCTTTCTATTTTTTTGACATGTTTTCTTTTTGTTGGACGTACATATTTTATTTGTTTATTTTCGGTGGCGCAAATAAATACAACGCACAGTGCTTTGCCCCACTAGAGTCAAATTTATATTTATATTCTTGGTTACATTGCATACATACTTGCAATATTCAATCCATATAACATCTGTTTGTCATTAGAGAATTTTATGCAAAAATTCAGTATCTTCAACATTTCTATAGAATACAACAGCAACAGCATATAAACGATGATTTCCAATTATTATCGCAATTTGCAAATGTTCTATATTTTTAATAAATATTATCTATGTAGAAGCGAACGCACCACTGTGCAATGTAAAGCAACCTTACAAACAAATTTGTTGATAAGGATGAAGCTGGTGCATTTTCATTGCTTTTCTTCCCCCCCCCCACCCTTTCTTTCTCTCAAAATATATGTTCAAATTGTTATAACTTTTTTTTATAATTTATTTACTCAAATTTTAAAGTAATTCTTGACACTAACTGCCGGTTTTACTAAATAACAAAACAAAAAAACTTATCATTCTGACTAATTTATTTACATATTTAATAAATAATGGATCTTAGTAGTTGTTTATCTAAATGCGTACGAAAACTTCTTTCGTATAATTTTTGTTTTTTGTTATTGTTTTCAAAGTAAAAGTTCGAAAGAAATTTCGTATGCAATTAGACAAACAGCTGGCGAGTTTCATTATTTATTAAATAAATAAATAAATAAACAAATAAACTAGTCAGAGTCAGAAGTTTTTCTTTTTTTTGTAATTAGATAGACACTCAGGTGAAGTTTGTACAATCAGAAATATTTTTATATAACTTTTTTAGACGACTTGACCGAGCAGAATAATTTCTTCTTAATCAGATCCTGCTTCCTTCGATACAACCGGTACGGCGCACGTTCTGTTTATGATCACAAACCGAACGTTCGTCGTCGAATATAAGGCCGGAAGGGCAATCTTGAATATAAGTTTCACCATTCCAGCACCTTAGATATTTCGAGCAGTTGTAGGTATGAGCATACAAACCAGAAGCATCCCAGTGACAAGACACGTTCTTTTCATCAATTTTATATACGTTTTCATTTCCTTTACTGTAAACCTAAAATTAAAAGAAAACAAACAAAAGAGGAACATTGGTTTATTTCTGAATAATTGGAATTTAAAATATATAAGTATGTATGTGTAGTAATAATTAAATATAGTGATCGGTTTCGGGGAGGACAGAATTCTCCCTAAAATATTTTTAAATTCCATTTTCTCTTGTCCATATCTATTCTATTAAACGCAGTTAAACAGTCGAATATTGCTTAGGCTCGAATTACCCGCTTTACCTGAGATTCTTTTTAAGCGAATGTGCGCTAAAGCGAAGAATTCTCAATATAAAAGTATTCCCAAAATGGTCGGAAATTATTAAAAATAGGAACATTAGCAAAAGCGAACTATTAGCGATGACTTGTCGGAAATAAATATTCGCTAAATTGACAAAAATTTTAAAAATTCGAGTGGTACACAAAGAACAAATATTAAGAATTTTTTATTTCTATGAAAGTGCCTCCGTAATCTAGTGAGTGAGCATTAGACTATCAATCTGTAGGTTGCGTGTTCGATTCTCCCGCCCGATGAGATCCTGGAAGTTTTTTTAAAGCAGAAAAATTAAAAAAATATTCAACATGGTATGAAAAACGAAAAATTTTCCATAAGAAAACAAAAAATGAGAGAGATTCCTTTTTATTTTTAGCAAATATTTAGTGAATATCGTTAACAAAGGTCGCTTTTAATATTGCTTAAGATTTGCTATTGATATATAATCGGAAACAACACATTTGGTGCCGCAAACTGAGCGACGGTGGAACACTACGAGTTCTTCTCCGTTTCACTAGCAAAAGTCGTCCTTGAATGTTTTATCCGAGAAATGGCCAATAATACTCACAATTTGTACACATACGAACAGTACCAATATTTTCCACATTTCTGTTAGATAAAATTTATTTATTTTAGAACTTAAAAATTTTTTCACGCAAAAGTCCTTTTTATTTCTTATTTTTTTTTTGGAAAAAGGTAAAACACTTGTCCAAATAAAATTCACTTCTGTTTATAAACGACAAATTGTGTTCCTTTTATAAGACCACTTTCTCATGCAAAACTTTCTTTATGATTTAAATTAATCATTATGATTTGATATCTTTATGATGTTGTTTAAAACTTATGACTATTTTGACGAGTTTGCACACGACCTCATTTATGTATTTGCGGTTGCCGTTGGCTGAGTATTAGTTAGCGCGTTGATTCTGAAACCAGAACATTTACAAATTAACAAAATGCGCAACTACATAGTTGTGTAAGAATTTCGCTCTATATACTCCAGGTTGGCCCGAAAGGAGTGAAGGTGTTTGAATTCCCTACAACTTTCTTATTATAAATTTTTTTTGTTTTCACTATTTTCTAAAGAAGACTTGGGGAATTTAAAATGGAATAATACACAATTGAACAACGTGCCAATATCGTTGAACTTTATTTCAGAAGAAAATCATGATTTTATTCATAATTTAATTATGAATGGGTTCGTTAATAGGAAAAGCTGCACGATATGCGCTGTGGAAAATCGGAGAGTATTTCAACAGCGGTGCGGAGTTTCGTTAGAAGAGATAATTGGTCCATTCTTTTTAGAAAAAGAACACAGTGTCGGCGTTTTCATCACTGGTGTTAGATATCGGACAATGTTGGAAAGTTTTTTAAGGGCAGCCGTGTAAACCCATCCATAAAAATGGTTCCAACAGGTTGGAGCCACAGCACACACTGCGAGTACGCAAAGGCTCTTTTAGGAGATATCTTTGGTGAACGAATTACTTCCCGTAGAAGCGATTTTAATTGGCATCCGCGTTCACCGTTTTTAACCGCTCCAGACTGTTTCCTGTGAGGTTATTTGAAGGGAGAAGTCTATATTAAAAGGCCTAGAATCATACAGCAATTAAACAATAATATACGCGACGAAATCAAAAACAGAACACCTGAAGTTTTGCGAGAGGTCATGGAAAATGTTTTGGAAAGATCACGAATATGCGAAGCAGAAAATGGCCACCACTTGCGAGATATAATTTTTCTTAATTAAATTAATAATATTGTCCATTAATATACTGTATTTAAAATAAAAAAAATTGAATAATAATGTCTTAAATAAGAAGTTATAATAAACTCAAGCCCCTTCGGTCATTTTGTGCCACCCTGTATATAGAGTATATAATTGACGGGATATGCAAGAAGCCCTATATAAAATTTTGAAAATTGAGTTATTTGTTCTGGTCTGTTAATTCCAAATTAATCACCTCGCAAAATTGAAATTTTTTCCAGAAAAAATTTTGTTGATTCTTTTTTACTTATATTGCAATATTTTATGTACATATATATTTTTTATTTTTGCCTCTCATGTTAAATTTTTCAAATGTTATATAGCGCTTCCAGCATTTTCTGTGCTTCACCACCAGTCTGTTCGTTACACTGTTCGGGTACAAACAGTACCAGTGAATACATTGCATACCCAGGGGACATACATATCTTGCGCACTGGTCCAAGAAAAAATATATATTGTATATTTGTATTGATTGTTTTTTTTATATTAAAAATTTTATATTAAATCAAGCTCATTGCAAAATTAATAGTGGGACCGTAGTGGTCATGAAGCTGCCCTTAGAATTCTCACACCAGGGCATTTTATTGACTCCTTGAAGAAGCGGTGCAGAACAGGATTTTTGATTTAAAACATGTTTGGATATCTAATTAAATTAAATATTTAATAAAAGTATGAATGAACTTTTCAACACAAGATTTCTTATTCAATTTTTCTTTCTACCAGCCGTCAAAATAATAACAAGAGTGAAATTATGCATAAATGATTAAGAGATTTTTATTTCTTGTCACTTATCTTCAATATTACGTATATACATATACTCTTATATTTAATTCCTCAAGTGCTAATGTATTGCTAAAGTATAGAAATTCTTTTTAATTTACCGGAGGTTTAGAAAAAAAAATCCCCATTTTAAATTCATATCATAAAGACTTTTATGAAAAAGATAGTTAAAGTTTATTATTGATATATGTAAATAAATACATGAACATTTGTAAATTTTAATTCTTTTTAGTTTTCGTATCTACACTGATATTATAAAGAGGGAATCACCGGAACCAGCCATCCGATTATTAAAATTCTTTCTGAAAAATGTGCAATTAAGCTCCCCAACGGACATGGGAAGTTAATTGTTTCTGTAAAGTGCTTAAAATAGGGAAAAATTTCGGTAAAACATTCATACCCAGAAAATATATATATAACGATCTTTTACGAAAGTAGGTTCGTTTGTAACGCCTTGAAGGATAAACAGCTTAACTGATTTCGAAGAAACTTTTAACATAAAACACGCATAAAAACATTTCGAAGTAAAAGAATTACAAAAAATGGCTACTGAAACAAAGCTTCAACATTTAATACGTCGCCTTGTTATCAGAGACGCTGCAACACCGCTATAAACCAAAAATGTTCAAAAGCAGAGTTGTATAATAGTGAAACTTCACCACCTGTCATCTCTTTCACTCTCCCTGCAGTTCCAGCACAATGCATCGCATGTGTAGCGTTCATTCCCTGAGGGGTGGTCGAAGACTAGAAAAAAAAAACAACAGACCGTTAACTTTTTCAAAACTAGGCCCAATAGGGGAGTTGGGAGTACTTTCTCTCCCCCAACGATTTTTATTAACTTTAAAACATATGGGCATTTCTCTATTGCCGAATTCGACATGTGTACGCATTCAAAAACATGACAAAACTTTACTTTAATTGGGAAAAAAGGTACAACTTATAGCCTTGATTAGCACTACAATTGGTGCGACAAAAACAAAAGTCGGTTTCAAAGCAAACAAATCAAACACTGATTCAACGAAATCTGAAGCAATATTTTAATGCCGCAAACTTTATAATATTAAGAATTTATTAGTCTCACTTCTATTTTTATTTTGACCCTTGTTAAATTTTTTAATTGTAATTATTTTTGAGCGATGGGCATTTTTGTGAAAAGTTTATAACAATTATTTATTTTCAATATTTCGCTACCAAATAAGTAGCATCGTCAGGAAATAATAAGAATTTATGTAGCTTACTAATGTTAATGTTAACGTATATTCATCTTATACTCGTATATACTATATATGTTAAACAAAGAGCAGAAACTAACTTAACTACGGGTGTCTCCGTAGCGTAAGGCATGCGCATTAGTCTTATAAATCTGGACATGCCGTTCGATTCCCGCCTAGACCACGAGTGTTTCTTGTGGTATCACAACGGCCCTAAGCTGTAGCCTAAGTGGCGTTTTCTTCTTCGGTGAGGGTCCGCCACCGTTTTGACTTTGACGTGCGTATGACATTTAATTTTCTAAGGGCCATTATTACAACTAAGCAATAAAGTTACTGATAGCTAAAATTAACTTTAGGTAAAATGAATAATAAAGTGACCTTTAACTTGTTTTCATTATTACAACTGTTCGATAAAATAAAATTAATATTTTTAAAAATATGGCAGTACCAGAGTAAATACCGACTACTTTTGACAAACAAAAAAAGCTACTGGCAACGACAAGTTTTTTTTTTATTCTTTATTTAAAAATTAATTTGTATACATTTATACTTTCCATGTTGCCATATTTAAAGTGCATAAAATATGGCAGCTTCAAATGCTTTAAAAGTTACAGGTAGGATGGACTTTCCGTTAGTTTATCGGTCACATTAGGTTAAACTCAACTTGTAATAACGAAAAAGATAATTATTTGTCCAATAGCATCCCAACTTTAGCTATCGGCAAGTTATAATAATGGTCCTAAGAGTTTTTGGCATCCTCTCGTTGTAATTTCATTATGAAAAAAATAATATATACATATATCATATAAACAAAATGATATAGAAAATAATAATAAAAAAAAATTTTAATTATATTATTAATTGACCTTTTTTATTATATTTTTTGCAATATATTTATTAAGCTTGAGGTCTTTTTCTTTTATTTTATTTGGTTTTATTATTCGATATTTCGTTAACAGCTTGTTAACATCATCAGGAATAATAGGAAATTATAATTTTTTGAAATATAAAAATATTTTTGAAACATGTCACAAAATTTTTTGTTATAAAATTTTGATTTAAAATTAAAAAATGTGTAGTAGTAATATAGGCGCATATAAATATAACGAATTCTAAACCTAAATAAATATATATACATATATACATACACATATATACATATACATACACACATACAATATAGACCGACTAACATGTATATATATAAACATATATGCACATATGCATACATATATAGATACATACACAAATATAAACTTTCTTAACAAGTTCATACAAATATATATATAAATTCATATATACAATGCACACACACCTACAGATATACATATGTATATACATACATAAATACATACATAAACACATAAAAATGCATATACAAACATACACACAAGCATATTCATATGTACACACTTGCATATACATACATATACACGCATTCATACATATACTCATATATATACTAATGTACGTACACATATGCAAACATACAGTCATAAACATATACATATGCAGCCACAAATACATGTACATGTACACATACACATATATATGTATATATTAAAAAATTATTAAATAACAATAATTATAAATAAAAATAAAAAGTTTTTTAACAATTAAATGCATGATAAAAATGTATATAATAAAAAAGTGTGCTTTGTTTAACAATTTTTAATATAAATATTTACATATGCAAAAATATGAAAAATATTACATAATAACAATTATAAAGAACTAATAAATGAGATATATATATATGTGTGAATTTTTACAAGAAATGTTCAATAAAAATAAATATATATATGAATTTTTTAACAATTTTAAACAAATAATAAATTATAACTAACAAATAATCATTATGTTTAGAAATAAACATTAACCTAACAAATATTACGTAAATTTTTACTAACTAAATATCTATAATTCTGTGCTAAGTTATCTGTGTCTGCCTTAAAATTTATTCTACGTGTTAATGGTGTATTAATAATTTCTAACATTTCTAACATTAAGCGCCGTTTATAATTATTTTCTGTGTTTAATATTGAAACATTCTCAAAATCAGGAAAATGATATAATTCAGAACAATGGGAAGATAAAGCGGTTTTTTGTGAATTTATGTGTCTATATTTTTGATCCGATTTGTGACCTGCTATTCTAGTCTTCAATTTATTCTTGGTCGTGCCAATATATACTTTATTACAATTATCCTCATCATTTCCCCTACAGGGTATTTTATAAATTACATTCGATTTATCCCATTTTTCAATCCCATCCTTTGTTTTACTAAATAATCTATTTAAAGTATTAAATGATTTATGAGCTATTCTATATCTGTCCGTATTATAAATTTTAGATTTAGCCAATCTCTCCGACATTCCGGATATATAAGTCACAGATTTGTATATCCTATGATCCGTAACATTATTTATACTACCTATTCTATCATTTCTATAATATTGACCTATTAATGTATCAATTAAATACTTGGGAAAATTATTATCTTCTAACATGTTTCTAATCTTAACTTTATTCCTATTGTGAAATTGATTGTCACTAATGTTAAGAACTCTTTCTATGAAATTTTTAGCAGTGTTTATAATAATATGTCTGCTATGTTTTGAATAATAATTAATCATTCGGCCCGAAGCTGTAGGTTTCTGATACCAATCTATTACTAATCTATTACCTTTTCTAATAATAAGAGTATCTAAATAAGAGAGTTTTGAGTCACATTCCCTTTCGACAGTAAATTCTATACTGGAATTGAATTCATTAAATATCTTTAATATATTTTCTACTTCACATCTAGGAATAATGCAAAATAAATCATCCACATATTTGGTCATTATTCTAGGAACCATATTAAGTTTCCGAATTGATATATCCAATAATTCTTCCATTACAATATCCGCTATGATTGGAGATGCTGGAGATCCCATTGGAAGACCTTTTTGTTGAATATATATATTACCATTATATCGAAAATATCTGTTATCATCTATGCAAAATTTTAAAATACGTAAAAATAAACACTTGTCTATTCTAGTATACTCCTTAATCATATCCCATTTTCCCCCGATTGTATCTATTGCGAAATCAGTAGGTATACTTGGAAATAGAGAAACTACATCAAAAGAAATTAAAATCTCATTATCCAATATATTTTGATTCCTAATTCTGTTCACAAATTCCATAGAGTTTTTTATATTATATTTTGAATGTTTAGTAACATTTTTCAAAATATTTGTAATGTATTTACATAACTCATATGAAGGAGAATTAATGAAAGAACATATTGGTCTTAATGGAAAATCTTCCTTATGAATTTTTGGTAGTCCATATAAACGAGGGGCTATCGCCACGTTTGTCCTAAGTCTATTCTTCTCTATAGATGTTATAATTTCCTTCTTAAATAATTCATCAACTATGTTATTGTTTATTTTCTGCAATTTACTTGTTGGGTCTCTATTAATTAAATTATATTTTGTAATATCTCCTACAATATTATTGATTCTAAGATCATAATCCTGTTTTTTAATTGCTACAGTAACATTACCCTTGTCTGCATCTACAATAAATATATCCTTATTTTTCCCTAAGAAAATATTAGCTTTCTTTGCTTTCTCTAATATAAATTTATCTCTATTAGTTAATATAATCTTATTTAAATGGTTTTCAATAACCGCAGTCATTCTATTTCTAGCTATCTCTTGTTCTTCTTTCTTATTAAAAGTCTGTACTAAATCTTCTCCTTCTGATATAACTTTCAAAATAGGGATTTCATCCTTCCTAGTAGGTAAAGCGTGTTTTTTTCCGAGTGAAAGGATCCATTGAATGTCCTCTGGTATGTCAGTGTTAGTCGTGTTTATGAACCACTTTCTATTCAATTTAATATTTAATTCCTGTAGTTGTAATTCTTTTAGCCTATCAAATTTATTCTTATGAATCATATTTACCTTTTTACTATATGAAACAGTTAAGTGGTCCTCAAAATATAAACATTCAACCATTTCTTCCAAAGTAAAATTTTGTTCCAAATTTCTCAATATTACTTCCCTTTTTCTTTGAAAATGTTTCAATACTTGATGTTTTTCCTTTATTGCTAATCTTAAGATTTTGTTGTGTAAGTCCTGTGTATATTTAGAAATTGATTGTTGGATATCCGGTAATCCTTCTCTGTTGAAAACATTAAGAATATTCTTCGTTGAATTTTTTATGAAATTTGGAATAATTCCTGCATTCCTACATCTGGTTAAAAACGTTATAGCCGATTTTGATTTTACAATTTTATTCCTAAGAGATTTGAGTTGATTGATGTATCTGCTGGTTTCATAATTTTTCTTGAAATCCCTATAGTCCATTGATATTATTTAATGAGCTCTCCTTTTAAATTTTAATTATATTATTAATTGACCTTTTTTTTTTTTTTTTTTTTTTTTTTTTTTTTTTTTTTTGTGACATGTTTCAAAAATATTTTTATATTTCAAAAAATTATAATTTCCTATTATTCCTGATGATGTTAACAAGCTGTTAACGAAATATCGAATAATAAAACCAAATAAAATAAAAGAAAAAGACCTCAAGCTTAATAAATATATTGCAAAAAAAAAAAAAAAAAATTTTTTTTTTTTTTATACTTATTTATTGAATCTTCAATTTAATAAATTGAACAAACAATAAGTATTCAAATCTTAATACTAATAGAAATAATTATTTATTTTACCTAGCTGCTAGACAAAAAACTTGATTGAACGTTTGATTAATAAGTAGGCTTAAGTTAGTCGCACTCCACTGAAAGCAAGGGTATCCCTCCGTCTCAGTCGAATGTGGCCTCTATAATTAAGGATGCTGCGTGCTAAGGGATTAGGGTGTAGATAAAGCTTCTTCACATAGGTATTAACATGTTTGGAAAACACAGTCTTCACCATTGGGACGTCTAGATCTTTATGTATGCTTGAGTTTTTTATATACCAGGGAGCAGCTGTAATTGTTCGAAGGATTCTGTTTTGCTGGATTTGAATTTTCTCAATATTTATTGAGGAGGCAGTGCCCCATAACTGGATTCCGTAGCACCATATGGGTCTCAGGATCTATTTATATAAAAGTCAAATCAGCCAAAATCAGCCAATTAATTTGAACTGCCTTTAACTTCATTTGAGTCAATTTCGACTCTATGTGTGTCTTCCATGTTAGGCGACGGTCTAGATGTATTCCGAGATATTTTACGACGCATTTCTGCGGTATAATTTGATTGTTGATTTTAATAGGAGGGCATGTCTCCCTGCGCAATGTAAATGTAACGTTTACACATTTTTGCTCGTTTACTTTTATTCGCCATTGCTCAAGCCATTTTTGTAACTGCGTTATGTAGTCCTGCAAATTACTGGATGCTACTTGCGAGTTCTCTTGGACGCTTAAAAATGCTCTGTCATCAGCGAATGTTGATGTGTGTATACTATTATGCATTGGCATATCAGATGTATACATTAAGTACAAAATGGGGCCCAGTAAAATGATGTAAATCCCAAAGGTGTCGGAATTATTTCATTTTCAATTATTTCCAATTTCTTACAATTTATCGTTTAAATCTAGTCCTAATATATGGTCGTAATACGGCTGTTCCAGATGCATAACAAAAGTGGCCGAACTTTTGAGAGTTAAAAGAAAATTATTCTCTGAATGTGACAAAGTTGCCAAAAATTGCTGGAACGCAAAAAACCACAATTGAATATCTTGAAATACTCATGCTTCTTACTTTCTCCAGTAAATTTTATTTTAGTAATTTTAGACGCTACAAAAGCATAATATTTTCAAAGCAACACATTTGCATCATTGACAACAGCTGTAAAAAAATTAAAGAAAATAAACTGAAAAAAAGTTAAAGCAATTTTTTATTAAAGAAAGTGTTAAATATGCACAAATAAACATGAAAAGTACTTACAACTTCAAGTTTATCTGAAAAATCTTCCATTTTTTTTTCATAAATTTTTAAGTAAAAACTTTTTTCGTTTCTTTGCAAACAGCTGATAATTTAATTCTAGCCCGAACTTACCCAAAGAAAAAGTTTGTGCAACTTTGTACAGGAAATGAAAAATTTTACTCTCTCTTTTTCTCTCAAAATTGCACAAAAATTGTTATCTGGAACGCTTTTTGGTAAATTTGTGCGAGTTCGGGCACTTTTGTTATCCACCTAGAACAGACCTATTGTTCTGATAGTAAAAATTACTTAGAATTTATAACTATTTAATATCTTCGACAATTTTGTGCAAGAAATACTTTTTACCAGTGAAAGACATGTTCAATAAAATATTGAATAGATAATTGTTTCTTCTTATTCTGATTGAATTTTTAATAAAATTAAAAATTTTATTTACATTTGCACTATTGAAATTGTTCTAATTTTTGCACTACTAAGTACTATTTTTAAAACAGTTACGTTTAGCTGTTTCTTTTTGTCGTTCACTTCATGCTATTTTTGTTCAAAAATGAACGATTGCACGAATGGCTTAATTTTTTTTCAATTGACCGCAGAAGAGCCGATCACTGAAACGAACGTTTTGGCTGGCGCAACTCTGGTTTCAACAGATGCTTGTGTTTTAAAATTCAATTACCATTTTGCTGCAGTGATTTTTTTGTCATATTGTGCGCTTAGCAAGCAGATAGTCAGACATTATTTGATAAACGTAGAAAAAACTACTGTATAATAAAATTATAAAATGTTCATTAAAAATAAAATGCCAATATTCTGCAAGCTTAAGGTGAAATAATTCTTTTTTTTTTAATTTCCAGCTATGGGAAGTTGCTAATTTTACCCCAATTTTCGAAAATCGAGTTTCCATGATATTTCGACGTTTAGAGTCCTGGGACTCTCAAGAGATATTAAGGTACGGATTTTGCGCGATTTTGTGTCCTTCTCTAGTGGATTTTTTTTTATCAAGAGATGACTGCTACACATGCGGTGTATTGTGCTGGAACTATAGAAAAGGGATAGTAGGAGAAATGGCATGATTTTGAAGCTTCACTATCGTACAACTATGCTTTTGCACGTTCTTTATTTTTTTTAGCAGTGTCGTAGCACCTCTGATGTCAAGGAGACGAATTAAATTTCTTGAAACTTCGTTTTTAGTAGCCGTTTTTAGTAATTATTTTACTTCGCCGGTGCTACACAACACCGACGAAGGAGAGCGTTCTGATGTGCCTTTGGATTGGATACACCTGAAGCCGTGACCAGTACTACTGAAGCCTTCGTCGCTGAAATCTTGCGACAACAACTGACACAAAGACACACAAATGCACATCAGAAAAAATGCGAGGTGTTTTTATGAGTCTGAAATTGGGGTTGAACCCAGGAAAATTTTTTCCTTTTTTAGTCAACGTGCAGACTAATTCGATCATCGCCACCCTTTAATTATTATACTTCGCCGGTGCTACACCATATCGACGATGGAGAGCTAGCAGCTATTTTTTATGAACAACAAAGATTTTTTTTAATTGTATTGCTATCTTCAGTAAAAAGTCGCACCTATACCCAAAATCTTGCCCTTCTGAATCGATTTCTCAAATAAAACATTTCGAAGTGTTTTAATGTTTTATTTTAATTAAATGAAAACGTTATAAATTATAATAAATTGTTGATGATGTGACTAAGCGTTTCAAGGCGTGATATTTGAAATGTAAAAATTTAAATTTTAAAATAAAATAATATCGCAAACAGTTGGATCAGTCGCATCATCAGATTGTGCTTCGATACAACCGGTACGGCGCACGTTCTGTTTATGATCACAAACCGAAAGTTCGTCGTCGAATATTGTGCCGGGAGGGCAATCTTCGATATAAGTTTTACCATTCCAGCACCTTAGAAATTTCGAGCATTCGTAGGGATGAGCATACAAACCAGAAGCATCCCAGTCACAAGATAAGTTATTTTCATCAATTTTATATACGTTTTCATTAAAATAACCAGGCGAAGTAGACTCGCGTATAGCTTGTAATACGACTTCATCGTCGATTTCACATTTCACATTGTGCATATGATCGCAAACGAGAGTTCCGGGATTGAAACGAGTCTGCACACCACATCGTTGGATATAAGTCCTGCCTTCGGCGCAATTTAGAAAACTGCGACAATCGTAAACATACGGCAATTGACCGGTAAACCCATCAGGACATGCAGCATAATATTTAATAATTCCTCTACTGCAAACCTAAAATTAAAACAAAAGAGGAACATTGGTTTATTTCTGAATAATTGGAATTTGAAATATGTAAGTATGTATGTATGTGCAGTAATAATTGAATATAGTGATGCGTTTCGGCGAGGGCAGAATTCTTCCTAAAATATTTTAAATTCCATTTTCTCTTGTCCATATCTATTCTATTAAACGCAGTTAAACAGTCGAATATTGCTTAGGCTGGAATTACCTGCTTGACCTGAGATTCTTTTTAAGCGAATGTGCGCTAAAGCGAAGAATTCTAAATATAAAAGTATTCCCAAAATGGTCGGAAATTATTAAAAATAGGAACATTAGCAAAAGCGAACTATTAGCGATGACTTGTCGGAAATAAATATTCGCTAAATTGACAAAAATTTTAAAAATTCGAGTGGTACACAAAGAACAAATATTAAGATTTTTTTATTTCTATGAAAGTGCTTCCGTAATCTAGTGAGTGAGCATTAGACTATCAATCTGTAGGTTGCGTATTCGATTCTCCCGCCCGATGAGATCCTGGGAGATTTTCCATAAAAAAAAATCCAAAAATTATAGAGATTCCTTTTTATTTTTAGCAAATATTTAGTGAATATTTAGTGAATATCGTTAACAAAGGTCGCTTTTAATATTGCTTAAGATTTGCTATTGATATATAATCGGAAACAAAACATTTGGTGCCGCAAACTGAGCGATGGGTGAACACTACGAGTTCTTCTCCGTTTCACTAGCAAAAGTCGTCCTTGAATGTTTTATACGAGAAATGGCCAATAATACTCACAGTTTGTACACATACGAACAGTACCAATATTTTCCACATTTCTGTTATATAAAATTTATTTATTTTAGAACTTAAAAATTTTTTCACGCAAAAGTCTTTTTTATTTCCTAGTTTTTTTCTTTGGAAAAAGTTAAAACACTTGTCCAAATAAAATTCACTTCTGTTTATAAAAGACAAATTGTGTTCCTTTTATAAGACCACTTTCTCATGCAAAACATTCTTTATGATTTAAATTAATCATTATGATTTCATATCTTTATGATTTTATTTAAAACTTGTGACTATTTTGACGAGTTTGCACACCACCTCATTTATGTATTTGGGGGTGCCGTTGGCTGAGTATTAGTTAACGCGTTGAAAAAAGGAAAATTCCTGAAGAAGCTACACAAAGGAGTAGCGAAATATCGAATAAAAATAAAAATAAATATTACATATATAAAAAGGACCTACAGCTGAAATAATTAGCGTAATTAAATTAAATATTTAATAAAAGTATGAATGAACTTTTCAACACAAGATATCTTATTCAATTTTTCTTTCTACCAGCCGTCAAAATAATAACAAGAGTGAAATTATGCATAAATGATTAAGAGATTTTTATTTCTTGTCACTTATCTTCAATGTTACGTATATACATATACTCGTATTATTAATTACTCAAGTGCTAAGTGTATTGCGAGCCTATCATCCATAGAAATTCTTTTTGATTTACCAGAGGTTTATAAAAGAAATCCCCATTTAAAATACATATCATAAAGACTTTTATGAAAAAGATAGTTAAAGTTTATTATTGATATGCAGGTGTATGTAAATAAATACATGAACACTTGTAAATTTTAATTCTTTTTAGTTATCGTATCTACACTGATATTATAAAGAGGGAATCACCGGAACCAACAGACATGGGTAGTATATTGTTCCCTGAAAATAGGGTAGAAGGTCGGTAAAACATCCATACCCAGAAAATATTAATAATCATCTTTTACGAAAGTAGGTTCGTTTGTCACGCTTTGAAGAATAAACAGCTTAACTGCTTTCGAAGAAACTTTTAGCATAAAACAAGCATACACACATTTCGAAGTAAAAGAATTACAAAAAATGGCTACTGAAGCAAAACTTCAAAATTTAATACGTCTTCTTGTTATCTGAGACGCTGCAACACTGCTATAAATCAAAAATGTGCAAAAGCAGAGTTGTATAATAGTGAAGCTTCACCACCTATCATCTCTCTCACTCTCCCTCTAATTCCAGCACAATGCATTCCATGTGTAGCATTCATTCCCTGAGGGGTGGTCGAAGACAAGAAAAAAACAATAACAGACCGTTAACTTTTTCAAAACTAGGCCCAATAGGGGAGTTGGGAGTACTTTTTGTCCCCCAACGATTTTTTTTAACTTTAAAACATATGGGCATTTCTCTATTGCAGAATTCGACATTCGTACGCATTCAAAAACAGGACAAAACTTTATTTTAATTGGGAAAAAAGGTACAACTTATAGCCTTGATTAGCACTACAATTGGTGCGACAAAAACAAAAGACGGTTTCAAAGCAAACAAATCAAACACTGTTTCAACGAAATCTGAAGCAATATTTTAATGCCGCAAACTTTATAATATTAAGAATTTATTAGTCTCACTTCTATTTTTATGTTGACCCTTGTTAAATTTTTTAATTGTAATTATTTTTGAGCGATGGTAATTTTTGTGAAAAGTTTATAACAATTATTTATTTTCAATATTTCGCTACCAAATAAATAGCATCGTCAGGAAATAATAAGAATTTATGTAGCTTACTAATGTTATTTATATTATTTAAATGTATTAAATAGTTTATTTTTATTTAATTTTAATCACTTTCGCACGCGATATGTCGTATGCGACATTTTCTTCCATTTTACTTTTTCTGTTTATTTTTTTACTTTTTATGTAATTAGACATACATTAGATGATTATAAATGATTTTTAATTTATTCAATATATTAATTTTCACAAAAAAAAATTATAAACAAAACATCTTCAATAAAGAAAAATTAAATTACGTATATTCATCTTATACTCGTATATACTATATATGTTAAACAAAGAGCAGAAACTAACTTAACTGCGGGTGTCTCCGTAGCGTAATGCATGCGCATTAGTCTTATAAATCTGGACATGCCGTTCGATTCCCGCCTAGACCACGAGTGTTTCTTGTGGTATCACAACGGCCCTAAGCTGTAACCTAAGTGGCGTTTTCTTCTTCGGTGAGGGTCCGCCACCGTTTTGACTTTGACGTGCGTATGACATTTAATTTTCTAAGAGTTTTTGGCATCCTCTCGTTGTCGTATGCGTTTATTTTTCAGTTTCTCTAGAATTATATCTTCTTTAACTTCATGTACTACTTCTCACCGTCCTTTTTACTCATCGACATTAAAAAATTTTATGTTGTATTTATATATAGAAATAAATTTATTTTGACTTTATTCATTTTACACTTACGATGTCGCATGGTACAAACTTTAAATAAGTAAAGAGAGCAAAGCGCTGAATATTTTCCAGCAAAATTTTCTGTATTTAATTTGTAATAAAAAAATAAAAATATCTGCTTGTTACTTATTTTGATGGTCATTGTGCAAATACTTTCGGCGCACTGATAACAAATGTTATTTTTCAATGTCGCACGCGACATCGAAATATACAGTAAAGCAATGAAAAAATTTACCATAATTAGCAATCGTATCGTTCACTTTGCATTTTTTTTCTATTCTTTAAATATAAAACGATATTTGAAAGAGCAAATGTTAAGGCATAATGTCTCTTATTAAGATTATTAATCAAAACAAAACATGCAATAGGAATGTTTAAAACAGAACTTTTGCATTTGTACGACTTTCTATTCGTATACTTCAAAATGTGTTATGAATAAATGTATAATTTGTTCACATTAGTTAAATTTGATAGATTTGTTAAAACAGCATACTTTTATAGACTTTGAATTTCTTGGCTGCGGTTGACATTTCTGTGGAAATGCCCATATGTAAATATATCGAGCAGCATCTGGGAGGACACATAGACTATGTATTTTTAGAAAACTAGGTCTAAGCAAACAGTACACCTTATTACCGGAAAATAATGTGCAGCAAGAAGTTCTACGCCACAATTCATTGCATTTTCTCTATAGATGACGGCCACTTGACATACCACTGAAAGTGGACTTTTCTAGGAGAATCAACAACGTTCCGCCCGCTTTGAACTCCGATACACTGGAAACATCTGTGACATTGTTAACGCGATCATTCACCAGTCCCTTCCAAATCAAATTTCTCTTTAAGGAGCTCAGGAAAAAACTGTACATACATATATTTCAGCATACATATACATATAACACTTCACATGAAATCTCAAACTGGAGAATTTTTTTTATTTGCACAGACTCCCTATCTTCAATACATGCTGTTTCCAATGTCTCCAACAATAACATTTATGTAACGAAAATTAGGAATATTTTAATTTGAAAAATATTGAAATATTTTACTCTTTTGTGTACCAGGGCATAGAAACATTGATGGCAATGAGTTTGCTGACGAGTCAGCTAATTCTGCAATTATATAACCATTTCACACTTATGTAAACGTTAATCGCGACGATAGGGATTCATTCGCACTCATTATTTTTCATCCGACAGTACACAGACTTTTAATACAACGTCTTCATGGTATAGATCAATTAACAGCGGTGCGCCCGACCTAGACATGACAGTAGACTGGACCTTGTGCAGTTTACTCATCTTAAACTCGGCCATACTGGAATATCCCACGGATACCTGGTTAATAATCCACGGACACCTGATTATTATTCCACGGTTCCTGCCCATTATCCTACCCATCCAATACGTCTTCAAATAACATACTGCTAATCTCACAATATCTCAAGAAAATCAACTTATATGATAAAACTTAGTGTTACGTCAATGTATTTTATTTAAGTAAATCTCGATAAAACATCTTCATACATATATAGTCAAATAAATGTATTTTTCTAGTTCCATATCTTATCTTAGTTAAGTATTATTATCTTCTTATTACACTATTATCACAGCTGTATGCCTAAGATGTTATTGCTCATTAAATATTATTGTAAACATACATATATGTACAAATATATGTAAATATATATTTATTTAGGCATAAGCAAATAAACAGCCGAAAAGCTTGCTTAAAATCTTGGCTATAATGAGGAAAGAACATTATCTTCATATATTGAAGACTAATCTGACCGATATTGTAGATAGCCGCTATATAGTCGGAAATTGAATGAATGAAAATTCGGTTGCGTTTAAGGTCATAGTTAATTTATCACAATAATATGAAAAATTACTTTTCATTTTTATGCAGCGTACAGACGGAGGTACATTGTCGTACAAATGTGTTTCTTTCAATGTGCCATTTTTCAATCCACACGAGTGAATCAAAAAAAAAAGAAACATCAGTTGTGTATTAACTAGAGTTCAGTTCATGAGCTCTTTGAAGTGAGCGCTCTTTTCAGTTCAGCTCTTTTTGGTGAGCTGGTTCGTTTAGTTCGTTCAGTAGCTCAGTAGTATCAGTTGACTTTTAGCTCATTTGATGTTGATGCTCAGTTGAATTTGTCGCTCAGTTGATTTTGTTTCTGAACTGATTTTTTAGCTCATTTCATTCAATCAAATACAGCACCAAGGCAGCTTAAATCAGTAGTAGAAAAAGAAAATATGTTTTTGGTGCTGAAATTTGTTATTTTATTCGCATCTGGCATCATACAACTTTTATTTAAGAACATTTTTTGGTTCTGGTAGCACTGATGAACCAATAAAATGAACGAAAAAAATAACATGACAAGAGCTCTTCACTGAACTAGAATCATCAAGAAAAGTGAGCGCTCACTTCGCTCAGTTTACTGAATCGTTCAATTGAGCTAGCTCAGAGCTGGTAAATTTATATACAAATTTATAAAATTTACCCAATTTTTAATATTTTCGGTTGCAGCCATTTTTCTTATTTTTGTTATTTTTTATTGAATTAATTTCCTTTACTCCGCGACTTTAAAAACAGAAAATATCCAAAAATTTTGATATTTTGGACACATTAAAGGAAACACAAATTTCAATAAGAAACATCACTACAAACGGAGGAACTTTGGCAGAAACATGTTCCCCATGTTCCAATCAATGTTCCTCCGTCTGTAGGCTGCATTAGAATAAAATAAAAAAGGATTACCCTCATTAAAATTATTCCCGAAGTATTTCGTTCAGGAATTTTTAAATAAATAAACGTTTAAAATTCTAAGCAATTTTATTTTTAACTGATTCTGGCAATAATTTAGAAAACTAAGTACATATTAATAGGGTATTTCAGTTGGTTTCAAAATTGTCGTATTCGTACAGTAAAACTAATAAAATAAAAGAGAAAACAAATTTTCCGTACGGCTTCATCAAATCGATTGTAGATATTCATTGATTTTGATGGGATTGAAAAATGTATCAGATGCCGCAAATTTGATAAAAATCTGTAAAATGTTTCAAAAAATACAGATTTCGAAAATTTGCGAGGTAATTCAGTAATTCGTTGCCAGATCGATTTTCGATATACATTTGGGGCGGAAATTTTGAGGGACTACCTACGAGATCAACCAATTCCCATATTTTTATTTTTCTGAACTTAAAAAACAAACGGAAACTTTCGAAATTTTAGCGCTAAAAGGTATCAAATTATTTCAATTGACTTGAACTTTTATTTAATTTATTAATTTAATTTCCAACTTTATTCTATTGCATATCTTTATTTTCTATATCCGTTGCGTCCGCCTCAACAACACATTTACGATCTTCCAAATTGTATATATTACTTCTTGGACACCATTTGATTTGTAGTTTTCCATAATTGCAGTGAATATATTTATATTCTGTTTGAGGATGAGAATAATTCTTAGATTCAGTGGGTGCACAAAAAATGCCAGAAGTATACGGAAATGATTCTGAAAATATAATAAATAAAAATAATTCAGTTAATAATTTCAGCAGCAATACACATTAACACCTTTAAAGTTTGACTTGTGTTTCAAGTAAAATTTTTAATTTTCAGAAATTGCTGAGGTCGACAGAATAATTTAAAAAATTTGCAAAATAAAATTTAAATAATTGTAATTGTGGCCAATATTCGCTTTTGCAAATATGCAAAATGTTATGTCAGATATAATTAAATAACACTGTACAACAAAATAAAATGTTTTTTTTAAATACCCAGGTTCCGCCAACTGTTTCTGTAAAACGGCCGTAAACGGAATTACAGACGTCAACTTTTCGAAACGCGGATACTAGTATATCTTTTTAGGCCCCGTGTAATTAAACATGTAGATAATTTTAAAGCAAAAATTCTAATATGTTTGTAAATTGACGATTTTGAGGAGCATGCCATTTTACATATGAGTCACAGAGCTGAAATATCAGACAAACCAACCAACCAAAACAAAATCGTTGAGCGTTGCGTTTAATGTCAATACCGGTGAAGTGGCATACTTAAACAGCACCGGCAGCGACGGCAACATGTCAATGTTTATAAAAACGTATTGTATGTATTTTGCAATGCGAATTCATACCTTGTAAACTTACTAGTGTAACAACCACAAAAATCATTGTACGTTGTCAAAATAATTCATGCAATTTTGACTTCAAACAGTGAAAAATAGTCGCCAGCTGGGCTTATAAGTTCACTTGATACGAATTCGCTTGGTATTTTGTTTTTCTTTTCTTTTTTTTCACTTATATAAATGAATTTTGTGTTTTTTTTTACTTCCTGCAACCAACTTCATTTGTTGACGCGCTGTTAAAATCGTATTTTCAAACCCCTACTCGTAGCCGCCGCGTTATTATGATTTGCTATATATAAATTCTACTGGCATGTGAACTTTTAACAGCTAAACAACGCTTATCGCTTTTGCTTAGCTTGGTAGAGAGATGACAGATGATGAATGGGATAGACAGAGGCAAAGCGAATTCATAAAAGGTGAACTGTTTTTTACAGAATTCACAGGCAAGCGATTTCACACTCTCTATTTCTTATATCTTTTTGAATCCATTAAAAAAAAACAATACACATTACACATACAGCATACTTACCTTTTGAATCCATTCTATCGTTAGTCCTTATGCACGGGACATGATCATATGTATCTGTATGGTATTGACGCTGGCATTTGTTATATCGAAAGTTATAAACTTTCCCATTGAAACAAGTTTTTATTTTAGTGCCAGAAGGGGTACATTTTATATATTTTGTGCAATCGAAGGGATGTATAAAAGTACCAAATACATCGCTCGGACATTTTAAAAAATTTAAATCGTCATCTAAGCAAAGAAGAAGATAAATTCAAAATATAAATTATATGTTTGAAATTAATTTAAATTAGAAACCGATTACTCACTCGATTGCGTTTCTATTAATGACTTACTTACCCATATTACGATAATATATAGATGGTACTACGTGAAATATATTTGGAACATTTCTTATACAAAATTTACTCATAAAATTAAATATAAATCCTGTCATACACGTTTTCGTAAATAAGTGACCATTCACACATTTCAAGTATTTCGTAGAACTAAAAGGATGAGGAAAAACTCCAAATAAATCTACCGGGCAATAGATTTTATCATTCCAAGTAGTGGTACAATCTAATATATGAATTCCATAGCCTCGTCGTATACGATCATGATCATCTTGTAGTTCTGTTTGAGGTAGACAAGTTCGTTGTTTCATACTAAATACTTGCAAAGTACCACATTCCATTATCGTTAATTGACCTCTAAAACACTGTATATATTTGCTCGCATTATTCGGATGGACATATCTTTCGTCATCATTTAAAGAGCACTTATAAGGATGATCAATCTCCTGTTTGTCAGTACGTAGAGTGTCTGAAACGAAATAATATTGAAGTACTGAGATTAAAATAATTTGAAGTGCAATAAGGCATATATAATAAAAATTTAATTATCGCTCTTATTCGTTTTATTTATTATTTTCAATTTTCAATAAAATGCTTAGATTCTGGGGCCAAATTTTGGCACTCAATCGAATAGAAAATTTTATAAAAATGTATTCCCTCGATATCGAACGCCGTAATATGGCCCGACTCTGTGAAATAACTCCCAAATGAAATAAGTCCTAATGACATGAAGTCAGTCCCACACTGGAGAAATAAAGTAAATCCCATAGAAAATGAAATAGCACCCAAACCGAAAATGAAATAACTCCCAAGAAATGGGATTTATTTCATTATGAAATAACTTCCAATGAAATTAATGAAATAACTGCCAAAATCAGAGCACTGAACAGCAATGAAATAAGGCACAAAAAGGAAGAAAGAACCCCGAATAAGAAATTAAATCAAAATGTTGCCAAAGTGCACTTCGCCCGCACTCGAGCATTTCTCCTCAATGGTATAACAAACACCGTCTTCGCTAACAAACGCTTCTGGCGCTCTATCTAATTTTCTTCCATTTTGTTGAAGCACCCCATAAACTAGATTTAAACGAAAAATTTTAAGAAATAGCAAATAATTGAAAATGAAATAACTCCCAAAGCAAACTCTTTTTTAACCCTTTTTCCATTAGCATTAGAATATTCAAAAATATACCGAATTTCAACCCTCTGAAAAAATATCTCAAATATAGATTTCAAATTTTAATAAATTAAAACTTGCCCTTGTTGCCAGATACTTCACACACTTCACACTCTATCAAAATTATATAACACAAATAAAACGTATACAAAAGCGATAAATTTGCCATTAGTTTTAGTTAGCAAAAGCCCGAGAAGTATAAAGCGGTCTGAATTGATTGCACTGTAATTATTAATTGATTAGTTTTTAAAAAAAACTGAATAATTTACAGCGTGATTAAATAGAAATTTTTGCTAGTCCCCGTTCACACTTGCAATTTTTAAAAATTAAATTAAGAAGTTCTAATTTTGCAATTTTTATATTTCTTTAGCCTTTTTTCACCTGCAATATACTTTAATTGGAATAGCAAAAGAAAATTACAGAACACATGAAACCATGTACCCCTTCCCAATCATCTCACCGCTCTCGCCAACAAACTCAAGAATTCAACAAAATTGGAGATGTGGACGGGGACTTTTTTTCTCTCTCGCTAATCAGAGAAAAGTCTGGAGTACGATATTCACTGTTGCCGGATTTGAAGAATTGTTGGCAAATTTTTATATAAAATATTAAAGTTGACTTGGAAAATATTTCACACACAGCTGTGGTAAAAAAAATAGCACCTATTTTGCATAAATAATATTGGTATTAAATTTTGAGGAAATTGATACACAAAATATCGTCAACGGACCAATGTGTCGTTTATTTTGAAGATAAGTATGGTGATATCTGTGCTGGATTTTTAATTAATGAGATTTCATTTTTTTTTTTTTTTTTTTTTATCTAGGACCAGCACTCAGGAGATGACTCCTACACATGCGAAGCATTGTGCTGGGAACTATAGGAAAGGGATAGTAGGAGAAACGACAGGAGGTGAAGCTAATTTAATTATTTTACAGCTCTGCTTTGGCACGTTCTTTGTTTTGTTTATACTCATAGCAGTGCTCACAAGCTTCGGTTTAGTAGCCAGTTTTATTATTATTTTACTTCGCCGGTGCTACACAATACCGACGAAGGAGGGCGTTCTGATGTGATTGTGGATTGCTATCAGCTGAAGCCGGTATTGTTCAGTGACCAGTGACTATGCCTTCGCCACTGAAACCTTCCAACAACAACTGCCACACAAATACACACTAATGCACATCAGAAAAATGCGAGATGTTTATTTTTATTTAAAAATTTTTTTTTTTTTTTTTTGTCTGAAACTGGGATTGAACCCACGTCTGTTTTTTGGTTGTGTAGTGAACGTGCAGACTACCATCCATCGTGCCATCGCCACCCTCGCCTTTAACATTTCTTAGCGACATTCCGTAATTTAATACCATTATCAGCGAAATTTTTCACAGCTAATTATGCTGATGGCGACGCTCTTAGAATAATGTTTAATCACGTTTATAGATTTATTGATTTTTCACTAAATCCCAACGTAATAAGTAACTCGGTGATTATTTTTTTTAATTTATAGTAAAACTAATATCATCGGCTGTGTCACAGACAGCAAATTTGTACCAAAGTGCAAATTAAAACATTTTTGCATTCTCCAGAAAACTTAAAACACTTAAATAAAAGATACGTTGGAATAATATTTCAAATTGGAAAGAATCTTCTTGTTTCTTAACTTCTTCATTATGATGCATGTCAGAAAAATGTATGTTTTATATTTGTATAAAAGTAAAAAAAAATCTAGTTTTGTAAAAAACGTTCTTAATTTTCAATTTACGTACACCTTAACGGGTAAACTGAAAAATTATCTTCTGTCACGAAGTGAGTTTTGAAACTAAATATTTGTATGAATCTTTTACACAAGATAAAAGCCGATATGAAAATGTAATCTGCATTACTAACTCAAAAATTGTAGTTTTGAGTTCCGACGTTGCTTGAGTAAATGAGCGATATGTATTTTAGAAGACCAAAAGGAAATAAAAAAATTTTTATCGAACTGTTGTACTTGCAAATATGTATGTACATATGGATATGTAAATACGAGTGTGTATGTATACAAATACTGATAACAAAAAAGTCCAGCACATAATTATTTAAAAAATTTTTATAAACGCTCGCTCAATCGCTACCGTTTGCATATGTATGTATGACCTTCGCTGTATATGCTGATGCGCTTTCAATTCTCGGGAATTCCCAATGCGCATACATTACTTTATTATCGGTTAGTTACACCATTTACTATATTAACCAAATTAATTAAACAAGTTTTTTTTTTTAATATTAAATAAAAACTCAACTTTAATCAATATATTCAAGTACAATTTTTTCGATTTTCTATACTCGATTTAGAAGCAATCAAAAGGATTTGTTTTTCTTCTCTGTAATTGCTTTTGTATGAGAAGTTTTACTAGCATTCATTTTTTCAATAAGTTTAAGTTCTTCTGTTGTCATTATCTGTACGCCTACTCGTTGTTTAATTTTTGACCACAGTTCTTCGTACGGACTGTCCATTTCTTTTTGAGTTTTGGGTATGCCAAATGCTCTTTTAAATTGTGGAGAGACTAACAAAAGATTTTGCATCAAACTATATGAACTTGAAGCGACCCAATAAAGGGTAAGTGCCGAGGGCACAGAGCATGCAATTGGAATCATACAAATACTAAGACCGCGAAAGACATATGTAATTACATTTTGAAAACGGGAAGAGCTAGGGCGCATCATTGATTGCATCTGTAATATTAAGATAAAATTAAATAGTATACAATATTGCGCACAAATATATTTACCTCTATAATTCCTAAATTGATAAGGCATAACGTAACCGGTAGTATATACGAACTATCAACTTGTGTCAAATTTGGTATCCAACCAAACCCACCGACAGTTAATTCAGTAGCCACAATTTGAGCTTGCAATGAAGTCGGATCTGGTAACATATTTACCAAATTACGTACAGCAATAGATTGGAATATCCACAGGGGTATTTGACCCCATAATACAATTAAAGTTTTTGCTGGATGACAGTTATCTCTAACGATTAACTTATTCCATTGTTTGCGAATCTATCAATTCAAATAAATAGCAATAATATATAAGAATAAATAGTGCAAAAATAATTTACAGAGCTTTGGTAAAATATTTTAGTTTGCTTTTCCGACCATTTAAATTTCCTCATAGACATGGCAGCTTCTTTTTTCAGCTCTTCTACTATTTTTGGCATTTCCAAAGAAATTTTTTCTATTCTTGCTGTTATCTTATATTGATATATAGTTAGCGGCAGAGTGATTAGCGTGCGAAATATAAACGTTGTTGCTAGTAAAGATGCCCACCACGGCAAACCAGTAAAATCGTGTAATTCAATAAGTCCTTGCTGAACATAAGCTACTGGTGTACTGTTGGATAACGACTGATAGAAATTTGTAATGAATCCAACATCAAACGGAGCGGTAGCGATTGGCGCATTTGTTGAATTAAAACGTATAGATATCAGATCCTTCACATATCCATGGTTTCCACACTGACTCCGATTTTGGGACCCTTGTGTCACACAGCTATAATTTCGTTTTAAGAATGTATCTAAAACACATTTGCTTTGAACAATTCTTTGCGCGTGTAACAAACCTACTGAAATTCTTGTTGTAGTTTTCAGCAAATGATTCATTTTAACACAGAGTTTTTATCATTTAAATAAAAGATTTACTAATTTTTATTAATAAATTAACTTAAATAAGAGCACAATCTCCAGGGAAAGTGCACCAATTGTAAGAAGCACAGACCAGCCTAGTAAGTAAAAAAAACTGCTGATGGCAATGTTGCCGTTGTCTAAATAATTTTTACAGGGTGACGCAATATTTGAAACTAATCATTTTTTACATTGCGTTAAATGCGTTGAAATTTTTGTGTCCAAAAACATTTTTTGTAGACTACAAGGAATTTTGTGATTAAATTATACTTGGTGTCACAGAAAATAAAGAAAAACACTAAAAATTAAAAAATAAAAACACCCAGCACTACTTCTAATTTGTCGCGTCAATAACTTTAAAAGCACTAAAAAGGTACGAAAAGCAACGAGTCGACAACGCTTTTCGGAAGTTTTATCTGATTTTGCAAAATTAGTTTTCCCTGTTTATAAAGGCGTTGCCAGATCAGAAATTTGCTGGATTTATATGGATAAACAAGAGAGTTGCCATACTTCACCAGAAAGCTTATTCTCCTTCATTATATTAAATTTCTCTTTTCTGTGTAATCCATCAATTAAATTTCAAGAAAGTCTTCTACTTCATTGAAATTTTTATTTACATTATGTGTGAAAATACTGTCATGTGTAAATAATATGTTAATCACAATACATTACAAAAATTTCTAGAAAGTACGTCATGTGAGGGTGGCGATAGCTGAAGTAGTTTGCACGTTGGCTACAAAACTAAATATTTCCTGGGTTCAACTAAACCCAGTTTCAGACTAAAGCCATAAAAACATCTCGCATTATGTCTGATGTTCATTAGTGTGTTTTGTGTCAGTTGGTCTTGGAATGTTTCAGGGCGAGGGCATAGTCACTGGTCAGTGAACAGTAACGGCTTCTGCTGTAACCAATCCACGAGCACATCAGAACGCTCTCCTTCGTCATTATTGTGTAGCACCGGCGAATTAAAATAATTACTAAAAAAACGGCTACTAAAAACGAAGCTTCAAAAAATTTAATATGTCTCCTTGACAGCAGTGCCTCGCAACAGTGCTAAAAAAAACCTTCAAAAGCAGATTTGTGAGATAGGAGGTTCGCTTTGTGTAGTAGGGGTCATCTCCTGAGTGCTGGTACAAGATAAAAAATAATGTGTTATACTGCAGCCACACATTCAATTTTTGCTTAAAAATTTTCTCCAATACTGTTTCTCAAAATGCATGTGTATTTATACCTGGAAGTAATTAAAACAAAATTCATTTATCAAGATCGCTTCGCTCTTCCAAAGAATAGGTATCAACTGTTTTCTCTCCCATGGCATGTAACAAAACTTTTTCAGAGAATTTGAAAGCAAATTCTCATCAAATGTTAAAAGTATGAGTGGATTAGTAAAAAAGGGAAAGAAATTCAAAAATTTTAACATTACCGCATATTAAGTGTAAAAGTAGACAAAGAAAATAACGAAATTTTATATTGTAATCTGGCAGCTCTAACTACATTATACGGATAAAACTGCCAATTGGTAACTCGCATTTGCTATTGTTCACAAATGGAAAATATTGCGTAGTGTATAAAAGACAAGAAGAAAACGAAGTATCTAAAAAAGAAAACTTCTTTAAATTCGGTATAAATATAAAACTAATAAAGAATTTATATTAATAATGAAAGTGTTGGAATTTGAATATAAGAAAGAAATACATTGTTGTACAAGCATAAAGCAAGTTAAATGAAAGGTGAGACAAAGAATCTGTGATAAGAAAAAATATTAGGGGAATATTTTCATTTACTTTGTTTTATATTTTGAGTGTGCCACAAAATTTGAAGTATTTTTTTTTTAATAAATAATTGATTATAGAAAATTCTCGTCGTCCATGTTCTCGGAAATATGTATTTATAATTACATATGTATGTATATACATATTCTTGGCCTATCAACAACATTTTCAATGCATCACAAAAACAACGTATTAATTGTTGTCGGAGGGGACCAACACAGCAACAAAATATAATATAAACAATTTTAACTCTGACGTTAAATATGCCCGCTAGACATAAGATTCTTTTTAAGCGAATGTTCGCTAAAACAAAGAATTTTCGATATAAAAATACGTGTGCTAAATTCACGGAAATTTTAAAAAATACGGATATTCGCAAAAACGAACGAATACGGATTTTGCGAAAAAATTTTAAAATATCGTTAACAATGTTCGTTTTCGATATTGTTGTAGCAAACTGACCAACGTGTGAACTCTACGAGTTTTTTTTTCGTTTCACTAGCAATAGTCGTTCTGGAATGTTTTATCCGCAAATTGTTTGAAGGCGATTTTACTTTCGTCTGCTGTGGTCAAGTGGGTTGTTGGTAAATTGGCCAACTAATGTTATAAAAAAGTTTAACATTATAATTGCGTATTGGAATGAATATATGCTGACCTTCCTTTTAGTTTTTAAATGAAAAAAATTAGAAACAATAATCTGTATATTAAATCTGTATACAAGGAAGTGCATGCCACTAAACTATCAATAAGTGCCTGAAGAGACTATATACTTTTTTCAGTTATGTATATAAGTCTGTCTATATGTACATTGTATATATAAATTGATTTTTTATATGTACATACATACATACATAATATAATGTAAATTGTCGGTATGTATTAATAAAATTCTTATTTTCAATAGGACAAGATAATAAACCAAAGAAGAAATTGTGAGAAACTGAAAGTGAAAAGTATACATTTGCGTAGTGGGTAAAGGTACACCCTCTATCACCACCTTGTGAATTCTTTTATGCTCAACAAATTACTGAAGACAATTTCCTTCCCCAACTGTAATCTTTGCTTCCCAATTTATTCTAATCTATTTTTAACGTGTAACTGTATGCCTACAGTGGATATGAATTCTACATTGACGAAATGGGAAGAGCTACCATCATTGGTATTGGGCCAAATATACGAAAATTTAGGAACTGAAGACATCCTTAAAGCCAGTGCAACATGTAAACATTGGCGCACAGTTTTATTCCAAAGGAGGTAAGTTTTCCACTATAGTTAAAGAAGTTTTATTGATTTGTACTCGCTTAGTCAATTTTCATATACAACATGATATTTTTATACAGTAATTTATTTTAATAACATTAATTATTTAAGCTTTAGGTCTTTTTAATATATTTATTATTTATTCTGATTCGATATTTCGCTACTCCTTTGTGTAGCTTCGTTAATCCTGTATTGCCCAGGCATAAATACACATCCAATTAATAATAAACGATGTTCAGTATGGGATGGTGCTACATAGGTTCGATTAGGGGAATAAAATACAAGACCAGTTAATTAAGTTAAACCGTAAGACCATAAAACTAACAATTTTAAATGGATAAACGCGGTAATTTCCGTAAATTTATGTAAATAATCAATATTTGTGAAACTATTTAACCGGCAAAAATAACAAAATATTAATCGCAACTGAAAACGCTTAAATAAAATACCATATCAAACCTGCATATCCAAAAAAAAAAAATAGACATGCAAGTGAAATCCTTTAATAGTGATTTTGATTCTCAAAAAGTTCATTGCACTTTTCACTTTATTTACTAAAAATTTTTACACTTTATTATTTTGTTTTAAAGTACTGAAAATGGCTTTAAAGATAAACTGTAAAATGCAAATGTTTTAAATAAATAGATCAAAATCGGGTAAGAAATGCAATGCACGTTTGGTTGAAAAGAAAACACCATAAATACGATTAATTCCTTGAACACATTTAACTAGCAATAACTACACTACGAACTTGCTTAAAAAAATATCAGAAAAAAATTATAATAAATAGGTATTAGTAATTTCATGTTTATTTTTCTACAAAACTTAACAAATACTTTTTGTCTACAATCTCACAATTAAAAACTATTTTCTTGTTTAGTGCCAACTTTTTTACACTCGTGGACTATAAAACAAAGATAAAATTATTACGTGTTTTTTTTCAATCACAACTGTCTTAATAAATAGATTTTACTTTAGTCATTACGCCGAGACTTTTTTAATATGAGCAGTAGTCAGTTAGTTTATTTTATTTATTAATTCAATATGTTATCAAGATTCAAAAACAAATTTAAAATTCTTTTTAATTTGTTTTTTTTCTTCATAGAGAAATTGTGTTTCTCCAAATTAATTGGACTTTATAAATATTTATATATGCGTATATACATTACATATGTATATGTTTATATATTTTTAAAATTTCTTTAAATATGATAATTTTTACGTCTGTTTTTATCTTAAAATTTATAAAATAAAGTATAATGTGAATCAAAAAATAGTAAATATCAAATACAATAATTAAAAAATACGTCGAAATTTAGATAGCGTAGTTATGTACGTTCGTATCCTCTGAAAACTTTAACGGTCTCTGACTTTAGCCAAATGTTGTTTATATTGTATATTTTATTTCGTTTGTTTACGATATCCAAGGCCAAGTTTGTTTTTATTTCGATTTCCTTTCATTTACAATTTTTATAAATTATTTAATGTTCCGCGTCATTTTCATTAAACCTTTATAAATTTTAGTTAAGTTGTAAAGTTGTATAAGACCACATTTTCGAATAAAGTTTTTCACCTGAATTAGACAATATTCGCCAAATTATTTACATAACTGCGATCATACAAATATATATGCATGTTCCTAAGAATTTCCTCCATTATTTAAGAAATCATTTAAGTATAAGTTGTCGGTATTCAACAACATAATCGTTTCGTAGCTAAGAGTAGCTTTCTCCATATGCCAACACAAACATTTTTTTTGTAGCAATAAAGAGAAAGTTTATTTAATTTATATAATAATTTACCTTAATAAAGTTCTTATCAAATCTTATTTAAGGCAGAATAAGGCTAGGTTTTATTTATTTATTCATCAACATAAATACAATGGGAGACCAATGGCCAATTATAAATGTATTGTACAGTAAATTTCTATGTAATTCAGGTACTAGTTATTACTAAGGAAAATAAATTAATATAGTAATGATTAAAGTAATTAAGGTGATTTTTCTATTGTATTACGAATTTTGTAAATAAAAAATTTATTCGTGCTTAATTTTTTTAAAACGGCGGAGAACAGAACAGCAGTAGAAATTCGGCACTAATTCAAAACTAAATAGTGATCACGTAGTAATGTACTGTGTAAGCCCTGAATGTCTAGAGGCAAGCTAAATCGAATTACAGTTACTTCGAAGATGAATTGTTTGTTCGTGTTCGAAGTTTCATTTTCAAATATTTATTTTATTAGTCAAGAATCTAAAAAATAAATATTTTATTTTAATTTTTTTTTTAGCAATTGTTTGGCAATATTAGATATTGGTTTATTAGAATTTATAGTTTGAGTTCATTATATCGCCTACATCGCCATAACTCAAAAAACGCAATTTTTGTTATAAATGCAAAATAAATTCAGACTACATGTTTAACGAAGCCGAGTGTAAATAATAGTCCGGCCATATGCATTGAAAACAAAACCAATTTGAGTATTTGATATTGTTGTTTACATTATAAATGGCGAACGATTATTTTCAGTCGGCTTCGTTAAACAGCACATGAATGTCGGCATTTAGGTGCCGTACTTGTCTATGCAAAATGTATATGAAAATTACTCAAAATTGTAAGTGGTTTTCCTATAAATTTAGTACAGATAAGTACTACTTGTTATAGAGAAACAACAGCTTAGTTTGTGTTAAAAAAAAGTTCTAAACTCACTTCGCGGCAAAAGGAAATCATTATATTTCTCCTTACATACGTAAGTACATATATAATGTAAAATTAGATATGAATACTACAGCATACTTTTATATAAGTCTCTACATATAATTTACACCTACACCAATCAATTAATTAAATTTTAATTGACTAAGTAACATAGTATGGATGGAATTCAATTAAATTATTTATCTCTTTTGTTTCACAGTACGAAAATTTGCAATAGTTCTATAGGATAATAATAATTCATCATGATAGCTATTTATTTTCATTATGTGTTCTTATATTACCTTAATTCTTTATTTTCTATAATTTCAGATTTTTTATTAATTCAAAATTTAGACTACATATTGGCAACGAGCGTCAGTGTAAGTTTTTTCGGCATACATTATATAATCTGACAAAGGAGCTTATTATTATTTTCGATTTCATAAATGTTTTCCATATAGAAGAAGTACGACACATCTTATACAAGTAAGTTCATTTACATTCATAAATTAAAATTTTTCTGTTTTTATAACACCCTAAAATCTGCTATTTTATTCCCTTAACATTTTATGTTTCTTAACATAAAAAATTATATGTATTGAAAAGGCATAAAATGGCAGACTATTAGGCTTATTTTTGAAATTTTCCTTCATTATATATAATTTTTTCAGAGTTGCACGATGTGATAATTTACACAGTTTACGTTTTCAAACGAACAATGTGGGTCAAACACCACCTGGTGATATAAGTGCAGAGAATCTAGTCGATATTGAACAGTAAGTGAATAAATATTTATAAATTTCTGTTATATCATTTTCGCGCTTTCAGTTAAACTATAATATTTAAGAAACGTTTGTTATAAATTTTATTCGTAATATTTAACACTAAGAAATTTTCTTCAATAAAAACAAATTAGTTACTGCTGGTATGGTTCGAATTACCAAAGTTTTCGCTTTCTTTTTCTTCTTATAAATATAACTGTAATATTTATTTATAGTCGATTTTTTCGAAGTTATCCATCGAAGAGTTTTTCTTTTCGAAAATAATTAATTAAACTTTACCTCCTGTCGTTTCTCCTACTATCCTTTACCTATAGTTCCAGCACAATGCTTCGCATGTGTAGGAGTCGTCTCCTGAGTGCGGGTTCAAAAAAAAAAAAAAAAAAAAAAAAAAAAGTTATATTACGTACATCTGTTTGTTCGGTTTTAAACCGTTTTTTTGACGTTCTCTCCCCGGATAGTTGGACAATGATAAAGGTGTACACCAGCATCATCTTTCTCTCAACGTTTTCTGCAAAAATGGACAACCATTTCGTTTTTTCGGGGCACGTTTCTCTGATTTTGTATTAAGAAAACAGCTTAGATGCATAATTTTCCCCCTTTTATCTAAGGACTGCACCGCATTCATAGAATAGACTAGAGGTCACCTTACCTATGGCGATTTCATCGTAGATATCCTGTCGGTACACATTCGAATGTCCTCACTGTATACCACGTGGTACTTTAGCCCATTTGCTAAACATCTGTTGAACAGCATTTCTGCCAATTCTATAAAATAATAAAACAAATTAAATCGTAAACAATTGCTTAAATTATTTTATTACGTATGCCTTTTAGAATTTCGGTGATGTGAACGTTCTTTCTAATTGTAGACGTGTAAAATTCTGTAGGAACACGTATTTTGATACTGTGCATCATAATCGGTCACAAAAATCGATTTTTAATATTTTGTAAATTAGTGCTTTTTGAAATCATAAGACGATATACTTATTACATATGTATCTAAGTACCTGCTAATAAAAAAATATTAGTAGAATAAAATATTTTTTAAGATTTCTTTTGTACTACAAATCTTAATTTTTTTAAACTTTTCTTTTTTTTTAGACTGTTTATTGAACCATTAAAAATATTTTTAAACCGTAAAAGAACCCCCTGTAAAATATTGGACTTGGGTGCGATTGAAGCTTTAACTTATTATGGCTTAGATTTCCTAAAATCTTTAAGTTGGCCTCAAGAATTGAAAGAATTAACATTGGCTTCAATAAAATTCGATCCTAGTCATTATTCCATGTTTGCTCTGGAGAAACCGCTATTAGAAAAATGTTCATCTTTACAAGTACTTTCACTCGACTATGATACACTCAATGAGGAATTATTACATACATTAAAGTGTTTGCCATTAAAGAAATTGGTAATATGTGTTCATGGATTAGATCGTCATCATCCCGGTATTTCGGAACAAGCTTGGTTGGAATTTTCTGCCAATTTTAATAACATAGAACTAATTGTAACGTTAATTTATGCCTTTGAAGCAGTTGAAGTGTTGCAAATGCGCATACTGAGACAAAATATGCCAATAACACATTTACGTGTTTTATTCTGTGATCATGTAAGTCGAAATATTTTTTTTACTCTTTATTATTGATCTATTTTTTTTTGCTTATCAGATGAACGTTGATGCATTGGAATGGATTTACTTAAATAATTTCCGGACTTTAAAAAGTATAAAATGGATTGATTCAGTAAGTCATTGAGTGTAGATAAAAGAATATTTAAAGATAAAAAAAACTGCAATTCGGTATTTCTTAGTTAATATTGATTGATACCAAAGGGTTTAGAAGCTCTCCTCAGATGATTTACATTAGATTAATCGCTATACAGAAATTGAGAGCATATCATCTGTTATGTATATTTCCGTAACTCTAAAATTAAATAAATGGTTGAAAATCTGCCTTGAATTCAATTGTAATGTCCGCAATAACGTCATATTTTTTACATATTAAATAATTTTATTTGCGGCGTTGTAGCAAAACATGTAGTGATTTATTGGGCAGAATTCAATAATTTAAAAATTTTTCTTTAAATAAACTTCAGAAAAGTCTTTTTATTTGGCCTAAAAAAATAAAATATATTAAAATCAAAACCATACATCACTGAACAGTAACGGCTTTAGCTGCATTCAGTCCACAGGCAGATCAGAGCTCGCACCGGCGAAATAAAACAATTACTAAAATTGCTACCAAAACGAAGCTTTAAAATTTAATACGTCTCCTTAACATCAGAGACGCTACAACACTGCTATAAAAAAATGTGCAAAAAGCAGTTTTGTACGAGAATAGTAAAGCTTCACCTCCTACCATTTCTCATACTATCCCTTTCCTATAGTTCCAGCACAATGCACCGCATGAGGCTCAACTCCTGAGTGCTGGTCCAAGATAAAAAAAAATATAATAAATATACTTTTTTTGAGAGGGAACAACTGGAAAAATTAGTACTTCTTCTCTTTTGGAACAAACATCCAAGGACACAAACATACAAACTTTCTGATTTATAATATTAGTAGTAGATATATTTATATCATATCGTTTAAAGATAAAAGCAAATTATAATAGAAATATTTTTTGATATATATTTATTAAGCCTGAGGTCTTTTTTTATTTTATTTTGTTTTTTATTATTCGATATTTCCTTAACAGCTGGTTAACATCATCAAGAATAATAAGACATTTCCTATTATTCCTGAAATTTCCTATTATTCCTGATGATGTTAACAAGCTGTTAACGAAATATCGAATAATAAAAAACAAAATAAAATAAAAAAAGACCTCAGGCTTAATAAATATATATCAAAAAATATAATAAAAAAGGTCAATTAATAATATAATTATAATAGAAATAAAAATATCAAAAATATAAATTTATTTCGATAATGGTATGAGTAACGAAAACAGTTTTTTGGGTTTCTAAAATACTTACAGATAACCAAAAAAGGTCATTCTCGTTTATATTGGTTACGGTGACCAAAATGAAATATTTTTTACGATAATGGTTAAAAATAATTTTTATTAGAATCCATAAATTTTAATGGTTGAATATAACCCTTTCGTCATTTCTCTTATAACTGTTACGTCCCTGAAAATCTATGTATAATGTATGTATATCAATATTGACTGCGAAATTCTAAAACGTAGATTTTATAATGTGATATTCTTAATAATAAATAATTTTAAGCTAAATTTTTGCAAAATACTTTTTATATATCGTATTTATTAGGCTTACAAGCATTCCGAGAAAAATGTTATGGATTTATTTTTACGTTCTGGACAAGATCCATTTGTAATGATGTCTTGGCGGTGCAAGAATTTGGAAGAAATTGTCATACATGGTTATGTTTTGGATCCCCACAACATTGTCGGTGTATCTCGTTTATGTGGACGTAACTTAAAACATTTAGAGGTATCAATGATTGATAATGCACCTACAGAAGCTAACATCGATTCCTTTATTGACGTAAGTACTAAATAAAACACTTTCTACAATTATTTTATTAATTACGAGATTAACACGGAGTGCTTCGGTACCGTCCACCAAGTTAACGTCCATTTTTTTCATAGATATTGAAATTTATAAAAAGTACATTTCCAAAAAGTGCCTTTTCTAATAAGTACCTCTTCCACAAAGTATCTTCTCCAAAAAATGAAATTTTCCAATGAGAATTTGTTTTTAAGAATTGAGAGTTATAAATTTTAAGAATCAAAAATTCATTCCATTCATTATTGATATCATGGAAGGCGGTAAAAATAGTATTCCGCCATATTGTGTTAATAGCGATGTTGAATTATTTTCTCTCATTACCTTTAATTTAATTCTTATATCATAGTGGAGGATAAAAGAGATTATTCCGGCATTTTGAAGCGTTCGCCATATTGTGTTTGCAAAGATTTCATTATATTTTATGATCACTTCTGAAAAATACTTTTAATATGATACCCATAGCATGGGGGTGTATAAAAGTATTTACGTTTAAATGGTGTAAAAGTACCAAGGCACAATTTTACCCTATATATGTTCGAATTTCGGAAAACTAAGAAAACGTTGCAGATTTTTTCTAGAAGAAAATTTTACGAAAATAAGCTTTGTTCTATGTGCAATACTTTTTGATATATGGTTGCCACGAGTGGTACCAAAATTCAGCACATGTATGGAAAAACGTGTCACCAGCATTTATATGTTTTTGTAATTTTTATTCCACCATAGTTTCTAAGACATTGGATTTTACCCGTTTTTAACTCCTTAGCATTCGAATATCCAAAAATCTCTTCCTAGTGGGTCTAAACATGGAAAGAGGAAGGTACTTACCGAATTTCAATCCTATAGCTTTAGCCGTTTGGGCTGGATACTTTTTTTTTATATACACACATATAACGCGGTGCCGTTTGCTACACCCACAGACACTTATGTACTTGTCCGCCATTTTGGGTTTGTTTATAGTGATTCCATTTGATTTGGAGTTCCCTTTATAAAATTCTCTTTAATTTGATACCGATTTCACGGTGTATATACAAAGTAGTGGTCCACCATTTTGGTCCGTCCACCATGTTATGTTAGCAGAGATTTCATTATATTTCAAATTTTCGGATAAATATTAGGGCTATGTTTCTTTATATGTACATAGATCGTTCTGTGTTTAAGGTTTCATAACAGTCGGATATATAGCTTCTGAGAGGGCGAAGTTGTACCATTCTTCCCTTTCCCATCCGCTTTGACTCATAAAAAAGTATCCTATATTTTACTTTGGACCATAAGCTTTTCGTTTGCCATATTTGATCCTAATCCATTAAGCGGTTTTTGTGTGATGGTGGAAGAAACATCGCAACATCTAAACAGCCCTGCTCCGGAGCATAGCCCACAACCATTTGACTGTGGTGTCGCAAACCCTCTTCTGACGTCCTCTAATCCGTTTGCGCATTTGCCTTTCGTATCTATTATTTTTCCTTTCGAAAGTTTGGTATCACCGCACTCTAATCCGAAAGCGTATCACCACACTCTATAACGCGAAAGCGTGCGAGAAGCGCAAATATCTTGCGTTAGGTAAATATCAAACGCAAATGGTGAAACAATTTTCATATTTGATATTTAAATTGTTACTTTTAGGAAAAAAGAAGAAAAATAAAACAACGCTAATTTTAGCGGATTTCATGGTGTAACATAGCGACTTGGGCAAGGGACAGTATGTAGCAGTCAGCAAATGCCAAACAACCCGTAAATAATTTGTGGACAAAATGCCTGTTCCATGATATCAAAATAAGCAGCTTTATTGCGAATGTCAACGGCGACATAAGTGATGTCGACGGCACTCTCATGGCATTGCCGTTGACAACATTGCCAACTTTTGATAAAAACGGATAACATTTTGGCTTTATCAAAGGTAACAAAACGGTGGCATTATCTTAGATTGGCTTTGGTTTTGTCGACAAAAATTTTGTTAACGACTCGATGCAAATTTTCAACTGTCGCGGTTAAGTGTTTAAAAAAATATTTGAAATGGAAAAAAAATTAAAATTACTACCAATTAATAAGTTGAATTGGTAATACAACAGCTTGAAAGTAAACCAAGTTTAGCCAAAGGATTTCATAGGGGCCCAAGTGGTAATAATTTTAAAGAAGAATGGGAATACCGATATGGCGTTGGGATGACGGCGACGGCATAGCAAAATGTGATGACGACTATAGTATTGTGACGTCGATGTCGTCATTCATAATAAGGGCAAATGTTTTTTCGTGTAATTACAATTAAAACAAAATTTTAAAAAAATTTTTAATGTCATTGTACAAAAGAATTCTTTCATAGAAAATGCAATAAGTTTTAAGAGTGGATAATAAGTTTATTAAAATATAGTTTTTATTCCGGTTTGTGATGAAAAACGATTTAAACAGAAAACCGATTTGAAAACGAGAAAAGATGCAATGTGTTTGCTATAGTCGTTTTGTTAATCGCTTTCATATTTGCTTTTTATAGTTTTTTTTCCAACATTTTTGAGACATTTTTTTCAAAACTTTATGATGTTGCTTTTAAAAGTCAGTAGTTTAAGATTGGCTTAAAAATGATTCCCCAAATTGATCGGAATTCATCACACCTTTTCAAGAAATAATTGGAATTGCTGTGGATCTCCTTGAAACTTTTAGCTCGTGTTGAATAGCGTTGAGAACATACAGAATCACTTCCTTATTCAAAGAAAGTTAAAATAAAGCAATATGTATTGGAGAACATATTCTTCAACAGATTTTTTTCTTACATGCGGTCATTTAAAGAGAGTATATCAGACCTACCTCTTAAGACTCGTCTTCCAACTCGTTCTACAACGTCGGTTTTCTCAACAAACCACAACGCTCAGAATACATTACTTTATTTTTAATTAAAAACTATTATACTTCACTTTTTCTTTTTATTTTTTAAATGATGTTTTTAAATATTTTGACATTTTATTACTATAAATCTATGCCATATTTTTTGCAATGTCAGTGTTGACACTTTTTAAGAAAAAATTCGAAAATAATAGAGAGTACCGAATTAAAAAATTGTCTAAATAGAGCTGTAATTTTTTGGCTCCCGAGGTTCAGTGGTATTTGCTTTAAAATCGGTAACCACAACATCAATATTTTTGGCCATTCTCTCAAGAAATGGCCCACGGTGCGGCGCATGCCGCATTTTTACAATTTTTCAAGAATTTGGTTAAAGGTCTACTGAAGATTTTGGTATTAGCACCAAATGAAATGCCAACTATAGACCAGCTAAACCATATAACAAACTAGATTAATAATCGTAATTTTGAGTAAAGTTGAATAATTAAAAGAATAGTTACATTATATTTTTTTTCTTTTAGGAAATCAGCAATTTGCTGGGTAAAAAATGGGAACCATCCAATCTCAACGATATGCATCCAGCACTTGGCTTTATGCCTGTCGCAGATGATGTACGTGATGAATATGTCTTCGATCTCATACGACGTGATATTTCCAATTAAATATGGAAACAACTGAAACTCAAAACCCCAAACAAATTTTCAACAATTTGGAGGAAATTTTGTTGGTCATACATATATTTATTAAGAAAATTCACACAAAAAACTATTTGTTAACTAAACTGCAATATATTAATATTAAGACTAAATCCCTAAACAAAAATACATCACCTGAATGTAAAGTATAGCGAAAGGAAAAATAACCATCAGCCAACAACTACTTATTGAGATCACTAACATCATATTAACTTCAAAGGATTTCCAGCAGTTGGAATATATGGGTACGTACACCTATTGCGTTAGAAAAAATTTATTAACAGTGAGTGATATACACATTATATGAAGATTTTTTTTTATAATTGTACAATTATTTTTTTATATGTATATGTGTTTCAATTTTGTATATATTTTTTTAAAAGTCATTTTTATAACAACCTTTTGAAAATATATTGAAAAGAAAATTTATATACATTGATTTACAAATTGTAATAAACACTGCTTTAAAGTTGATTTAAATTCATGGTCCAATTACAGAAAACGTTCTTATGGAATTTATCAAAGGTTAATAAAACGTTGATACGACAACAATATCAATTCCAAAAAACATTTCTAAATCTTTGATAAGCATTATGAATAGGACCTGTGAATAGTATAATGACTTTTAATTAAAAAATTTTTATTTTTAATACATTTTTATTGTTCCTCACTTGCTTTAAAAGTGTTGATTATGTGTTTGGAAAAGTTAAAATGTTAAAAAGAAAGAAACTCCTATTTGATCTTTCTTAGTACACTACTACTATATTTTCGAAAGTACATTCCAAACGGATAAAATTTTTGTTGCTCTCTCAACTTCATAGACCTTTTTTAAAGTCATCATTACTTTTTGTCTTGTTTAATAATATATGTGACGAAAATTTATTTTAAAAAATCTGCAAATATACTGTTCTTATTTAAAAGCTTTTTTTTTTGTTTTTTAAGTGTACAGTTTAAATATTTTCATATAAATCTATCTTTCGAAAAGATTCGAAATGCACCACACTTTTTAAAACGATTGAGTTTTGTGACATATCATCTTAAATTCCAAAGATGTACTGGTTGTAGCTCTTCCAAATAATCCATCATCCAAATAATAATAATCCTATTTTTATTAAATGCATATGTAAAATGAATATATCTACATATATGTTCATATTAGGTCGGGTCAAAATTTTTTCCTATAAGGTACATCGCGATTCTCGTTCAAATCCAAGCAACTTTGGCAAAGAGGGCCCTCATTTTTCAAAATAGGTACTTTTCCAAAATATTCAAGAATAGATACAAAAAAACAATTGTATTTATTGTAGCCAACGTGTATGTTTTTTGGGCCTGGAAATACATTTTTTTGATATTTAATCGCTTTTATTTTGGATAATTGACGAAATTGTTATTGTTATGAATATTGGATTTTCTCATAATGTAATCTCAAATTTTGTTGGCTCAACGAATCGATTTGTCTACATTTAGCTTTTTCGGTATGAACTTACGTCTTATCCATCTTTTACTCCAGTGTCTTCCGTAGGAGATGTTGCCAATGCTGATGCTATTCTATCAGAAACACAAAATTTGTTACACATCATCGCAAAGTTTAAATTATCGTATCTGGGAGTATATAATCCGGGTCTTATTCGAGATGCATCTTGTGCATCTTCTCCTGGTAGATTCTTCAATTGTTTCTATTATTGTAGACGTAGGTACTTGCTCTTCAATTTCCGTGTCGTATTCCGGTATCGCAGATCTTCGCTTTTGTTTAGTGTAACTCAGATTTAGATCTTTAAATGATTTTTATGTAACTTTGGCTAAAAACTTAAAAGTCAGTATTGATTCACTAGGGTGAGCCCATAGCTGTCGTTGGGATATAAACGTCTGACATTCGGACACATCCAACATGAACTTTCAACTGTTGTGGAAGGAGTTCACATGAGCATAGAGCTGCTCTCAAGTCACATTTGCATTTTCCAATATAAAAGAATTCTTTTGTGGATTGTGAGAGTGGAACCTTTTCTTCTGCATTTATCTTCAGGTCAGGGTAGTATTTGCGAAGCAAATTATTAAATTTTCTAACAATACTTCGCTTGGATAAAATTTCAATATTGAGTTTGGTACAAATTTCAATCAATTTGGCTGTCCCTGGATGTTTTAATTGATACCAGTCAAAGTGTTTTAATTGTTTGAAAAGTATTTTATTGTTCCAAAAAGTATTCAATTGTTTGATAAGTATTTAATTGTTTGATTAGTATTCAAATAGTATGTGTGAATATTTCAAAGATTGATGAAGGAATGAAATTAAAAGTATAAAAGAGCAAAAGGTAAGAGAGAAACGATGGCGTTTACATTGCTTTCGTTTTGTCATATTTTGTGTTTACCAACACTCCTTCTCAATGGGAAAGTCATTCGCAATAAAAAATAATTATGAAAACTTCATCAACTCCATAAAGTACAAATGTTTAGTCTTTGACAAGTTCTTAGTCAGGATGTCTGCAATCATTTTTTCGCTTGGACAGTACTTTAAGTTTATCTCCTTATTCTTGATGACTTCGCGGATGTAATGGAATCTTATGTCGATGTGCTTTTTCCTTTTATGGTATATAGGATTTGATGCACCCTGGTTGTCAACATTAAGTTCGAAAGGTTCGCCGGATGAATAACCTATTTCCATTAGCAGGGGTCTGAGGAATATAGCCTCTTTTGCAGCATCCGACATTGCCATATATTCGACCTTTGTACTGCTTATGGCCACGCAGGACTGTTTCCTGGATTCCCAGGACACTGGACAATCGCCAACAAAGAAAATAAACCCGGTGAAGGACTTACGGTCGAGGTCATTGCCAGCCCAATCTGCGTCAAAGTATCCCGTCATTACGTCTCCATTATCTAGATAAACCAATTTCTTATTAATTGTTCCACGGAGATGCGTAATATACGCCTAGCTGCCTGCATGTGTTCAACATGCGGATTCGTGTTTCTCTGCGCTAGTTTCGATACGGAGTGAAGTATATCAGGTCGAGTGGTTATGGCTAAATACATTAACGCTCCAATTATGGATTGATAGTTATGTTGGTCTATTACTTCCATTCCATACTGCTTTAAGATATCGTTGATATATTGCGACTGGACCATAGAAATTGTACCCGTTTTACCTTTCCGTTCCACTTCAATATCTAGGTAATTTATTTATTTTTTTTTTTATCTGGGACCAGCACTCAGGAGATGACTCCTACACATGCGAAGCATTGTGCTGCGAACTATAGGAAAGGGATAGTAGGAGAAACGACAGGAGGTGAAGCTTGATTAATTATTTTGCAGCTCAGCTTTCGCACGTTCATTTATTTTTTTATACTAGTAGCAGTGCTGAAGCTTCGGTTTAGTAGCCATTTTTATTATTATTTTACTTCGCTGGTGCTACACAATACCGACGAAGGAGGGCGTTCTGATGTGATTGTGGATTGATATCAGCTGAAGCCGGTATTTTTTTTTTTTTTTATCTAGGACCAGCACTCAGGAGGTGACTCCTACATATGCGAAGCATTGTGCTGGGAACTATAGGAAAGGGATAGTAGGAGAAACGACAGGAGGTGAAGCTTAATTAATTATTTTGCAGCTCTGCTTTCGCACGTTCTTTTGTTTTTATACTCGTAGCAGTGCTGAAGCTTCGGTTTAGTAGCTATTTTTATTATTATTTTACTTCGCCGGTGCTACACAATACCGACGAAGGAGGGCGTTCTGATGTGATTGTGGATTGCTATCAGCTGAAGCCGGTATTGTTCAGTGACCAGTGACTATGCCTTCGCCACTGAAACCTTCCGACAACAACTGCCACACAAATACACACACTAATGCACATCAGAAAAATGCGAGATGTTTATTTTTATTTTAAAAATTTTGTCTGAAACTGGGGTTGAACCCAGGTCTGTTTTTTGGTTGTGTAGTCAACGTGCAGACTACCATCCATCGTGCCATCGCCACCCACTTTTTTTTCATTTAAGTTGAAGCCACCATGGCCAGTCTTAGCAGCTAACCCACCAAAAATGGTGGCATAGGTGCACTTGGGACTGGAGCTGAGATACTCAATGGCAATCTCAGCTGGTGGCTGTACATTAGGACCGTTCTTGTGGTTCTTACCTCTTCTCCTACTTCTCTTGCCCCCGATGTTGTGGGGGCCACTGTCTCCTGAACCCTTATTTAGTTTTCCGCCTGTTGATTTACGCTTGCTGATCCAGATGGCCCAGCGGCGGATAGTTGCTTTTATGTGTTTGCCAGTTTGGAACATGTGGAAGTTGCTTAAAATTTTTGAATATTTTAAAAACATTGTTATTATTTTTAATAAAATATACAAATATTCTCCTTGAGAAATCATCGATAAATGATACGAAGTACCTTGAGCCACCCAGCGAAATATCCTTAAATGGGCCGCACACATCGGTGTGAATGAGTGCCATTAGCTCCTTCGTACGTGTCTTGGACTCTTGTGGAAATGGGGTTACATGAATCTTACTGAACATACATGTTTTACATTGGCTTAATTTGGAGGTGTTTGCCAATTTCATTCCAATTACCATTAATTTTGTGTACATATCGTGCAATAAATTTTTATTGACGTGGCCAAAACGATTGTGCCACATTTGATTCGTAGTATCAGTTGTGAATAGGCTTTCGGTTTTGGTTGTGACCAAGAATAAATTATCTCTCTTACTAGGCGTCAATAAGACGAAACCATCAGTGCGTTGAATTACTGCCGATTTTGAATTAAAACGTACAGTCAAACCTTTTTTGACAACACGGCTCACAGAAATAAAGTTCATTTGTAATTCTGGCGAAAAAAGAACATTTTGCAGTTTATTCTTAAATTTTATTTTTTCATTTAATATTTCTACATCACCAGTTCCTTGTGCGACAATTTGTTTGTCGCCAGCTAAAGAAATAATTTCATTACCCTCAACAAAGTTTATAAACATATCTCTGCTACAACACATATGCGCAGTCGCGCCGCTGTCAACACACCAGTTGCGCTGTTTCATAATATTTTTTTGGGTAGATATTTGTTGCGTATGCAGTAACTGTGGTATTTTTTTCTTAATATGGCATTTGCTAGCAAAATGTCCCGTTTGTCCACAGTTATAACATTTTACTCTGAATCTGTTTTTTGCTTTATTTTGTTGGCTTTGTTTCTCTCTTTGAGACGATTTCATGCTAAATGCTTGTTGTGTGTGTATATTACTTGATGCTTCTTCACGGTCATTTTTTTCCTTGAGTCTGTTATTTTCTTCGATGATTTTTTGCATAACGGTAGATATAGCGGGTAGATTATCGCGTGTTTCTATAGCAACAACAAAATGCTCGAACTCTTCAGGCAATCTAGATAGTAACATGATTACCAGTAACTTATATTGGATGGCAATACCCGTTTCTGCTAATTTTTCAGCTAACTCAGTAAACTCATTTATATGTTTACTCACGTTTTTACCCACAGACATCGTAAGGTTCAGAAGTCTTTTATAGAGCGAAACTTTCTGTATGGGTCCTCTAGTTTTATATATTTCAATAGGGCGTGACCAAGCCTCGTGTGACGTTGCACAATTCTTTATTTTGTTTAGCTGATTTGGTTTTACACTTAGTGTTATTGAAGCTAGCGATTTTTCATCGCAGTCCTCCAAAATTTCTCTTGCTTTAACATCCGCAGCCGATTCCTTCTTTTGGGTACCGTTAACTATCCTCCAGTACCCACTATGTACAAGAATGCTGCGCATCTGTACACACCAACTGTCATAGTTATCGTCGTCCAATTTTTCTATTTGGTAGAGCGGCGACATTTTTTCTTTTACTTATTTCAAACACTTTTCTTTAAATTATTTTCTATGGTCGCTGGGCCCATAACCTGTTTTAATTGATACCAGTCAAAGTGTTTTAATTGTTTGAAAAGTATTTTATTGTTCCAAAAAGTATTCAATTGTTTGATAAGTATTTAATTGTTTGATTAGTATTCAAATAGTATGTGTGAATATTTCAAAGGTTGGTGAAGAATGAAATTAAAAGTACAAAAGAGCAAAAGGTAAGAGACAAACGATGACGTTCACATTGCTTTCGTGTTGCCAGATTTTCAGTTTACCAACATTTTTAATTGTTAAAAATAATTTTAAAGAAATATGAAAGTCAAATATTTGTAGATTTTCGCAACAATTTCTTCTATTTTCCACAAAAAAAGGCCATAAAAAACAAAAAAAATTTACGAAAGTCTCCTCTGGCGGCAATCAAAAATAAACGTCAAGACCCAAAGAAAAACCGAACATACACGTTTCGCTGGAGCAAATACAATTTCTTTTGCCTCTATTCTTGAATATTTTGGAAAAATATCTATTTTAAAAAATCAAAGGGCTTGAAATTCATTTTTGACCTGTGGTTTCCTTGGCAAAGAGTCTTGGAATGACCCATAGAACAAGAATCGCGAAGTGCCTTTGTACATTCTTTTCGGTCCCCTACAATTGAACCCTAATATATATATATATATGTATATATACACTGTGCCACAAAAGTCTAAAGGCGATCACATATTCAATACGTTTCCAAGAATTGTTTTTGGATTTTTATACAGACTTTTTTTAATTTTCGGAAAGACAAATTTAACTTAAAAAAAATTTTAATCAGTCAGTCTTACCAGCAGAGTTTATAAAAAAACTCACAATGCTTGTTTGAAATGTGTCAAGGTTTCAGCAGATTTTACTAGTAGTACGCAGACATTTGCGAGTATAAAGTTATGCTTTTTTAATTTTTTAAATTTTATTTAAGTTTTTTTTTTATATAATTAGTATTTGTTTATGAAAATAGAGGTGACTTGAAATTCTTATACCATAAAATCTTATAATAATAAAATATGTTTTTAAAGAATTTTTTATTTTATCACATTTTCTAATGATAAAATATGTTATAGACAATAAAACAATATAATTAGAATAAATTAATATCTTCTGTAGAATTAAGTGGCATAGTGTACATCGCATTATAATATAGCAGCTCTGTAGAGCGTTTATATTTAATGGTTACTTCGCAAGGAGGGTCCGCCAGCTACCCTAACCTAACCTAGAAATATTTTTATTTTCCTATTGTCCTATTTTTTGTATTTTTATTTTAGCTTTTCCAATGACATTTGAATGTTTGAAACACTTTCGTTAAGTTTGGTCTTTAACCAAGATTTATAGACATACAAAAATTTAATATAGGTGTAGTAAGAACAAATTAATTTAAGAATTTAAATCACATAAATATTAGAATAGTAAATCATCCACTTATGTATGTTATATATTAAGCATCTCAAGACATTGTCGAAATAAAAAAAAAACAAAAAACAAAAGAATAATAATAACAATGACAGCAAACGTATTACAACAAAAATCATCTTAAAAGACTTAAGCACTTCACATATTATGGCGTACAACGACGAAATTGTGAAACATGCTATAAAAAAACCAACAAATTTGTATTGAAAACTCAATGTGAATATAAAACAAATGAACTTAAACAAACTAGTTTTACAAGAACTAAAACAAAACATCAAACTGTGATTCAATATGAAAGCCATCTCTAAATTATTAAACAAACAAAAAAATTAAAAATGAAAATGAAAATTTTATTGAAATAAAATGTGCAACAAATAATTTAGGAAAAGAGAAAAATGTCTAACATCTTAAGCAAAAATACAAACAACTAATTGTTAATTATTAAAAATAATTTAAGCAAAATCAAAAGAATATATGAAACGCCATTTTATAAGCCAGTGCAAGGCGATATTCGTAATTCGTAATTCCTATCATATAATTTATCTAATATCAATAGACTTTGTCTTACTACGTCCCTTTTTCTGTTTGGATATACAACGTGAAGTAAATTAAGCAAAGGCGCTTCACTTAAAACCGATGCAGCTAATAGTCAATATTATAATCTTTACTTTCGATGACTACAACACTAAAATGCAGCATTGAATTTCCGATGTATCTTCACAGTTCTTCTTTGCATAGTTCTGGCACTTGTATGCCGCTTCTTGACATTCACTTGTTAGAATAATCATTTTTCGAAACCACTTTTCAATTTCTCGCAATCAGCCGCTATTTGAAAGTTTAGCTAGGGAAAACAGTAAGTCGTGAAATATTCAATATTCAAACGATTATCCAGACCAGTAGTAATGAATTTCTATCGTTTTTTATTTTCTTGTCGAAATTCATATAGTTTTCTTCGAAAGTGGTGCGGTCCAGTTGATAAAGTTTTATTACAAATGATTTTCAATAAATATCGACAAACATTTCGCATCACATGCATGTGCATGTAATAATTATTTTTGAAAAATGATTTTTTTTATCTTGGACCAGCACTCAGGTGATGACCCGTACACATGCAATGCATCGTGTTGGAACTAGAGGAAAGAGATAGTAGGAGAAATGACAGGAAGTGAAGCTTCACTATCTTCAACCCAGCTTTTTTATTTGTTTTATAGAAGCGATGTAGCGCCTCTGATGTCAAGGAAGCGTATTAAATTTTTGAAGCTTCGTTTTTAGTAGCCAACGTGACTGACCTAAGAGTCTACTTACTTAACTGGGAGTTGAAAAGAAATCGCAATCACTGCCAACGACTTTCCGCAAACTAATAAATAATTTTCCTATTTAAATTAAATGGCACACCGAACAATTAAATTAACTGCCAGGTTATCACTATCACTTTTGTGTTATATCGTTCGTTGACATAGACACTGTTTCCACAATACGGATTGGCAATGTTCTAAAAAATTCAAAATTCCGATTATAAAATTTCAATTTAGTGAATTAATTTGAGATATCTGAGAATCACATTGACCAAATAGCCAAACTTATCCTATTATGAGCATGCGGGTGCAACAATGCAATTTAGATATTAAGATGTAGATGGGGATGTGGGTGCTAGAACTAAGCAAGAATTCACCGTTTTTTTTTCATAGAATGAGAATTCCTATGTACAATGTGAAATCAACTTCTTAGGCGGTAAAATTTTGAAAACTCCATTTAATACATGCAAAATCAGTTAACTTTTTTTTCACTAGAAACTGTCTCTAATATCATTAAGTAATGTTTATATTTAGATATCTTACTTTTGTTATATTTTTCCTAAGAGGCAAATATACATACATAAATACGTATGTATACATGTACATACATATACATATGTATTTGCATGTACATATTTATATTGAACACAACGTCATCTAAAAAATACATAAGTAGTCGAAATTATGCAATTTGTAGTCACAGCAAATAGAGGCTGCATTATGGACATATTTAGTAATTTTTTTCATATTTCTCTTTTAATATGCTGTAAAATGGAGAAATTAACAACGATATTTAAAAAATTTTAATAACTGACTGTTGTTCTATTCACGAATAAATGCAATCCATAAATTACAAAGTTCCATTTACATATTTTTAGAAAATCTTTTTTTTTTTTTTTTTAATTCATGCTCAATGTTAAAACAAAAACCGATTTATCACAAATTTTATTTTTAGAAGAAGAAAAAAGTATGCATAAATAAGCTCAAAACTAGTAAAAATCCAAAATTATATATTGTGATTTACATTTTCGCTGTTATTTACGTTAAAAAAAAAAGTACACTAAGTAATAGAAAACAAATATATTATTTTAAATTTATAAGAATTTTGTTTTGCATAATTTGTATAATGTATAAGCCATTAAAGAAAACAATACAATTGAGTATGTGTTATTGTAATATTAAACAAAAGGAAAATTAAACGAAATATTAAAGAGAAAAACAAATACGACAACAAAATAGGAAAACATTGTCTAAAGAAAATAACATTTTAAAGGTTAAAAAATAACAACACATTGTGTCTCGTTGGTCCACATTCGCGCAAAAACCATTCCCTAATCAAGGTATAACCAACGGTTTACAATGCAATACAAGTTATAATCTTCTGTTTCAATATTTCAATTTATAAAATAATACTATAAATGAATGAAATATGTATGTATATCTTCAAAAATTTAACGGAAGAAGTTCATCTTTAATAATAAACTGCATGGATGGCCACCAATTTCCAATCGGCAGCTGGCTGCCTGAAAACATCAATAAGCTATTCAAATGAGATTGACATTGTGTGATGCGAACAATATTACTTAATTAGCAAGCAATACACACCTCAACAATGCAATTGTTGTTGCTCAACAACTTATTAATTTGCTTTGAAAGTTGCTCATAAGTTCACACAGAAAAATCTATTTCACCAACATTGTGACACGCATGAACTCAAAAGAAATAATTTGAAAAAATTGCCAGTACCAAAACTAATTAAAATAAGTTGCAAGTACAAGCAACATTGTACTCCCCACCTCCTTCTTTCCTCTGTCTCTTCAGCAAACAAAATGTGTGCTGTGTGAACCTAGACTAACAAGTCAAACGAAATTCCATTGCCATCAACAATCAAACCCTAAGGGTCATTTAAATCAAGAAAACTTAATTATAACTTAGGAATACCATTTCTATGGAAACTTTATAAGATAATCATGCGTAATTTTGACTCCCACAGTCATTATATTTCAAAATCAGTAATACTTCCCACAGCGAGGAAAGGTGTACGCAACGACTCAGATGTTCGCGACGCACAGCGACGGATTCGTTATAATATGGAAAAAGTATTGATTCTTTTAAAGCGTATACGTAAATTATACGCAGATTATCTTTGTAGGGTGAAATATAAAAGAGCGCATTCAATTTTGCCTTTTTTTTAATTACAAAAAAAAAACAATTTTCCTATACAACTGCATCTCTAAAACTAACGAAAATGTATATTGAAAACAAAAGGCGGAAACTGTTTTTATTTTCATTATTTGAGAGAAATTTTCATTTGCATTTTAGGTTAACAGATGCAGTTCATGTATTTTACACGTCTTCACTTAAATATGTATGGCCCCGGACAATGTTTTTCTTTTGTTCCTTGTTTTTTTCTGTTTTCCGAAAATAAACATCTTTCAAAAAGATCTCGAAACGAAATAATAAGAACCTTTTATGTATTTAAATATCTATTGTAGAATAAATATCAACGTTATTTGTTTGTATGAATTATAGGGAATTTAATGCAATATTTATGTATAAAAAATACATCTACACGACAACAACAAATGAATATGTACCTGAACAACTTAAAGTATTTCTTTCTTTACAAAAATAAAAACAAAACGAAAACCTATAAAAAAGTACAACAACCAAACAACTTGTAAACCATGAATTAAAACATGTACCAACAACACACTCAGTTGTACTTTTAAATAAGAATTGAATAAAAAACACAATTACCAACAAACAATTTTAAAAACGAACTACTATGTACATAGATGTAACCAAATATTTATGAACATTCAATAAATATGTTGAGAATATCATAAGAATTATGATGAATAGAGTGGGGCTGGTGCGTCCTTATTGCAATGTTATTGAAGCAAGCAGTAGATTTAATTCAAATGTAAAATCAAAGACTGATGAAGCACAACAACTTTAAAAACAAAAAGAAATTGAACAAATAACGTTGACCTCAAGATATCGACCATCAAATTTTATGTGGGTGGGGGAGGGAAATAATAAAGTTTGATATAAAATAAACAACTTTACAAGAAAGAAAAAAACAAAAAGAATAACAATGTGTTCTAGACGTACTAATAAAAAATAATAAAATAAAACACAAAAAAAAAACCAAGATTTTAAATAGTTGAAAACAAATTCCAGACAAACATTAACAATTATGAAGTCAAACTGCTGCCGGCCGGTCGTATTCATGTAAAAACTTTTGGTTTACAAGAAAAAACAAAATTGTTTGTTAAGTCTTTGTAAAATAAAAGCATGTGTCATGTAATTACCTTTTTTTAAGAGTTTTATTTTTAAATTATTTTTGCTAAAATTAAAATATAAAAAGAATTAAGGAAGAAAAATTATTAACATTTTTACGAAGTAATTATTTTTGTGGTTAAAATTCTTTTTGAAATTAGCCCTTTTTAATAAATAATTATATCAAGTTTTTTGCACAAAAATAATTTAATTTTATCGTTTTTTTTTGGCAGAAAGAAGTGTTAATTGTTATTTTTATATCTACGAAATTAAGTCGTACAAACACGATAGACAATCATCACCAATATAACTATACAGGCTAATTGAACATAAATGTTCTCCGCTTTTCTCACAAATCGAGGAAAATTCGCTTTATCAGTTTCTAAATGTTTATTTTTAAATATGGAGGCAGATAAATAAAATCAGCTTCTTCCTTATATCAGAATGGATTTTGTTTTTTAATGTTTGAAATCTTGTTTTTTTTTTAATTTCGCCTACCAGAAAATAGTTATGTAAAGAACTATACATTGTTATTCTTTACTTCCAACAAATAATAAAAGAAACAATAGTTTAGTAAGAATTTAGAAAAAAAATAATGATAATATAATATGCCAATCAATAAAAAAATGTACTAGGGAAATTAAATTAAAGTTACAACAAGAAAATTTACTTGATTGCGACTTCGAATTAAAACACAAGGTTTTTCGTTCATCTGCCGAATCGATTCCGACAAACGTGATAAGGCCTAATGTAAGAATATCGAAAACAATTACTATATTTGTATGTATGTATAACAACAACAACAACAAAACATTTAAAACTTAAGCATTTTTTGTGATAAATAAGAAAGTGTTATTTAATGAAACGCCAGAAACACTTCACACTTTATTTATATTGAATTTAAGATATTTAGAACAACTAATACAACAACAACAACAAAACAAATAACCAACGATATGTGATTAAACACCATTTAATTAAAAACTATTTGAAAAATAAAAACACTTGTATTTTAAGAAAGTTGCATAACAGAAAAGAAGAGATAGAGAGAGAAATTTTATACATAAGTATAAAGAAAGAAACTTCATCGTTGTACGTTTTATAAAAATCAAGAACAATTATGAAAATTCTTTTATATTTTATACTAAATGTCATTTACTATTTATATTCATTCCATAAACCCAATGCAACAAAACTCCCATAAACCCCAAATATCATTTGTTAAACAGCCTTAACTTGTTTAGAAAATATAATTTTCAAAAGTAGAAGCTACGAAATTTTCTTTTTCTAAGAAAAATGTAGCAATTTTTTGCTTTTTAATTAGCAAAAGAAAAATTAATTTAGCATTATAATTCTGGAAAACTCTAGCATTTTAAGGAATAGCATTCGGCTCTTTCCTATTAAAATATTCCTCACTAATGAGCGCTGAATTTCTTTTTTTTTCTCCTAGAAGTGTTGCCGCATTTTTTAGGAAAGAAAACTGCTTAAAGCAAAAATCATAAAATTGATCACAAACTGAAATAATTAATTAAAAGTGTTTTATAGTACGAGTATTCTTTAATTAATGAAATACTTATATACATAGCAAATTTGCCATATAAAAGGAAAATAACAAATGTATGTGCCTTAAATAAACTTTCGAAATAATAATTGTGCAAAAGTATACTTTTTATAAAAAGAAAACCAGTGTCCAAATTACGGCATTTCAGTACGACTGAAATTTCCATACACATTTTGTGTGAAATTTCGATTCGTAATTTGATCAGAGGAGGATTCTTTTTTGGTTAGTCTGTAAATCGATTTCTCAAGCCGCCAAACTGTCCGAATTTTTTTTTTAAATTTGAATTACAGCTTAACCTCAACAGTTTTTTGCAACAATGTTTCAAGAGCAAACTAAATGATTCATAGTAAAAAATGATTTCTTTAAAAACAAAGAAGAAGCTTTTTGAAACTTTTTTGAAGTTAATGTAACAGTTTTCGGAACTGTTTAAAACTGATATCTAATAAAAGGATTTATATAAGGCAAGACTCTTCTGCAAGAGTGGAACACTTTTAATTAATATTTTGTTGCAAATAAATATTGCGAAAAATTAATGCAAACGATTGATAACAGCAGAATAACAAATATGTAATTACGTATTTTCTCCAGTAAGAAATAACAACAAAATTTAAATAATGCAAAGCAAACAAAAACACCTTCGAATACAAATTGGGATTATCTTTACTAAAACCTAAGAAATCCTTTACTAATAAACTGTGATATTAAAACAAACAACCAACAAAATGTGAACATCAATCACAACAAACAAACAAACAAACAAGTTTATGTATTTAAAATTTATAAACAACAAAATTTATAAAACATCATATAAATTAAAAACATAAAACTATTATTGAATATTGAAAGCATACAGAGAAAAAAATGTTATTGAAATCATAGCAGGGAATTATTTAACAGAAAAATAAAAAGAAAGCCATTGTAATAAAAATTTAAACAAATGACTACGCAATGTAATGTATGTATGTATGTAAGAAACCAACGGAAAGTAATTATACTCTATAAAAATATAAAATATTAATAAACAAAAAAAAAATACATAAAATCTTCAAAATAAGAACTGTTCAATTTTATCAGAACACTAAAATATGCCTAAAAAATGTAATTGAGAAGAATACCAAGAAATCATAGATCGTATAACAAAGGCTTAAAATTACAATTAAAACATTATCATTAAGTAGCTCTTAAATTATAATTTAATTCAACATTACAAGGTACGACGGAATTACAGGAATACGTCTAGCGCAGCGACACAAGAATGTTTGTTTTGTTCATTTTCATTATAATTATTATTATTATTATAACTATCATTATTATTAGATATTCGTACTTGTTCTGTATTCCACATGAAATCAAATAAACTTCGAATTATAATAGAATTTTTGTTTTAATTGCTTGTTTGCAACAACAATGCTTTGACAATTCCGTGGAATAGAGAACAGGCCCTATTATTATTATTGCATTTTTTCATGGATTTTTTTTTCAACAGTAGTGGGCCTCCTCCGAGTACCAGGCTAGAAATTAATTAGTCATAAAGACATGCGTTATTTTTCAAGTCTTTGTCTATATTTGAATCTATGATTGAAACAATTATATGAAGTGTTTAAGAAACGTGTTTAAGTAAAAACAAAAAGAGCAAAATAAATTAAAATATTATTTGAAATTTAATTATGAGTGTTTCTAAACTAATATTTAATATAAATTAAATCTATAAACTAGAATAATAGTAACGATTTATATAATTAAAAAATAATTTTTTTTCGCCATATACACCATGTAAAACTTGAAATAAGCAAAACTATCTGTTCTCATATTGTTTGCTTTCTTTAAAAAAAAAATTAATTTTTTAAAACAGCTTTTTTATATCCGTTTTAAATTTTTAATTCATGTTACTAGATGTTACTACAAAAATAATAAATATTGAAATGCAATATCTTTATTAAATACAACTGTAATATTAAAAAAATTAATGAAACTTTAAATAATTAAAATTTACTTATATAAATTGTAGCAAACACACATTTTAATAAAATTTGAAAGTACTCTACTCATGAAATAATTTCTTTGCGTGATTTATTGTTGTAACATTTGAAAATGTAAGTAATTTTCATAAAGCAGAATAATAGACAGTGCAAGAAATTTTGTTTGTACATAATAATTAATTTTAATCCCTCTAAGTTAACCACTGGGTTAACCATTTAAAGAATTTGCAGCATTTGACGCCGTTTTTAATTCCAGAAAAATTAATTCTTATCGAAAATCGATTTGACAAGAAATTACGGAATAATTAAAATCAAAAAACCTTCGTCTAACATAAAGTGGGCGTGGCAAAACTTTATTATCGAATGATTCTCCATTATATATATCAGCCTACGAAGTTTCGTGCAATTATCTGAAAAAATTTTTAAATTTCAAAAATAAAAACGTATTTTTGCGAAACCAGATAGCAAGTAGATTTCGTGAAAAAGTTTTCTTAGAAACGTTATAACGCCATATCTCCGCACATCATAGACGAAAGTGTAGTAGAAAGTTGCCGATCAGCCTGCCAAATTTCATTCAATTCTCTTGAAAAACATGCGAGTTATTAAGCAAACGGCAAAAGCATTTTTTGACTGAAAAATTTCTAAATCTGAAAAATAAAAACCGTTTTTTTTGTGAAACACCAGGTCAACAGAAGCTGGTAGCAAGTAAATTTCATGAAAAAGTTTTTTTGGGAACGTTATAACTCGGTAACCGTTGGACCGATTTCAATAAAACTTTCACCATATGATCGAGTGAAATTCAGGCTACACGATGGGCTACCTTTGGCCCGCCTGGCGGCGCCCCATGTTAGTTAGAAAATGCTTTTAATAATACTTACCGTCATATCTCTGCACATAGTAGACATGGAAAATTGAAACAAAGTGTAAAAGACGCAGGAAATCCCACTCTACTAACCTACAAAATTTCATTTCGCTACCTTGAAAAATTTCGCAGTTGTCGACCTTTTTCCAAATGGTTTATTAGTCGAAAGTCTGCGTTAATATCTCGGGAACCGGTCCATGGATTTGAATGAATTTTTTTTCACATGAAAGGTCGTGAATTCTACTTTTATACGCATCGCACTTTTCGAATAAAAATCAACTACAAACATTCGTAACGACAGACTTTTTGTATAACGCCCACTTTGGCCAAACGAAAGGCGGGCGTGGCAAAAATTTAATTTCAACTTATTCTCGAAGATGTCGCCGATCGGCCTGCCAAATTTCATTCAATTCTCTTGAAAAACATGCGAGTTATTAAGCAAACGGCAAAAGCATTTTTTGACTGAAAAATTTCTAAATCTGAAAAATAAAAACCGTTTTTTTTGTGAAACACCAGGTCAACAGAAGCTGGTAGCAAGCAAATTTCGTGAAAAAGTTTTTTTGGGAATGTTATAACTCGGTAACCGTTGGACCGATTTCAATAAAACTTTCACCATATGATCGAGTGAAATTCAGGCTACACGATGGGCTACCTCTGGCCCGCATGGCGGCGCCCCATGTTAGTTAGAAAATGCTTTTAATAATACTCACCGTCATAAATCTGCACATGGTAGACATGGAAAATTGAAACAAAGTGTAAAAGACGCAGGAATCCCACTCTACTAACCTACAAAATTTCATTTCGCTACCTTGAAAAATTTCGCAGTTGTCGACCTTTTTCCAAATGGTTTATTAGTCGAAAGTCTGCGTTAATATCTCGGGAACCGGTCCATGGATTTGAATGAATTTTTTTTCACATGAAAGGTCTTGAATTCTACTTTTATACGCATCGCACTTTTAGAGTAAAAATCAACTACAAACATTCGTAACGACAGACTTTTTGTATAACGCCCACTTTGGCCAAACGAAAGGCGGGCGTGGCAAAAATTTAATTTCAACTTATTCTCGAAGATGTCGCCGATCGGCCTGCCAAATTTCATTCAATTCTCTTGAAAAACATGCGAGTTATTAAGCAAACGGCAAAAGCATTTTTTGACTGAAAAATTTCTAAATCTGAAAAATAAAAACCGTTTTTTTTGTGAAACACCAGGTCAACAGAAGCTGGTAGCAAGCAAATTTCGTGAAAAAGTTTTTTTGGGAACGTTATAACTCGGTAACCGTTGGACCGATTTCAATAAAACTTTCACCATATGATCGAGTGAAATTCAGGCTACACGATGGGCTACCTTTGGCCCGCATGGCGGCGCCCCATGTTAGTTAGAAAATGCTTTTAATAATACTTACCGTCATAAATCTGCACATAGTAGACATGGAAAATGGAAACAAAGTGTAACAGACGCAGGAAATCCCACTCTACTAACCTACAAAATTTCATTTCGCTACCTTGAAAAATTTCGCAGTTGTCGACCTTTTTCCAAATGGTTTATTAGTCGAAAGTCTGCGTTAATATCTCGGGAACCGGTCCATGGATTTGAATGAATTTTTTTTCACATGAAAGGTCGTGAATTCTACTTTTATACGCATCGCACTTTTCGAGTAAAAATCAACTACAAACATTCGTAACGACAGACTTTTTGTATAACGCCCACTTTGGCCAAACGAAAGGCGGGCGTGGCAAAAATTTAATTTCAACTTATTCTCGAAGATGTCGCCGATCGGCCTGCCAAATTTCATTCAATTCTCTTGAAAAACATGCGAGTTATTAAGCAAACGGCAAAAGCATTTTTTGACTGAAAAATTTCTAAATCTGAAAAATAAAAACCGTTTTTTTTGTGAAACACCAGGTCAACAGAAGCTGGTAGCAAGCAAATTTCGTGAAAAAGTTTTTTTGGGAATGTTATAACTCGGTAACCGTTGGACCGATTTCAATAAAACTTTCACCATATGATCGAGTGAAATTCAGGCTACACGATGGGCTACCTTTGGCCCGCATGGCGGCGCCCCATGTTAGTTAGAAAATGCTTTTAATAATACTTACCGTCATAAATCTGCACATGGTAGACATGGAAAATTGAAACAAAGTGTAAAAGACGCAGGAAATCCCACTCTACTAACCTACAAAATTTCATTTCGCTACCTTGAAAAATTTCGCAGTTGTCGACCTTTTTCCAAATGGTTTATTAGTCGAAAGTCTGCGTTAATATCTCGGGAACCGGTCCATGGATTTGAATGAATTTTTTTCACATGAAAGGTCTTGAATTCTACTTTTATAAGCATCGCACTTTTCAGGTAAAAATCAACTACAAACATTCGTAACGACAGACTTTTTGTATAACGCCCACTTTGGCCAAACGAAAGGCGGGCGTGGCAAAAATTTAATTTCAACTTATTCTCGAAGATGTCGCCGATCGGCCTGCCAAATTTCATTCAATTCTCTTGAAAAACATGCGAGTTATTAAGCAAACGGCAAAAGCATTTTTTGACTGAAAAATTTCTAAATCTGAAAAATAAAAACCGTTTTTTTTGTGAAACACCAGGTCAACAGAAGCTGGTAGCAAGCAAATTTCGTGAAAAAGTTTTTTTGGGAATGTTATAACTCGGTAACCGTTGGACCGATTTTAATAAAACTTTCACCATATGATCGAGTGAAATTCAGGCTACACGATGGGCTACCTTTGGCCCGCATGGCGGCGCCCCATGTTAGTTAGAAAATGCTTTTAATAATACTTACCGTCATATCTCTGCACATAGTAGACATGGAAAATTGAAACAAAGTGTAAAAGACGCAGGAAATCCCACTCTACTAACCTACAAAATTTCATTTCGCTACCTTGAAAAATTTTGCAGTTGTCGACCTTTTTCCAAATGGTTTATTAGTCGAAAGTCTGCGTTAATATCTCGGGAACCGGTCCATGGATTTGAATGAATTTTTTTTCACATGAAAGGTCTTGAATTCTACTTTTATACGCATCGCACTTTTCGAGTAAAAATCAACTACAAACATTCGTAACGACAGACTTTTTGTATAACGCCCACTTTGGCCAAACGAAAGGCGGGCGTGGCAAAAATTTAATTTCAACTTATTCTCGAAGATGTCGCCGATCGGCCTGCCAAATTTCATTCAATTCTCTTGAAAAACATGCGAGTTATTAAGCAAACGGCAAAAGCATTTTTTGACTGAAAAATTTCTAAATCTGAAAAATAAAAACCGTTTTTTTTGTGAAACACCAGGTCAACAGAAGCTGGTAGCAAGCAAATTTCGTGAAAAAGTTTTTTTAGGAACGTTATAACTCGGTAACCGTTGGACCGATTTCAATAAAACTTTCACCATATGATCGAGTGAAATTCAGGCTACACGATGGGCTACCTTTGGCCCGCATGGCGGCGCCCCATGTTAGTTAGAAAATGCTTTTAATAATACTTACCGTCATATCTCTGCACATAGTAGACATGGAAAATTGAAACAAAGTGTAAAAGACGCAGGAAATCCCACTCTACTAACCTACAAAATTTCATTTCGCTACCTTGAAAAATTTTGCAGTTGTCGACCTTTTTCCAAATGGTTTATTAGTCGAAAGTCTGCGTTAATATCTCGGGAACCGGTCCATGGATTTGAATGAATTTTTTTTCACATGAAAGGTCTTGAATTCTACTTTTATACGCATCGCACTTTTCGAGTAAAAATCAACTACAAACATTCGTAACGACAGACTTTTTGTATAACGCCCACTTTGGCCAAACGAAAGGCGGGCGTGGCAAAAATTTAATTTCAACTTATTCTCGAAGATGTCGCCGATCGGCCTGCCAAATTTCATTCAATTCTCTTGAAAAACATGCGAGTTATTAAGCAAACGGCAAAAGCATTTTTTGACTGAAAAATTTCTAAATCTGAAAAATAAAAACCGTTTTTTTTGTGAAACACCAGGTCAACAGAAGCTGGTAGCAAGTAAATTTCGTGAAAAAGTTTTTTTGGGAACGTTATAACTCGGTAACCGTTGGACCGATTTCAAATTTATTTATAGAAGGTTGTCGCAATGCAAATTAGTCAATCGCTTTGAGGCTGAACGTCAAATTTTTTGTATACGTGTGTTACGTTCAGCGATGGAATACGTTACAAATCGTTGAATCAGCTGACGCGCGAATTAGCTAATAAGTTTACCTCGTAATGAATTTGCTTTAGTTTCATTTGAGTCCTTTGTGTACATACATACATATACATACTTATATGTACAAGGCGTATCAAACAAGTTTGGGTTGTTAAAAAAGGCGGCAATTTTTTGCTGATCTACACATTGTTTTGTAATATTTGCTTTACTTGTTTCTGAAATATGTCGAACAAAAAACGGTTGGGGTAGTACAACAACTCCATCCAACACCACGTTGTTACAGAAGCCTTGGTATAGAGTTAATAATTTTCTTCAAATATTAACCCGTAAAATTGCTTTCTGCCTCATCATGAAAATTTTAATTTAAAAATTTTTCAGGAAAGCAAAAATGCTTACATATAAAATGCTGAACAAAAATTTTATGGAAAAGTAAGACAGTCTTGAAGATGAATTGTTTTGTCAAACCCAAATCAGTTAAAATTCGGAATAAGCTGATTTTTCATATACAGTACTTCTGGAACTATACATCGTAAAAGAATACCGATTAGATCAAACGACGTGCCTAGAAAATATACCTTTATGATAAAAAAAATCTTGAAAATTTTCCTATGTCGACTTAAGGTGTTTTGAAGGCCAGAAATTTATATACATATGAATGTTTGTAAGAATTTATTATTTGTTTATACGTACAATACGTACTTTCCTTTCCATGCACAAAATTGTGTTTATTCATTACATAACATCTTTGGGAAAGCTTTCAAGTTGTTGTTGTTTTTTTTGTCATATCAAGGTCAAAGGTTAAGGATTTTTACATCAGAAAAGCTCCTATAAAATTCTATGTGATGTCATTTGATTATGACAGTGTGTAAGAGCAGTAATTTATATACCTCTTTCGTTTTTCTCATCCAAATATTTTAACGATGACACAAATACAGATGCAATAACTGTTTTGTATTTTATAAACTTCCGTTAGTCGTTTTTTTAAGCAACATTCAGAGCATAAAAGCAGTTGGGTGTGGGCTGCAGTACATTTTACTTTTCGGTTGTCAATACATTTTTTTATTTATGCGGTATTTCAAGTGAAACCGGCAACAAAAAAACATATTTTTTGGAATTTTACATTGTTTTTTTTCCGTTGTCGAAAAACTTTAAAAAAATTTAACAATTGCAAAATTAAAATAAATTCGAATTTCTAATAATATTCGTTTGTAATATTGAATAATTCGACTACTTCCGAAAATATGAATACTATAATCAGCGTTGTTGTGGAATCTGATTGTTGTCAGAATCAGAAATGAAATCCACGAAAAATTAATTTTGGTGTCAGAGAAACAGATGTTATTGGTTTTTGGTTGAATCAGAATTTGGTCTCTTAGAATCTGTGTTTATCGTTTTTTTTTTGTCAGAAACAATTCGGAAACATAGAAATAAATTCGACACAAAACGTCGTATTTTTTAAATTTATTGAGGAACATAAGTACATTATATGGGTAGATAAAGAACGAATCTGACTTATGAATCTAGAAAACTTTTAAAAAAAACAACTTTTCGAACCTGTTTACAATGCCTAGTTACGCTATCTCCGGCAGTTCCAATGGATTGCTGTAACTTTTCAGTATACTTCGTTTCACTTTTTCAATAGTTTTCCTTCTCCATTAGTAAAAATATCGCAACAGTCTCAACCAACAGCAATTTCACAAAATCATTATTGTGCAACACTCGTATCTCGAAAAACAAGCAAATGTATCCACAAAGAGTTGCAGTTCAGATCGCAGATACTATTTTTCTTGCCAAGTTCTATATTGTCTTCTGATAACATAGTCGTTTCTGCCAAAATTATGTAGATGATATCGATGTTATTTCACATGTCGTACAGCCATGAAACAATTGCATGGATATCTTTCCGGTCGTCTAGAAATTAGCCCCGCTATATCATGTGATTTAAATAAATTTTTTAATTAGCAAATATTTAAATTTTTAATTAGCAAATATAGTATATTGTTAGTTGAAATGCAAAAACACGCAACTAATAAAATTGTTGAAATCGATTTTTTATTGATTAGATATGATGCATTTTCGAAAAATTCCTGTCCTCATCAATTTTTAGGTTTGTAAATTTCCCATTTTATAAGCAAAAAATCAAAAGAATGTAACTACAATTATGTGTATTATATTAAAAAATTTTTCCTTCGTCCAGTGAAAAAGCAAAAATGTTAGTTACGTGGTTTTGCATTTCACCGAAAGGTATTTAGAAATTTTTTGATATTTTTCTTCCATAAAATAAACAAGCCTAACAAAATCCTCAATATAACTGCGCCAGAAAAAATAGGAAACAATTCCAACCAAAGCGCATTCATACGAGGTGATCTCGTCCCTACAACAACAGCATTTTTAGTTTCGAAATACATCATTTTTATTCAAGTTGTCAGAACAACTTGCGTTAACATGTTTTGTGGTAAACACAACTTTGACAGTTGGACACAAATCAAATGATTTGAATTTTAGTTCATGCGGCTACCTACTGTGATTTCGCCTTGATTCCAAGCAAAGTATATTTACCAAGTAGCCACATCTCTACAACAATACAAAAATACCAAAAACAACTAGCATTTTGTTTGTGTAAAACTCGCTAAAGATGTCAAACTTGTTTTTTCATTGCTCTCTCAAAAGTAAACAAACACAGGCTACAATGGCAAAAAAAAACATTACATACCAACCTAAATTACGACGCAAAGCGTTGTCTGGCTTACAAAATTTCTCATGACCATACAAAATGTATTAAACCAACCTAAATAACGCGGCGTCAACGCTTTGCAATTGGAAAACCAAATTTTGACGGCGAGTAAGGAAATGAAGTTGGCTGCACCAAAAAATTGTTGAGAAATAATGACAATTTAAGGCCATGTCACATAGAACTTTGTCGCTTTGCGTGACGTTTCTAACTTTGACAGAAAAGCGTAAAGCAAAAGCTGTATGACACAATAAATGCTTTGAAAACACTCACGAATTGTTTGTTTACCAAAGAAAAGTGTTTGATAATTGTGCTATTTATTTTTTTATTGTAAAAATAAAAGTCAATAATGTTATTTGACGATATACAATTACAATGTTCTTCTGTTTGAAAACGAAAAGAAGAGAAAGGAAGACACGAATAAAGAAAATTATTCAAACTGATTGTCAAAGCACGCAAAAAGATAAAAGATGCCCAACTTTTCGCTTTGCGCTGCGTTAAGAACACTTTATGTGACATGTTTCATATAAACGTGTACATTTCATCTTAAAAGTCAAAGCGAAACTGCAACGCAAAGCGAAGCAAAAGTTCTATGTGACATGGCCTTTAGTTATTTTCAGCTCAAATTAGTGGTTTATATCTATTTCTTATTTCTATTAAGAGTTTTTTTATTAATCAAAGTGAGTAAACACTACTCACTAGGTTACTCATTTCAGCGCAAAAGCTAAGCGCTAAATTACATTGCGCTTTCACTTGATTCACTTAAAATTTTCCGAAAATAAAATAAAAACTATTATTGAATAGAGGCCTGTTCTGCAAACCACTTTTTATCAAAGTGATTTAAAATCACGGAAATGGTGTTCTGCACACAAAAATTTTAATAATCTCGTGGTTTGAAATCGTCAGCTAAATGACTGACGATTTGAAATCACTTGCTTATTTTTTCAATGTATTTCGTTTGGAATTTAGTAAAAATGCTATAATATATTTCATGTGATTTGTTTGCTATTTATTTTTCTAAAAAAATTGGGTGTGCTACATATAAAAACTTAAATATGAGCAAATTTGTAAGAACACTGCTTTTTTTGAAAATAATTGTTTTGCTTTGTTTACCAATGTCGTGGGGGATACATTTACTTTTTAGGAGTCAGCTGGTTAATTTTTTCAAACATCTTTTTGAGGTTGCCAAAGTAACATATTCTTTATAAGTTATGTAAACATATAGATATTTTACTATCATGTTCTTTATTTAAGACAAATTTTATATATTGTTGTACAAAAAATCAATATGGTCAATAATTAAATCATTTTTGTGCAAATTTATAAATAAATAAATGCAAAATTTAAGTCAATTTCGTTAATGAAAACACTGGCAACTTCGCAATTATACATACATACATATGTAGGTATTTTGTTGTGCTAATAAAAAATTTATGGTTTGTAAAGCTTCACGCTCTTTTTTTAAATGATGCTTTCTTAAAGCAATTATTGTCAATAAAGTAGCTCCTGGCATTTTCATAGACTTTATTTCATCTAATATTTTAATTCACAATGCAAAAATATAAACAAATATAAAACATCAGCTGTTTTCTCACGTTTTCGAAAAATTAAAAGCTTGCCGAAAAATGTAAAATCGTGTGATTTACAGAACAGCTTCAAATCGTCGGAGGGTTTCAGAACGGTTCGTGATTTCAAATCACGTGATTTGCAGAACAGGCCTGACTATACTGAAAAAGTTGTGTTATAAAGTGAAATCCATCAAATGTCAGAAAAGTGTGGTGTAAACGGTTTAGATCTCGAAATAGATTTAAAATCAGATTCTTGCACAATTGTGGTTGCTCATTTTTTTTTTTGCTGTACGAATAATCGTCCATACTGCATTGTAATAATGTAATAAAATATATGGAATTGCATTTCCGGCACTTATGAACATTTCCACTACAGAAAATAAGTGCAAAACAGTCGTGTCTTTTTGTTTATATAAAATTAAAACAACTGAAGATCACGCCGGGAGCGTCTTTGCGAGAAATCTCCTTTTTAGATTAACCTGGAACTATTGATGTTTTTTTTTCTACCAAAAACTGCATAGTTTTATTTTAACTTGCAGTTTAGTGTTCCTTTATAAATGTTTTCATTTCAGAGGGGCTAGTATGTTTTATTCCAAAAAAGTTTACACATAATAATAGGTGTGTTTTTTACTTTTATGATAAAGTTCGGTAAAATGAGAGTAAACTATAATTTATCGAAATAAAGGACAAAATTCTACAGAAGTAAGAAAGCGCAAAAAACCACAAAATGGAAACGTCAATGTACATGACCATGTACGTATAATACAAATCTGCACATACAAATGTATATACAAATACAAATCTACAAACATACATACAAACATAAAAAACAATAATTTCACTTATACATGTCAATTAAAAAAACCCAAATAATTTTTAACTAAATCATGAAATAAAATTAACTATTATTTGTTCATTGCATTGTAGAGAACCTTTTTTTTTTCTACATTATTGTTTATTTATGAAACAGCTGATTGCTTGCTCTTCTTGCCCAAACTCGCCCGCAGAAAAGGTACTGGCTCTTTATCGAATCGTTGCAATTGCATTTTTACCAAAAGTACTAAAAGTATGAGTAATTTTTTTAACATCAAATAATTTATATACATCATACGCAGCATCTAACATTAAGTCTACTTATACTGGCTTTGAAAAACTTATTTTTCATGGAAATAAAAAGCAAAGCTCCGAACATATAAGAACAGCAACAACGGCAAACAAACAAAAGCACTTTCAAAGAGTGAAATAAATAAATTGAAAGAGAATTTGGATGACAAAGTAAAAACATTAGAACAAAAAGAGACGAGAGCCCGAAGAGAAATCGAGTACAACATTAGACCACATGATGAGCAATAAATAAAATAAACTGCACAATTGTCAGTTGTGAAAAGAGAGCGTAGTTCAGTGGATGAAGAAAATACAATTGTGTTAGCTGTATCAGTTTAGTATTCTAAAGGAATTTATGAATTAAACTCTATTTAATTTAAACAAATTGTTAAAGAAAACAAAATATTGGTAATTAAAAAAATTAACAATATTTAGCGAATAATAATTTTTTTTTTATATAAAATCAATAACCACCTTTTAACAGACTTGCGAATAGTTGAGTATTTTGACGTAATAGTCTTATTTACATATACACGTACATACATACATACATATGTATTAATAATAACTGACTAAACATACACACATATACAAACGTACATTTGAAATTAAATAGAACATCAACCCAACAAATCTACCTAATAAAACCAAAGTGCAATAAACTAAAGTTAACTTTTCAAAAATAGAAAAATAAAAACAAAGAGAGAGGCGAAAATACGACGACTAAACACCACAAATAGATACTATTTTAAGGCTTTGAAACGTTCAACTTGTCTTTATGCAAAAACTACTAATATAGTCTATTGTTTAAATAAAAACCTCCGAAAACCCACAACTAAACAGCTTCAGGTGAGTGAGTGCATTCACATATTAAAAGGAAAAGAATACCTTTCCATTCACTGCAAAAGTAAAAAAAATTAATATAAAAAATGTACAGATTTTGTTATTCACATAAATACAATTTCGCAGCGATATACAAATGGACATATACATATGTACATGGGGATGTATGTACAAACATGTGCACACGCAAATATTCGCTGTTTACGAATTTGCAAAAGAAAAAAAAATACAATAAACCATTGTCTCATTTTTATTATTGAAAGTAGTTTTAAAGCGAAACAGATGAAATTCAACCCATTATGACGTAACTTTTTCGCAATACGTCATATTTTAATAATTTTTTTTTTATACTGTACGCAGTATGATCGAATAATTTATAATTATTTCGTAAAGATTTTGCGACTTTTTACTGATTTTTATTGAAAATTGCTTTAAATATGTAGATATAGAAAAAGCTTTTAATACATATACATATACATACGGGGTGGACCAAAATGATCGAAGGGGTTCAAAGCGCTGCGGCTCCATCCTGTTGGAACATACTTGCGCATGGTTTTCCACGGCTGGCTTAAAAAACTTTTCCAACATTGTCCGATAAATAACACCAGTGATGGAAACGGCGACACCGTGTTCATTTAAAAAAAAAATATAGGCAAATTATCGTTTCCGACGAAACACCGCACCAAACCATACACTTAAATGGGTGTAATTCTAGCTGTTGAGCTACTTTTGGATTTCCCGTAGCCTTTTTGCCTATTAACGAACCAATTCAATTGGAGATGGGCTTCAACGATTTTGGCACATTCTTCAATTGTGTACTTTTACATTTTAAATTCCCCAAGCGTTCTTTACAAAATGCTGAAAACAAAAAAAAAATTGGTAATAAAAAAGTTATAAGGAATACAAACAGCTTGGCTCCTTTTGGGCGACCACATTGGAAACATTATAATGCGTATAAGTATGCATGATTTATACTTAAAGGCTGCAACAGAATAAAACAGCTGAAGCTGACGACGTAATTAGTAGCGCATGCAAGAAAAAATGCGAACAGAATATTAAACTGTCTGGATGGTAAAATAATCTTTTAAACAACTTAAAAAAATTATATACATATTCTAGAAAAATATATGACTTTTTAAAAACACAATTGCTCAATTCACTAGATCACATAAACGTCGTATGCATTGTGTAATCGTTTTATTAAATTTATTGTGTAACCAAATTCCTCTTAATGATAAATTTGTATACATATACTTTATTCATTTCAATTACATATTCAAACTATTTGAATCAAAACTGCTCTTCGTGAAAAACTTAAAAACTAATTCCAATCAAATTGAAATTTCGCTGTATGTTTTAATTTCATGGAAAAAAATTTAATGAATGAAAAAAATTTTTTATTGAAGAAAATATAAATAAAATCAAAAATAAAAATACGATAAAATAACGATACTGCAAAATCGCCTATTCAAGGGTACATAAAAACATATCGACACGAGTATTAAATAGTATAATAAATGCATTTCCAACTACTCTACAGATGTATATTTGTTCACACACATCATATGGACATACATAAAAATTAATCTGTTTTTAAATTCACTTGAATTTTTTTATCAATATCAATTAATAGCGATAAAATGTTGCTATATTACAAATAAAACATAGCAACAATAAAACAAATTGTAAAATGTATTAGAAAAATAGTTGTTGTTTGTTCTGTTTGTGTTTTAGTAATTCTCAAATATTTTTTGAGAAATTCTCACACATTTTTTTTTGCATGTGAGATTTTTTAGGTTTTTCAAAAATTCGGTTGAAGATATACTGATAAGTTGGCGGCAACGAATTGGACATATAGACTACTTTAACCATACAACAAGTTCTGTATATAAATAAATACGAGTGCAAAAAAAATATTTTAAAATATTAATTGGCACACATCCCCATGTACTAACATACATATGTATGTACATATGTAGCCAGTGACAAAAGTGCTTCCAAAGAAGTCAATCAGATCCGGAATTTGTGATCCGGAAGTAGTGCAAAATTGGATTAGCTCTATTTCTTTTTGCAGTAGGTTGTCGTTGCCGGAAGTTCTCTTTTTTAAGGCCGATTCATTGAATTCGAAGTAAAACTCGTGATGTTAAGTCTTCTTTTTAATATTTTTTAATAAGAGCAATGGAACTAATTTTTTATTACTTCTACGGTGCTATAAAAAGTTCGTTATCGCTTTGCTTTAATGCTATTAATTAGAAGCAGGTTATAATCAGTTTTAATTCTACAAAATTTCTAATTTAATTTACCGAAATGCAATGGATCTGTATTTTTTATTATTCCAAAATATATGTACATATTTTCAGTAGAGGCAAAAAACGGGTTTTTTTAATATTTAATTAATTAATTAATTAATAAGTTTCTGACAAATCAAAAATATGCAGTTATTGATCTTTCGGAAGTAGATCAAAAATAGTTCTTAAGGAATAACTTCAAATATTTTTCACTGGGTGCATACGTACATACATATGATGTATGTATGTATATGCATACAAATGTATAATAAAATCTTAAAATGTTCCCATAATGCAAAATGTGTACTTAAATTTAATTGGTCTACTGTATTCATAGTTTTCTCGACATGTAGTCTATTTTTAAAGTTATTTTACTTTTTTTTTATTCGCTTGGCTATACAAGTATGAGCAATAATTTTATGTATCCACAGAAATTTTTGCACATATTTTTCTTTGGCACTATCGTACTATCTTCTTAAATTGTGTGATATTTAACGTGGAGCTAAAGGTTTGTAATTAATAAAATTGTTTTGAATAAAAAAATATAATATGTATTTCTTGATCTTATTTAAAGCTTGAAGAGTTTTTTTTAGCTTTTCTCCTTTCTTAATTTTTTTTTTCTGTAATTTAAAAAGAAAAATTTTATTGAACATTGAAAAAATTTCCTGAAGATATTAACCGATGGTTAACGAAACACCTAGAAAAGTGCAAACATATCAAACCTTTAAGATTTCAATAAAATCAAGCAGTGTTTATTAGAAAAAAGAAGATAACAAAATGAGGATTAAAAAAATATACTTGTAAATAGCGCCTATCCATTGCTCAATTTCTACCAATTGCGCTCATTTTTATAAAAAAATTATTACTTTTTTAACGTAAATCTGTATATCGTCTGTAGTAGAGCAAAAATACTGTGCAGATCTGAAAATAATATTCGCACGTATTGTATATACACAAGATAAAGACACACATACAATGCACATATGTGGATACCATAACGATTCATGATTCACATATATTTTTACCGGCAATAAATGACTGATGAATTCTCTCGAAAGGCAAAACAAGAATAATAAATTCATTTAAAAGTCACGCGTAATGTGAATACATACATACATTCATATACATTTAAAATTAAACAGAAAGCGATATATTTTTGAAACAGTTCTTTTTCAGAACTGTACTAATGAAAATAAAAGCAATGAAATAACAATCACTAGCAGTTTACCTTTTTCAAATGACGAAATTCAATGAAAAATTGTTGGCAAAATAGTGTTCTTTCAAATTCAGTATTTTTAGATGAACAGGCTTGAATCTAAGAATTTTCGAATAATAGACGCCAGTAAGCACGAGAATAGAAATTGAATATGTACATTAGGGTGGGCCAAAATTTTCAAATTTTCCGTACAACACAGGGCACGCTCTTGTTGATAGTAGTACAGTGCGAAAATTGCAATGCACTAAGTGAACTCAACATCTCCAAAGTTTTAAAAAGCTTTGAATTTTTCTTACTTTTAAAAATGTTTTTTTTGGCTTTTCTTCTTTCCCAGATGCTGTTTTTATGAAGTGAAAAAAGTGAAACAGTTAAAAGTGTAGAAATTACCAACAAAAAGTGCGTTCCGACCGAAAGTACAAAACAAGCAGTTTTTGAAAGCTTGAAGCTGTCAATTCCAAAGGAATAAGCCATGATTATTTACCCCACTCGCCAGTTTCCTACAAGATATTTGTATTATTCATCGATTTTGTACTATAATATAAACTAATTTATTGGTACTTAATTTAGAACAACCGCAAAAGTACCGATTTTTTTAATTTTTAAAAAATGTTACATTTGAGCACTGCCTTCCAATTGGCATATTATTTTCAAACTTTTCCCCAATATTTGTTTTATTGCTAGTAAACAAATTTGGGAGTGCCCAGCCAGATATGTAAACCTGTTTTGAAATTTTTAGCGTATAATATGGGCCATGCTAATGTACATACATGCATACATATGTATGTACACATCGACGTCAATTTACTCAATTTCTTTATTTAGCATTGATTGTTGTGCCAAATGTGCATTGTCGTTTTAAAACATCAAAATGCATGCTTGTGTTTTCATAGACATGCATTTTAATGCTTATGCACACGTATGTATTAATATATTTATATGTACATATGTATAGGGTGTTTTTTTAAGGTTCACAAATTTATACAAAAATATAAAAAAGATAACCATTCAAATCTAGGTGTGATTACAATAATCGTATTTTGCATTTACATGACGCACTATGAAAGTTCAATTTCGACATTTTCTATACCCTAAGTTGCTGTGCAGAATCTACGCTTGCGGCAAGACCGCGGTACCCAGCTAATGGCTGCAGCATTCGGTATATTGCTGTCGCAGCAAGTGGTCTATAGTAGATTACCAGTATGCAATGAACAATCTATAGCTGCTATTCAACGTAGCATCGAGTAATAAGTCAAATCAAAGTCTACTTATTAGGTCTGTACAACTCGCCATGTGTTTTACAAGTATTTTATACTTGGCTGTCAAAATTTTGTTTACATTTTACTCGTTTGTTGATTTTTAGAGAGCGCGCAATTAATAATTTTACTTATTTCTTTATTTTGCGAGAGGGTTGCAAAAGCAAATAAGGCATACATAAATGAAATTAATGTTTTGCTTGCTATTGTAGGCTGTGTGTGTTTACTGTTGAGAGAGTAGTAGAGAGATGAGGGTGGCGATGGTCGAAGCAGTCTGCACGTTGACTACAAAACGAAAAAGTTTTCCTGGGTTCAACCCCAGTTTCAGACTCATAAAAAAACATGTCGCATTTTTTCCGATGTGCATTTGTGTGTGACTTTGTGTCAGTTGTTGTTGCCCTCCTTCGTCGGTATTGTGTAGCATCGGCGAAGTAAAATAATTACTAAAAATGGCTACTAAAAACGAAGTTTCTCCTTGAAATCAGAGATGCTACAACACTGCTATGAAAACAAATAACCGAGCAAAAAAAAAAGCAGTGTTGTAAGATAGTGAAACTTCACCTCCTATCATTTCTCCTACAATCCCTTTCCTCTAGTTCCAGCACAGTGCAGCGCATGTGTAGGGGTCATCTCCTGATTGCTGGTCCAAAATAAAAAAAAATAAAAAGATTTAGACGATATTACTTTTTGTTAAACTTATTATGGGATATGGCCCACTGTGCATTTGAAAAGATTGTTTCATTAACAAGTATTCATCATACGTACATATTCGCATTACATCATTCAAGCCAAAATATAAATTTATTTCAGATTTCAATTTATTCACTGTGTTTGATAAAGTCTTTACAATTATATATATTGTTGTTTTGTAACACTACTACGTGAAATTCACACTGTGAATTAACTTCAAAATAAACTAGAAAACATTGCCATCATAATACGAGAAAGATAGCCAATAAATCTTTTCGAAACCACCAAAACTAAAGTCCGAATCCAATTATGAAGAGCTTTTCATTTGCCAGTAATAACATGTTAAGAGGGAAGACAGAAATAAAAAAATTCAGCTAATGAAAATGTTACTTGTTGATCTTACAATTGTTTTAAAAATTACTTTTAACAAATTTCTAAAATTTAGACAGCATCTATCTTAAATGTTTCTAACAGAGAAAAGATTAAAGAAAGGTTTTAATTACCAAAATTATTGAAACATTTGAAAAAAATTTTAATTTTGCACCTCGTACCAATTATCGAGATTGTAAAAACTGGAAAAATAATTTTTTTTTTGTAATTAACAACATTTTTAGTTTTCATTAGATATATATATAATTAAAAAATATAAAAAATTAAACAAAGTATTCAAATACTAAATCAATCAAAACATTGTGGCTGCCTTCCTAAATGTCAGGTGCTTTGCAGTGTGACAATGTTTCATGTTCCTAAACGCAACCGTGCAAACGTTGACGAAGCATGACATTCCTAAAGTCATCAGATTGACAATGCATTTTATATACAGTGGCGACTAAAGAAGAAAGGTACAAAATTTCAATGAAATAAATGTTTAATTTTAATTAAAAATTTAATTATTATTCTTATTAATTGCTTTCCAAAATTAAGTTCTTCGCAGACATTGTTGTTTATAATGCAAAGCAAACAGTTGTTTCTAAATGTTGACGGTGTTACAGAGCTTAAAATGACAATGCATGATTTGCAAGGTTGGTAAAATATTACTGCTTTACTTAAACAATGCTTTGACATTACATTCAGATGTTTCACTAATTATTATTATATTAATTCATTCAATTACCTAACTCAATTGAAACTTAAACAGAAACTAATTAATATAAATGATTGATTTAAAAAATTTCGTAATTGAATTATTGGACAAAATCAATTAAATGTATAAGTAGTGACTTTTTTAATTTTATTATTGTTTTTTAATTTTTAAAATAATTGAAATATGCCTAAAAACATAAAAAGACATATATAATTTGCTTTTTTTTATTAAGAGAATTTGAAATTTAAGTTCTATAAAAGACATGCATATTTATGTTGTAGATATAGATATAGATATAGATAATGTTTGTTTAAACAACAATTGATTTTATCAATTACTTTTCTCTATCTAATGCTATTTAACTATGTACACTACGTAGAAGTAAATTCTAGATTAGCTCTCCCATTTGGAGTTCGCGCACCAATCATAACAGCGAATCAAGTCTTTCATAAGTTCGTGTTCATATCATGAATTTGTATTCAATGTATTTTGTTACAAAATATAGCGAAAGTCACCTTAAAAGCATTCCTTGTTGGTACATATGAATGTCTTTTTTTTTTTTTTTTTTTTATCTGGGACCAGCACTCAGGAGATGACTCCTACACATGCGAAGCATTGTGCTGGAACTATAGGAAAGGGATAGTAGAAGAAACGACAGGAGGTGAAGCTTAATTAATTATTTTACAGATCTGCTTTCGCACGTTCTTTGTTTATACTCGTAGCAGTGCTGAAGCTTCGGTTTAGTAGCCATTTTTATTATTATTTTACTTCGCCGGTGCTACACAATACCGACGAAGGAGGGCGTTCTGATGTGATTGTGGATTGCTATCAGCTGAAGCCGGTATTGTTCAGTGACCAGTGACTATACCTTCGCCGCTGAAACCTTCCGACAACAACTGACACACAAAGACACACTAATGCACATCAGAAAAATACGAGATGTTTATTTTTATTTTAAAATTTTAGTCTGAGAAACTGGGGTTGAACCCACGTCTGTTTTTGGTGCAGTAGTCAACGTGCAGACTACCATCCATCGTGCAATCGCCACCTCCCTCTTTCACTCTTCCTAGTGTTAACTTTGAGTAAATAGACAATCAAGCAATTGATTAAATTAATTAATACATCAATTAAATATTATCTAACAATCTAAAAAGTTAATTGCAAAATAAAATTTTTTTTATTTTTTGTTCGATTAAAAAAGCAATATAATTAATTAACAGCATAATTGATTTTCAATATTATATCAAACATCTGCTTTAAATGATAAGAGAACCACTCATGATTTTTTCTGTGATGCATTTCGTCATAAGAATTTCATTTTATAAACCTTCATAAACCAAAAATGATTTTTATGAATGAGTGTTCATTCTGCGTAGCAATTCTGCAAATTTTCAAAAAACACGCAACTGTATTAAGCTCCATGTTCTTCTATCGCATTACCAACTGCTCTTCCATAAACTATCCTTTTCCAACTAATTTGGATACATCCATTGCATACATCTACTCAGCACTGATCCACGAAAAAAAAAAATCTAGTTTCTTTAATTTTAAGCTTTTTGTTTATTTTGAGAAGAATTCATACCTCTAGCTAAAAGGTTACCTTCTCACAATTTGTATTGTGAGCTTAACATTTTTTTATTTAAATTGCAGTAGAAAATGACGAATCAAGTACAAGCTTTTATATACTGACTGCATATAAATTAAACACCACAAAACTGATTGTGTTAACATGGGAATTTAGTTTTACTTCTACTTCTAGTAATTTAAAATTGTCATTCGTCTTGAATTCAGACAATATTTTGCCGGTAAAAAATTAACTAGTCACTCACTCACTGATAGAAAATATAAATTGAAAGAGTCGAGGGAGAAAATGAAATGAAAATAAAAAAAACAAAAAAAATAATAATTGTTAACTAAATAGTGAAATTTCATAAACAAAAATGTATAGTAGAAAATTTAAACGTTAATTTAATTTTTTTAAACAATTTTTAATTTTATTTAATTATTTTTTCTCCTTTTAGCAAAATGTTCGCTTTATGGTATTTATCATTCGCCGTTGATGAACTGCGGTAAGTTAATTTACATATATTATTTTTATAAAAAATATTTGCACACTTTTATTTTCGAAATAAATATTACAGATAAGAATAATGTAAATTGGTTCTGAGCGAAATAGCAAAAATTTATTTTCAACTAATGTGCGAAAAATTCTTTAACGAGTAATTTCTTGAACTTTACAAAAAAAAAATTGTCAAAAATGTTAAAATATTCTTTAAAGTACAGTACTAACCCTATAATACGGGCTACTCTACTAGCTACTAATCTCGCTACTCCGGACTGTGTCAGTAATATGGACAGTTCAATGTTTCGAAGAGCTAGCGAATATCGAACATCGAATGCAAGTCATAATAACGGCCAAAGAAAAATATATTATTAGTTAATAGCAAGAAGAAAACTGTAAAAACTTGAAATAATTGTAAAAAACTTATTTCTGGGCCAAAAACCTGGAAAACTTCTTCGCACTTCAAAAAAACTGCTAAAAGCAGATAAAACTGCGCACAGTTGACAACGCTGGTGCTCAGAAAAAAATATATGAATTGACCGTGCCGGGAATGGAACCTGTGTTCCTCTGGTTGTACAGCCAACACGCTAACTACTCAGCCATCAGCATGGGGTTGCGTATTAATGCGTAAACTTTTATAATATAGCGAAAGTAGCTTAAATTAAAATCCAATCGAAGATACTAAATTTTTTTAATGTTATTAATGCATTTACATCTTAAACTAGTTTCATATAATAAACAAGTTCGATAACTATTGGCATTTTTGACAGTTAAGAATTTTATATCTGACAATTCATAAAGCGACTGTCTTTTAAAATTAAACTAAATCAATTTCTTTGATTATTTCTCCAGTTTGTTAAATTTATAAGAATTTTTTTCTTTACAAACGTAATTTTGTTTCAGTGTTTCGCAATCTGTAATCTCAGAAATGTCAATTGTAACTTGCGTTGCCAAACTAATGTATAAAAAACGAAAGCTACTTGTTTCTAACGTGTTTATATCATAAAGCCTGCATAAGGGTATACATTTTTTCTGCATTGTTCAAATTTTATATCATTTATATTAATTAATGAAAAATAAATGTACTGCCATACGGGCTTAAAGAAGTTACAAACATGTTTATCAATTGTATGGATAAACAACTTATACTCTGTTTATGGTGTTGATGGAAATGCACTCTTAGACATTGACTAACTGCTGTATTGATAAATTTTATTCTATTTAAAATAGGTTTTATAGACAAATTTCCATACAAAATTCAATCAATATACATACATACATACATACATACATACATACCTATTATAAATCCAAAAAGTTTTTATGAATACGGCAGTAAATGTATAAAAATCCCTATTACGGCTGAAGTACTATCCCTGCAGTTTTCTGTTAGAAAGCTCTTGTTAAAAAGCTTTTAATATTCTGTTTTGAAAATAACTGCTGCCTATCCTTTAGGCGACAAATTTTATGCATTAAAGCAATATTATTCTTAATATTTGAACTTGGAAAATCATGTTAATTAACATGAGTTGGTAAGAGCTAACATTCGGTTATTTACATTTACATTACGATTATTTACAGCCACGCAAACACACAATCAACACGATTTTAGATTGTGAATGATTTGAAATCAAACCTTTTCAAAAAAAGACAAAACCTTGGAAAATTACTTGCAAATAATTTGGAAAACATAGCATTCTCAAATTGAGAAATTCGTTTATACTCAATTTACATTTCAAATGTAGATTGTAATAAAATGTGGAACACAAATGAAGTACAACTTTCGCTTTGTAAACTTATTATTTCTTCACTTTCGCGTTTCATTTTTCATTATTCATATACTTCTTCATAATAAATAAACTTTTGAAAAGAATTGAGAATTGTGCTTAATATTAAATGATTAAGTAATATATTTCAAAGGTTTGGCTTCGTGTTTGTTTGATATATACAAGGTGGGCCAAAAGAAGTCATTCGATGTTGTTCGGCTCTCTCATTTTTTTTCTAAATGAAAAACTTCGATTCTGTTTTTTGTTTACGTTTATCAGAACCTTTAGAATTTTATTGGTGAAGTCGAGAAGATGATATCGGCCAAATGAGCGCCGTCACAATTGATTGCTAAATGGGCTCGTTTTATGGCATTTTTCATCACTGCGGGGAGAACTTCGGGCGCCAGATTCTCGCACTCGTGTCGAATGTTGTCTTTGAGGGTTTCCAAGGTCTCGGGCTTGTTCACGTAAACACGGGCCTTCAAAAAACCCGCCAAAAAAAGTCTGGAACGGTTAAATCGGGCCATCTTGCGGGCCAGTGCAAATCGACAAAACGAAAGATGAGGCGACCCGGGAACTGCGCCTTCAGAATATCGGTTGTGGCTCGCGCAGTGTGTGCGTTGCTCCGTCTTGTTGGAACCACACGGTTAACATGGCCCTATAGCGCGCACCGTCCACTGTTGTCGTTTGACCAGCGGCGTCCTCGAAAAAAAATGGCCCGATGACTCCTCCAGCGTGAACAGCGCACCATGCAGTCACTTTGAGCGGGTGTAATGGCTCCTCGTGCAACACTCTTGGATTTTCGGTGCCCCAGAAGCGATAGTTTTGCTTGTTCACGTACCCGCTCAGGTGGAAATGAACCTCATCGCTCATTATGATTCTAGTCGAGAAATCGTCCACTTCGTCCTCGAGATTGAGGATGGCTTGGGCGCAGGTTACAGGCGTTTGGCGGTAGACAGGCAGTAGCTGATGATTTCTTTTGGCCCACCTTGTATGTGCATACGTCTTTGGAAAATAATAAATTTACCTTATAAAAAATAATAAATCAAGCAATAGCAATACGTCGACTAATTTTTTTTATCATTTTTTATGTTACAAAAAACCTCATAACTGTCCTCAAAATCGATATAAAAATATATAAAAAAAAAACCCAAATTAGCAAACAATGCCTATTTTACAATGGTTAAATAATAACTCATAAAAATTACAATAATAAAAAAAATTATAGATTTAATTGTGCAGTGGATTCAGTGTTACCATATGTGAAGTTTAATCATATTTGCGAAGCTTTTTCAATTGTCAAAAAAGATTCAAAGATTTTTTAAATTAAAATATTTTTTAAACATGATATTTAGTACTTTTAGGGCCAATTTTTGACTACGTAATTAAATCGTATTTATACTTAAGTGCTATTTAAATACGAAACTCAATTATTCAGTGCTACTTTTTATGATATTTAAATAGTACTTAAAGAGCCAATGTCGTGTATTTAAGTTACCTTATGATTTCCTTATGATTTGGTTTTGTTTTGTACAAACAGGTCAGGCAAAAAGTTACTTTTGTTTAATTTCATATCGTCATATAAAACGTAAAACCACGTAACTATACTTTTTTTGATTTTAAGGAGAGGAAAAAACTTGATAACAGGGTTAAGTAACCCACCTGAAAGAAGTTTCTTCTAAACTCGCATAAAATTAAAAGAATCACTTATATTTTGATAAAATAGTTTATTTTACATGGACATGCATTTTTACATGGTACACAATATTCAATAGAGAAACCGATTTTTTAAATATCGTCACTTACATGGTTTTACGTTTTATGTAACGATATATATGTACGTACATAAAAGCGTACATTTATTACAACATAAAAATTATATAAACAATGAAAAGATTTTTGTTAATTTTTTTTCACTTAACAAAGTGCTTTTTTATTACTTTTAACATTTTTTATGCATTGTGCAAATTTTGTATTAAAAAAAATATATTATATAAAATAAAATAAATATAAAATAAATATATATATAAAATATATTGTAATGGGAAAATTAATCAGGTGCAAAGAGTACAACCATATTAATATATAAATGCAAAACGTCAAATCGTCCACTGGTGTTATAGATTAAAATTGAGTAATTGTCAAAAAAATTTAAAAAATTTAAACTTAAAATTGACATTTCGAGCTTAACATGTTTTATATGCTGACAACTTAGCGATTTATTGACAATGTCTGCAATTTTGAGCATAGTTTTTGACCGTATATATGTATTTCTTGGGCGTTTTTTTTTTAATGAAAATAAGGAGGCAGCACTTAAAAATATAAATATTATATTATATTTGTTTCTTTCGGGCTTTGCTGCCCCTTTCTATCAATTTTATATTAATTAATGAAAAACAAATGTAGTGTCATACAGGCTTAAGCAGTGTTGTGTTTAAAAATAACATATAATTTCATAGTGCTCTGCCATACTATTATCGCATTAAAAACTGAAGTACAATAAAAAACTGAAATACAATTTAAATTTTAATGAAAATTAACTAAATACGTATTTAAATACCAAGTCAAAAACTAAACATTAGACTATTAATTGATGTTTGTATTCATTACACCTACTGATATTTCCCAGTTAACGAAATTCTTCCAAATGTCATAGATATTCAACAAATTGATGACGAATGGCGAGAGTTGTGTCACTTCAAGTACAATTTATTTGGTCAAGCAAATATTGAAACATTTTAGGATATCATTTAGTATTCGAATCCTTTAATTTGCTTCTGAAGCTTTTCGTGGTAAAAAAAAATATTTTTTGGCAGTATTACCAATGCCAATAGACGTTGAATGCAAATAACGTTGAAAGTAAGAATTTTCACAAGCAATACCAACATGATGAAAATAAGAAACTAATTATGTATATACAAATTATGTATATGTGGACTTTTAACAAAAGATCAAAAGTCGAGAAAATAACATTTCGGAGCATTTTAATCGTAAAGGAAACGTCACAAGACGCTTTGTTTACACTAATCAACGTTTTTTTTTTTAACGAATTTCAGTTTTTGGGATATGACAAAAAAAAAATTAATCAACTTATCTGGACTTGTTGTTCAGTTGTAATCTTGATTTTAATAGAGATTTTAGTAGCAAGTGAAATTACAGTAAAGATAACTTGGTTATCCCAATTTAATAAAAGGCAAATAATAACGAAAAAATACGAAACAAAAATTACCAAATAAATCTGTGGACTTTTGACAAAACAGCGTAAGTGAAATTTTAAAATTGTTCAGGAGAGCAAAAAAAAAACCAGGGAACAAAAAGAATAATTATTTCTGTTAAAAAAAAAAAAAAAAAAAATTAGAAAATAATAAATATTTCTGCCAAAAAAATAAAAATCAAGTAATAATAATTATATTGTCATAATTGTTACGGTCCCTACAAAAAACTATTTAAGTAATAATTGCAATATATTTTAAAAGACTGTTAATAAAATCGAAATCATCTGTCATCTTCAAAGCAGAGTTCAAAAAATCTGTAGCTTTTCAATTCAAGCAGCTGAAGCTGAACTGCGCCTGCTAAAATTCAATGAGCAACAGCTGCGGCTGTGTAATTTTTGTTGAAAAAATGCTATTTGACACCACAGCCAACAACTATTTGTTGGTGCTTTGCCTGTTTGGCAGACAGCTTTTTGAACGCTGCTTAAAAATAATTGCAAATCTTAACATTGTTTTGAAATATAATAATGTAACTGTAATTCACTATTTACAAAAACTATTTCTTTCTGAGAATTTCACTAATACTTTTCAAACGCTAATTGTTTGAATCAAAGTTAGATAAAGTTTCTTTCTTTATAACCGCTACTTATCTGTCACAAAATATACATAAACATTGTCTTCAACAGCTTGTATGATATATAGTATATGCAGCAATTATCTATTAAATTTTATGTAGAACTGCACACGCAACTGATGAAAGAAAGTGTTAAATTATTGTGTAACATTCGTATATTCCCATATTTCTATGGGAACATATAAATTCTCAGTAAATGTTCAAGTATCATGTGATTTAATTAGAAAATACTCACAACGAAATATACATACATATATTTGATTTGAGTTCAATTAAAAAAAAAAAAATAAAAATACATAAATAAGAAATTTGTTTGACGAACTCATTTACCTGTTTTTTATTTGCCAGTATTTGCAAAAATAATAATGAAAAGCAAAATAATAAAAATGTTCACCTCTGTTATTCTTTTTTTTTTTTTTTGTAGATAATTAACACAAAAACCCCGTACTGACTGTTTATCAGTTTTGTTTAATGAACACACAGCATATAAAATATAAAATTAAATAAAACGAGTATGTATGTAATATGTATGTACATAAATGCATACATACATACATATCTCTGCAAATATTAATTTTAACACGAGCTCTTTTTCAGCAAATTATCTATGACCCGCCATTTGTGCTGACGTAGAAACATGCCAGACATGAGCAGATACGCAGCTTTCAATTATATTTTATTTATTTTTATTATTTATTTAACTTCCAAAAACAATACATTTTAAGCTGAAAAATTGTTAATGCGTATTTTTTCTATAACTTTTTTTAGTAAAATGTATAGATGCGCAACGTGAAACACGCACGACCACATATGATTACACTCCAGTTTGGTTTTCATGCACCTGATTGTGCATTCTATTACTTTATCGTTCCAAGTTACAGTTGAACCTCGATTTTCCGGGTCGCACGCGACCGGGGTTAGTACGAATAATCGAAAAGCACGGTTAATAGTGGCTATTTAAAAAAACACTGTATTTTCCAGATAACAATTTAATTGGTACGCTTTTGCAATAGTCATAAATTAAAGCAATTTTGTCTTTAATAAAAAGAACTTTTAGATGATAGTAATTGAACGGGCCATCTCTAAAATCAAGAGTTACGAGATCAAATGTCAAATGAATAAAAGAAAAAAGAAAACAAAAATAAGAAGGCATGAGCATGTAACAAAAAAAAAAGGGAGAGTCCCTTTGAATAATTTGAATTAAGATGGTACTTATGTGCATACATACATACATACATACATATGTATGTGTATGATTAGCTTAAAAAAATAAACTTTTTTGTTGCATAGATAATAGAGTAAAGCACGGTTGATAGAGCAATACAAAAGAAAAACAGATAATAAATGTAAAATTTTGTATTATAGAGATTCTAAAACAAAGCGAGCAACATGCCGGTTAATAGACGCCCGGATAACCGAGGTTCAACTGTATTAAAAAAATATATTCTTTCGAAATTTTTCGAAAATGACATCCCTCAAACCAGTTAACGGATTTAAATTAATTTTATGGCATTCCACTCAGTGTTTCAAATTAAAATACATATCGTCGTTCGTAAATTATTATGTCCTATACACAATAATTAACGAACAATGATATGTATAATATGTAAATGCAAATTAAAAATCGCTTGAACAGACTTCTCGAGAGACATGTCAATATAAAACACGCGAATATTTTCAAACGAATTTTAATAAAATTTCTGTAAAATGCCGCAAATCGGTTTTGTATATTTTTGCATAGATAGAACTTAAAAAAAACGAATAAAAAAAAGTTAGTGTATTCTAACCAGAGCTTTGAACGGGAACCGAACCGAAAACCTTAATTTAAAACCAAACCGTAACTGTAACCGAATCCAAATATTTTAAACTTTCATTTTGGTTTTTTTTCGTTACTTAGACAAGAAAAAAAATTTTAAATATTATAATTTTTATATGGTTTAGCTGGTGTATGTGTACATTTCACTCAAAATCGTCAGTTGACCTTTAACCAAATTATTGAAAAAACCTATGAAATTCATATACTTTTCATATATTTTTTTTATACATACTTTACATATAAACAAATTTTTTTTTTTCAAAAATACCTTTCATTCCACAACTTCATAATACAAAAAACCTAGTTTTGTAAAAAACCTACTTAAAGTTTTCAATTTACATGCCTCTTAATGGGGGAATGAAAAAATATTCTTCTGTCACGAGGTGAGTTCTGAAGCCAATTGCATAAATTTTTTACACAAGATAAAGGATATGGAGAATTATTCTGGCATATTAACTCAAAAAATATATTTTTTTTTCGATTATAACGTTATTGCAGTAAATGAGCGATATGTATGTCTCACCTGAATTTGAAAACATAAGATTTTCATTCAAATTGAATTTGTTTTTTTTTTATTATTAAAATAAATTTTTGAAAATTCAGAATACATTTTTGTATAAAAAAAAACTGTACACTGATCAAATGCAGGTTAGCAGGTATTTGAAAATGCAATGAACTAGAAAAAGTATTTATTTGAATAATTTCTATGACTAAGTTTATACTCTTAATTAATTTAGCTTTATAAACAATATGTTGTTCGCTAACTATTATTCAACATCATTACCTACCTCCCTTTTATTTACAAAGCAATTTAATTTTTTATTGTCACGTGATTGAAGGAGACTGTATTATTTTTTTTGTTGGTTATTGTGTCTGACTTAACGTTCATCACTATGGGATGTTCGCTCCAAAAATATCATGTGTTTCTTTTTCGCAAAAACGGATAAATAATTATTGATTGAAAAATTTTAAAAGTGATAATTTGAAATTAGTTCATACAATTGCTTATGGATATGTATATGAATATGTATGCATGTGTGCATATATATGTATGTACATATACATATATTTTTGCTAGACTTTTATACTGTATAATAATTTTATTTCGAATAAGCGAAAAATTAAAACAAATTATTATTCAACTAATTTATGTTAATAAAACTAATAATAATATGTGAATGGAGCACGTTAATAACGCCTACGGCACCGCAACCATCAAATTGGTACATTGTGCCTCCCAATCAGCCCCACGTGTCCCGATTATTTTTATATGGAACCTTTCCCATCGCTGAGCACGCAAATTGATAACCGCTCAAGGAATTGATTTTCGCGCACTAGGGTCCGTTATGACATCTGTAACAAATGCTCGAATATATGCCTTTACGTTGGTTCAGTTTATTAAACCGAAACAAGGGCCCAGGCCAATAAAGGCTTGGTCTATCGCTTCCGAATTTCTCTCCTTTATCACAGACCACGCTCTTTGAGGTTCCGAAGCGATCGAGGTTCAAGTGTCATTCCAGCATTGATTTATACCTAAACTCATGACTGCCCAACAAAATATTTATTCTTACACCAGCATTGCCCTTGTCAAGAAAGGTTGTGGCCACAGTATTTATCGCAAACAATTCTGCGTCATTTTAAGCGTAATAAAAAAATGTAACAAATTGAAAGCTATTAAAAAGTCTTTCGTATAAAAAAATTGTTTGATATAATTTAATATTCAGAATATTTATTTCAATGAAAGGATAAAATAATTATCAAGTTGTTTGTCATTGCCATTCGATGAAGGTCTATCAAACCAAAAAATTTTAATAAGAAAAGGCAGTTAAAAAGTTGTAAAACAAACGTTAACGATCTCAACTGTAATAAAACAGAAACTTTGACCTTTGGGAATATATATGAAGTATGACCTTTACAAGAAACATAAAAAACAACAAAACTTTGTTAATAGTATGTGGACAGTAACGATTATTCTCGTATGCATTTTATATATAAAAAATAATAAAAGTATTTTTAAATAAAAAACTAACCATCATTTTACTGATTTAAATTTATAGTTTTCTCTTCTTTAAGTACACATTTCAATGATCCCTTCGGTGTCCGTTCAAGAGAGATTCCACTGTACATAGTACTTATTTTTTTTTTTATTAATCAATAAATTTTGTAAAATTTTTTTCTGTATCTTCTCAATATCAACAAAAACTAGACGCTTATTTAATGATATTTTTAATATAGTTTGGCCCCTTTTTTAAGTGTGTATTGTTTTTTTTTTTTTTCTATTTTTAAACTGGTTTGAAAATATTAACTTCATTAAATATGAATGATTACTCATTTTATCTGTCTACGTGACTAACAGTGCTAAAAAAATTATTCCAATTTTAATTTCTTCTTGAAGTACTCGTACATATCGCACCCTAAATACAAAAGCGGCACAACTCAAAATTCTCAAATTTTCAGGAGAGGCAAAAAACTGTTTATGCAAAAATGATTGTAATATTTAAAATAAAATTGGTTCCATTATGAAAGAAGTCTATTTCGAAGAAGGTTTTGCTAAAATTTTTTTAATTTTATATTATATTTGTGGAAATATGTGTAACAAAAGTAATCAGCACTTCTTGAGAACATTGACGCAACTAAAAATAGGTCTTTTTAGTCGATCGTGCGTAAGCAATGCAATTAACATAAAAACAGACATAACGGTATTTTTCCAGTTAAAGAAAACAGTGATGAGAAAGAAATTTTTGAAGTAGTTAGAGATGTGTACTGTGAATTATTTTACGGAAAAAAGTACATTTTGGAAAATTTTGAGTTGTGTCACTTTTGTATTTAGGGTGCGATATGTACATACCAACGTATTTTGCCAAACATTTTTTTGTTAGATAATGCACATACGGACATACATATATATGTATATTTGTTTTTGTTAATAATTTGTTTATTAGTTTTATTTTTATTTAAATATTTTTGGTTGAGGTTACGTGATTTTGATTTTGACTTTGCTGTCGCTGTTTGCTGTTCACATTAAATATATGGGTACTTAGTACATACATTTAGTCGCAAAGCTCTAAATACGAAGAAAACAAACGCAGAACACAAATCGAAAAGCCATGAATTCGTTTACTCCGCCAGAACGCGGAATAATTGTTTTAATTTTTTTTGCGCATCAATTCGTCGTTTGTGTAGGCCCAGCCTGTATTTCGTCGCAGATTTCCTGGCCATCCGATACCAATTGAACAAAAACTGCGGCGTTTGGCCACTCGCCTTGAAGACTCTGGGACAACAGAAGATTTTCCCAAGGCTGGCCGTCGCCGGAGCAGCCACTCTGCTGAGAATATCGCTGTTGCCCAAGATGTCGAAAAGGAGCCCGGAACATAGGCCAGGCGACGTGCCACGCAATGGAGCATTAGCCAGCGGTTCCTACGCAGTATTTTGGTTGAAGATGTTCCCGTACAAAGTGCAGAAAAAAATTACAGCGAAAGAAAATCGGCTGCTGAATTTTGCCACACCTTCTAAAAGCATAATATAATAAATTTTGTAATAGCAAAATTTAGAAAATATTTAATAGCCTGTATGGCCAGTTCTTGCATTGATTTGCACTTGGGTGCAATTCATTATGGTCCCGTAGCGATATCTGCGAAGAAGAAGAAGAAGGGGAGATAGAATAGAATAGGTTAGGAAGAAATGCATCGCTGGACGAGGATGCGAAAAAAAACCTAGTAAGAACCGAGGAGACCGACGGTTCGACGAAGGCGCCATCGTAGAAATTAAATTTTTTGTTATTTCTGCGGAAATATTCCCCATTCTTCCTTTCAAATCATTTTCAAGTGAGAATTGGGCGAAGCCCTACTATTTTTAAGTTTCTGTTTTAAATGGATTCATAAATGTTGCCTATTAAATACCTACATAAGTATATATGAAATAATGATTGGATTAAATGAAATTTCCGTATCGTATGTAGACTAACTATATACATAGCTCTAACGCAATTAATAAAAAAAACGTAATTTAATTCGGGAATACTGCGTCTTTTATCTTCTGTACAATTTTGTACAAATTGCTTATAAAATCAGCTCGTGACAGAAGAATATTATTATTTATTTCTCCAAAACTATCTGTTTTAGCGTTATGACGTTTGAGTAAATGAGCAATTTTTGTGTATCAGAGAACTGCAAGAGTATCTGTTTTTGTAACTATTTATTAATTATAATTATTAATTAACTCCATCTTAAAAGTGATTGCCGTGCAATCGGCACCACATTCATTTTCTATAGGTATTTACCATTCCCATGTGCTTTGTGTATTATGTCGATGAGAATGTTTCATACTCAATCAACTGTATACGCCATATCTGTTGTACTCATCTTCGTAAATATTATTTTAACATTCGTCAATCATACTCGTACTGCAAAATATTCTTTCGTGGATTGAATTACCACAAAAAAATTCATATTGGTTTTCTGACTCATCATTTCTTTACTTAAAGATTCATGCTATGAAAAGTGCTCTCAACAATCCATAATAAATAATTTAGGGAATTCATAAATTTAAGTTGTTACTTATAACGGGTATGTGCGTTCATTTATTAAAACAACGCCATAACTCAAAATATAATTAAATGTAATATTTCGTGTATAGAAATAGTTCTTAAAGAGAAAGCATGTAAAAACGTGCTCTTAAAGTAAAAAAAAAAAAAATGCATGCCAAAATTATTTAAAAAAATCGTGTTCATTCTGCAACCAGAAGATCAGCGGTTTGAATCGCTGATCAGACCAAAAATATTTAAATTGTAGCTAGTGCGTCGCTATTTGAGCCATGATACGTCGCCGAAGTAAAATAATAAATAAAATGTATTTTCTTAAGCTTAACTTAACACCTAAAACGCAGCAACTCTACTTTAAAAATTTTCAAAAAAACACGCAATGGCAGAGTTGTTTAAGTATTAAGTTCTCTCCTTAATATCACTTCAGCACAAGGCGAATTCATACCAGGTGATCTCGTGCCTACAGCAATACCATTTTTAGTTTACAAACACAACTATTTAATTCAAGTTGTCAAAACAGTTTACGTATTAACATACTTTGAGTTGAACACAACTTTGACAACTGAATAGAAATAAGCTGATGAGAATTTTAGCTAATGCAACCACCTGGTATGAATTCGCCTTGCTTCAGCACCTGTCCCTTCTCTACACTATCCGTTTACAATTAGCTCGAATATATCACGTACAGCTTGCGCGATTAAAATTTCCACAATGATGTTTTTTTATTGGAAAATCATTAATAAAAAAATTATTTATATATCTCAACTAATTAATGGGCTTTAGAATAAGAAACAGAAACTATTTAATTTTTATTTGAACAGTCGCTTTGCTATCTCCCATTTGACATTTCACCGCCAAATAAAAATACAATTTTCAATCAAGTTGTATGATTAAAAAAGAACATTATATCTAATATATAATAATCACATGCAATAGAAGGAAATGTCCAAAATCATCTGACCGATAGCGATGATATTTAAAACAAAAATTTATGGTTAGATAGATTTTATATTTGTTTTTTCCTAAATAGGACCAAGAGGGAGGTTAGGGGCAATTTATGCCTCTCCGACACTATTAAACTCATGCTGACGAATGTGGACGCAGTCACGAGTAAATATTATACATACAATGTGAAGGTTACCGGGACCAGCTGCTGATATTGCACCCCACACCATAACTGACCCCAAGCCATGTTTAACAGTAGGTCTCAAATTTTTTTCTGACAGTTCTTCATTTGGTCTTCTCCAAACGAATGACCTTCCATCCGATCTGAATATGTTATATTTGCTTTCGTCAGTGAATATTACCTTATTCCAGAATGATAAATCCTTGTTTCTGTGGTCTTTAGCAAAGCGCACTCGTTTAAGCTTATTAACCTTATTAATAAAAGGTTTTCTCCTAGCTACCCGGCCATTATAATTGTGTTTCCTTAGCACATTTCTTACCGTTTCGGGATTAGCTTTCTTTGCTAGATGTATTTCCGCTTCAGCAGCAAGTCTGGGAGCGCTTAAGTAGGGTTTTTGTTTGATTTGTCGCGTAAGCCATCGTTCATCCGCGTCGGAAAATATTTTTCTTTTGCTTGGTTTTGCTACATTTTGAAAAGTTTCTGTACCTCCATATCGTTTTATGATGTTAAACAGTGTAGATTTTGGTTTATTTACTATTTCCGCAATATTTCTCACGGTTTTTCCTGATTTCGAATGTTCTAATATCAGTTTTCTGATTTGAGGCGATGTTTGTGAACCCCGTGGCGCCATATTTTAATTTTCTTTAAAAACTTATCAAAAATTAATCTGTAATACACTCTAGCAACTTTTAAACAAAAAATTTTTGCAAAATGTTCCGTTATAAAGCCTAGATTATATAGTAATGGCAGCTGTCCCATTATTACTTTGTACTGCATTTTTAACTTATTGTGAATAATTATTTATAAATTAATTTTGACAAACTTAAGAATCATAATCTTTTGAGATGGCAATTAGCACAGTGTTAGCTACACAAAAGCATGAAAATTTTGCATTAAAATCAGTTAACATAGTGCTTAATTATCTCCACATAAATCATTTTAGCTTTGTCCCAATATTACTTTGATTCACTGTATATAAAACTAATTAAAAATATAATGCAGATTTTCTTCTATAATTTATGATGTACTTACATATGTACGTACATATGTATGTGTGTGTACATACCCATTCATATGCATATTATCATCGATATCAAAACACTGTCTTCAATAATTAAGGAATTAAATGCAAAAAATACAGATATCGAAACCTTCTATAAATGGAAAAGAAGAGTTTTCTGAATTGCAATTTTAATGAAAGTGACAGGCAAGTTGTCTGTCTGTTCGATATATTTTTATGCGAAATAAATTGTTTGCTTTATGTCTGACGGTTTGTTTTTCATTTAAAAACTACTACTGCACCTCTTTTATGTTTGCCAGTCTTTCTGCATCAGTGGATTTTAATTAAATAAAAATGTGCGCTTCTCTCTGCCGTTGTAATATATAAAAGAAATTGTAAACCTATAAATAAATATGGACTTCAGTAGGTGCAGTAAATCGCATTTGATTTATAGACTATATTTGCCAACAGTAACGAACAGTGGGAATGATAGAAACCATCATAGTTGAGGAATTAAAATAATTAAATTAATATACTCGTCGGCATACTCTTCTTGCAACGACAATGTTCTTGGTTCGTTACAATGGCAGTGGTAACGATGGCAATCGTCATCACTGAGTAATGAAATACATTTTACTTTGACCAGTAAACTATACTTTACATGACTATTGAAATGAGAATGATACTATACGGGTATAGTGGGATATTTGAAGAATTATAATAATTAATTTATTAATGTTAAAGGCCGCAAATATGGACTGTGAAAATGTTAAATGATTTTATTTATTTTTTTTTTAAGCAAACTGTAGATTTAGTTCATATTTTTACGATCAAATTATTAACCTGAACGACAAAGAGTGAGCAATTTCAGTGATCAAAACTAATAGGATTCGAATTCTAGCTTTAAAAATTGGTTAAAAATAATCGCGCCTACAAAAGGAACAAATTTTAAACTTTTTTTCTTTCTCCTGTAAAGTAAGAAAGACGGCAGTTAGGAACTTTCTATATTAATATAACTATATATATATATTTATATATATAAATAAAATTAAATCTATATATATAAAACAGGATGTGTGTATGTATGGACTCCAAAACGGCTGGGCCGATTTTGATGAAATTTTCAGGGAATCTTCAGAATATTCAGGCGGGTGAGGGGAGTGTCAAAATCCAATTTTCATATTGCACCACCAATGACATATACATATATTTATTTTTTTTGCTTTTTTTTTATTTTAAATAAATAAATCGTGTGGTAATACAACACTGAACGCGGACCGGTTCAGCTAGTTATGAATAAAATCAAATTAAAAAAAAGCAAGTATGTTTCGAATAAAATAAGCATGTAGAATTTTTGGGAATTTTCGAAACGGAAATGAAAAATTATGTTGTTTTGATCTTAAGTTAAATATTTTTCTGTTCAAATGTGGCTTTATTTTAAAACTTCATCACTTATTTTTAATTAATTAATTTGTCTTTAATTTGAAATTTAAATTTTGAATTTAATTTAAGTTTTATTTCAAATTAATTAGTTTTTCTCTATTTTCAATTTTTGTTTTTATTTATGTAAATTTGAATTTTTTCTTTTACTTTTTTCTATTTTAATTTGCAGTAAACATTATGGATGGACATTCTTTGATATTTTTTATAAAACAAACAAGACTGACAACAAAACTTTAGACACTAAACCCGCCAATTTAACTGCGACTAAAAAATTGGAAGCAACTCAGCCCACCATTTCTGAACCTACGCCAAAAATCACACCCCCTACTGCAGTAACTAAGGCAGTGTCACCTGCAGATACACCTTTGCCACGATCTGATCCTGCTCCTGTTAAAAAGCCAGAATGGGCATCGACTCCTGAACCAGCACTTATAACTAATTCTGTTACTACAAAAATCACACTCCCTACTGCAGTAACTAAGGCAGTGTCACCTGCAGATACACCTTTGCAACGATCGGATCCTGCTCCTGTTAAAAAGCCAGAATCGGTATCGACTCCTGAACCAAAACCTATAACTAATACTGTTACTATAATAAACACACTCCCTAATGCAGTAACTCAGGCAGTGTCACCTGCAGATAAACCTTTGCCACGATCGGATCCTGCTCCTGTTAAAAAGCCAGAATCGGTATCGACTCCTAACCCTGCTGCCGTTATTGAACCACCTAAGCCCTTTGCTGCACCTCTTGCCCCTAGCCATGAATTGGCAACTGCAACGAAAGCACCAATACCAGCAAATCCACAAAAATTCGAAATAAATGTGAACAGTTCAATGGATAGAAAACTTATGGAAGGATCCAAGGCCAAAGAAAATGGTGACAACTTGAAGAACAATCTTAAGAATGCAACAATGGATTTCTTAAGTGGCGAAACCAACGGTCACGCACCAGTCAAAAGGTAAGATATATAAATCGACATAACTGAAGGTTGTTACTCAATAAATGTTATTTTTTATGAAGATATTGTTTTGCTCAATTTAATATATTTAACAATTTTGCATTGACTCTTTTTAATTCTTTGAAATAAAAAACATACTGATCATTGTTTTTTATAATCCATATATTTCGAACTTAATTAGTTCAACTTCAGGAACTGGGTATTTTATCTCTGCGGGTAGTCTATTCCACATACGTGCTGTTCGGCCAAAAAACGAATTTTCTCTGTAATGTGTGGTTCGAGTCGCTGCCAAATCGACTACACATAGATGCGCTCCTAATGATGATCACGTTGTGCGAGCGTATAACCGGGTTTCGGGAACACATTCCCTGATTTCACCGGAACACATTCCTTCGCCCTTTCCTGTACACGGTCGAGTAACTTTAAAATAGTCTTTGAAGCACTGGCTCATACATGAGATTTGTATTCCATTTTCGGTCTAATTTTACTCACAAAATCACTTTTCTTTTAAATATTGTATTTCTTGAATGATGTCATGTGTGTTTTTTAATACAACTGTACGGTATAATAATGGAAGCAGAAAATTTGTAAGTCGATTTTGCCAGGATAGTATTTGATCACGGACCCATGATTTCTTGGGAAATTTTTCTTAGAATATCGAGTGGATTTTTTTTATCTTGGATCAGCACTCAAGAGATGACGCCTACACATGAGATGCATAGTTAGAAAGTGAAGTTTCGCTACCTTACAACTCTGCTATTGCACGTTTTTGTTTAAAGCAGTGCTGCAGCGCCTCACATGTAGAGGAGATGTAGTAAATTTTCAAGCTTTCTTTTTAGTAGCAACTTTTAGTAATTATTTTACTTCGCCGGTGCAACACAAGACCAACGAAGGAGGGCGCTCTGATGTGTCTGTGGATTCTTAAAATTTCGCGTAGATTACGTTTTTTGCTATACGATTTTTTACGAGAAAAATTTACCCCGCCTTCTGTTTATAGTAGATCTTTTAGTGGAACATAATGATATTTATGTGCCAGACTTATTGGTTCGTATAACAGGCTGGTCTTATTTTTCAAACCGAACTCCTTTTTTTTGTACCAGTTCTTTGATTCGTACATCAATTAGATACCGAAAACGTGTTATACGGGTGTTATCTGTACTACAAAATCTGTATGTATGGCTGTATGTCTCGAAAAAGACAAAAACCATAATAATTTTGCTTAGAACTGTGCTCTTTATCAAGTGTGATTTTCTTAAAAATCAAGGTCAATACAAAATTTTGTAGCATTTTGTAGTTATTCGTTCAATGAAGTTTCTCATAAACAATAATATGTATATATGTATGTATGTATATATGTATATGTATGTATATAAAAATATTGATCAAACTTACCTTAACACCGTATTGGTACTTCTGTAGTTCTCTTAAATCATTTTCCGCATCAGCCCATTTGTACAGCGTAGAAAATCTAAAATGAAAAATAAATATGTGTATCGTTAAGTATATTTTTTTAATGAAATAAATTATTTAAGATCAGAAATGCAAAAATATTTACCGCCGTATTCATACAACGTTTTTTTATTTATAAAACGATTATTAGACAAATTTCCACAAAAAGTTGAATCAATATACCTTTTATAAATGCAAAAAAATTTTATGAATACGACAGTTAATGTTTTACAACAGTCACCATCCATAGAAATAAAAATTAAGTAATAAATATTTCCTACAATAATAATTTCACTGAAAGTGGACAAATTTATCGTCAATCATTTCAAGGTCAATCAATTAGAAGGTCTATAAAACTCTTCAAGTGAATTTTTTGCCCCCTTTTTATCTTCGACCAGTGCTCAGGGTAATAACCCTGATGTAAACGTTTAAAACGCCAATACACGTATATATTTTTCTAGGTTCCTCTACTAGAATCAGTTGGCAGAACCTTCCTATTTTATCTTTGTATTGTACAGTGTTATTGCAACGTTCAAAAAATGTATTTCCAGCCAAAAGTTTAGAAACAAATTTGAACATTTAGCTTTGTGTTGTTACTAAATACTTTTCAAGAGTTTTTAATAAGAAAAAGTTTAAAACACCCACAAAAGAAATAAACTTAATTGAAAATATTTTTGTTAGTTTTTAGTTTATGGACATGTACTATTTGTTTAGCTAATTTATTATGACGTTAACGTTCGAAAATTCTAGGAGGCCAAATTACATGTGATAATTACTAAGGAACAAATGAACTCACTGTAATTACAACTTTCTTCGATTCAATTTGTTTCCATTACTAATTATCACATGTAATTTGGTCACCTAGAATTTTTGGTCAATCATGCAATCATGCATTCCCTTTCCTGCCAGTTTCAAAGAATTTCATTTCTGTGGCTTTTCGTAAGTCTACAGAATGGGTCGGAGTCAATTAGGGGCAAATTTACCACCCTTTTTGCCAGATAGTCCGCCATGTCATTGCCTTCATAACCCTCATGTCAGGAAGACAGGCCAATGCAAAGGCGTTAAAGTTCCCCAACTTGTTGGAATAGTTCCTGTTCTACCATTCTCCATCAGTATACCATACATGAGATCACGGCTCAAAATTGATAGAGTTAGTCCTCCAGTTCTCATGGTCGTTGACATTCACCCGCCATGTCATTACTGTGGTGAATTGGGGTATGTAGATAGTGCCGCAAGACCCCAATCATCCCCTGATGTCCTCACTTTTCACAAGTAAATACAAGTAAAGAAACAACGAACGAACATGTACTATTTGGTGATTCCCTTTTCTTTTACTTTGTTCAAACTAGAGTTGAGTTCATGAGCTCTTTGAAGTGAGCGCTCTTTTCAGTTCAGATCTTTTTGGTGAACTGGTTCGTTTAGTTCGTTCAGTAGCTCAGTAGTATCAGTTGACTTTTAGCTCATTTGATTTTGATGCTCAGTTGATTTTGTTTCTGAACTGATTTTTTAGCTCATTTGATGCAATCATATACAGCACCAAGGCAGCTTTAATCAGTAGTAGAAAGAGAAAATATGTTTTTGGTGCTTAAATTTGTTATTTAAGCGAAATTTGTGAAATGTTTTACATAGTCTAATATAAAAAAAAAAAAAAAATTTTAATAAAATTTAGATTATTATTGTTTAAGTATCGAAACTTAAATCAAATAAATACAAACTACAAGACATAAATTTATTTATGAAAAAATAGTGGTTGCACTAAATCGCCAATGACGTGAAATATTCGCATCTGGCATCATACAAATTTTATTTAAGAAAATTTTTTGGTTCTGGTAGCACTGATGAACCAATAAAATGAACGAAAAAAAACCATGGCAAGCGCTCTTCACTGAACTAGAATCATCAAAAAAAGTGAACGCTCACTTCGCTCAGTTTACTGAATCGCTCAATTGAGCTAGCTCAGAGCTGAACGACGCAACTCTAGTTCAAACGAAAGCAACCGTGAAAATTTGACTGTAAGGTTAGGTTAGGTTCAGAAGACTGGTGTCTCAGTAGCACTAGAAACACTCCTTAATCTAGTTTTTTTTTTTCCTTTAAAATCTTATCAGAATTTTTGAACACTCTTTATATATATGTATATTAAATAAATATAAGATTGTGTTTAATATTTTGTGGAAAATTTATTTTTTGTAAACATGATGATGATTATAAAATCCAATCAATGAAATAAAAACAATGGAAAGTACATATTACATTTTTTGAAAAACATTTTGAAAGAAATGACGCTTCGAATAGAAATTTCAAGTAAAATTTTATTAAAATTTATAGGAATTTCGTTCGATATCGAATGCCGTAATTTGGGCCCTGTATTTATTTTGTAATAATAAACTCATAAAGTATGGAATAAAGGACAAAAAAAAATTTCAAATATACTGTATGTATCACATTGAAATTATTATACATAGAATTTAATGTGCTGTTTAGTTAATAATTAATTCTCTACGTATTTTTGGGTACAACCCCTTTTTTAAAATTCTTCCAACAAGTCACAGGAATTAAGATTACGTGAAACATACAGAACTTATATAAATAGAACATGCGTTTGTCACGCTAGCAAAACCAACTGCATATTTATTTAATTAAAAAAATATATTCAGTTTTAAAAGAATCTTATAGAAGAGTCACTTTAACAATTTGTTTGTCACATTTAATTTTTTAATGTTTTCAGATTTATTTAACGTTAAGAAAAGAAAACTATGAAATGAAATTTAACACAAAAATAGATTAGTTGAAGGAATATTTGCAAAGCAGAAAAAACAGTATTCCGTTTCATTTTTGTATTGGAGCCATGCAAGGCAAAAAAAAAACATATCGCACACTAAATCATAAACAGTCACAATTTAAAATTTAACAAACACGTTTTTTTCGATAAACTTGTTTACAAATCAAACGTATAATGACAACGAAAAGTTTGTTTACACCACTGTCTTCTTTAGCTGGAGTAATATCGCTATGTCTGTTTCATTGTTACTTGTGTTCAGTGATGTTAACCGTTAATTGTACGGTAATTTTAAAAAGTTTAATTATTAAGTATTCAATACCGAAAGTTTATTTTTCATAATGTATCCACACATGACACACGTATTTCTCATAAAAAGTACGGTTTCATTACAACTATGAAAAATAACTCCAATTGTAGTTAAATTCTATACGTTTCTGCCACAAATTTTTAACTAACACGTTATTTAAGGTAATAAATAAATAAATAAATGAAAAGAATGCATACATTTTACTGAAAGTACAAATTTTAATACTCTATTTTATTATTACTACTGATGTCCTTTTTTAAACAAATATATTGAATTGAATATACCAATTTTAATATAAAATATATTATTATATTTGTAGAAGACTTTGCGTACGGTAATTTACGTAAATACGGTAATTTGTTTAGAACTGTGCGGAAATCGAAATAAAAAAGTTAACATCACTGTTTGTGTCGCTTGTACTTCATCTACTAAAGCGTACTTTTATTCGTTGTCACAGTGCACTTGTGAGCAATTGAGTAGTTTTCTTTCACTTAAATAGTATTATTTCGAGTTGTAACGCTATTAATTCAAAACCTTAGTTTTGTTGTGAATCATTTAGAGTTGTGCCTATTTAATTTGATATAATCCCCTGCACTTAATGAAGAAATTTCGGTAAACTTTCTTCTAAAGAGATTTTCTTCACTATGGAACTCAATTTGATTATAAAATTACAACCATATTAAAAAACACAGTTTTTTGCCTCTCCTGAACATTTATGAATTTCGAGTTGTGACTGTTTATGATTTATTGTGCGATATATACACAAACAAAGCACATACAAGAGCAACGTGACGGTGGTGTAATATTAGCTGTCAACCGTCTGCAGGTTGATGCACTCAAAACTACAAAAATATTTCAGCATTTAAAATTTTGTATCTCAAAGTTTATTGCACTTAAAGTGTTGGCGACGCATTTTACACTCACTTAGATGCTGCAGCAGCAAGTTGCAGCATCAAGCACTTGCAACTGCATATTTTTAATTTTCCCAAAAAATTTTATTTTTTTCTTTATATACATACATACATACATCCATACATACATACATATATACATATATTTGTTTTCATACTGTGGGTTGAGCAAGATGCAATGCTTGCAATAAGTTGAAAAGAATTTCAAATGCAAAAACAACAAATAAATTGAAACAATATTGTTGCAATGCATAGTATTTATTTAATTTATTTGCCAGTTTACGTTTTTCTTTGGCATTAGTAAAATATTCTTGGCATAAGATTTAAATTCTTCACGCAAAGGACCTGCAGTATCAAAATTCTTATTGGGTTAGGAAAATACACTTCAATTTTTTTTTATATATTATGAAGATGTTCAAACCCGATCGAACACTGAAATGAGATAATTTTACTTGCACTTTTATCAATAAGGACACAATATCGTTTTTAACCATTAAAAAAATGTTTAACCACAAGAAAAATCAGGGGGGATTCTATGGCGCTCGAGGAAAAAAAAAATGCAGAAAATTGTGTTGCTTTCGTTATTGTCTACAAATAGCTCGAACGTTTGATTAATACATAATATATTATTGGTTAAACTATTGCTATTAGCTAACTAATGACTATGAATTTGGGCATTATTGATATAAATTATAGTTTACTCTCATTTTACCAGAAAAGTAAAAAAAACACACCTAATAACAGTATGTGAATGAAAAAAATGGAAAAAATTATATTATTAAATTACAGGGATATTATTTGAAACACATTTTACTACCCGCAGACGAAGATGCTTTTATTACTTACAAAAACAAACAAAATAAACACAATTTATGACGACAAAGAAAATCAACCCTGAGTTTTACATGTTTACTTGTGAGCTAAACATGTTTAATTTTACGTGCTTTGTAAACACCGCAATATATTGGAAAACACATAAATTATAAATAAGTTTAGCTTCAAAAACACCTAAAATTTGTTTAAACTCGGCAGTGTGAATACCAATAAAGGGTCTTCTGAAAAATAGTTGGTAACTGAAATCGAATTCTAGCCTTTGTGTTTGTTGGGAATAACCTAACTAACATAATTGTAACTTTACAAGAGAAGGAAGAAACATAATAGAAACTGTTATTATTACAATGCAAAAACTTGTAAAACCGTTATATTTGAGACTATTGCATTGAATTTTCGTTATAAGGTGTAATAGTTTAGGTGGCGGTTACTCCCCGAAGGAAGAGATTAGCCCTATTGTGATACCACAAGAAACACCCAGGATATAGGCGAGACTCGAACCCGCACCTCCAGATTGATAAGACTAATGCTCATGCAATAGGCTATGGAGGCCTTTATGTGAAATGAATTCGAATCACTAGAAAATGTGAATTAGGGCTTTTCTACATGATACAAACGATATGTAAATATCGTTATATGATTTCAAAAAATTCGAAATCGACTTTTTGATTGATAATGAGCCATAGTATCGAAATAAATGTGCCTGCAAAATTGTACACGCCTGCAATTAGAAATAATGTTCTCATCAAAAATTTCAGAAATACCTAACTGCAACCGTAGAAGTTAGTTTGAAAGTATTTTGCTTCTCCTGTAAAATTTATTGAATGTAACTTAGGGCTTTTGTGAATTCATATGACGATATGTACTCGTATATGGTTTTGACAAAATTTCCCTGTTTTTGTTGAGAGAGCGATTATTATATTGGTTTCTCAAACCATAATCGCTTTAATGCAGTGATGTTCGCCACATACAACATTTGTTGAAAAATTTACACAGACAGTAGTTATTCTCTTTTAAAAACTTTCAATCAGTCGTCGTTGAGCAAGCGATGAATACACATGCGGATGGTTGTTGTCATTTTTTTCAGAAATTTATTAGGCATTGTTGTTGTTTCTTGTTGGACGAAACACAGAAACACACACGATTCAATTAGAATTGAATACGAAAAAAATTCAAATATAATAAAAGTTCACGAAATGAAATGTGAAAAGTATTTTATGGTAAACGATGCTTTTCAAAACATTCAATGCCTTTTATGTTACAAAACATTAAAAGCGGGTAATGAACACGTTTCAATCAGAGCTAATAATACTCCGATCTGAGGCAAAAGATTTCGATAAAATTAGAACACTAGAGTTTTGGAAAAATTTAGATATTGCGATATGTCCCCAGCTCAAAAAATGTATTTAAAATATTTATCATTTTTTTCCACTACTTATGCGAACAAATATTTTCAGACATGAAATAAAATGACCTCGTTGAATTTAAAAAATATTTTACTAATTCGCAAATGCCATGCAAGTATTGACATGGAATGTTTAATTTAAAATTTTCAAAGCGATTTTAAAAATTATAATGAGGAATGACAGATGGTTAAACTTTTTAGTCTAATATTTAAGCCCAAAAAAACTGTTTTATATGAATTTATTTTTGTTTTCTTCCCCCCAAATAAGTGTTCTAAAATTATTTATTAAAATTTATAACTGCTATTTATGGTCCCTGATGCTCTTATCTTTTTCTTAAAATTTAAATTACATTCATTTAATAAGTTGTATATAGCTGGCATTTTCTTTCTTATTTTAAACGTTTGACATTATGTTTGCTGGGCAAATTCTCTCACCAATACATCTTTATTTTATTTTTGAACACCACTGCTTTAATGTTTGCTGGGTGTTTCCTGAAATATTACCACTACACATGCAAAAAATACATCGCATATAAATACATAAATATATGTACGTACTCGTATGTATTTTGAAGGCTTATAAAACTTTAAAATGCCTTGATGCAAACGTTTGCAAAACAGAGAAGAGGGTATAAATTAATATCAAATTGTAATAATTAATAAAGACAAAATTTTGTCGTGTTTCGACAACAGAGCGAACTCTCGTTTACATAATTCTCTTTTCTATATAAAATATATACTGAATAAATAAATTCCCAAAATATATTTCTCTGAACTTTTTGGCGACTTTAATGAGATATTTTTTAATTAAATAAAATGTTTAATCTTGTAAATCTCATGTAACCAATTAATCGGCATTTAAGAAAAATTTTTTTTCTTAAACAGGAAGCAGATAAATCTACATACCATTTAATAAGAAATACATAGTATATTATATTTAAATTGATAAGTATGTATGTATGTTCATATGTATATGATATATTTCTTGGTTCTCTCTATCTTTCTATAAAATAAAAATCTTTCAGCATTCTTAGAAAATATACGATGCATTAAATTTCAAGATGATCGTATAATTATCTTTCTTGAATATACAAAACCATATGAAACCTTTTCATTTCTATTGCTTTTTTTGTACCGCGCTATAACTGCAAAAATTAAAACAAAGTAAAAAATTGACGTGTGGCCAAAAATTTGCCACTTGTTTGTCTAATAAACATTTTATTTTCCTGGCAAATTTTCAAAATTTTTGGCAAAATTCGTCAAGAAAACTGTGTATATGTATGTTATTTGTATATTTAATTTTATTTCTTTAATGAATTTTATATAAAAGAAACACACACACACACACGAAACAAAATAATTGGATAAACAAATTAAAGGGAGCAAAAGAAACGAAATAAATTAACGGCAACATTTTCATGAAAAAAAAATAAATGTTTAATTTAAATTTTTTTTTTATAAATTTAATTATAATTGAATATATGAAATCCAACCGTGTAAAATATTAACAATGTTTGAATTAAAAAAAAAATTTAAATTGAAAGGTGCAGCAGTTTTAACTTCCAACTCGTTGAAAAAGCAAGCTTTTTAAACAAATTAATTGCAGTAAATATATAAAAAGCTTCCATAACTAATTTTTCTTCATTATCGGAAATCATATTTACATGATCGTTAGTGAAAAAGACACTAAAATTGACATGGACACTGGTAAATTTATTTTCGACCAAGTCAAATTGAAAAATATTTTCAAAATTGTATAAGATTTTTTAATTAAGAACAAGTTCCCAACAATTGCATAATGTCTTGTACACAATGTAATATATATATGTATGTACATACAAACATATGTATATGTACATCAGGGTATTCAATCTATTAAATGTTAGTCGGCTAATTTATTTTTTGTTTTCTTAGACCGGCACTCAGGGATGACCCCTACACATGCGATGCATTGTGCTGGAACTAGGAAATTAAGTTATGGGAAGGAGGATAGAGGGAATAGTGTTTATTGGCATTTGATTTAAATTTTCCCACGTCAAAACTGACAGGAAAGACCTCTGCGGGTAGTCCATTCCACATACGGGCTGTTCGGCCTAAAAACGAATTCTCTCTGTAATGTGTAGTGCCGTTCGCTGCCAAGTTGACCACAAATGGTTGCGCTCTTAATGATGAACACGTCGTGCGCGTGAATGACTGGGTTTCGGGAACAAGTTCCCTGATTTCTTCAGAACACATCCCATTGTAGTAACGATAGAACAACGAAACGCACCCCACGTTGCGACGATGCTCAAGAGAGTCAATAGAGTTGGCTACCCTACTGTCTCCTATGATTATTTAATGCTCGATCAACCGAAAATTATGCCATGACAGAATATACGATTGTATACTTAAACAAAATATAAAGAGATTGTATTGTGTACTCGAACATTCTCTACTTTCGATTTTTGCAACATCTACAATTTTCTCTAAGTCAAATTTCATTCTAACTTAATAAAAAAAAAACCGATTTTCCACAAAGATTATTGTAGAGAAAATTTTTCGACTTTTAATTAATATGTACTATATGGCAAATTTTTAAAAATCGTTTAAGCAATTAATTTAAATTTAACCGGCTATAAGCCGATTAAATAAAAATGGAATACTCTATGTATCAGAGATTCGAACACTATTTTTATTTTTTTAGTTTCTATCATTTTTTGGAAGAAACAAATAAAATAATTTATATAATTTGTATTCACATACATCTGTATTTATTTATAAGATGCTTCTTTTTTATTGTTGATTTATAAACAATGGGCGTACAGCAACAAAACAGAAGAGGTCAAATATTTTTATTTGTTTTTTTTAAATAAAAAGCAAAATTACATAAATATTACAAAAAGATATAAAATTTGTTTGTTGAATTGAAAAGAAAAAAAGTGGGCACTTTAACTATGACACCAATGACAGTATGCGTTTTGAAATCATAGGGACTTGACAAGAACCCATCTACCCAAACAATTCAGAACGCGAAATTTTAGTCTGTCAAACTCTCATTACTTTCGAACTATTTTGTATAGAAACGTTGTCTTTTAAACTGTTAAATTGCTTTTTTTTGTTCTTATAAATAAAGTAATGAATGTTGTAAAATTCAAAATATCTGCTCTAATATTTGCTGAATAAGAATTTATAATTTAGCAACACTCGATATTGCAAATTCAATTGACAAAAATTCCCCTTTGTGTTAATTTATAAATTTAAAAGACTGTCACACTGCTACAGGTTTTTTTTTCTGGGTGCACTCAGGAGATGACCCCTACACATGCCATGCATTGTGCTGGAACTATAGGAAAGGGATAGTTAGAGAAACGACAGGAGGTGAAGCTTCATTAATTATTTTACAGCTCTGCTTTTGCACGTTCTTTGTTTATACTCGTAGCAGTGCTGAAGCTTCGGTTTAGTAGCCATTTTTATTATTATTTTACTTCGCCGGTGCTACATAATACAGACGAAGGAGGGCGTTCTGATGTGATTGTGGATTGCTATCAGCGGAAGCCGGTATTGTTCAGTGACCAGTGACTATGCCTTCGCCACTGAAACCTTCCGACAACAACTGACACATTTATTATGACATTTCGATGACTGAATTGGTGATTAGCAACTTGCCACTTTGCTTGCACTTATGCTTATTAATTCAGTGTTGTTATTTACACGCCACATCGCAATAGGCTTGAGAAAATGAAAACTTTTATTTTTAAAGTTCAACATTCCTCTATTACTCAACATGATATTAACAAATAAGAATTTACTATTTTAACACAAAGGGGAGGCGGGGTAAATATGCATATTTTGTTGGTGTTTTACTTTACTAAAAGAAACCATATCAAATATTTAAAACTTGAAGACAAGCCCGATTATGCAAAAACGATTGTTAAAGTTAAAGTGTACGTTAAAAGCGGTTTTCCCATACAAAATTCCTAGTTCAAGGAGACATTATCTTTAACAATCGTTTTTCCATAAGGGGGAAACATTTTATTTTTGAAATAAAAATGATCAAAAATTAATATTTTTGTATATTAAATGAATTTACTGTGGGAATATCTTTATATACATATGTATATATGTATGTATATCATAGATGAGAAGAAAAATATAAAGATAAAAAAATAAAAAGTAAACTCATGGATTGTTATGCTTTTTGAATTTTAAGTTTGTAATCAAAAATTAGAAAAAATTCACTGATGAGTTTGCGAAATATGGATATGTTTTCCTTCTCAATAATCAATTTTATAGTTTGCTGTTTTAAAAAATACTTTATGAGAATATCACAAAGTATCAAGGGAAATTCATTACCAGGTAAACTCACTAGCTAGTTCACCCGTCTGCTGATTCAACGATTTGTAACGTATTTTAACGCCGAATGTCACAGTTTGATTACTTTTGTGAAAAAGTTAAGAAAGTTAAGTTAATTAATATTAGTATCAACAGCAGTGTGTATGTATTCTCCATAAATTCATACTTATTTTAATATGTATCATATTTCATATCAAAAATGGCAAAGTTTCTACCTTTAATTCTGACAAACCATGTTGAACTAATGCTTATTTAAAGTGACCTTTAAAAAGCCGTAATAAATTACTTCTATAATAAAAATTTGTTGACTTTTACCGTTTATTAAAAATTAATAAAAAAAAACAGCCAGTCAATCGTATTTTTGTTTCAAACATTGCGTGGAATATGTAATTAATGAGAAATCAATTGCTAGACATTGTTTTCGAATATTATATTAATTCTTTATATTGTACGGAGAAGCAATATTTATGTCTTATTTAACAATGTTATTTTTGGATATGTAATTGGTAACTAGTGGTACTAGCGGAATGAAACAGCAGGTGTTTTTTGTTTCGCGTTTCAGTTTATCAAATCGATACAAATCGTTTGAAGGAACTAAGTATGAGTAATAAAAAAATACATAGTATATTTTATCTTGAATTAGTTTTCGAAGTTAAATTTTTTTGAAGCAATTTCATACTTTAATTTATAATTGTGTGTTTTCACTGTCAATTTTTTTGATTAATTTTTGGCCTTAACGCATGTATGTTTAAGGAAACCCATTTTTAAAAATTTTTTTAATTTTTAAATTATATATGTAAGCAAGTATTTCTCTTTTCTTAGGCGACCCATTAATTATACAATATTATTGTATATGCCATTCGCTATATTATTTCCATTTGCCCTATATTATGCTACCAAATTAATTTTGCTACACCACACCAACTTTTCTAATAACGCCCGCTATTATATAAGAAGTACATTGCCAAAAATTATTTTTTTTTTAAAACATTTTTCAAATGGTACCTCTTCAACAAAGTACAAAATGGTATATAAAAAAGCACTTTTTTCGAAAAGCTGTTTTTTTAAGTACGCTTTCCACTTTATTTTTAATTTTCCTCCTAAAAATTGTATAAGTAATATTTCCTACTCTACTAGTATTTTTTCATCAGGGTGCTGGTTTTAAAGGTAAAGAAAGGTCCCAGTCCACTTGGGTTCAATTAATTATGGTCCCATTGTTATACCTGTTGTGAAAAAACTTTCACGGGTTGTACTAAAACAGACCTAAGTATCTCCTAGGAATCGAACTTAGAACCCTCAACTGATAAACTAGCACACTACTCACTAGACTACTGGGACACCCTACTCTACTACTATTAGTCCGCCATTTTGTGTTTATAGTGACTTCTTTTTATTTTGAGGTCTTTTCTAAGATATACCTTTCATTCGCTACCCATATCATAGTGGTGGATAAAAAATTGTGGTCTGCCACAGAGAAGTAGAAGTAACACAACGTTTTCAAATATAATATCGGGCAACATTTTTACAATAGAAAATAAACACACTTTATTGAACAATCTTGCCAACAAATTTCACAGTATATTGCACTTTTTAAAATGTGCAAGAAAAGTCTAAAGTATTTTGATCCTTGCGAATAAATTGCGCCATCTTCGAGTGTGGCTCTATTATTGTACGATACGAAAAATTGCACAATTATATGTACATATATTTTTTATCTTTGACAATGCCTTTGCCACTGAAACATTCCAAAAACAACTGACACAAAGATAAACTAATGCATATCAGAAAAAATGCGAAATGTTTTCATGGCTTAGTTCGAAACTGGGAGCGAACATAGGACTCTTTGGTTTTGTAGTCAACGTGCTAACTACTTCAGCCACCGCCACCTCATTTCATATTGCAAATCTGTGAGCCGCTTTATAAATTTTTGGAAATTTATTGAACAATTCATCTTTCCGAACATTTGAATTTAAACGTTACTATACAGAGAATTTTAGAACTGCAATCGGACAATAATTTCAAGACCAAGTACATATTAATATGGATTTCCGGTTGCATTAAAAATGTTTCTTTTTATAAATGTTATAACTATAGAAACATTCGTTTAGGTGCTTTTTTTTAAACGGTTAAATAAATAAAATAAAAGAAAATAATTGTTCAAGGGTTTAAATCAGTTACTCAGTTTTTTCTATGGAACTTGAAGTTTGTTTTTGGTACGTTGAAATATTTGGTAATTTTCAAATAGTTTTTTAATAATTTTTATATAAAAATCTAAAATTTCTTGACTTTTTTAAACAAATTTCGTTGCAGTAGTAGTAATTCAATTATCACTATTTTTAAATATAATTTTCTATTAGTATTTTTTTTTTGAGATGGTCATACTATGTATGACCTTCTCATATAGATAAATAGAAATTTATTTGTTTTTATCTTTTCCTACTCTGTGGAAGACAAGGCCTTTTCTAACCATGTTAACAGGCCGTAGCTTTCCTGTTTGCAAAAAAATTAAGTCATCTACCCTGTGTAGCACATGACATTAACAGCTGTTATTCTCTCACTAATTGTGTTTTATTCGTTGTGCTGTGCGAAATTCTTCGGTGGTTTCACTTGTTTTTATACCTTAAATCATTTAATTTCTCTATATTAAAAATTTGAAGCGAATTTTTATTTATTTTAAATTATAATTTCAGTTAATTTAACCCAGTTTCAAACTGAGTCATAAAACCACTTTGCATTATTCTGATGTGAATTGGTGTGACTTTGCGTCAATTGTTGTCGGACTGTTTCCTTGGCGAAGACATAGTCACTAGTCACTGAACAGTACCGATTTCAGCTGACTCTAATTCACAACTAACTTCAGAGCGGTGTTCTTCGTTGGCATTGTGTAGCATCATGGGCGAAGTAAAATAATGTAACAAATGTAAAAATGTGTAACAAATACAGCTTTAAAAATTTAAGGCGCAGCAACACGGATATAAACCAAAAAAACGTGCTAAAGCAGTATTGAAGCCTTCTTCTATCTATCCCTTCATCACCTGTAATCTCTATTACTATTCCTTTCCTAAAAGTTAAAATCTAGTAGTAGGCAATCATTACCTGTGTGTTACTTCTCTTAAAATAAAATTTAAGAATATTTTGAGTGTACTCCTCCAATTTTCAAGTTAACACAAAATATTTTGTAAAATTGTTTGAAACAATTAACTGCCTATTCATAGAAGACTATTAAGCCAGTTATATATATGAATGTATATGCATCTACTGACAACGTCAAATTACTTTAAAATATATACATATAAGAATTACAATGAGGTTTTAAGCCGGTATTATGGATTTTTACATAAAATGTGCATATTAGTATTAGTATTAACAAAGCAACACAAACATACATACATACATATATTTTTTTTCCATTGAACGAGATGGAATTATCGAACGACCCTGACAACGGTAAAACCAGCAGTGCGAGACTTTAATAGGGTAAACCATCTAGAAAAGTAACTGTGGGACGTTTTCGTAGAATTCGATAAAACGAAGAAATATTGCAATGATAAAATTACGAAATAACAATACGTATGTACATATGTATTTTTCGTGATTGTAGGTCGATACATACATACATACAGATGTTCCTTAATCTGGCTTGTATTATCGTGTCTCTATTCGGTAGAGTGTACAATGGTGTACATCAGGAATACATTAGATTTTTTTTAATTTTGTCGAATATGGAATAGTAAAGTTCGAAGCAGTAACTAAATAACATGCAAATTTCAATAATATTTATTACTTATCGAATTATTATCTCTCTTATTATTGTCATTGAATTTTTGTTGGATAATCTGTAGATTGGTGCGGAGATGTGTTCTATCCTGTAAGAATGAATGTCGCCAGGGCAACACTTATGTCGTATGTGTAAAAAACGATTTTTTAGTGTCTCATTTTGTTGTTGTGAAAATAGATGCGGTTGTTCTCAGTTTCCCACTACCTATTACCCTATTGACTACATAGGACCAACGTCAGTAGTAGATTTTCAATGACACGCCCATGTGCATTGTCTATAATAAATTACATTGCCAGGGGTATAACAAGTCACTAGTACTGATGACACCAGCAAATCGGTACAGTTTTATTATTATCATTTTCTGTAGGGTATTTATCATTCAAAATACAAGTTCATATCTACTTACATATGTATGTATGTATGTACTATGTACATGCATACGTACGTTCATCCATGTAAAAATGTGTGAATAGCTGTGTGTATGCATGCGTGCATGAATAGAAATGTTTTTGACGAGAATAAATAAATAAATAAACTTGAACTTGACGTTAGTACCTTTATTCTCTTTTGTTTTTTAAATATCAGCTGAAAGAAAAAATGTTCATGATTTTCGACGGCAACAAACAACATATAAAATAACAACAAAAATATTGAAATTTTGCCAAATTTCATATTGCTTTGATTTATATATATGTATGTACATATGTATGAACTTTCATATACTACATATGTTTTTATGTATGTACATATTACGTAGGAAAAGTAATATATTTACATATGAACATATGTATGTGGGTATGTACATATAGACATCGATTGCATAATAATAAAACAGAAGATACATTTCATAATCTAATAATTTTATTTATTTATGTATCTATGTATGTATGTGAATTGTTTTTAACCGTTCAGGTTATGGCCGAATAGACGAAATGAACACACGACCAACACCAACAAGTCCCTGCAGTGCATCTGTATATGTATTTTAAAAGTTATCTACTCACATGCAGGCATTTATCACAAATTTATCTAAAAGAAATAGGAAAGAATTGCTTTTACTAAAATTGCACATCAGCTGTTTTTCGGCAGGTTTAAGAAAACAATTTTGTTGCAGTTATTTGTAAATTGTTGCCAACAAATTTTTGTAGGTGGCACTGGGACTGGCTCTCTTTATATTTTTATAAATTTTTTTTTTTAATTTTTGTAGTTGCTTTTACTTGCAATATTTAAGAAACATACATACATATGTATAATATCTATGTATGTATGTATGTATGTGTGTATGTATGTATGTGTTAAAAGTATCTTTATATGTATTTGTTAAATTATCAGAGATACTATTTGAAGGTACAAAAGTGAATATACAATGAATTTTTGCACGTATGCAATCAATATTATCAGCAATCTGTATGTATCTACTTTCTTTTATAAACAAAAATGTGTAGAAATTAAAAGAACTGTTGTTGTCGGAGCAAATATTCTGATGCAATGGAAATTTATTTAAAATGGTTTTATAGACATATGTACATACATAATGAACATACATATATTCTGAACATTTCAAATGAAACACACATCCACATATTATTCATTCCGTTAATGAGCTGATTTAATTTTTCTGGTACTGGGAATTTTGGAAATTTGTTTTATTTTCAAAACTTTTCACTTTAAATGTGTTTGTATTTTTATTATTATTATTTTTTTTAGAGAAGTAACACTCAGCAAAGCTTGTCAAGTAATACGTGTTACCTTCTATTAGAAAGGGATAGTAATAGTGATGACAGGTGGTGTAGGTATGTACATACATATGTACAGGGGAAAGCTTCACTATTTTGCAAATCTGCTATTGCACGTTGTTTGTTTAAAGCAGTGTTGTCTCGCTTCTGCTGTCAAGAATATGTACATATTCAATTTTAAAGCTGTACTTTAGTAGCCATTTTAAGTAATAAAAAGTAAAAATGCATAGTGACCCGTGACATGCCTTCGCCACTGAAACCTCCCGACAACAATAGATACAAGCGCACACTAACTAACATAAGACAAAATGCGAAGTGTTTTTAGAACTACGCTTTTGTATTCAACGTACTAACTATCTACTTCAAATGTATAAAAATATGCAGTGTAATCGGGATAGAGTCAACTAATTCGTGCAAAGCTCTATTCAAAAAGTTCACTGTATGGAGTCTTTTATTCTTTTTATTCAAATAACCAAGATTTATCAAATATATGTATATACATACAAGTATATATTTATATACATATACATATGTACATACATATATTTCGTCACAGAAAATACATTTTAAAAATTTTATACCTGAAGCAGAAAAGAACTTGTTAAATATTAAAAATATATTGACAATTATCACAAAATTTTTAATATAAGTAAAAAAATTATCAACAAATTTATTTTTAAAAAAATATAAATTTTGCGAGGTGACTTATATCGACTTAAGAGACCAGAACTAGTGCTTCTTGGATTTTCTATGACGATATATATCAATACCTGTAAATCTTGTAATACATATATACATATATATATATATATATCAAATAATACAGCCATATATTATTATTTACATATATATCAAATTTATAACGAAAGAAAAAATATTTAAGGGTTTCTTTTTTGCACAAGAGTTTTTTTTCTTTTTGTACCCCTAAGTTGTGGAATTTATGCAAATCTAAAATATATTCGTAATTATTTGTAATTATCCAAAAATATTAGATTTATTTTAATTCAGTTTTGCAAATTACAGTGAACTCGCGATAATATGACCTAATTGAAACATAGCCAGTTCACTTTTAGTTCAATAAAAATAGGAGTTTCTTATGTTAAATTTTTTATTTATTGGGAGTATTCACAAGCTAGTTATAAAGTGATATGTTTATGTCATAATTTCTTGTGCTATTTGAAAAAATTAATTCAGCTGATAAGGAAAAAAACACTTTTTAATGTTTAATATCAAAATAGTAAAAGCAAGTGAAGAAACTAAACTAATTAGACTTTTTAATATGTAAATAAGACCTTACATATAAATCATGGAAGAATTCTATTTTTAATTAAAAATATGAAATTGTTGTTTTGGCACATACAATTGTTGATACAAATATAATCGAAAGCAGCTGTTGCCAGTGATATGAGATGAATAATTTTTGAAGGCGGTTAGTGGACAAACGTTGTAGTGCGGTAGCCAGATAATTTACACAAACAAAATTTGGTCACTTACATATATATTTTTAGATGTTGTGGTTTTTTTTCCGTAATGTAATTTAATGTAAAGTTATATGTGAGCAATGTGAGCAATTTTTAAACAATATTACAATCTATATCATTTATATAAGATATTATCGACGGCGGGGCCGTAGAATTTCAGGGTACGACTCAGATTTCTACTGTTATTTTATAAACCTACTTCGAAAAGTTTTATTATTTAGGGCTTATTTCTGATTTAAGAAAGAACGCTTTCATTCGCATTCTATGAGAAAGAACATTGATTTCGATTTCTCTACACACTTTCTATGCGAACAGTGACTCGATCTAGAACTCGAATGAAAACGTAAGTGGTTTCATATAAAATCCGATTTCTCTGTTAAGAACGTGTGAGAATGAAATGTCAAAATCACTCACTTTTGGTTTTGCTTTCGTAAGAGAATTTACATATGAGTATACATACTTGTAAATAAAAAAAGAAGAATAAAAAATCTAAGTACAATAAAAAAGTATTTACAAATGGATAACAAGTGGTAAGTATAAACTATTCATATGATATACATATGAATGTATGTATTTAACAATTGTTTTTTCAGTTTAAAGAAGTCAACAATGCAGCAACTGAAACACTTTTATAAAATTAAAACAAAAAACACAAAATTTACAAATATTTTTTTAAATTTTCTCACCCTTTTATTTATTGATACTTTCCACCAGCTGATCACACTTACACGCAGTTGTATTAGCTTTAGAATAACTTCGTAGTATTTTTTAATACTTTTAACAGAAATATAATAATTTATGATCTGGCATTGCTTCTACTTATTAAAACGTAAGATACCAAAATTGACATACGTAACTTACTGCGAAAGAAAGTGAGTGCCAATGAGAAATCCAAATTGATTCGAATTCGAGCGAGTGCTTTTCGTTCGCTTAAGTTATCTTTCTTAGCTCAGAAATAGGCTGTTAATAACTTTTTTGCTTGAAGCATGACAACAATTTGTTTAAACTATTTTAAAATATTAAAACATTATGACAATATGACTTAATAACAGACAGACATTGTGAATCCCCCAGTAGTTTATTGGATTAAAAAAAAAAAACAATTTATCTTCGAAAAACTTAAAGTTATTATTTGTGGAAAAACGTGCAACTTCCTGTTGCTTTTTCTTTAGTGTATATGGATACATTTATTATAAGAAATTTTGATTGACAGCTGAACACAATTTAAAAAGAAACACCTAGGAAAATTCCCAAATTACTATGCAGTTGAATCACAATTTAATCATACAAAAACAAGCCGTTGAGCTCTGCACAAGTTCACATTTTAGAGTAGTCAATGGAAAGAAAAAGTGTTCATATTTGTGGTATTCATATTATCGCGAGTCCACTGTACATTAAAGTGCTGAGGCATATGTAGACACAAATATGTACAAATCTGTATGTATTTATTTTAACATACATACATATGTATACTGGTTCACATTCTCATTTTTGCGGATATACATTAATATGTATGCCTGTATGTATGTATAGATGTACATTAATCTTAATTTTAATTTAAAAAAATTGTTTTGTCAAATGAAAATAATGAAAAAAAAAAACATGGCAGACAAAAAAGCGACAATAGACAACGCAAATCAAATAAAGAATAAACAAATAAATTCACACATGATGCAAGTGCACATCACAAAAACTTTAAAGGGGAAAACAACAATTGCTTTTAATGAATTATAGCAACAACTACAGCAATGCAATGATGAATGCGACTAATACAATACAAAAATGAAAATGAAAACAAGTAACATACCTACATATCTACTCATTTTATATCATTTTCTTCTCAAATGCTCCCACACACCCACTTTAATTGTACAAATTGTTATGCAAATGCTCATTTAGACATACATACACATGTATGAAGGGATATGTGTAGTTGAACATACACGTTTGCGCAAACGGACAGTCAATTTGAATAAAAACTTCCGTTATTTGCCTTTAAATTTCCCACTTACATACATACATACATACATACATACATATACCTATTGTTTTGTTTTCAACTATTACTTTCCGTTTCAAAAAATATAAATGAACTGTAAATGTATTGGAGAGGTTAGTCAATCAATACACATGTAACTATTGTACAACTGCAAATGGTAATGTGCAATAAGAGAGACAAGAGATTGTTTATTTTTATAGAATTAAGGAAAAGCTTTTTTATATAACCTATTAGAAATCATGGTGTTGCCACACTTTATTAAAATGCGACAAAAAGAAATTCCTAAAACAAAAATGTTAACATTAATTTTAGGTGATGATGAGATTCACACTGCGGGAGGTGCATACCAAAAATATATTTATATATAGTACATACACACTATGTATAATTGATACGCCTTGTACATATATACCTATTTAACAATAATATAAAACCTAACGTATTATTGTTAATGTGTTAAAAACATGAATATGAAAATATTGAAACAGCAATTCCTAATGGAGAAATAAAACGTTTCAATTAACTCGTTATAAAAATTTATATAGAAGTTCGCAATTACAAAATTTTACTGTATAGGTGTATATGTACATACATAAATATGTATGTATGTATATGCACACATATTTATTTACAAATATATTATACACATGTATATATATATATATATATATGTAATTATAATCAAGCCTAACAACTTTATTTACTACATTGTTTTTTTTATACAATAATTAAATCATTTATTTACTTGTTATTTTTTCAGTTTAATTCATCAATCACCAGTTTTTGTTCTGTTTTTAAATTTAAATACTTTTGGAAATGTTTATATACATATGTATATGAATATTTTATCGGTTTGCAATTTATGTGCGTTATAACTTTTAAAAATTTTATAAAATAATAAGTGAATTTATTTTAAGAATATCTTTTCATATATATGATTCTAATTTCAAAATTGTGGTTTTTCCAAAAAAAAAAAAATATATATAATGTATTATTACATATTTTATGATATTCTCATAAAGTATTTTTTATGAAAGCAAACTCAATAATTGATATAAAAAATATTTAAACTCATGGATTGATTTTTGGTTTTATATTCGGTATTCAACTTTTAATTCTCGATTCATTATTTTAATTTGAACATAAGAATTTTGGATTTGTAGTCAGAAATCAGGAAAAATCCACTGATGAGCTAACTGAGCATTAGCGAAGTATTACTATACGGATATGCTTTCCTCCTCAATTATTGAGTTTGCTTTATAAAAAATACTTTATGAGAATACATTTCATATATTTTTTTTCGGGATAAAGCACCATTTTGAAATTAGAATTTTATAAAATTTTTCAATGTGGCCATCTTTTTCGAAGGATTTCTTTTAAAGCCATACACAATAACAATGAAGGAGGCTTTGTAGTTAGAACATTTGCTATAAATCATTCTCTTAAATTGTCATATGTTCATATTGCATAGTATTTGGTGGGTGATTTCCTCTCAGCTATGTGTGTGTTTTGCTATAGTGTTGCCAGCAAAATGTTACCTCTTTTTTCCATATTATTTTTGTTTTCTGATTTTCTTAAGTTTTGAAATCTGTATGTATGTCTTGAATGTTCTTTACACTTTAGTAATTTCCAATAAAAAATTTTTAACGCTTACAAAATTAAAATAAACAATTATTTCTTAATTTAATTTGTAATGAGTCGAACTTCTAAGCCAATATATAACTACAATCCTTCATCTAATTTGATATAAAAACAAAGAACAATAAAATTGCAAGAAACATACATACAGACAGACACACATACATACATATGTAAGGTTAAAAAATTTTTAGTTTTTCCTATGGCAATCGCAGAACCTTGTGGTGAGGACTAGGACTGGAGCCAAATTTCAGCATTCGATATCGAACGAAATTTCTATTAGTTTTAATAAAATTTTGTTTGATTGTTGTAATTTGGTCCCTGATTAGATCCACAGTACTACAGAGTATTAGCAGGAGCATTCGAAACAGAAACACAAAACTCGTACAAAAATATTACACACACATACAGGGGGCTGTGCATATTGACAGACACTAAGTTGAACGTTTATAGAACTTTTTTAACGATATAAATTGTTTTTGCTATTCTATTTTTTTCATGCAAATATAGTTCTCATTTAGCATGAGCTTTCCGTAATGCTTTTTATATGTTTTTTGTATATGCTTAAGTCATATTAGTGTAGGTGAATAAAATTGTTTTTGGGCATGTATGCGAGCAGCACTTTCCAAGTAAATTTTTTAAAAACGAAGTGTAGCAGTAACGTCAAGCAAACGTTAAGATCATTGTAACGTTGAACGTTGAATTCTGCGGTTGCAAAAAAAGTTCTCTAAAGGTGAGCCAAGAACATTTTTTTTTCTATACAGTTAAATCAAGAAATTTAAATATTGAAAAAAATTACTACAAGATTTAAGAAATACTTGCAATTAAATGGCAACAATTTATATAGAGAAAAAGACTGTGGTTGTCTAACGAGTTGTGTTAAAAAAATGCTTTTATATATTTTTTTGGGAAAATAAAGCAGTGTTACTTACTATGTGTGCATGTTTAAAAAATACTAAAGTAAAGGAAAAATTAATAATTATATAATTTCTATGTTTTTGTTGTAGAAATTAAATTTTTTTTAAACTTTGTTGTCATGCAGAAATTGAAACCGGTTCCCGGCTTGTGAAAACAAGTTAAGATTTAGAAAAAAAAAACTGTTGTGATGTGTTTGAAACTGAGTTTTGTTGGGTGATGGTGATTCATCGAATAAACTTCTTAAGACTTGTTTATACCAACATACCTACTATGTATTTCTAAAGAAAAATAAATAAATAAACCCTCTGTGCAGCAGATTTGCGGTTTGTAACAAATGTGCATATGCATATGCACATGCCTACATACATACTTTTTTTAATTACATACTGTACCTATTTATATGTATATATCTTCTTGTACAGATTTAGGAACTTAAAAAGTGCTATTTTTTTAATGTTTTAAATATGCATATGTACATATGTAAATTATTTCAATATATTTTTTATATGCCTTGGAAAAAATTATTCAGGATTTAGTGCTGTTACATAACTGTTCGTACATGTTACATACACATTCATTCGTACAAACAACAATGTTGCATACTCATATATGTAGATGTATTTAAAAAATTAATTAATTCCAACGTTGTTTGTTCTAAAAGCTCTATTTCCTTTTCTTGAATAATTTTTTTTCGTTACATATGTACATACGTAGTTACATATCGTTACTTTAATATAGAAAGACCCTAAGGGTAATAAATCGATTTGAAGGAAAAATATGAATATTTGGACATTAATTAATACTACAATAAAGATTTGATGAGAACAACTTGTGTGCTCCGACTGATCATTGATCAACCAATTTAACCCTTAAATACCCGAAGTAACCGATTTTCCCACCCAAAAAAAAGAACTGGTATTATTTCAAAATGTAAATAAAAAATAACGGGGTTATTTTATTCTTTTTTTTTCCAAGGTTATTGTTAAAAAAAACTGGTTCTATCTTAAAAGATACACTGTACATTTACCCAGTAATTAAGATTCCTATACAGATACATATACATACCAAAAGATATTTTTTTAACTACCTATTTTATTAAAATAATTTATTTTAAAAAGTTAACAGTTTTTAAAATACACTGAAAATTACAAATAAAAAATACTGAAAAAAATAAATCAACATAAAAAAATAACTACCGTATTCATAAAATATTTTTTGATTTATAAAAGGTATATTGATTAAATTTTGTAAGGAAATTTGTCTAATAAACCTTTTATAAATAAAAAAGAATTTATAAATACAGCAGTAAATATGTAGATACATACAATAAAATATAAATGAAAACAAACAAAAACGCAGCACAAATAGTATGCATAACGAAAATTAAGAATTTGCGTGGAGTGCACAACGTATCTTTAATGATTAATGGAAGTTAAACCAATTTATTTTACTAAAAGAACATTTGGAAAACATTTAGATTTTTTTTTAATCAAAAACTTTTAATGGTTTTTAAGAAATTACACTAAAAAAAATTATAGTAATTAAATAAAAAAATTTTCTTTGACTTGTCAATTTTGTTTTTTTCTGTTGCAGAGATATGTGCATCATATTTTTTTTTCTGTATAACCATAATGTTGTGAACAAAATAAAACCAGATTTCAAAAAATCGGATCAAAACTGTGTTCGCAGGAATTTTTTAAATTGTTGTACCTTTAAAGATACAGCAGACATTTAAGGGATAATAAAAAATCTGCGTAAAAAATAATAGCGAGTACAAAACTGAAATTGTTAAGAATTTTTTCTCTCTCTTGCATATTAAGAAAAACATTAGTAACGATATGTATTACGTATGTACAGGAAAATTGCTAAAACTTAACTGCAATACTTTTGCCACCATTAATTTTATAAAAAATAATTCTTGTCAAAATTCTACGTTACAATTTTCATAAAATTTATAAATGGAGTTACATTACGTAAATAGGTAATTGTCTTCTTAATTTTCAATAACCATATACTTAGGTGGTCCGGTAGTGGAGTGTGATAGTTTATCAGTTGAGGGTTCTAATTTCAATTCCTAGCAGACTCTCTGGTCTGTATCACCTCAACACGTGAAAGTTTTTTAAATCTTTTTCTATTTTTGTAAATTTTTTAAGCATGAAGCAAATTACGGCATCGATATCCATTGGAATTTCTTTTAAAATTAAATAACAATAAATACTACATACTTGGTACATACATATATAGAGAGGATCGATTGGCAAAATGTATCTCATGTTTTTCCATAAGAGGACACTCAGCGTGGTCGAAAATTTTGTACCTATTAAAATCGAGGTTACAAATTAAATCAACAACAAATCCCGATAATTTGATTACTTTTTGTGTGATATCTAAGAAAGTAAAATTGATAGAAAGCTGCTGATTAGTGTAAACAAAGCGTCTTGTCAAGAATCCTTTACGATTAAATTACTAAGAAATTTTTTTATCTCGACTTACGATCTTTTGTCAAATGTCCACAGTTGTCATATATAGATATGTATTGTTCCACAAATATGTATGTATGTATGAATATGTTCTTGTGCATATGTATTGTATAATAAATTATTTTAATATTTGCCCTAAATTTCATGCAGAATTTCTTTATTCACAACAGAAATTTGAACGAAAAATACATGTTCACTTGTTTCTTTGAAATCACCCCAATAGTTTCTTAAAATAGACACCATTTCTACAGCTAAAGGCATACCGGCCGGTAAAATATTTGACAAGAAAATAAGATGTGCAATTTTCCCCTCAAAAACTAAATAAATAGACACTTTTATGTACATATGTACCTACATAAATATATATAAGTAATGGAGGCGTGTTTCCTATTAATTGTATACCTAGATAGATTAAAAGAATATTTTCAAATGTATTTTACATGCATGACCCGTGTCGTCTGCATTTTTTATTACTCATGATTAGCAGAGTTAATTATTCAATTGAGTTTTATTAAAAAACGTCTCTAATTTCGTGCCTTGTTGAGTACTGTTATATAGTGTGTCTAGCGCTAGAGCTATTTTATTTTTTGCTTAAGTGTATGAATTTATTTATCTATTTAAATAAAATGAGTTAAAGTTTGCAAAAAATTTTATTTTTACATTAGATGTAGATCAAACACACAGATGCAGTGCAATGGCGATAACGTGAACTAATTGAAACCAGCGGTGTTCACGTTTGTGAATTGTTCACCTTTTCGAATACTAGAAGAGAAGAACAAATGTTACATATAACTTTTTTTTCCTCTCTTGAAACGCACTAGTTTTTAGTGATCAAGTTAGGGAAGTGACTTGTAAAAAAAAATTTTGTGCTTCATTTAGAAGAGAAAAAAATAACGGAATATTTTTTCGTATTCTATTTATAGATAATAATAAATATATAAACTTAATAATGCGCGAAGTTTATCGTATGTTACACTTTTTTCGAAATCGACTTTTTTATGCAAAAAGGTTCTAAATCCATTAATTCATCTGCAGATAAAGTATTATAGCGATGATTGTTATAGTTACATTTTATCGTATGTGACAGTTACTGCTGTCAGGCAAATAAAAAAAAGACGAATAAAAACGTTCTCCTGTGAAATTTAGTTTTTGTAACATGCGATAATTTTGCGCACAGGGCTCGATATTGTTCCATTCTACTAGGGTTTGGCAGTGTGAGCTACAATTTTTTTTCTTTGACTTTAATTGTTGCTTAGTAATTATCACATATAATTTTTGACTGTCTGTATGTTTTCGATCGTTAGCCCATTTTAATTAATTACATATGTTAAAATTATGTTCGAATTAAAGCACTATCTTACAATATAAAAACCAAAATATTTACATATTTAAAAAATTTACATATTTATAAACATGGGATTTCGGGAACTAGCGAACCCTGAATTTGAACGTTGTAAATTTTTTTCATTATAGCGCTTTCAAAATTTGTTCATCTATTAGAATATTCAATACATGAATTTTTTTCTTTAGAATTGGTAATTTTATATGAACTACAATTCTTACAATGAATGAATATTAAATGTGTATTACGTTCATAATCCTTTTTTTTTTGATAATACAAAGTAACTGTCAAATTGATAAATCAACTATGAACTTAATACACAATTAAATATTCATATATTAAAAAAATATATTTCACATTAAGCGGTGTTCACGTTATCGCGAGGGTACTGTAATGCACATATAGTGTGATATATAAATGTGTATCCACAATTGTATCTACATACATATATGTATGTTTGTTGTTTTGATACTCGTAAGTATATTTTTACCATGCGGTTGCTAAATTGGTGTTTGTTTTAATTCTTGAAGAACTAACATATGTATGTATGTATGTACATAACTGCGTAGTCGAATAGCTTTTTCTGTTTATTTCGCTTATTAATGACATTTTTTCTTGGTACGCGGCGAAAACAAAACATTTCGCACTGTTTCTGAATGAACATTAATATTGTGGTAATTTTTCAAAGTGTTTCGAATTTCCACGGCTTTCGGATTTTTACTAACAATACTTTTTATAAATCGCTCAACTCGTGGGAATATTTTGGGTGGCCATACAGTTTTTGACTTGCTTGGTATGGATTGAGACTCAGAAAAATTTTGTATTACAGTCAGCACTGTAGAGTTGGAACGTCCAATAATTCTAGCAATTGAATCCAAGGAATTCCCATCTTTCCTCAATTTCAAAATATGTTCAATCATTTCGATACAAATGTCCTTTGTTTCCTCACCCATTTTAACAAAAAATTTGTCCTAAAATTACTGCACTCTTAAGAGTTTGCTTAATAATTAACCTTTTAAACATTCCGTATATTATTTTTTCTTTAAATCGATACGTAATTCTAAAACGTACCTCTTTCTATTTGACATCGTACGTATGTATAATTATCTGTGCTGCCAGATTAAGTTTTAAGTGCAAAAGTACAATAAGTAGTTTGTTTTTGGCAGTGCGTCGATGACTTGCTTGCAAGCAAAAATATCGATCATAAATCCAAGGTATTCTTAAACTCCCAATTTTAAAGGAAAGTACCTACTATTGGCTGTGTGACTGTATGTATGTATGTATGTACCTATATAATTTAAAGCATTTTAGGTTTTGTAAAGTAATACTAAATAAAAAATATGCTGATGGCCGCGTTTTTTCATCATACCAACGTTTACTTTGAAGAAGTGTTTATTGTTTTGTTTAGCATACATATGTACATACATACATACATACATACATACATACATACATACATACATACATACATACATACATACATACATACATATTTACTGGCGTACAAAAAAATATAATTGTTACGAAAAATTCCAACGAAATGCGAAATAAAACTGTTACGCAATATTAATTGAATTAAAAACGAAAAAACACAGTATATTTATATGGATGTATGTATGCACGCACATAAACATTTATAAAGTCTAAAATGAATTTAATGACAATTATTCTGCGTATAACATAAACAAAAAAACATCATGGGAATAACAGTTTGACGCCAAAGAAGCAAAAAAAATAATTTGTATACATATAAATAAACAAATTAAGTTATGTAGAGGAATTCTCTTTTATTTAAGAGAAAATTGTTTAAAATGGGTTTTTTTGTTGGGTTGGTTTGAAAATTAGCGAGGCAATCACTGGAAAAAGCTTCAACAAAATAGAGAATTATAGCAGAATAGCTTTTGCCAAAATATTACAAGCAAAGCGACTTTAACTAGGTGGTGACATCGATGGAATCATGCTATAATTGTGGTTTTTTTTGGTACATATTAACCTTGTCGTTAGCGTGGTACTACAGCGACTTGCACAATTTAAAAATCTCAACGGTTTTTACTTATTATCATTGAAATACATACCTTTACAATTAAATAAATGTTCTCCTTGTTGTAATATTTGCTTGTATAATAATTTCACCATTAAAATAAAAATGAATGGAAAACGTTATTATACTGCAGCATGAGCAAGCAGTTTAAGATTGAATTGTTTTTATCTAAATTGTCTAAAAATATTATTAATTTAGAACAAGTAACCAAGTGAATAGTGCTCGGATAGTCTAGTGCACAGTGCACATTTTGCAGATTCTAGGTTTGATTGCTAGCAAATACTTTAGTCTATTTCACTACACCGCGTACAAGTTTCTTCACAACAGATACAATTGGACCATAATAAAGTGGGCTGGAACCTTTATATTCAGCAATCTGCAGAACTAACGTAACGTAACCAAGTGAAGGTGAATGTGGTATATTTCGCGAAAAGTGGAATGGTACAAATCTCATGGTTAGAAAAGGAAAAAAGTTGGCAAAGTAACATGTTTACTCTTTGGCTCTGTTGGTATCGAAGTTAAAGAGCAACGTGTGAAAGCGGTGGTCACTGCTCTGAATGGCAAGAACATCGATGTATTAATCGCCATTGGTCGCGAGAAGTTGTCTTCTAGCCCGTTCGTGGTGCTATTGCTGTCGGTGCTGCTCAAGCAGCATGTGCTGATGCTTGTCGCAAGAAAATAAAAGCCAAAAAAGAAGTAAAGAAAATGTAAGAATCTGAAAATTATGATATGGGTTTCGCTCTCTTTGACTTAACCAGAAACTTCTTATCAGGTTGCCATTGTAGCACTTTTAGTTCTAGATCGAGCACTTTTTTAGAATTATTTATTGCCACAACCTTCGAAAATTTTTACATTTTCAATAGATAACACGTTGAAGGAAATCGAGGATACAATAATTTATATTTGCGCTAAGGAAATAGAAACGATTTAAAGTCGGTAGAGCTGTATAACAGAACAGATAAGGGATGCGAGAAAAAATACAACCGAATTTTAGACTCAAGTTCACAATTTTATGGATTGCAACAGATTGAAACTGCATTAACTTTAGGTGCCTAAATTATAGTGCTTTTTATGGGTCAAATACGGATTGCATGTTGAAATTATTATACAATCAATCTTTACAACAGAGAAAATTTATTTAATTGTAAACGTATGCATTTCACAATAATAAGTACAAACCAACAAGGTTTCATATGTACCAAAAAAGTACAATTGTGCCATGATTTCCATTTGTGCCCGTAAAGGGCGACTTGCTTGCAATATTCTAAAAGCTTTTGTGCTATAATTCTCTTTCTTTTTGAATTTTTTTAGAGTGATTGCATCGCTTTTTTTCAAGTATCATTAACAAACACAATTTTAACAATTTTCTCTTACATAAAACAGAATTCCTCTACATAACTTAATTTGTTTAAAAATATAAATAGGTATATTATTTTTTGCTTCTTTCGCGAGCAACTGCTATTATATTAATTAAAATATATATTTGGCTTTTCGCTTGAAAAACCATATGTTCATATAGTAGTACATCTACATACATATTTCAGAAAAATTAGTGTTTATTCAACAAAAAGGATTTTATATACAGAGAGTTTTTAAACAAAAGTAATTCTTGATTATATATACATATGTATAAAATATGATAGCATACTGTTTTACATTCCCCAAATGATAAAAATTTTACAAATATGTACAGATATTTGAAATTTAACAGTTTGTTTTTTTATAAATATTTATGTACATACATATATTAATAAAAGCCAATGTTGTAAAAGCTAACTTTTTTAACTGTAGAAAGTTTTAACACTTTTAATCTGTCTTCTGGCAACCTCTCTTCTTATTGACTATGTTTACTTGTTAAATTCGTAGGTGGCGCTGGGCAGTATAAAAAGCTTTTTGAAAGTTTCTCTTAAATTGTTTTGTGAAATATAGATACAGTGAACTCGCGATAAGTGAACTGATCAAAACAATGTTTGTTCAGCTTTGCGAGATTTTTCAATGGCAATGATTTCTCATAAAAATAGAATTTTCTTATGTTGTTTATTGGATTAAAAAAACAACCATTTAAACAATGCACTGTGTACATTAAATTCTCTTTAGTAGAAACTATTTCTATGGGTATTATCGATTCCAGAAATTCTAAACGGTATCATTTCATATATAGAAAATGTTCATTAAGCGCATGATACACTATCAAAATGTGCAGCATCAATATTTGTCATTGTGTACGAAAAATAGTCACACATATACGAATATCAAAATGGTTTTGATATTCATCAGATTATTGAAGCAGTTTGACGTAGTGTGGCAGTGTTGTTGTCAATATTCATTTTATTTCTAGTAACTTTGAGTGCAGATCGTAGTTGTGACCCTTTACAAGTAGAGAAAAAAATGTTGCAATCAAATTAATTGAAGTATATCGCTCATTAATGGCTTTTTGTGACGCGCAAGTTAGAAAATATAGTGACAAAAACAAAAAAAAGATATCATCAGTGCTTTTTTTTAAATAAATAAATAAGTATTTTGCCGACTGTAACTTCTATATGTTTGCACTTGAAAAAAACTCCAAAAAAAATTAATATTGATGAGAAATGTTGACGTAGTGTGTCAGAGGCTTCAATATACGTACATATATACTAACACAAAGACAAATATTGAAGCTGAATACTGATGTGTGTGTCACCACTATCGCGAATAAGAAGTGAAATTTTTGTTCACGTGATTTATTCATACCCCTGGAGGTAAAATTGGTATCATGAAGTTCACGTGGAATTTTTTTTACGGTTACCATTCTCAGTGAATGTAGAAAAGTGGAGAAGATTTCAAAAACCTACAAATTAATTATAAAGCAAACCAAACTACTAACAATCCAATTTAAATTTAATACAAAAATAAAACTTCGTGCGTTTAAGTGTTGAAATTGTTTTTTTTTTTAATATTCAGGGGCCAGTTAATTCGTCACCCGCATAAAAAGTATTGCATTTGAACAATAAAAAATCCTGAATGTAAGAATTAAAAAAAAGTGAAAATTAAAGAATTTAAGGAATCAAATAAATAAGAATACAGCAAAAATTTAAATAAAATGTTTAAACTTGGGGAACTATGATGTACTAGCAGTTTAAGTTAGTCCGCGTAAGCAAACTCCAAAATTGCTACCCGTTATCTATGTATACTCTAACAAAATACAATCAATTTGTCTGTTGGTTTGAATTTGAAAATATTACATTTCAACATTATTTGATTTATACAATAATTAAATAATTTGTCATTAGATGATCAAATGGTCAAAAGTATATATCTGGTTATGTTCATTTTGTTGATGTTCAACCATATAGTTTTTTGTTTCTTTATATAAATGTTTTGCTATTTAAATTGACAAATTTCACATCACTTGTTTTATCACCCAAGTCACAAAATAAATTTATAATAAACTTTTCCATTATAGAGGTTTTTTCATTCATAAATTGCAAATAATCAAAAGAGCAAATATGAACATAACAAACAGCTGATTAGAAAAAGGCAGCGCAAATTAATCACAGTATGCAGTGCAGTGTTGTATTTACGAACAGGCCCACATTTCCATGCTTCTATCATTTTATATGACTATTGAAATGCGTACAAACGTTATAATAATATAACCTTTTTAAGATTTTGAAATATTTAACAATTTGTATACATACCAAATTTTAGTTATCAAAACATTATCAAATTGTTTGCTGGGTAAAAACAAAAACAATATTTATTAGCAAAAGAAAAAGTATAAAGAATTTATGAAATTTATTTTATAATAGATCTCTTAATAAAATCGTAACCATTATTAAAGGCACTTAATTTTTTGTTTATTTATTAAGCAAGTACATACTGTAACGAATATCTAAGTTTTAAGAATGTCAACGACTTCCGCTGCTAAAGCAAAGTTTCTTCTTTTTTTTTTTGCTAATTGTGTGGTATTTTATGAGAAATATAAATTCGCAATATTCAACCATAATTATGGTTTGAATTAATAATAAAGATAAAAAAATGTCTAATTTCTCATATCAAATAAATATTTGCAAACTTACTAATCTAAAAATACCTATAACAAAGCAAATAAATACAAATGCCGCCTAGTTATTAAAAAAAATTTACTTTTTGCCAATTTTTAACTTTGCATTTCATTTCCATTTATATTTAACCGCTATTTAAAAACTAGTCTTTTTTGGTGAAAATTTAAATTGTTCTTAAATTAAAGCCAAATTACAACCCTTGTGTTTTTTTTTTGCTTCTTATAAATATTTCTTCATAGAAAAAATTTTCTTTTAGTTTTAGAACATATTTTTCATTATTTTGATTTTCTGTAAGAAGAAAAATCATCCACAATAATTATTCATCTATAAAAGTTTTTTTTAACTATTGAATTACATGTGTTACCATATTTTTATAGTGTTAAATTGCGAACATAATTTTGCAACTGAATGAGCCAATTCACACGAGAATCCTTTTTAAGCCGCACAATATTTGTCTTTCCAAAACAATACATATACATAGCTTTGTGTGTTAGTATTTTATTTATTTATTTGATTTTTGTTTTTTTTTTTCGTTTTGGTTTAGTTTTTGTTATACACAATTTCGGAACATACTTGGCCGAAGTATGACGGGATTAAATGATACGGAATTGGGAATTATTTTAGGAGGAATTTCAAGTGGCTGTAATTTAGAAGCTGCAGCATTACTGCTAGAAGACGAGAAATAAAAGAAAAGTAAATCTTGTTGGGTGAAGCCATTAGTTATTAGTTTTAAAGTTTGTTGGCGCGACCAAACTGCTTCTTTAAAATTCATGTTTATACGACGACTAAAGACTAAATACGCTCTGTATGTATTAGTTTTGTACTGCTAATGCGCGGTTGGAGCTGGTTGAAAAATTATGCAAACCAAAAACCACTCACTTCACCGAATTTGCCTACAAGGTGTCATGTTATGCCAGCATAACTGTTCTGTTGTAAATTGGCTCAATAATGATAAAAAAAATTAAAATTTAAGGGGATATCCTCAGACAGAAGATACCATTATATGGATTTCGGCTCATAGCACTTCTTTAACAATGAGCGGAATGGAACATTACATGCAGAATAGGCTTATCACTTTTAGGGTCGCAAAGAAAATATGAACAGGCTTCTGCGATAAACGCTCAGAAAAAAATGTATATAAAAACTGAAAGAATGTCTCACAGTTCGCCGCCTAATAAACGGGCCAATGAGCGGTCGGTAGGCTAGGTCTTCCCCAAACACATTCTGTTGGAGCTGTCGGGTACAGGATAGAGAAGACTGACTGACCGGTTTTGCACATGGTGCGACAAATTTTTACGGAAACATGTTCTAGACGACCTATCGGAGATATCAGAGATAGGTATACGTGACCTTATGAGATATTTCAAGCCAACATTGTGAGTATGGCATATCCATTCCCTGTATACAGTGTTGAATTCATATGTGCACGTAAACGAACTATCCAACTGCAGTTTAAGATAGAAAACATTTAATTGTACATAAATATTATTTAAGTTAAGTTGAAATGAAAATGCACATTCAAAAACTGGTCCTTCAAAAAATATATGTTTCAATTAACCATAGAATATTTCATATCCACACGAGTCAAACTATCGGCAATTAATCCATAAAATCATAATTTTTCTTTTGATAACTCACATTTAAAACTACACACATACATACATACATATGTATACGAATTCAAATTTGTATGAATTCAATAAAAACTTATTTCTGCAACGGAAGTTTTAACTTTTTTTTTTATAAAACAATTGTTAACCACTTTCGATTTGTACAGTGCTGCTGTCAAAATATTAACAAATTGCAAACAAACTGCAGTTTTCTATGCCAGTTTCATTGAAACTGTTTTAATTTATATGGAATTGTGGTGATTCCAAATTTCTTACATAATAATAATGACAGAAAGAAGTGTGTACACGTTGCTTTTGCACAATAACGTATAAATTGTGGGTCAATGAATTGAAAATGTAAATGGAATTTTTAATTAACAAAATGTTTTTTCGCTTGGAACATTTTACATGTCATAAAAATTAATTTCAATACAAAACTTTTTTTTATAGAAGTCAAAGAATTTCAATGGAATTTGAATAGAAAAATGCTCTGCAGAGATTGAGTATGTATGTACATATCCATATACATATATGTACATAGATTTATATAATTTGAATATGTACAAGGTGACCCAAATTTAATTTTCAGCTTCGTAGTTATGGGCTCGTTTTAGAGCATTTTCCATAACATCTTTTTTTTAAATACCTTTGTTAATAATAATAAGCAGAACTGCAGGTTTTGTGGTTCTGGAAATACAATAGCCTTTCATCAACGCTAATTGCACCCCATTAGGTAGGTGTACATTACATCTGGAAATATCATTGGGCTTTAATTCTTCGAAAATGAAGATGGAAGTGCTGTAAGCGTAATTGGCGAGTGAGCGGTATCGATTTATGATTGAAAATTTTTTGCGTCATGTTCTTGAAAACAGACCTGAGATGTGATTTCAGCAGGATGAAGCCACTGCCAGAGACGCAATGGCACATTCCAGAAATTCGGAAATTAATTGCAAGATTTATAGAACTCGACTAGTTTCTTTAGGGTGTTTGAAGTAACGAGTATATGTGAACAAGCCCAAGATAGTCGTTGAACTCAAGGCCAACATTGATGCAGGAAATTGAGGGCTACAGGCACAAATTTTGAAATATGTTATGGAAAATACTCCCGAACGAGCCTACAATTGGGAAACTGAAAACGGTGGTCATTTAAATGACATTATTTTCCATACTTAATGTAAAAGAATTTCTATTTTATAATCTGAAAAAAAAAACGAAAATAAATGTTTATAACCGCAAAAGTTATTACAATTTTAATACCCACGGTGAGACCAGCACTCAGGAGATGACTCCTACACATGCGAAGCATTGTGCTGGAACTATAGGAAAGGGATAGTAGGAGAAACGACAGGAGGTGAAGCTTAATTAATTATTTTACAGCTCTGCTTCGCACGTTCTCTGTTTTTACACTCATAGCAGAGCTGAAGCTTCGGTTTAGTGGCCATTGTTATTATTATTTTACTTCGACGGTGCTACTCAATAGCGACGAAGAAGGGCGTTCTGATGTGATTGTGGATTGCTATCAGCTGAAGCCGATATTGTTCAGTGACTTTTGGCTCACACAGTATTTCCACTGTTTGTCGGAACCATATCCAAAGTAGATATATGTATGTGAGAAAATCAAATTTCTCTTGCTTTCATGTTCAGCAACACTCAGATCAGTAGAGACACCAGACATTGTCTCTGAAGGCACTAACTCACGCTCACAAGCATACCAAATTGGAAAAAAATTATTTTGAAACTTATGTACGTTTCAGTACATATGTACATAGGTCGGAGGTAAACTACACCAAGCCACATGTTAGAAATATAACAAGAGACCGCAAAAACATGTTCTGGAAATCAGGAAATGTTCACGTAACACTTCCAATATTGCATATCCACTACCCGGTGGCGTATTTGAACTAGATTTTCATCATCAATGAATCAATGTCAAGTCGTAATTCCTTGAAATGAAAACTTCATTGATGAATTCAAATAAAAATAAAATAAAAGGGTTAAAAGGGGTTACGCATGAAAACGTCGTTGTCTTCTCACCATACTAAAGAAAGTTGAAACTTCGCGACATTGCCTGTTATCAACAAGTTGCGCACGAGTTAGTTACGAGTCTCCTAGTCAATGACACATGACTTAAAAATTCCCTAGTGGATCTAGAATCTGTCACTAATACGTAGACCCCTATTTTTCCACTCACGCCCAATCACACGACTGAAAACTGAAACGACTCACGGTAATGCACTTGCTTGTGCGATCATTTCGTAATAATCATGTATGAATACAAGCAAGTGAGAAGAAATTTTATTATCAGCAAAAAAAGTCTGATAAACTCAACGAACACACACAAATTAGGCGCTACGGCAATTCTAATGGATATAAGAAGGAATGTCCTTTACTGATTTTTTTTTTTATTTAAAAGCAATTAAAAATATACATACATACATATATCGACTACAATTGTTTATGTGTAGTTTAAACTTTAAAATAAATATTTGAATCATGCAAAATGATTTGTTTACCGTAGATATTGTTTTTCATCTACTGCAAAAAAGTATCTAGAAAAAAAGAATTACTTTAATATTTTCTTGGAATCTTAATATCTTCAATTTCACGTTGTTTACTCAGTTAAACAAATAAAAACAATAAAGGAAATGAGAGATGGAATTAAAGTTGGAAAGAGAGACAGACTTCCAGTTTTATCTTCGATAGAATTAATTGGTAACATTGCTGAAAAATTAAAGTCTACAATTTTTTTTTTACACAAAAAATATAACGTTATTTTTTATACCATAGAAATTGTGGGTTTTTAAAGGCTGCCGCAGAGCCAGTGAAATAGAGAGAGAGAGAGAGAGAGTAAAGAAAAATTTTATTCAACCGATGGCTGGTGTTTAGACTTCAGTTAACGTGTGTTTAATTGTTAATCGAATATTATAAGTTGGCATTAACGGTTCGCGTGTTGCAATTTTGTTTTTCTTAAAACAAAAAATAAAAAAATAGTAGAAATGTTTAAAAGTTTAAACATTTGCACGAGATTTAATTTTGAATAGCTATTAATATAAAATACAAAGTATTCAAGTTTAAATGAAAATAATAACAAATGGAAAAAGGAAAAATTAAACAATTCAATAAATTTCAAGTTACAAATAAAAGAAAATATAATAATTTTGGAAAAATAAACTTTTAATAAATAAAAATAAAAGCTTAATAAAAAGTGAAAGTTGTTCAAATCAAACATAACAAAAGAAAATTAAAATTGGGCACAATATTAATTCGTTCTTGCTATTTATATGCACATACTTATGTACATGTGTACATAGTACATGCATAATCGTAGTACATACAATATCGATATAAAGCATACATGCATACATACATTAATGTAACGCATGTGGTGTAGAAATAGTTTTAACATTTTAACCGTTATGCCAACAATACCTATTTATATACACTATATTAACCGTTATTATAATGCAAAAGAAAAGTTTTGCAATTGCTCTCACTCTCTCGTTTTTTTCTTACTATACTAGTCCTTGGCTTTTTGTATAGAAAATCACGTGAAATTAACAGCGAAGTGAAATAGGACTTCAAAAAGTCAATTTATTTGTCAATTTATGCAACACGTTTGTCATTAATTTGCATGTTGTAATTTTCTATTTCTTTTATTTATAGTTTGATTTGTGTTGTTCCTTTGTTTTATGTAAATTTTAATTTTTATACAACGAAATTATAGCTTCTCTATAAAATATGAATATATTTTTTTGCTACTAAAAATCGATTTTATAATTAAATACCTACATTTTGTTATTAATATTTAATAACATATGATAGCAACAATTCACGCAATTTTCTATTTAAAGAAAGATTAGTGCCATTGCAATACTGTAGTATATCTATACATATTTTATATTATATGACGGAATGTCTTTAGTAAAATATTGCTAATCTTAAAAACGGTATATAAATTAACCATATTTACTTTCGGTTAGTTTTTTTTTTAACTCTGTACAATAAATTTTAAAAAATAATTATAAAATTCTCAAGTTCTTTATTCCTTAACTGTCGTTAGTTCAGATATCTACATAGTATGTACTTAGAGCTGTGTAGAACAATTTTAGATAGTCTAAATTGATAAACTAGAAATAAGATTACATGCCGATTTTCTGCCATAAAAACTCGTTTAAGTCTATAAAAAAATTTTTAATATTTTTTTTATTGTCTAGCGATAAAGCATTTATGGCAGTATTATTAAATATATGTGTGTATATTAAATATGAACTAAAAAATAAAAGCTAAGAAGAAATGGTTTAAAATGTTAGTGAAATAATTTGCGCTTTCGTATGTTTCGCTTAAATTAGCCAATATCACTCGTGGTCACCATTAGCTACATATGTGCTTCAATGATATGATCGATACCGATAAGAAGAAGCTCAGCAAGAGTGAAAGTGCGCGTTCTTAATGTTGCGGCATTAGAAGAAACAAAGAAAACAATTTCAAAATTTCGAATACTTTTTCTCATATGACATTATTTGGAGTGTATATTAATATTATGTGCTTTTGCCATTAATATTATTTGCATTCACCTGCGTGCATATAAAATATAATATAAAACGCTGTCTCTCATGGACGTGAAGTAAAAATTGCTTGGTTTTTCTGTTCATAAGCTCAATATGAAATCTATATAAAAATTAATGTTTGTTTGAAATCTAAGGCTTCCTAAATCTGTGAACCAAACTTGATTAAATTTCCATCGTATGTTACTGGTGGTCTGCATGGACCGGTGTACATACCTACAGGGTGGCGCAGAATGAGCTATATGGTTTAAATGGTTTATAACTTTTTTTATTTATGCGATTATTATAATTTTTTTTTAAATGCAGTATATTATTGGGGAATTTCATTGCGAATAATGGTTTTTAGTTGGAGTATGGTTCCTGGTTTGTTAACAACGTACACTCTTTCTTTCAAATATCCCCAAAGAAAACTGTCAGGAGCTATTAAATCTGGTGAATCCCTTTGCCGAATACGTCCCTTAACAAAGCCATTGAGGCACCTGCAGTATGTGCTGTGTTCGATCGTGTAATGATTCATAATTAATTCCCCAAGTCTTCTTCACAAAATGCCGAAAAAAAAACAAAGAAAAAATAATAATTCAAAAAGTTATAAAGAATTCAAACCATATAGCTCATTCTGCGCCACCCTGTACATACATATATTTAAAATGCACTTGTCATCAGAAATACAAAATATACATTTAATACAGTGAATATTTCAAGTGGCAACGTACCTCCATCCCAAAGACAAAATTACATTATTTGGCCAAGTCTAATTTACGGACGCTTCACCAAATGGAAACAAAATTAGATACTTTTACATTAAAATGTAACCAAAATGCACTGTTAAGTTTAATTTTTATTGAACAGATAGTGCAATAATATTAAAAATGGCGGCTTTGCTAACAAAAGGTTCTTTGAATGATCGGCCTTTGGCGGGGCGCAAGAATTTTCTCCTCTATGGTATAACGAACAACGGCTTCGCTAACAAAAGCTTAAATGAAAAAAAATTTTTTTAATTTCACAAACTTATCGCCGGTCCTTAATACGTTTTTTTAAGAATTTTTAAATAATATACATGGAGAGATATCTTTACAATGACAGACCTGTGTTAAAATCAGCCGTCCCGCAGCTAGTTGAACCAGTTCATTTGCAATAGAACTCATGCATTAACTATTTCTTTTGAATGTGCTTTTTTTGCTGGGTATGTACGTTCAGAAATATAGTGGAAAATATCATTTCTATGTGAAATCTTCGGAGATCGAAAACTATGCGTTGCCGGGATGTTTTGCACTTTATAGTTTCTTTTTATTTTTCAATTTTCTATTGTTTCATCTAATTTTTTTTCCATTTGGTGAAGCTTCCGTAAACTAGATTTAAGCCAAATTCTGTATATCTGCAGAATGACAACAGTAAAAGTATGAAAATTTGTGTTTTGGTTATCTATACACAATATCCTTATAATTCTTAGTGAGAAGGATTGGATAAGTGGGCGTATGGGGAGGCTAGCGGTTTAATCTTGTAATGTATTAAATACATCTTATTGTTTCATTAATTAATTTACAAAGAGTTTTTTTTACATATCAAAAATTCTAAAGATTTGCTTACAATAAATTTTTATTATTATTTTTAGCAACCAACCATACAGTTCATTAAAGTTGTTCTCGAACTGTCATGATTATTTTTTATAGTTGCTTTGCCATAAAAATATTAATTACTTTGCGTCAACTGTTTTTGCAAAACTAATTTAATTTTCTTTATGAATTAAAAATAATTACATGTGTATTTCCAAGTGTTTTTGTAAACACATTTCGCATTTCTAAAGTATCGTTTTTCTTAATTTCTAAAAAAAAATTATTTATTATTAATTTCATTGAAAAAAAAGTGAACAAAAAAAAAGAGTAAAAGATCTAAACTATGCGTTTTTGTCTTTAAAATTTCTTTACGCTCTACATGATTTTTATGAAAAACGATTGTGTACATTTTCTATGATTTACTAAACATGCTTTAAATTAATTATTAGATTTGTTTAACAAGAAAATATGTAAGGAAAATCTAAAAACAGTTTCAATTTAATAATATTTAGCAAGACTTGAAATTTCTTCCAGTGTATTTAATTTTTACTTAATTAATTAAGCAGAGAAGAAAACGCTGCTGGCAATAAATATGTATATACGAGTACATATTTATTTGTTAAATTTGTACACTTTGCCTTAAAATTGATTTAATTGCTTCAAAATTGCCTATTGTCACCACCATATTTATGCATACGAGTATGCTTTACATTCTATTGTCCATTAAAATATTTCTCACCCTGTTCGTTACTATTGTCACAAGAGAATAAAAAGTGATTTTGTTTGTTGGGAGGATAATATGTACGTACAAACGTACATACATACATACATACAATACATGCACTCATAGATATATCTAGATAAGTGTACATATATGTATATGTGTGTATGAATTTACATGGTTGCATATTATCAACAGAAAGTTAAAGGAATGTGATGACTAAATTAAAAAATTTTAAAATTTTTTTATATTTGATAATTCTACTTTTTGATCTCTTTTTTTTGTATTAATACAACTAATTATTTAAGCTAAAGGTCTTTCAATATTTCGCTACTCCTTTCTGTAGTAGCTTCAGGAAAATTGGTTTTTGAGAATAAAAAATTTTATTTAAAAAATTCAGAATTTTCATATTCTACAAATTCAAAATAAAAGTATATTAACAGCCATATTCATAAAAATATATTCTGTAATTTAAATAGGTAATAAGGTTTGAATAAATATTGAACTATATATTATTTAAATACAAAAGACCTTAAGCTTAAATAATTAGTTGTATTAATTTTTTTTATATTTGACTTGACGAAATTAAAAGACACACAAATACGACCCACAATCACGAAACTGTGACAAATTTTTTAAAAAGAAAAACTAATACCTTATTTAAGTGTTAGTATAAAATGGAAAGTAACGGCTTCAGCTGTAACCAATCCACAACCACATCAGAACGCCCTCCTTCGTCGGTATTGTGTAGCACCAGCAAAGTAAAAGAATTACTGAAAACAAGCTTCAAAATTTAATACGTCTTCTTAACAGCAGACGCGCTGCAACACTGCTATAAACAAAAAAAAAGTGAAAAAGCAGAGTTGTATTATATTGAAGCTTCACTACTTGTCATCTCTCTCACTATCCCTTTCCTCTAGTTGCAGCACAATGCATCACATGTGTACGGCTCAACCACTGCGTGCTGGTCCAAGATAAAAAAAATCGCAGAAACATACATATCGTCAAATAAAACGTAAAACCATGTAACCACACTTTTTTAGATTTTAAATGAGAGGGACAAAACTTGATAACAGGGTTAAGTAGCCTACCTGAAAAAAGTTTCTTCAAAACTCGCATAAAAATAAAATAATCACTCAATATTTTATTTTACATGGACATGGATTTTTACATGCTACACAATATTCAATAGAAAAGTCGATTTCTTAAATTTTGTCAATTACATGGTTTTACGTTTTATATGACGACATGTATGTTCGCCGTCATGTTCCTCGACGTGTAGCCAGTATAAAAATTATAAAACTTTTGTTAAACGTCATTAACATTCTGTTGTAACAAGTACATACAATGTAAATACAGCGTTGGCCTCTGTTGACATTTGTCAATTTTTCTTCAAGCAAGTCTGAGTTTTTAGAAGAGCCAGAGAAGATACTTCATTCGCATATTTGCAATTTATGTTGGCTTCATTTAATTCGTTTTAAAAAACTGTCGGAACAGTGAGCAATCTGCCAGTTTTAAAAGAGAATTAAAGAAACTTACTTCAAGTAAAACTGACGAATCTAAAAGCAGACTACGTGATTTTAACTGATGAACGAATGTTTGTTTTTTTCTTTGTATTGCTCCCACAAAACTTGAGACAGCGAGAAATACTCCAAATGCAATTAAATAAATGTTTCTGACATAAAAAAATGCATTAGACACATTTCCACATATGTTTTAAAGCAGCTTGAAAAGAAATGAAAGAGAAAATTAATAAAAGAAGCTGTTGAATAAACAGTAGATCTTCATTCAATTGGAATACAAAAAATATAATGCGGTTATGGTTTTTCTGATGAGGGCATAGAGCAGAATCAAGTAGAATAAGTAAACCACAAAGATTGAAGAAGGAATAAAAGATTGTTGTTTAAGTAAAAACCCAAAGAAAGGCATTTAGGTGTTGAACAAGCTATATCCTGCGAAAAGAAAGCACTTGACTTAGATACATGCATATGTACGTATGCATGTATGGCAAGATGTTTGTGCACACGTTCATACATTTTATTTGTGTGAAGTTATGATTGCGCTTTTTTATAGGAAAATAATAAATAAAAAATAAATAAATACAAATTTTTGTATTGCTTTTCCATGTTTCACTAACAAATTATAATAAAGGTAACAAGCTAAGCTGTACAAGGAGTTGAGGAACAAGTAGTTCAAAGCACTAAAGTGGTTATGGTGTTTTAAAATATATAATTTGTTTGGTGTCAAGGAGCGTGCCGTGTTGCTTGTTGCCTGTAGCGTTGTAGTTATAACTCAATACCAAACACAGGCACCTGGGCAATGGTTAACGTAAAGCAAAACCAAAAAACAGGCATATACATACATACATAAATTCATATTTATTAAATAAACTGAAGAGAAATATAATAATTGCATGCATCCATGCATACACTTATACACACATACATACATAAATATGCATGTAGATAGCCTGTCAGAAGAGGGAAGAAAATTCGTTGTGAGGCTGAGAGTAACTATAAATTTGTTAAATCAGTGTGATAGGCTCACGTGCTTATGGAATTAACATGCATACATGAATATATAACGGGTTATCTATTTAGTGGTTTCAAAAGCGCCGGTCTGGGAAGGCTGTCAGCTAGCTGTTAAATATCTGTCATCTAAAGTGTCATTTATTTAGTGAAAGGTTTGCCATTTACGAATATGAATCGTTTCACAAGCGAAGCACGCTTAAAAACAGTTGAAACTTATTACAAATGTGGTGGTCATAATAGATATACTGTGCAAGGAATTGGCAAGATTATAAATAAATTTTAAGAGACTGGAAACGTTACAGATGTTAGTTAAAGTGTGACGGAGCCGTTACCGTCAATTCAGAGCACTACGACTATTTTTCTCCTGCAATTGACGATTATGAACCAGACGATATGTGGTTTCATTAGACGCTGCCACGAGCCACACATCACTACCGATTTTGAGTTTATTTTGCATGAAAAATTTCCAGAACACGTAATTTTACGTTTTGGCAACATCAATAGGCCACCAAGGTCATGCGATTAGGGTTTGGGCACAAATACTGTTTACTTTTATTCTGACTTTTTTTCTTCCGTACTTAATTTATATTAATATATGATGTTATTGTTCCCACAATATTTAATTTTTTATTATTTATTTCATTTATCACTGTTATTTGCACTAAATTTAAGTTCTTTACTAAAATGTTTAAAAAATTGGTTGTTTTTTCTGTTCTTATTTCACACGTTTCATAGCAAAGCTGCTGCATTAAACATACTCTTCTCTTCTTCTTTTTCTTTCGATTAAGTTTTTTTGCAGAATACCTTTTATCGATCCGTGCGTAACTGAATACGGGAACACAGAATAAGGGTGATTATCTTTCGTACATCATTTCAGGGTCCAAGCATAAAAGTTTCATCGAAAGCATAGCTATATGTGTGTTTTAAATTAATATACTTTTGAAACTAAGAAATGGATAACCCTATATGTATAATACGCTCCAAAATAGGAAATTCAAAGCTCCTTACCACATGCATATGTGTATAAATAAATTCTACATTTCACACCTAATAATTGAATCTGGTTAATGGTTTTGATTAGGTATTGACAACGATATGTTAACCCTCATGATTTATGGCATCTGAGTTAAAGAAGTTTATAAAGCGATTACGAATTTTTCTTGAGGGTAATGGGAAAAATGCAGCATTCATTATTGGTGGGACTGCAATAACAGATATCTCATTTGATAATATTCGTATTGTATTAATAATAATTTAATTTAATTATTTGCAGGGATAACACGCTATTTTGTTTGAACCATACCATACCATACCATATGTTAAAATACGGGAAAATAATTAAATCAATTATTTTTTTTTATTCTACATAATTCTTCTTATTTTTAATTTATGTTTATGGGAGCTTTTTAGTTAAATTTTCATTAAGGATGAATTAGTTATGGAACGTGCGATAGTTAATTTTAAGGGATAAAACAACAAACGAGAAAATTTTAATTATGCCAACAAACAACACTGGCAGAACGGAGGAATGAATCATTTTATGTATGTATTTATTCCACCGTATTGTTGTTGTGAATTTTCTGTAAACACATTAAAATTGAAATGAAATACAGTTTATTCCTTTCTGTAATTTAAGTTGCGGTAGGTACGAGTCCGACGTTTACCATGACAGTGGATATATAATTTGATTTATTTTATTTATTGAGTGGCAATTATGGAAGTCTGGACCTACTGCATCTGCTATGTATGTAGGTACTATGTTTAGTAATTTAATAAAAAGGTTCGTTACTATTTATATACTGTAAGTATATACATATGTTATAAAATCGGCAACAGAAAAAACTATCTAATATTACTAATGGGAAATACCTATTAAAAAGAAAATATTTATATCAAATGCGGGTAGCACTTTGAAACAGTGAGCCATCACATTTCAAACAAAAAACTTCAAATACAAGGGGAAATATAATTTACAATACTATATTTATTTTTCAACCCCGCATGGAAATTAAAATGTTCTCTCTTTTTTGAGAAATAAAAGCAACCCTGCTCTGTGAGACATACGAGTATTTTCTCTGGCTCGTGATTTTCAAAGAGATATTTTTAAACCAAGCATCACGCACCAATACAGTCAAATTAAATTATAAAAATTGTGAGAAATTTAAAATATTTATATGATACCAGGGAAGGAACTTGCAATATTTTTAATTATGATTAATACAAACAAATTCTTTCTTAATAATTGCAAGAAATTGCTTTCAACATTCTGCTGACATTTAATGCACATTGCTTTCAATGAGTAAAATATAGTTTAAAAACCTCGTAACTCTGAAGTGATTGGTATGTGTTTCTAAAATATCATAAACTTTAGAAGAGATTAAAAAAATACTTAAAATAATCGCATAAGGTACAAGGATACCCTTTCTAAGTTTATTTTTACATTCGTCAGTTTCTTTTTATCTGATTTTATAGAAGAGAGGAAAGATGAAAGTATAGTCTTGCTTATACCGTAAAGTTACATCAATTTTCTTTTTTATATAATTCGCATTCTTTAAGTTGATGTTGGCGTCTAGTTACTTTTTTTAGAATTAGATGCACCAGACTGTCAGTACAAAATCGGGCAGTTTTAAAAGAGACTAAAGACACTTTCCTCAAGAAAAACTGACAGATGTAAGAAAGTCTGTTCAGCCTTACAAGTGAAGCTTGATTGATTAGACCCGATATATGTACACATTTCCATTATATTACTATTTAATTCACAAAATTTTCAAATAATTTTTACTATTCAAAAATAATAATATATATACATATATATGCAATCACAATTTAGAAAAACAACAATTTCAGCCGCACTTAATAGAAGTTTAGTTTATAAATCACACACATATGTATGTATATGGGTACTTCCATTAAACAGTAAAAGTCCACTAAAAAGCTAATGTGTTAAATATACTGAATGTTCCCTCTCTGGCATAAATATATCAAGAAGAATATCACGCACATCAGAGATGTACATGTTATGCATGTACTCATACATTCTATTGAGCATACAATTAAATACACTTGCGCTAAAAGTGTGCCGGCCGTATGTTAAACACATACAAATTCTAGCTATCATATATAAATATATGTGCCGCCACCACCATTTGAGTTATTTCAGTCAGTTGTACGTGCTTGTACCTACCATATAAATATTAATTTCCAACCAGACTTTAACAGCTTAACACTAGAATCGACAGGATTTGGAAGTTTAGTTCCTTGTAAATTTCCGAGTGTAATCGTTTGTTGTCGGTAGAGCGCGCTTGCTAACAAAAGAAAAAATTAAAACAAGAATTGAAGCAAATTGTAATTGAAAAACAAGGAGAAAAAGGACATGAAGTAGCAACAGCACAACGGAAAAAAATTTGTATTGAAACAACCAAGTTTTTTTTTGCATACTACAATAGTATACTTTTGGGCGCGGCAAAGCAAGCAAATGAAAATTTCTTTGTAAAACGGCATAAAAATTAGAAAATAATTAAATTTTTATAACAACATACAACTAATAAAAGGAAACCCAACGCACAAAATATAAAAATAGTAATTAAATTCAATCAAAAGAGTTGCACAAATCAAACAAAATAAGGATATAAGAAACAAAAATCAAATCTTAGAAGTATAAATGTATGTATGTATAAGGAAAGAGAGAAAATAGTTGTGAATTTTTTCAAACCAAATAAACAAAAATCATAAATTATAACGTCCTTATAAAAAAAACCAACGAATCAGTAAATTTAATAAAAAAAAAAACGTTTAAAATACTGTGAAATTATATTATTAACAAAATAAATTATTGAAAAAAAAATTAAATTTAATTTTTACATATTCTATAGATTAAAAAAATAAACAATTTCATACAGCCCACCACTTTTCCCTCTTGATTCAAGATTTAATAAAAGAATAATACATTTTTCAAGACAGCGCCCTATTGTAATTAAAAAAAGAAACATTTTCTTCTCAAGTCAAACATTCCACTAATACGATCTAAATAAAAAAAAAAAGAAACTAAAAAGTGTGATTTAATTTTTTTACCTGCTAATAAATTTAAGCTTAAAGTAGTAGACACAAACTTAACAACAAACATATTGTAAAACAAATATAAAATTTTTTATAACACCATATTTTTAAATCTAAAAGAAGAAACAAAGAAACATACTGCAACTTTTGTGACCAAAATCGCCAAATTTAAAAATAAATTTAAAGAATTTAATAAGTAAAAACGAAAATCGTATAAATTTTTTAACTTTTACTTCTACAATATAATTAACTTTTACACACATATAAAAAAAACTCATTCAAAATGGGCATCTGCGCATCCAAGGATAAAAAGGACAAAGTGGTTGATGGTGATGCTAGCGCCACTAATGCCGCTGAAAACACCGCTGATGGTGACAAAGCATCAGCCGCCACCACTACAGAGGCAAATGGTGATGCTACGGCAAATGCTGAAGGGTGTGTATTTTTTCGCACAACAAAAATAATAGTCTACGTTATTTTAGCGGTTATTATTTTAAAATTCTGGCGAAAAAGGATTTTGTTAACATGTGTTTTTTTTTTCATAAAATTTTCTACAATTTTTTATTTATAATTTATGGTTAAAAAATTTAGGGAGGGGTCCATAGCATATGCCAATGCCGTTAAGCGTCTGAGCTTTATTGTGATAAAAAAAATCGGTCTGATTGGAATGTGTAGAGATTTTACAACGCTTAAACACTCGTATATACAGGTATGCGATGGAAATCGATTTTAAAAATGAAACGAGTTGAAACTGAAAAAATGTTATGTATGCTGAATATGTTTGTTTTTGTTAAATCTCAAGTTATTTGTTAGTGCTTGCTTTTATGTGGTAAGCGTTTTAGTAACTTTAGAATGCTTCAAAAATTATTTTCCAAATCGTTTTAAAAACTAGGGATTTATATCACAACATACTTAGATATGTGTATTTTTATTTAAAAAACTATTATAAACGTGATAATGTTTCGCTTTGGATAGGTAAACTGTTCTTAAACGTTAGTCGTTTAATTTCGGCAAAAGCAATTGTATGTGGAACCATATATTCTACTGGTTTTTAAAGTATGTGTCTGTTTAGACAATGCAATTTTTTTTTTGTAGCAATTTAAACTTGCATTTGCCTTCCCACAGACGTTTTAGTAGCACATTTTAGATGAATATTATATGTATATAAAATTACAAATCCGAAAATAAAGTAAATTCTGCATGCGTTTAAGTACAAAGTTATAGTTTCTGCAAAAAACATTTGCATAGTTTAAACAGAGACATTAGTAACATAACGTTCTATATAGTCGAAATTTAAATATTTTACTAGTATCTTGTATTTATCAAAGTTAAAAATGGTGTATAAATTTGATAAAGATTGATAAATATTCGTTTTTGAGTTCCCAAGTCATTCGCCAAGTATCAGATCAACCGCACCTTTTTGATGGCTATTATTTGCATATGTACATGTAATAAGTGTATTTTGTAAGAAATAACATTTTATAATTGTTATTTCTTAATTTATATCCTTCCGATCAAATGTATTTTCGGCAAAATTTTCATTAATTGCAATTTTTATAATTTTAGAACATTTTCTTAATTGTTTCCTGAAACAGAAGTTATTTTGCAGCGATAAATAAAAAAATGCGAAAAATATATTTAAATAAATAAAAGTAAACTTGAAAAGTAAGAAGTGAATATTTTGCCCAATTAAAATCTTTTCGAAAATTAGAAACGAAAAAATTATATAAAACCAATTTTTCTTGATCCGTATTATTGTGCCACAGTTGAAAGTTTAAAACTTCTGCGAATATTGAGTGACTTTCTCTTTAACCACGAAAGGAAATTTCTATCTAAGATTTGCATATGTATTTCACAGACAATGAAACAAAAAAAAATAAAAATTTTCTCTCTATTCCCATCTAGTCATTAAACAAGTAGCTCTCCAACGTTGCAAATGAGTATACAATTTGATCTTGATGCGCCAATGGTTATAATAATGCCTTAACGCGGTAATATTCTTGGAGTAGCGGACACATTATGGTGGTTTTAAGTGCCATCAGAATATTAATGACTCTTTGAATCATGACTGAAAAGGATACTATAGTTATGGATAGTATAGATGTTAAAGAATCGGCAGCTCTTTTGAAGCTTCTTAACCGTGTAAAGGAGAGGGCTAAGAAGAGGCTCATCGGTAACACTAAAGATCTAAAGATACCGGTGAAATCGTTCCCGAAACTCTTAACATTTGTACAAAACTATCGACTAACTTTGTGGTCGATTTACCAGCGAAACGCACTATGCACTATACATGACAAAGCTAATTCGTAAATTCGTTTTTTAGCCGAAGTGTTCGTATGTGCAATAATTTATGAAATTATAAATATTAATTTCAAGATTCTAAAAATATACTGAAATAAATTGAATTTATTTTATTGTAAAAACATCTTAAGCTCTTTATCAAAAATTTGTGCTTCTTATCTCACAGAATTAAATTCGCCAGGGCGAGGAGAGTTAAATCTTTAAAAGATGTCATCTCCCAGACTTTAAATTTAAGTAAAATCATTGAATTTTTTCTTTTTTTTGAGATTGTCGCTTATTTTAAGATCTCTTTTTTTACATTTCTTTATTAACAAGACCACTTAATTTGTATAAGTACTTTTTATAAGTAGCATGTCATGCAGTCATAATGTGTACTCGTAATCTTCTTTAACTATCATCATTATTCTTATAAGCAACATTTCTGATGCCATGCCAGGCAAAGGAAAACATTTTTCCGAAAGAATGGAAGACAGAGAAATATCATTTTATTATGCATGATTACAACTTTCAATTTAACTTTATTCCATGACTGGCAATTACTAAGTACGAGAAGAATTTTATTAACTTAGTGACTCAAACTAGGTTTTTTTTTTCTTTTGTTATGTATAATTTTCCATTTTATTGGTATATGGTTAGTAATCTCAATTGCTGTCTAGTCTTATCTTATTGCTACGTAAAGTATACACCTTAAAAATGACAATCATCCCCCTCGTCTATGTGGCCACTTAGCAAATATTTAAATGCTTCTAATATTAAAAATAAGGCTTTTAATTTTAGCAAAAGTTGACGTCATATAACAGACAGCGGAAAGAGTGGAGATTGTGGCCAAATGCCACAAAAGCCGGACAGGAAAGTTAACAATAAAAATAGAGAAACACTATTCAGTATGCATGCATGCATGATTTGCTATGTATAGAAATAGTCTGCAAGCCACCACCGAATTTTGAATCGCGTGCTAAAAATGCATAAAAACTCACACATTCGCAATTTTTAAAGCAACAGTCGCCACTGAAGAGGCAAAGAAATCCTTCATCCCTGCCTCACATAAAAATTAAGCAAATACACACAAACCAATGTGGGCTTAAAATTTTACTCATACCGGTATTTGAATGTTTTATATACAACTTAACTTATACATATTTTTGTACTATATACTTTTTAAAATGGACAATGTTTGACAAAATTACATACAGACACTTTTTATAAAAGTATACGTTGCAGAGGACAATAACAGCGACACTCCTTTAAAAAGCGCATGTCACGTGCCCGGCTCATTTTCTGCTGGTTTTTAAGCAAAATTATACCCTTACAAAAACACCATATCAAAAATATGTGCATATGTGGTACATGATACCAGGAAATTCAATTTTTTTTTTACAAAAAGACAACTGCATACCATAGTTTTAAATAAATAAACAGTAGCAGATAGTATATTAAAAGTAGCGTATTTTTCAATAAGAAATTATTGAAGAAGAAAAAAACCATTCCAAAATTATGAAACATTTTTTGTTTCACTTCTGAATCATGACAAATCTTTTTTTTATGTACTGAAACATAATTAAGAAAGGCGCGGGAAATAAAAGAATGGCAACGCCTTAATTGGATAAAACATTTCTACAACCAATAATTAACAATATTTTTATTTTAGAATGAAAAACACTTCTCCAATGTTTTAAAAATAATATTTCTGTCACTGAAGGGGATATTTTTATTTAGAATTTTTGAGACGCCGTCAAAAATGAAATCCATATTGAGATTCTCAAATTATTTAACACAACTGCAGTTAGCACAACCCAAAGCAAATCAAAATTTCAAAAGTTTTCATGGAAAGTGGTGTGAATATAGAGCATTGTAAGGCTCAGTTGTTTTAAAGTTGTTGTAAAGTATTATTAAAAATTTATGTATATTGAACTTATTATTTTGTATTTCTTCAACGCGAATCGTCGGAATGAATTACGATTATTTATATATGTATAAATACTTATCGTATGGTTAAGTTAATCTACATACATACATATGTATATCTATGTATGTACATTTCGTTGGAGCTTATGCCAACTCATCAGCAGGTCTACTGATGTTCGAAATGTACATATAGACTAACTTAACCATACATCAAGCATACATATATATGTATGTATGTACATATATTTTATATCTTTAATTAATTTCCCAATTGTTTATTATTATTTTTTCTCTTCTTTTTAGTAAACAAGACACCATGGTTGATGCTGCCGTTCTCACTAAATTGGAAGAAGGTTTCGCCAAATTGGCCGCTTCAAACTCAAAGTCTTTATTAAAGAAGTACTTGACCAAGGAAGTTTTCGATAATCTTAAGAACAAGAAGACCCCAACCTTCGGATCAAGTTTGTTAGATTGCATTCAATCTGGTTTAGAGAACCACGATTCTGGTGTTGGTATCTATGCTCCAGATGCTGAAGCCTACACAGTATTTGCTGAGCTCTTCGATCCCGTCATTGAAGATTACCATGGTGGATTCAAGAAGACCGATAAACATCCACAGAGAGATTTCGGTGATGTCTCCATCTTCACCAATTTGGACCCCAAAAATGAATTTGTCATTTCGACTCGTGTCCGTTGTGGTCGCTCTATGCAAGGCTATCCCTTCAACCCCTGCTTGACCGAAGCCCAATACAAGGAAATGGAACAGAAAGTTTCTACCACTTTATCCGGTTTGGAAGGTGAATTGAAGGGTAAATTCTATCCCTTGACTGGCATGGAAAAGGCTGTTCAGCAACAATTGATCGATGATCATTTCTTGTTCAAGGAAGGTGATCGTTTCTTGCAAGCCGCTAACGCCTGCCGCTACTGGCCATCTGGTCGTGGTATCTACCACAACGACAACAAGACCTTCTTGGTTTGGTGCAATGAAGAAGATCATTTGCGTATTATCTCCATGCAAATGGGTGGAGATTTGGGTGAAGTATACCGTCGTTTGGTGACCGCCGTCAATGACATTGAAAAGCGCGTTCCCTTCAGTCATGACGACCGTTTGGGATTCTTGACCTTCTGCCCCACTAACTTGGGTACCACCATCCGTGCCTCCGTGCACATCAAGGTCCCCAAATTGGCCGCCAACTTGGCTAAGTTGGAAGAAGTTGCCGGCAAATACAATTTGCAAGTCCGCGGTACCCGTGGTGAACACACTGAAGCCGAAGGTGGAATCTACGATATCTCCAATAAGCGCCGTATGGGTCTCACCGAATTCCAAGCAGTCAAGGAAATGTACGATGGCATTGCTGAGCTCATCAAGATCGAAAAGAGCATGTAAACATCCTCAATTGCTACTCAAAAACAATAGTGCTTTCGGCTGGGCCCAAGTAAAAAAATCTTTGCAGCCGCTAACGTTCGGTGGTGAAATCATTACACAAATAAAATAATGTTCTATTTTTTCTCGGCTTTCATCTATTTGCAATCGTTTTAAATTAAAAACTCTGCGCTTCGGCATTTTTCTTTTGAAGTTAAACTCTTTTAAGTTGTTTCTCCCTAATTTAATTATTTTGTGTTTACTTTTGTATTAATTTTATATATGTAATTTTTATTCAGAAAGCGCATCGCAAGCGATATTTTATGAAAATGAGAACATTATTATAACCACCAGATTCTTTAAGTTACAATTTTTATTTATTAAAAACATATATAATACATGTTAAAAACAACTTTGAGTTATAAAAAAATTAATGAGATTTGTATTAACGGCAACAAAACAGAGAACTACAACAACTTTAAGTAAAATCCTAAAAAAAAAACATTTATAAACAAAAACATTAATGAACACAAAATATTTTTAATTTTAAGTCTTAAGTTTATAAAAAGAATTAATTATTAAAAATAATAAATTAAAAGAAAAATATCTGAATTGTCTTTATTTTTGCTTTGAGTTTTTTTTTTTTTAATATTAAAAACCTTTTTATTGCTAATGCCTATTATCAGTTTAATGATATGGGCTTGAATGAATACGTCAACCACGACTGCAAAATAAAAGCTGTTCGATAGCAACGCATTAAAACTAAAATTTTGTAAATTTTTTATTTTTTAGTTTCTTTTTTTAAGTCGGTAAAATTTTTTCTCATTACGTTAATCTTTTTAAAATTCTTATTCTATTCGTGATGCGGCTGCTAATAAATAAAAAACAATAAATACAAATTCGGCCTTCCAGTTTGCTCAGTAAAAAATTCTGTCTAGAGGGGAGTGTATTATCCCATGCGCCCGCCATAAAATGATATCACACGATAAGCACGGGACTTCCTATGATAAAATAATCATAAAAATCGGCCCATTGTCTCGTCTATGGGGAGCTGTATGCCGCTGATTCGGCCGCCTTTTAAAACGGGACCACACGAGATTGCCAAGGAAAAAAAGTATTATTAAATTCGGTCCATCCAGTAAAAAGTTCTGTCCAGGGGGAGTTGTATTCTCCCGATCCAAACGCTATTAAAAAAAAATCAAAGTGTTCATTTTTCCGATATTACTTTATTATCTCAGCTTTTCCGATATATTTTTTAATACAGTACCCTCTAAATGTAATTAAGGAGCAATTGGGCTTTAGATAGTGTGATTTCTAAAGGGTGTCTGGTAGCAGATTTATATTTTCAAACTTAAATAAAAAACGTAATCATTGACACAAAGTTTTATTAAGAGAATTGAAGGATAGAATGGAAATGCGGATTTTATTTTTTAAAGAGTATGTCATCCAGATCCTTTTTTAAAATTTCATGAATAAATGCTCTTGGAAGTCCCAGTGAAGCTCCTCTTTTCCGTATTGAAAGTCGCGGATTTTCACGTAAACTGCTTTCAACCAGTTCAATGTTTTCGGGCGTCTTTGAAGATCTACTGGGCCCTGGCCGTGGGGTATTCATAGTCGAAGCAGTTGCGCGGAATCTCTGCAAAGAAGCACATCTGAACATCTTGAAATACTAAAGGCAGTGTTAAATAAAACTTTGTCGATTTACGCATCGTTTTCTACTTTGATAGAAAAGTGTAAAGCAAAACGTGTATGACACAATAAAAACTTTGACAACTCTCACGCACTGTTTGTTTAACAAAAAAAATTGTTTGATAATTTTGCTATTTATTTTTTTATTATAAAAATAAAAGTAACTACCGTTATTTGACGATATATTTTACAATGTTATTCTGTTTTAAACGGAAAAGAATAGAAAGGAAGGCACGAGTGAGGAAAATTATTCAAGCAGACTGTCAAAGCACGCAAAATGTTGCTTTGTTTTGCATGTTCCGTTAATGTACATTTCATCCTAGATATCAAAGCGGATCTGACATGACCTTAATACTGCTTACTTTCTCAAATAAATTTTATTTTAGTGATTTTAGACGCTTCAAATGCATATCTTAAAAGCAAAACATTTGCATAATTGGCAACAGCTGTAAAAAGTGAATTAAAATAAACTGGAAAAAAATAAAAGCCATTTTTTTGTTAAATAAAGCGATAAATGTGAACAAATATATGTATTTATAACTTCAAGTTTATTTGAAAAATTGTCCATTATGCTTTTTCATAAATTTTTAATTAAAAACTTTTTTTCGTTTCTTTGCAAATTTTCTGGAGGCTTATTCTGAATTGCGATGCGTAAAAGAAATGCGATGCGAAAGAAAATTGGTATTCTATACGACTTTCGTATTCGCATTCGCATTTTATTTCAAATCGTGGCAGCACTGGTAAAAAATAGTAAGTAAACGTCAAATTAAAAGTTGACATTTTTTTGCGGTTTGATTTATTAAATAATTTACCAAAAATTGATTCTGTAGTACTATGGTTTGAAGACGGAGAAAGACATGAACAAAATGAAAGGATGCAGAGAATATTGCTTAGAAGCAAATCCGATGTTCTAATCTTTTTTTTTTTTTTTTTTTTTTTATCTTGGACCAGTGCTCAGGGGCTATCCCCTACATATGCAATGCATTGCACTGGAACTAGAGAGAAGGATAGGGAAGAAATAGACAGGTGGTGAAAGTGGTAGGAAGATAGAGCTTAATTCTTGCACAACTCTGCAGTTGCGTGTAAATTATAAAGCAAAGTTGCGGCGTCTCTGATGTTTTTTGACGCATTATTTTTTTTAAGCTAATGGAGCCATTTTATTTATTATTTTACTTCGCCGACGTTTTATTGCTCAAATACCGACGAAGGAGGGTGCTGTAGCACAGAAAACTCAGAAATGAATGAAAACAGGTAAATTATTTTTAAGTGTGGCTTACGTTCGCAGTTTTGGGAACTTGCATTTTTTGCCACATCCGAATCAGGCATTACTTCACTAACTAGGTCTTGTAACGGCAATTCGGCCAACTGGAGCCAGTAGTTGACCCGAAGGAAAGAGCACCATGTAACCCATTTGCTGAATCCTCCATGCTTAATAACTTCACCACTTGCTCCTCTAATGGGTACAGCTGATGAAATGTTCATGGGCCACCGCCAATGTCAGTTTTATTTCTTCGTAGTTTCTGTTTGGTGTTCACCTTAAAATCAGCCCAAACCTACATATTAAAATTAAATTCAAGTATTTTTCATGTGGTTTATATATTTCTTACCTTTTCTCCAATTGGCGGACCGCTCGCATTTAATCCTTCGGCTAATGTCTGCCACAAAGCATTTGCCGACTGACGTTCATTTTAAATTTAAATGGCCTTTTGCCAATTGGCTTTTGTGGTTAGTCATAAATTGTACCATTATTTCAAATTGGTGTGATTTGGTGGTTTTATTGCTTGTTTCCCTGAATGAAATTTCATTATTAATAGCAATTAGAATAGATTAGTATATTATATTTGATCTGCGAGCCTAGTGCCCCATACCAAATAACTGCATTATTTATTGTGTAATTTTAAAAATAAATAGATGAATAAATAAATAAAAGTATAATTTTTCACTTACATTTTTGGGCTTTGCGAATGCTGCCTTGCCGTCGAATAAATTTTGCGATTTTGACATTTATTTTCGCATTACAGAATACCGATTTGCCACTTTATCGCATTTTAAATGCGAATAAAAAGGAACTTTGCGAACATCGTAATACAGAATACCAATTGTTCGCATTTATATATTTTCGCATCGAATCGACTTTCGCATCGCAATTCAGAATAAGCCTCCTGATTAATTTCTTTCATATGTAAATAAAAAACAGCTGATAATTTAATACTAGCCCGAATTTACCCAAAGAAAAAGTTCGTGCAACTTTGTACACGAAATGAAAAATTTTATTCTTATTTTATTTCACAAAAATTTTGTATCTGGAACCCTTTTAGACTAATTTGCGGGAGTTCGCACTGTTTGTTATTCACCGGGAACAGACTTAATATTTGCTTGCAAACGTACGTTTTATTTCGCTTGACATACATAGTTATTGGTCGTTTACAACAACAAATTTTATTAAATTTGGTCTTTGTTAACAGTTTGTTTGTCAAATGCATTAAAAATTTAACTTATTTGCAGTGTGCCGTCTGACGTCAGATAAAAATAGAATCTGCTTGATTTGAAATTTTGTTGTCCGACTTTAATTCTCTAAAAGCATATCAGACGACATGTACATATTTTGCGGTGGAAAATTTGATTGGAATATGGTACAGGTATCACAAGTTCTACAAAAAATTTATAACGCAATTAAAAACACCTACCAATGGCTAACAAAGAGAGTATGGTAAAGTTGACTGTTTTATGTAAAACTAATAGCGATGGGTTTGTTATCTTGCAGATATAAAAAACGCACACTAACTTAAGCAGTTTGTAAACAAAACTTTATAATTTGCTGTCATGAAAACATTAAGCAGCTGGGCTTGTGGTGGTACCTAATTGAGCTGCCTTGCTATCAACTGATGATTTCTATCATTCTTGTTTTTTTTTCTGTTCAGTTTCTTTTAATTACAGGGTTGCCAACCTTTTAAGCAAGAATGATGAAAATATCCACGATACAATAAAATAAATTACTTATTTCTTTACTGGTTTTTAGTACACAGAATTTTATTTACGAAATCTATTGAACCGAATCGGTTCATTATCTCTAGATGTCGTGAGCTCAATATCTTTTGACCGCGACAAATACGACATGTTAAAAACAAATCAAATGGGAAAACATAATAGTTTAAAAACAATATGTAATGAATCTGGCCATTGCTGAATATATTTAATTCTCAAATATTTTTTTGGGAGTTCTTGTATAAACATGTGAAATTTCTTTGCTTCTATTTGTACAGTATATTTGTAAATTTTTTTACTTCTAAAAGAACGGAAACAATATTGATTCTGTAATTCCTATCAACTGAATGAAAATTGTTAAAAATAAATAAAGAGAATAATAAAAATAAAATGAATTAATTCAACAAAGTACATGTAGTACATATAAGCAAATTAAAATGCAACTCAATTCGCTTCAATCGATATATTTTTAAACCAAATATTTTTAGAACTGTTAGACTTTCTTCATGTTATAGAGTACTCAATGTAAAAAGAAGTGTTCACGTTTACGTTTTCGAGAGTTCACTGTAGGTGTGCTGATAAAGACCGACCGATTTTAACATATCTGCTGGGCCAAAAGTCACACCTGCGTGTAAAAATTTAATACTTAATAGAAACCAATCTTATCGGAATTGGATTTGAAACCGAAAAAAAATACTTTGATGTCATGAAATCCAATGTTATCGGTTTTATGTTCGAACTAGAAATAATGTCGGTTTTAGGTGTCACAGAAACCAATGTTATCGGATTTTTATTGGAAATAAACCAAGCAGGCGACTGCTGTCGGTTTTCATTTGTAATCATTTAATTTTATTAATTCCATCAGATATTTTGTTAAAATCTTGTACATTTATTTACGTAAAGTAATTAAAAACTATATTTTTCATTTTGTTTTTGTTTTTCAAGTTAATTTTTTTGCGAAAATGTAAGTAAAGTTTAGTAGATAATTTAGTTTAATTTTAAACAGCAATTTTTTATTTTCAATAAATTCGCTTCGCAAATGTATATTCACACACAAATTCAAACAAAAATTGTCTTAAAAGTAGTAAACAAATGAACAAAACCATAAAAAAGCTAATTCGAATATCGGTTTTATTTGCATTCGAAGAAAACAAAACCGACACGTTTTCATGACACCAAATAAAACCAATATCGGTTTGCAAAACCAACTTGGATTCTATGACAGCCCTGATTGTTTTTTTAGATTTTATTCATCGAACCGTGTTACACCACCATGCAAAATTTAATGTGCGAGCAACAAAGCAAAGTGGTAGAGTTTTACTTTTCAAATGGGCATTCAATTTCACTGACGCAACGACCATATCGAAATTATTTCAACACCAGAAATACACCTAATCAACCCGCAATTAATCGTTTAATTGCACGGTTCCGACAGCGAGGTGCAGTGTCAGACTTGCCACTATCAGCAAGACCGAGAATAGTATAGAACCAAGTGAACATTGGTCGTGTACGGGACAGTGTTGAAGAATATCCAGAAACTTCAACGCGAAGACGTTCTGGACAACTGGGCATCTTTAGAACATCACTTCGACGCATTTTATCAAGCCATTTACACATGCATCCATACAAGGTCCAATTGACCTAACAACTTTTATCAGTTGACTACCATCACGACGAATTTGGGCAACACAATTATCTCAAGAAATTCAGAATTCAATTGGCCAGCACGTTCACCAGACTAAACTGCCCTTGATTATTTTCTATGTGGTTATCTCAAACAACGAGTGTATGTTAACAAGGCCCAAACTATAGAGCAGCTAAAGCACAACATTGAAGCTGAGATCAGGGCAATAGAGCCTGAATCTTTGCGTGCAGTTATGCAAAACGCCTGTTTAAGAGCCCATGTCTCAGATATTATTTTTCATAATTAAAATTTAGATCGTACAAATAATAAACAATAAAGTTATTCAATTTTTACACACAGGCGTGACTTTTGGCCCACCCGGTAGGAAAGACACCTTTTTTAGAGCGACTTGAGACGAGTCTACCTTGTATAAATATATCTTGGACTACCTGTTTCGAATTTACGTTGCACACATTATTCCGGTCGAATTTATAATTCTTGGCAACCCTTACAATGGGCCTACTCTGTAATGTAACGGGAAATAATACACATGCCGTGATCTTTACTTCTATCATTCTGGATCTACCGCAAATACTAGCATTAACTGTATAGGCTAACATCAACCGTTGGGGTCAAACTGCTGATTAGAACCATCAATTTTGTTTCCAATTATTGCAATTTTCGTTGTTATAAAATGGTTAAAGTTTGGTTAATGACCAACACGAAAACAGACGGACGGTTAGAAAATCATCGTTCTCCGGAAGAATTTATTACGTTAGATGAATTATTTACAAAAACCGGTGTGGAATATTTTTCGGTATGAGCATTTAATAATAAATAAACTTATTTCATACAATATATTGTATATATGTACATATATAAAGTGGTGGGGAATAGGATGCCTTATCTATTCACAAGCAATTATTCCTATTAAAACTGCCTTGTTGTGTAGGGGTTTCGATTGAAAATATATATTTATCCCGGAAAGTAATATTATATCATTAAAGGCTCCAATAAGTAGATAAAAATGGATTTCATTTAAAAACATTTAAATTTTTTAGTTTAATAATTATATAAAATTAAATTCTTAGATTGATGCTGACCATTATGAGAAAGATAACGTTTTGAACGATTTACGACAGAAAAGAAACTATACCTATGAAGATGAAATCACATGTTCGAAGACATGCATGATTGATTTTGATGATAAATTAAAAAAATTCTATAGAGAGCATTTGCACATCCATGAAGAAATCCGTTTGGTTTTAGACGGCGCAGGATATTTCGATGTAAGGGAGTAAGTTAATGTTATATCAAAGAAATTAAATACAATATTTACAAAAACTATACAAAACAGTAAAGAAGATAATTGGATACGTATTCGTGTAGAGAAGGGAGATCTAATAATTATACCAGCTGGCATTTATCATCGTTTTACCGTCGATATAAAAGTAACTACTTACATGCTTTAAACGAAATATGTATTAGCAATAATTAAATTAACTTTGACAGAACTATATTAAAGCGAAACGTTATTTTGTCGGTAATCCGCATTGGCTTCCTTACAATCGCCCTGCAGATGATATGGACTGTCGCAAGGAATATATAAAACAGCGAGAGAATGGTTTCAAAAAACAAAATTAATTTTAAAATAGGAAAATAAATTTCCACTTAAACATTAATTTCTATATGAACATTTTTTAGATTATAATAAAAGTTATTGTTTCAGCATTACCTATAAATAAGAGACCGTAATTTTGATGAAATCCATCCAGGTATATTCCGCCAGACCTGATTTTACATGCTCTGAAACTTGGGTTTACGATTTGACGTTTTTACTATTTGCAACACAAATTCTAATATTTTTAATGGTATAGGAAAAATAAATTTGAATTATTCACAGCACTTTGAACGTACATACATACATACATACATACAACATATATAGTTGCAAAACAATCGATATCAGCATCATATTAAATTTAAACATGGTAGAAGCAATGCATGGAAATAACACAAACTCAGTGTGATTTTCTTATTGGGAACCCTATTTAAGTGCGTTACCACCTTCTTCTATGGCAACATTAAAAATTGTGTTGCCAGTCCGCCACCAATAACATTTTTAGTTATCAGAAAAACAAAAACGTAAGAACATTTACAACTATTTATTCACCTCCGAAATCTTCTACTCTATATTATAATAAAAATAAATATGACAAACAAGAATTTGTTTTTTAATTTTTGTATAATTTTATGATCCCCCAATGGAATAAAAAAGCCCTGACATCTACAAAATGTAAATCGACGGCGCCAAAAAATTTCTTAATGACGGCGATAGCATGAAATGAAACAATCACAATACATACATAAACATAAATATTGAAAAATCTGTCACCAATCTTATTACTTCAAAAATTTAAGATGATATAAACTAATAGGCCTATAAATAATAAACAATTGTGGTGAACACTAGATGCCAACATTACACACTATGAAGTGTTTTAAATACGAATGACCTTTAGGCGACATTGATGATAACAATAAGTTAGGGGATGCGAAAAGGTAGATAGAGACTTGCGTATTTTAAAAGTAGGAAAATCAGCAACCAGTCAACAGTCGCAACGCGTTCAAAAACGATCCAAAATATCTGAAAAAGGTCCGTTGAAATATAAAAAATTAAAAAAATTGTTAGAATGTCACTGGCTGTGGATAATGTAGCTACTGTTGTGTATGATGGTCAAAAACCTGGAACAAGTGGGTTACGGAAAAAGGTTTGTTATTTTACATTTGTATGAAAGCATATAAGAATATTTAAATGGGTGTATAAAACTACTTCCTTATTCTTGGAAATGATAATGGAAATATTCAGATATTGAAGATAAAAATAATTTGAAGACGTATATGTATGTATGTACATATGTACATATGTCGATAATTGCCCTAAAGTATTTATGCTTATTGTATTTATTAGACATCGATGGATATTGAATAAGTAATACTTTTCTTACAATAATAAAATAAAAACAGGTCAAAGTATTTATGCAACAACATTATACAGAAAATTTTGTACAATGCATTTTGGATGCCAATGGCGCAGCATTAAAAGGATCGACCTTAATAGTTGGTGGTGATGGACGTTACTGGGCGAGAGAGGCTGCCGAAACAATTATACGCATGTGTGCTGCTAATGGAGTAAGGCGTTCTCGAAAGTTTTGAAACGGAAAAGATAATAATAAAACGGATTTTGTTTGTTTCTAATAAAGGTTTCCAAAGTTATTGTGGGTCAAAATGGTATCCTTTCAACACCTGCGGTTTCCAGTTTGATACGTCATCACAAGGCTTTAGGTATTTTATTCTTTTATTATTAATTTAATTTTTCATGTAATTACTGCCAGGTCCAAGATATTGAAAGAATTTCTTCATTCGTTCAACTGCATTCAAAACAAAAACAATATTTCAGAATTTGTTTTTGTGTTAAATATATTTGTACTAATGAAAAAATTCTTTCAACATCGTGAGCCAGGCAGTTAATCTTATCAGCCTGTAGATGTAGTGGAACAATATGTTGTTTACTTTTATTACAATCAGCCGATAATGCATGAAAATGCATGAAGAAAGTAGCTGCCAGCTATTTATATTTTCAATTGCTTTGATTAGACATTTATTTACGATCTTTCCCTACTTTTTTTTTATTTACAAAAAACTTTTCGATAAAACACTGATACACATGAAGGTCAATATTTTGACATTGGTAGACGAAACGGGAGAAAAGTTTAAAAGAATAATATTCAAGATGTTTAAAAAAAAATTAATCTTGGAACACTATTATTAAAATATGTACCAGTTTGGGGAACGTTTTGAAAATTTTCTGCGCAAAAAATAAATCGAAAAGGAAAAAAACAACAACTTTAAACCGTCTAAATATATAATTTAAAATTTACAGAAACTGCAAAACAAAGTTGCTTTAGAAAGGAAATCCACCAATGCAAAAGAGTCAAAATCATGATACTAATAGAGAGCTTACCGCCTTACGCTTGTGATATGCTATAATATATTTGAATGTTTCTTATCTTCTCTTAGGTGGATTCGTTATAACTGCTTCCCATAATCCAGGTGGCCCAGAAAATGACTTTGGCATTAAATTCAATTGTGAAAATGGTGGGCCAGCTCCCGATGCTTTTACCAATAAAATCTATGAACTTTCTATGGGTATTAAAGCTTATAAAATTATCAAATGTCTAGAAGTTGATCTCACTAAAGTGAGAAAGAACACATACTGTGTTAACGACGAGCCATTTGTCGCCGAAGTTATTGACTCTGTAACCAATTATATCGGTCTTATGGCGGAAATATTTGATTTCCCGAAGTTGCATGATTATGTGAGTGGCGAGGTGACTGGCAAATCTCTGAAAATGCGACTTGATTCGTTAAATGGTGTTACCGGTCCGTATGTTCGCCAAATCTTTATAAATTGTTTCGGGGCTTCAGAAAATTGTGTAGTCCATACCACCCCTTTACAGGATTTTGGAGGTCTACATCCTGATCCAAATCTAACGTATGCCAAAGATTTGGTAGATGCAGTAGCCAATGGGGATTACGATATTGGAGCAGCATTTGATGGCGATGGAGTAATTAATATTGTTCATGAATAATGTGCTATGAAATATAGATTGCTTTATTTTACTAGGATCGTAACATGATTATAGGCCATAAAGCTTTCTTCGTTACACCCAGTGACTCTTTAGCTGTTATTGCCCATTATTTGGAATGCATCCCTTATTTCCGAAAACACGGAGTACAAGGTTTTGCAAGAAGTATGCCTACAGCGTCAGCAGTTGACTTAGTAGCTAAAAAATTGGGCAAAGAAGTCTTTGAGGTACCTACCGGTTGGAAATATTTTGGAAATCTGATGGATGCCGGGCGTCTGTGCTTGTGTGGCGAAGAGAGTTTCGGTACTGGATCTAATCACATTCGTGAAAAGGACGGAATATGGGCTGTGTTAGCTTGGCTATCAATTATGCAACATACCGGAAAAAGCATTGAGGAGATATTAAAAAATCATTGGGGTATTTACGGCCGTAATTACTTTACACGTTACGACTATGAAGAATGTGAATTGGAACCGTGTAATCAAATGATGGCCACTATGGAAGAAACTATAAGCAATAGCAACTTTGTGGGCAAAGAGTTTTCGAGTGGCGAAAAAGCCTATAAAGTTAAGATGGCCGACAATTTTGCCTACACCGATCCAGTTGACAAGTCTGTTGCTACTAAACAAGGTTTGCGTATAGTTTTTGAAGATGGCAGTCGTATCGTTATGCGTCTGAGTGGTACTGGCAGTTCTGGTGCTACAGTTCGGTAAGTTTAATTTAAATAACTGAATTGTTGCAATATAAATTATTGAACGCATTTTGTAATTTATTTCAGCCTTTACATCGACTCTTATGAAAAGGTGAATGTCTTGGGACAAGCTAGTGTTATGCTGAAGCCCTTGATTGACATTGCTTTGGAAATTTCACAACTTCCTAAATTCACTGGCCGTACTGCTCCTACCGTTATTACGTAAATATTTTAAGGACAAGTGAATACATTATCAAGTCCACAAAAACTGCCCTAAATATCTACCTCATTTTCGTAGAGGTACCTTTACTTTTGTTTTTTAAAGTTTATATATATTGGGTCATATTCGTAAGAAACAAAATGTATTTGAAATGTATTTTAAGAAATTTTTACAACAAATATTTTTCAAATTCAATTTTAATTTCATGAATATGGGGGCTTGTATGCAATTATTGCATTGTTCTTGATTTTTTTTCCTTTTGTTTCTTTGTTACCATTAAAATTTCTTTTTCGTTATTATTGTAATGCATTTTTTGGTGAAAATATTAAAAATATATTTTGAATATACAACTATATGGTGAATATATTAATAAAGAACAATTATTAATTTTTTAAACTTAAATATTCGTACTGATTTAAAATTATAACCGGCAAACGACTACTTAAAACGTTACGTGGTAGTTTTGTTTTACGTACAAATATTTCCAAAAAATGTAGTGTAGTAACAGCATCTGAACATAGTTCATGTTTGGCACTAAATTGTGATTTTGTTTTTAAGTTAATAAAGTTTTAAGAAATATTCGCACTTACCCCAAATTTGATTCCACTAACAGTTTCACATATTGGCAAAGATATGTTATAAACATTATTTTGACAGTTTTATGATATTGCTGAAATATGGTTATGAGGCCCACTAACAACGGCATTCCATCTATTTGATCTTTAAAGGATTTTGCTATGAGACTTTGTGTTTGTAGTGAAAACTGCAATCTTTGTATATGAGCAATAATCAATAGAGAGAAGAACAAGGCTACATTGTGGGAATTTTTGCACAGTACAAATATTTGTTCCAAAGGCTCATATGAACCCGTGTACATTAAATAATCTTTAATATCGACTAACAGTTTATTGTCTTTTAACTTCTGATGGGTTTCTTCTATTGCCAATTCGTTTAGAAGAGATCTAGAAATGTATAGAAAGAAATTAAAATACATAAAAATTGCAATTACAGTAGACGCTTGTAAATTAGAACTCTCGGAAATTCGAATCCTTCGGAAATCAGAACCACCGTTTTTAATACATTGCAAACTGTAAATTAGAACTGACGTTATTATTTTTTGTTTGTTTTTAACATCGAAAAATTTGCTTTTATTTGACTTCCACATTGTAAAAAAAAAGGGGAATCCCGTGTTACTTAAGGAATTATTGTCCGTGCCATTTTGAAACGTGTGTAATAAAACCAAAAAACAAACAAATATTAATTATATGATTAAAAATTAGTAGTTTTTAAATACATAGTTTAGAAACGTTTATTTTATGCCAATTTTTATACATTTAAAAAAATTGGAAACTTTGCTTAAAACATACCTACAACAACTAACCCCACACACCGACTTATCCAATCCCGCCCAGTTATTGTCAAATACGGAAATCTATTTTGCCTATACCATCGGTCGTGATAACACTTGATAGCTTCGTTTGTAGGAAATTTGAATGCCGTTTTGTTAACCGTTCTCCAGATATACCGAATTATTTATTTTATTTTTATTACTGTTGCCAAGCCCACTTTTTGAGTGATGATGTGTATTATTAACGTTTCTCTATGAAATAAATTTGGATGATTCCTGCATAATATCAATATATACTTTAAATGGGCGCAGCATCGCCTACTTGGAACAATAATTACACCACATCAGTTAAATTCTATATGACCAAATGAACCCGGCTTTAAAGTTGTTTCAAAAATTAAATAATGATTTACAAAAAAATTCCTTTTTCGCGCATTAGCCCTTTCGGGTACTTTTTTGTCCCTTTTTTTTCAAACGAGTGGTAGAGTGGCCCATAACAAAATAGTCATATATGTACAGGGTGTCTGGTAGCAGATTTATATTTTCAAACTTAAATAAAAAACGTAATAATTGACACAAAGTTTTATTAAGAGCATTGAACGATACAATGGAAATGCGGATTAATCCTTTTTTAAAATTTCATGAACAATCGCTCTTGGAAGTCCCAGTGAGGCTGCTCTTTTTTTTTAAGTATTGAAAGTCGCGGATTTTCACGTAAACTGCTTTCAACCAGTTCAATGTTTTCGGAAGTCCCTGAAGATCGACTGCGCCCTGGACGTGGGGCATTGCAGTTGCGCGGAATTTCTGCCGAATACCGAACTTTGAACAAAGTTGTAGACGAGCAATCACGTAAAAATTATTACACTTAAAAAATGCCTCCACAGCGAAAGCGCGATGCTCACTCGCCCAATGCGGCATTGTGACTGACAAATCTGCACAATCGATAATTCCAACGGCGCCAACCTCCCTCCGCACCGTTTATTACTGTTTGAAATAATCGTATTTAAAAAAATAAATTTCCCAGCATACACCCTTTACATATATAAAAAATATTTATACAGCAAAGTGCCAAAAAAGGAACTAATTTCATCCGTTATATACTAACATATACATGTATATCGTTAGCTGAAATGCAAAACCACGTAACTAAGAAATACTTTTTGACATAAGGAAGAACTAACTTTTAAATATAATACACGTGTTTGAAGTTACATATTATATGATATATGTACATGATATATGTACATCATAATCAATCAAATCAATTTCGCAATTTTTGTTAGTTACGCGGTTTTGCATTTCAGCTAACGATATGCAGATTTCTAAAAAGTGCCAAAACATATTTAACATTTTGTTAAACAGAGATTTATTATATTAAATTGGGGTAAAAGAAGTACCAAATTTCAGTTTTACCCGCTTATGCCCGAAAAGGTACAAACATGAGAAAAGTGTCACACACCTGCCCGCTAATTTTGTATGTAGATTATGATAGTTTGGAATTTTAGTTACATCTTTAGTATATCCGGGGATATGTACATATTATATTATTGATTTTAGTTTGTGTGACGCAATTAATAAAATCACTTCTTAATAGATCTAAGAAACTACCTTCAGGTTTACGCGTGGGCAATTATGAATCAGTCACTGACTCATTCATGCATGCATATATATATATATATATATATATATATATAAATCTTCCCATTACACATACATATGTGTGTATGTTGACATTGAAAACTACTTGACACCAACAACGCCAGCATTACAGTAAAATATGTTTTCGAATAAGAATATATTTTATATATGTACATACGATATGCAGAAATGATTTTTGGGGAAATATATATTTAAGGAAAATAGGATTATGGTTCTATCTCTAACTGTTCAGATTCTACAGCTACAAATGTCTGTGTTGCCTCCAGCTATTTCCAACAATATTTATTTGCAATAATGAAATATTTCCTTTATGACAAGAAATTTACAAACAGAAAACATTACAAAACATGCCTCTTTATTTAAAAACTTGTAAGAAAAATAACTTTAGTAAACGAAAATACTATCAAAAAGATGGCTCAAAACTTCAAATGCATTTTTCTCAGTTCACGATTTTTTGAATTACGACGGTATTGCACCAAAGGCTCGATATCTAATATGCTCATACTTTGACTACTTTAAAGCTAACTTATGTATTTACCTATTAAAAGTCTCCAAAGCGGTTTCCAAATTTTTAGCATTTACTTTACTACTGCGATTAAGTTCAAAAGTCAATTGTTGTCGCAGAATTTGTTTATGTCCTAATATCAATATCCAATCGATCATCGTTGGCCACACTTTAAGCCATCGTTGATGATAGTTGGCATAAAATTTCGAAGGATTTGACAAATTTAATGCTGTAAATTGGTTCGATTCAAGATCGGTTGTCAGATTGTTTAAAGCAGTAGACCACATTTTATCGTTGTCAATATTACATTGTAATTTATCCAAATTCTTTTTTAAATCGGCAGCAAACATATAAGTGTACAGGCGATCTAAGCCCACTAGCCCAGCCGGGCCAATAGCCTCACGTACTTTATAAAAGAAACGTGAATCTAATACTTCTTTATGAGGCGGTTTCTTGTCATACCATGTAGATTTCAATTCTATATAAACGGTATTTTGCGGATCGGTACATTGTAGTATTTCGTGAGCCAAGCGTCCTATGAAATTATTCGATTTAGAAAAATCACCATTCAATGGCGGAAAAGTAGGAATAGGAATTGTTGTTGATTGATATTGGGATTGCCAGTCCTGTACCTTATTACGCAAAAATGCATTGCATTCCTTTTCAACGTTATAGTTGATTACTCGCGTTAATTCTTGCTGTAAAATCTTTAAACCGTGCACATTAAGGTAGTCCTGTATATATTCAAAGGATCTGCGATAGCCATCCATTGTTTTGGCCATTTGAGCTAATTTCGATTCCAACTCTAAAGTGGCATTTTTTTGCTTGCTATTTGGAGAGAAGATTAAACCAGCATTAAGAGAATTTGCTAGATGTTTGACCAATTCCTTGCGTATACCATCATCTAATAACTGCTTGGGGTCTAGTTCTATAACGCCAACCAATGTTTTCTCCATCATAAGAATTCCCTCAGTAAATACCGAGATAGAATGAGTGAGTTTGGCCACAGTATAACGATCTTCAAACTGGGCATACTCTTTAAGTTTATCCTTCTCCAAGCGAGTGGGAATTTCTTTTAAAACATCTGTTTGCAATTGTATAATTCTAGCCATACGATTAAACATTGTCTCCGGTATTATTTGCAATACTTTGCGCATGTAATTTGCCAATTCTGAGCTATAGTAATTCGATACGGATATAAGATCTTCGGATTTAGCTTGATTTATACGCATTAAAGGGATTTCCAGGGCACTAGCCAGTTTCAGAAAAGCAGCTCTTAAGCGTATCACGGATTTTGGTTGTTTTTTAATGGAATCTTGCATTAAAACAGTAAAATCACGATCTATTAAATGCCAGGCATAGCTGAGATCACTTATTAATTGAATATTTATGAGTATATCTTCTTTGACATTGATTATCTATACCAAAGAAGAGAAGTAGAATATACAAAGGATTCTTAAAATTAAATAGTAAATTATGTAGAAATTTCTTTAAAATACATTTACACAAAGCAAATGTTAACAATAATATTCTTAATATGTGCTGTACGGATTAAAATTAAAAACTAAATTAATAAATATTTTCTTATGTTTCAACTCAAACAAAGTATTTTCCAAATTTTAAATATTAAAGAAGTTTCACATACTTGTATCATTCTGGTCAAGTACTCCCTCGTCTCTAGAAGATACTGTTTGACTTGCATATTGGATTGAAGATTATGAAATTCCTGCACTTCATCTAGGGCCTGTATTAGCTGTATTAGAGTACGTCCTGATAAATTAACATTTTCGCAATTTAAATTTGTAATTTCTTGGGAAATTTCCGCAAACCACAACTTTAATTGCGGATTATTTTCAATTTTCGATAAAGGTCGCAATCCTGAAAATGCCTCACTCAACTCATTTACACGATCTAATGCTTCTTTTTTGAAATCACACCATCTTTGGCCTTTCTCTTGCATTAGAGTGCGTAATATTTGTTTAACAACCAACTCCAGCTGTGCACAATTAAGCAATAATTCAAATAAATCATTTGTTGTATAATTTAATTCCGAGCGCACTAACTTCACTATTTGTCCCACTTTTTGCATCGTAGGACCTTTGCAATTCTCATAAATTGCAGGCGATCCATGTGTAAAATACCAACGTAAAGTAACATTGCACTGGCGTATAAGATTAATAATTTTTGTGATGTTTTGTAATACAAAATAGTCCGTTAATATGCCATCCCTTATGATTTCGTTGGATTGCTTTAGAATTTTTTCGATCTTTTCTTTGTGCAATATACAAAAGCCTTTTATAGTATTAGTTTCAGTTACAGGTGTCAAAGCTGCTTTGGCGGCTTTAAATTCTTCCCATCCGTCTAATAAATTAACCGTTACACCCATGTATATTGATATAATCCAATTGTCAGAAAAAAATTTATCTACTATTTCTCTCATTTGTGCAACTTGGTTGTGGAGTATTTTCGATGAAAAAAACAAACAAACGTATAACATGGCAGCCTGGGTGGATAAGGCAGTAGAACGATGTTCTGGATGTGGATAAACACTTAGCTGATTGTAAACATCATCACACCTAAGACGGCCAATAACCATGTCAACGAAATTTTGTTCAAATTTAAAACGTTGAAAATATGATTCTGGATAATTAACTACAGTATCTTTTGGTAACTTTGAAGTAGGATTTATGTTTGTTGATTTATGACCAATAAAGCCAGTTGAACGCAATAGCATACACACATCATCAATATTGCTATCATTATGAGATTTGGACCCACTATAACGATAGTACGATATTAAAAGACGTTCTCGTACAATTCCTGGTATATGGAAATCCACAATAAGCAATATTACACCGAAAATATATAAAGATTCACACTAAAATAAGCAGAAATAAAATAAATTTTCCAAATGATAATAGTATGTAAGTATGTATGTATGCATTAAATATTTAGATGTATGTAAGCCAAAACTATAAACATTTTGTAATCTCTTCAATTATTTGAATAAAAATATTATATATGTATGTAATATGCCACCACTTACCATCAACTGTTTGCCTTCATCATCCTGTAACACCGATTCTACTGTTTGCTGTATATAATAACCGCTATTAAGTTCATCGATAAATTGCTGCAGATCGGATGCAAACTGATGTGTACTTTCAAAGGCCAAATAGAAACGAGTTAATAAATCCAAATAATTTTCACGTACTTCGTCGTCTAAATCTTGCAATTCAGAATTTTGTTCAATTTTTAGATCTTGGGCTTCAGCAATTTTTAAATAACCAAAGTCCATTATAACTTCGCCATATTTTTGTTGTTCAGCTTTCGTTTCCAATCTTCAAAAATAAATGTAGAAATTCAATATATGTATATGCAAATTCGTATACATATATAAATTAATAACACATTCGTCTAGATTGTGACACACTTGCTGAGACACCTTTTCAACACCAAACCCAAAAGTTTGTCTGCGTAGGCTCATAATATGGACAAGCTCTAATTGCTTACCGAAAAATATCTGGTATATAATCCTTTAAACGCAATATTTCGGCAATTATGGAATTGCCCATAGAAACAATGCGTAATAGATTTTGCCCACAAGCATTATTCTCCGCCAAAAACTCCGTCATCGTATTATTAAAAATTACTCCTTTTGTAACCAAATGTCTCAGAACGCGAACACCACTGCCAATAACACGACAACTTTAATATAAATGATCAAATATCTTTTGTGACGCTCATTACCAAAGATTTAACAGTATTTTGTGAATTTAACAAGCAACTGCCGCAGCAGGTTGATTATTGGATTTGATTGAGTGTAATTATTGGAATGTAAACAAACTAAAAATTAAAGATGTACATATTTTGCTAACTTGATAACTCGTACTCGAATCGCTATAATTTATAGACACCGAGTACCAAGGTTTATTAATAGAAGATTGTCGCAAGGCGAATTCGTCAACTCGCTTTTCGTCCAAACGTCAAATTTTTTGTATACATGTGTTTTTTAAAATATATCATAGCCTAAAAAGAACGTGTTAAATTAGTGTAATATGAGTTAAAACTAAATTAATTATTACAAAAAATAAAATATTTTATTTATAATATTATTATATTATTTAAAATCAATTTTCTTAACTTTCTCACAAAAGTTAACAAACTTTGACGTTCGGCACAAAAATACGTTACAAATTCTTGCACCAGCTGACGGGTGAATTTGTTAATGAGTTTACCTGGTATTTAATTTGCTTTGGACTCATCTATCATAGGCTAATAAAGGCCGCTTTAAACGATAAGATTTGTCGTACGTAAAATGTGAGAGAAAATAAAATGAAATTCCATCCGTATGTCAAAAAAGAGAGTAAAAATTGGACGGTTGTTTTCTGGCGTTTACACCAGTGGTATGGATAAAATAAAGTAAGACGAAAACATTTTCATTGAATTTAACTACAGCTGTTTGCTTGTTTTCCCCAGGGAAGGAGTTCTTGTGCAATTGAATTTTTTTAATAACCTTGAAAAACATTTTTATTACTTTGGAATATGTTATTTTCGTGGTCAAAATTTTTAGTGCACTATTGGAAAATATACGTATATTTTTATAAAATTGTGCGCTCGTGGTCTAAAATGTACATTTTGATTTTATAATTGGTATAAATTTATGAAAGCAGTTTTCCCTCCTTGGGTTTCTCACATTTTTTACATAAAGATGCATCCCTGATCTAATGGTGTGCGTAGGTTTTTGAAAAATTTTAAAAAATCAAGAGAGCCATACGACTGTCAAATTTTCATCCGTATTTTCTCTCAAAATCGTATAGTTTCATTACACATTACGTTTAGACGATCCGACTAGTGCTCTTCTACACAAAAATTTGGCATGACGTACGACTTGTGGGAAAATGTAAAGCACCCTTTATGGGAATTTGTGTCATCTATCAGTGTTTCTTATCATCCATCTGTTGATTTCTGCTACATTTCTGCAATCTGGCAGCAATAAATTGTTATCAGTTTTCCAGGCATAGTGTTGTTGTCGACATATTACATTCCAGTTAAAATTTTGCTAAAAAAAACTGCCTTTGAACTTTGTTTTCTGCTTGCAATTAGTGTTTTATTGTGGATTTAACAACAATGTATCAAGATTATAAAGAACTTTTGGTGGAAAAGCAAGATAAAATACTTATTATTAAATTCAATAATCCGAAAAAAAAGAATTGTTTAAACATTAAAGGTTATAATGAAATAGTCAAAGTATTACAAGAAGCTGGCGAAGATGATTCTGTAACGATTATTGTTTTTACGGGTGTTGGAGATTGGTATACATCAGGCAATGATTTGTCACAGTCTAGTGTTATACAGGATATTGAAGCCCATGTGAACAAATCTAATGAGATTTTTAAGAATATGGTGTACGGTTTTATTCATTGTACCAAGATAATAGTGTCTTTGGTAAATGGTCCTTGCATAGGCATCGGTACCACTTTAGCAGCCATTTCAGACTTAATATGGTGTTCAGAGAGTGTAAGATTAATTATGTACTTCTGTTGATTTTAATTATTTTATTCTTTTAGTCATATTTTTCCACGCCATTTGTTAAACTGGGTATTGTGCCAGAAGCTGGGTCTTCATATTTATTTCCTTTGCTGATGGGTCGTTCAAAGGCAACAGAAGTTCTATTATTTGGGGAACGTCTTTCAGCCCAGGATGCTTACAAATTCAATTTTGCTTCACGTATATATAAAAAGTCTGAGTTAGATTCGGTGATATGGCCAAAACTAAGACAATTTTCTGAATTGCCACCTCAGTCTCTGCGAATCGGTAAAAAACTTGTACGAAATGAAGAAAAGAACTCTTTGTTACATGCTGTTGATATGGAATGCGATGAACTGCTCAAACGTTTTAAAAGCGAAGAGTTTTTTAACGCCATAATGCAATTTGCAATGAGAAAGTCAAAATTGTAAAATTACTTGATAGGTTGCAAGAAGTAAAAAACTAAATTGAAGTTCTAATTCTGTATATTTTTAGAGTTTATTTTATGAAAATATCAAACTATGTATTAATACATTTCATAAATTTTTTCGGGAAAAGCGCAATTTTGATACTAAAATCATATATCATTTTGCAAAGAAAAAAAATTAAATAAAAAATCCGTTTCTTATTTATTTGACCGTCTTTTATTTTAAATGAAATGAATATAATTTATACACAAAAACCACTTTTCGCTACTCAAAGAAGTAGCGAAATGCTGAAAATAATAAATTCAACAATATTTAATAATTTCTCACCTTAAACTTGACCATTCAGCACACTCCTTAGCCTAGAACATTGCCATGAGTTATCGTGCAGCGACATTCCGAAAAACTGCACTAATTATAATGTTTGAAAATACATGTGGCTGCAATATTTTTCACTCGAACAATTAAGTACAAGTGCAGAACTTATTTGGAGTTTTTCGCTTCTCTTATGTATTTAATAATATTTTTTTTAAAAAAATCACATTTTTTAAATTTCGATTGCCTAGGAAGTTTTCGTTTAGTAATAAATAATTCTAATTTAGATGAACCATGAAATGGAATTTTTGCAGGGCCACTAAATGATATAAATAAAAACATTGAAACGTTTATTGACATTGTCAAACTAGAGAAATAATAGTTTGTATATTAAAAAAAATTGTTACTATGTAATTTTAACAAGAAAACCGGATACATTTAATCCAATATTAAAAAACATTCCACTACAAATCGGTTGCTGCCATCTATTTGTCAGAGGAAAAAAATGTCAAAATTTATTAAAAGTACTTTGTTGTCATTCCATTTGCTCTTCATCACAAGCCGCCATCAATACACCAGTAACTATCTCACTTTCTCTAGTACAAAACAAATTACAATTTGTGAATTGAATTTTATTTCGCCGCACTTATAAATAAATGTCGGTCGCAACGTGAAATTTCCGCAGGTTTTTTTTTAAAGAAAATTTAACTAGACTTTATTAACTATAAAGGCAATAAATTTAATACAATAATTCTTTGACTATTAAATACATACGCATAGAAAACCATGATTTGATAATATACCAAAAACAATAATAATTTTTTCTACACACGAGTATCGCAATCGAAAAGTCAGAAAAACAAAGCTATTAGTTTTTTTTTCTAATGCCATCATAGTTTTCACTTTGATATTTTGTTAATTAATGTAAAAGAGTTCGAAGTATGTGTAAATAATTAATTAATTTACGTGCATAAAGTTTTTAATACTGTACAAAAAGTGGGTGTGCGTTTGAAATGAATGAAGTTATTTATCAGCGGTGTAAATGCAGATGAAAAAATTTTGCTGATATCACATTCAGAAAAAGAAAGTTCATTACGAAAAGAATCATTATTCCAAATTCCTATACGTTGGCTATATTTGTTGCTTTTAAATTACTTCAAGCACAAGTTGGCAAATTTTTCAAAGGAATTTACTTCATAATTATACAAGAGACGACATGTTTACTGCCTCATTTTAGAAAGATATAATAAGCACATTGTCTGAGTAACTAACAAAAAATCATTTACTGCTTCGAGAAAAGGTAAGGCTCATTCAGTAAATAAAGGTAATGTAACCTTTTCAATGTAATTGTTTAAATCTAATATCGCAAGCTCCAAGAGCACTGTAAACATAAAAAAGCTACTTCAAGTATTTTCTTTATTTATTAATCCCATAGCCATAAAAAAACATTTTTTTTTTATTTCTTTTTTACTTTTTTCCAAAATTAAAATATTTTAGGTACCTATATATGACAGTTTATTACTATGAGGTTATGCGAGTTTTTACTATGAGGTTATGAAACTTGAACCGGCCGGTTGCAAAAAAAAAACTTTACTTAGTGGTGTTAAATTATTCTCTTTAATGTGCTTAGAAATTCAATGTTTTATGTATTGCTAACGAAAATGTGCATAAAAAGAGTAAAATATGTAAATAAATGTCAATATATGCAGTACTTGGGTAGTGTCACAATGAATATATTTTCCATAATTTCTCAATTTATTGGATTAACAAATTTTTTTTAAAGTTGCTTCCCTCTAAAATTCATTGCATTGGTGGGTATAACAATGAATGATTAGTGGGTTTGGTTACATTAATTTCTCGTTGGTTTAGTCTGTTTGATACTTATTTGGGTGTTTTTATTTATTTGCTACTTATTTGTTTGTTTATTATTTCAATTGTTTGTTAATTTTATTAAAGAACCTTCCTCGGAAAGACCAAGTAGTTAGTTATTGTCAGGTAGTTAGAATGTGATGTTACCTTGCACTAGCATGAAATTGTCATTTTCACTTCACCGCTAAAAGTGAGGTATTTCGTTTTGAAAATTTTTACACTATGCACGATAAATGCAAATGCAAAATAAATAGTTAATACGAGGGTGCTATTGCACATGAATTGGTTCAACTTAGCTGAAGAACGCATGATTTTAACATAGTGGTGTGATTTGCGAGGACGTCTACACATATTTAGCAAAACAAATCGTCATTTAAATGAGTGCTAGGAATCCATAAATGTTCCATGATTTGGTTACAGTTAGCATAGGTTCGCATATTAATAAAAACTATTTTTGAATTATTACAGCCTTAATAAACAAATTTCCATACAAAATTCGATTTTTAAGGTTTTTGTAATTTTAAAATATTTTCATGAATACAGCAGTAATTGAGGTAAAGAAGTGCTTAAGAAATCATGAAAATACTAATTCATAGAATTTGCATTTTTAACATTTGGCCATATATCACGTCCTGACCATTGTAAACAAATTTGGAAAGATAATTTCCGCTTTTATCTCTGCTTATTTTCTACAAGCAATTTTTTTTTATGTAAAATAGTAAGTAGTCTTACAAATTGTACTCAAAACATTTTTTAATTTTTTGAAAAAATACAATTCATACATATGTACTATCTATGTATATATATAAAACAGGATGTGGGTATGTAATAAAGAGCTGTACAAAATGTATTGAAAGTTCTGCATTCAAAGTCCCCGTCCATATTGTGAAGCATATGCTGCAAAACTTTTGAGTTTGTGGATGAGAAGGGGAAGGGGAAGAGGAGTGGAAGTATGTACGCTGTTTCATGTACATGCAGTTTTTGTTGAATTTCTTATGTCCCCGTCCATATTGTGAAACATTTGCTGCAAAACTTTTGAGTTTGTTGACGAGAAAGGGAAGAGGAGTGGAAGTATGTACGCTGTTTCTTGTACATGCAGCTTTTGTTGAATTTCTTATTTGCATATTTTGAGATGAGGTGTATTTGACGTTTCATTTTATTTCTTTTCGTTTGGTATACTGTTAACTTCTATCATAATAATAGCTACCCTGTTTTATTGTTAATTTTTTGTGAAATATAATCAAAAATTAAAAAAAAAATATAAAATTATATAAAAATTATTATATAATTTTTCTTAGCGTCCATTTTGCTTCAAATGTGTATCCAAAAAAAAATATTCACACCTATCACAGGGTAGTTATTTTATATTTACATTCGGTATTGAGAAATGTCAAAAAAAATTAAAGAAAGAAGATAGAAGGGAGGAATAAAAAATACTAAACATGAAGCAAAAGTTTCATGTATGGACACTGCTGAAGCTTCAAAAGAGAATTCAAAAAAGTTTTGCAGCAAATGTTTCACAATATGGACGGGGACTATTTGCATCTTTTGAGATGAGGTGTATTTGACGTTTCATTTTATTTCTTTTCGTTTGGTATACTGTTAACTTCTATCATAATAATAGCTACCCTGTTTTATTGTTAATTTTTTGTGAAATATAATCAAAAATTTAAAAAAAAAATATAAAATTATATAAAAATTATATAATTTTTGTTCTTAGCGTCCATTTTGTTTCAAATTATACCTTGTGCTTCAAATGTGTATCCAAAAAAAAATATTCACACCTTCTATCACAGGGTAGTTATTTTATATTTACATTCGGTATTGAGAAAAATCAAAAAAAATTAAAGAAAGAAGATAGAAGGGAGGAATAAAAAATACTAAACATGAAGCAAAAGTTTCATGTATGGACACTGCTGAAGCTTCAAAAGAGAATTCAAAAAACTTTTGCAGCATATGGTTCACAATATGGACGGGGACTAAAGCACACTACTTCCAATCCGTGTATTCCAGTGTAAACATTCTCAACAAAACATGACTCTCATTGAAACAAAACAAGCACCATTCGAAAAGTTTCTCTCTATAGTTTTGTTTGTGCTTGTGTGTTCAAATGAAGCAAAACATCAAAACAAAAACAGACAATGAAATAAAAAAAACGGTAAATTAATTAATTAATTATTAATTAATTAAATTACACCAAAAGCATCGAGTACACAAGAACAAACACAAAAAAGCGTAAAAAGAACGTATATAATTTTTTTTCATAATTTCAACTTTTTGATTTTCGTGATTTTTCTAAATTTTAGTAATCTTAAATATACATACATACATATATTGAAATGGATGCATTAAATGTTGGTGAAATTATAAATTTTTAAAATTTTTTGCGAAATTTTAAATATTTTTCTTTAAAGAACCTTTCAAACGAACCTCAAACCTAATATGAATTGTGATATTTTTATTTTATTTGTATACATTCGATTTTTTATGTTCATAAAAAATGCAAAAGTTTCTTTGCAAGTTTGTCTACGAGTTATTCAAACATGTTTTGAATGTTCCAAAATAGTTTTGATCTTCTACTTCATTTTTCTTCTACTTCAGCCTTGTTTTATTTTAACATTGTTTTGTTGTACTTGTGTTCTCTTCTTCAATGTTTTGATCGTGGAACAAAAGAAATATTTTTGAAAGTATGTGTTTTGCAATGAGCAAGTAATACATACACACTAATTGCAATTTCATGAAATGCTTGTAAGACATTTTTGTTGTGTTTGTGCCACACTTGAGTATGTATGTATGTAACGTATGGATTCCAAAACGGCTGGGCCGATTTTGATGAAATTTTCAGGGAATCTTCATAATATTCAGGCGGGTGACACTGTGAAGTCTGATTTTTCGGTCTGCGGGCGGCGGGGGCGTGTCAAAATCCAATTTTCATATTGCGCCACCAATGACATATATGTACATAACATGAGAAAAATGGGCGAAACTTCTGTGTACATGTGACTTTGCATCATTCTCTATCTTATGAATTTTGTCGTCCATAGAACGATACAGATTACTACATACTTACGAGTGTATATGCTTAAAAATTTGGGCTCTCTTGTTTGTAGTTTTGCACCAAGGCGTATCAAACAAGGCGGCGTTGTTAAAACTGGTTGCAATTTTTGGCTGTAGCGACGTTTATGCAACAAACGTCAAAAACACATTGTTTTTGTAATATTTGCATTAGTTGCTTTTGACATATCGCGAAAAAAAAAACGGTTGTGCGAGTACAACAACTCCATTCACCGCCACCTTGTTAAAGACGTCGCCTTGATTTTGCATGAATAAAACAAAACCAGTTTCGTTTTTCCTTTGTTACTTCCACGCGGGGTATCTATAAACACAAAGAATTTGACATTTTATTTTATGAGCACTATCTTCATATGTATATTTAAAGTCTCTGCTTTAACGAACTAGAGTTTACGCGGAAGAATAACTGTTTAAAAACTTCAATATTCATTTAAAATATCTTAGAATTATTTCATTTGAATGTGCGTTGTGAATTTTTTTAAGATCTAAGGTGAGTACAGAAATACAATTGAATAAAAATTGGAATTAAATTGGTAAAAGATCATATTTTACAAATATCTGTTTTACTACTACATACTTATATACTATGTAATATATTTTATATAAATAAGAACAATTATACTTACATAAATTCCCAAGTATGTAGATTTACACATGTGCTTCGTTCAAAAAGTGTTCTAATTAAATTTTTGGAAGTGTGATAAACGTGTCTGAAATTAAAAAAAAAAATATATCTATGTGTATATAAGTACATCTATGTATATGTATATGTAAACAGGTAACATACTATATATAAATATAGTGAAAATTTATATACAGGCCTGTTCTGCAAACCACTTTTTGTCACAGTGATTTGAAATCACGGAAATGGTGTTCTGCACACAAAAATTTTAATAATCTCGTGGTTTGAAATCGTCAGCTAAATGACTGACGATTTGGAATCACTTGCTTATTTTTTCTATGTATTTCGTTTAGAATTTAATAAAACTGCTATAATATATTTCATGTGATTTGTTTGCTATTTATTTTTCTAAAAAAAATTGGGTTTGCTACATATAAAAACTTAAGTATGAGCAAATTTGTAAGAACACTGCTTTTTTTGAAAATAATTGTTTTGCTTTGTTTACCAATGTCGTGATTTACATTTACTTTTTAACAGTCCGCTGGTTAATTTTTTCGAACATGTTTTTGAGGTTGCCAAAGTAACACATTCTTTATAAGTCATGTAAATATATAGATATTTTACTATCATGTTCTTTATTTAAGACAAATTATATATATTGTTGTACAGAAAATCTAGTAATGGTCAATAATTAATTATTTTTGTGCAAATTTATAAATAAGTAAATGCAAAATTTAAGTAAATGTCGTTAATGAAAACACTGGCAACTTCGCAATTATACATACATACATATGTAGGTATTTTGTTGTGCTAATAAAAAATATGGTTTGTACCGCAAATGTCGTTTTTAACACGCTCTTTTTGTAAATGATGCTTTCTTAAAGCAATTATTGATAATAAAATAGCTTCTGGCATTTTTATATTCTTTATTTCCTCTAATATTTGAAGTCACTGCAAAAATATAAGCAAATATAAAATATCAGCTGTTTTCTCGTGTTTTCGAAAAATTAAAACCACGCCGAAAAATTTAAAATCAATCGCGTGATTTACGGAACAGCTTCAATTCGTCGACGTGATTTCAAAATTGTTCTTGATTTCAAATCACGTCGTTTGCAGAGCAGGCCTGATTATTAAAATTTTTGTGTGCAGAACACCTTTTCCGTGATTTCAAGTTTGCAGAACAGGCCTGTATAACAGCTTTAATAAACAAATTTCCATACAAAATTCGATTTTTAATCTTTTTATAATTTTGAAAAATTTTCATGAATACAGCCGTAATTCAGGCAAAGAAGTGGTTAAGAAATCATGAAAATACTAATTCATAGAATTTGCTTTTTTAAGATTTGGCCATATATCAGATCCTGACCATTGAGCTAACTAGGTCACCTTGTATGAATTGTAAACAAATTTAGAATGATAATTTCCGCTTTTATCTCTTTGCTTATTTTCTACAAGGCATTTTTTTTATAAAATAGTAAGCACGTAGTAAGCAGTCTTACAAATTGTACTCAAAACATTTTTTCAATTTTTTGAAAATGTACATACATATACTAAAATTCAAACTAGCATGAATTCATTAATTCATTCCACAAATTGAGGGTGGCGATGGCACGATGGATGGTAGTCTGCACGTTGACTACACAACCAAAAAACAGACCTGGATTCAACCCCAGTTTCAGACAAAAATTTTAAATTAAAAATAAACATTTTTCTGATGTGCATTAGTGTGTCTGATGTGCATTAGTGTGTCTTTGTGTGTCAGTTGTTGTCGGAAGGTTTCAGTGGCGTAGGCATAGTCACTGGTCACTGAACAATACCGGCTTCAGCTGATAGCAATCCACAATCGCATCAGAACGCCCTCCTTCGTCGGTATTTTGTAGCACCGGCGAAGTAAAATAATAATAATAAAAATGGCTACTAAACCGAAGCTTCAGCACTGCTACGAGTATAAAAAACAAAAGAACGTGCGAAAGCAGAGCTGCAAAATAATTAATTAAGCTTCACCTCCTGTCGTTTCTCCTACTATCCCTTTCCTATAGTTCCAGCACAATGCTTCGCATGTGTAGGAGTCATCTCCTGAGTGCTGGTCCTAGATAACAAAAAAAAAAAAAAAAAAAATTTAAATTTTATCGTTTATCTCACGATAATATAATTCATTACCAGGTAAACTCCCCTACAAGAACAGTGACGGTTATTTGACCGGTCATATGACCGTTATTGCTAACCGAATTATCGGTCTTCGCGTTGCACAAAGTTTCTATTATTTTCTAAAAGATAATATGCGAAAAATGGCCGAAATTTCTGTGTCATGTGACTTTGCATCATTCTCTATCTTATGAATTTTTTTGTCCATAGAACGATACAGATTACTACATACTTATGAGTGTATATGCTTAAAAATTTGGGCTCTTTGTTTGTAGTTTTGTACCAATGCTTATCAAACTAGGCGGGGTTGTTAAAACAGGTTGCAATTTTTGGCTGTACCGACGTTTATTCCACAAACGTCAAAAACATATTGTTTTTATAATATTTGCATTAGTTGCTTTTGACATATCGCGAACAAAAAACAGATGTGCGAGTACAACAACTCAATTCACCGCGACCTTGTTAAAGACGTCGCCTTGATTTTGCACGAATAAAACAAAACCAGTTTCGTTTTTCCTTTGTTACTTCCACGCGGGGTATCTATAAACACAAAGAATTTTACATTTTATTTTATGAGCACTATCTTCATATGTATATTTAAAGTCTCTGCTTTAACTAACTAGTGTTTACGCGGAAGAATAACTGTTTAAAAACTTCAATATTCATTTAAAATATCTTAGAATTATTTCATTTGAATCTGCGTTGTGAATTTTTTGAAGATCTAAGGTGAGTACAGAAATACAATTGAATAAAAATTGGAATTATATTGGTAAAAGATCTTATTTTACAAATATCTGTTTTACTATTAAAAAAACAAAAATTTCCTGGGTTCAACCCCAGTTTCAGACTCATAAAAACATTTCGCATTTTTTCTGATGCGCATTTCTGTGTCTTTGAGTCAGTTGTTGTCGGAAGGTTTCAGTGGCGAAGGCATAGTCACTGGTCACTGAACAGTAACGGCTTCAGCTGTAACCAATCCACAAAAGCAGAGTTGTAAGATAGTGAAGCTTCACCTCCTGTAGTTTTTCCTACTATCCCTTTCCTCTAGTTCCAGCACAATGCATTGCATGTATAGTGACCATTTCCTGAGTGCTGGTCCAAGATAAAAAAAACTCGATCGCCTTGCCAGAATAAGTTGCGCTTTATATAGTTCAATGGTACCATGCCCTTGGGTCAATATCGACAAGTATAGCTTGATTTTTTCGACGCGAATGGTTACTTATTTTTGAGCGAGAAGCTGCTGTAGAAATACCACAATACATAAAACAAAGTTGTCAAAGGAAAATGAATAAAAAAAATATGTGTATGCACATATGTATATAAATAATTAACGCAATATTTTTATCCCTAAATTTCATATCGCATGTTTATTAAATATAATTGGACGCATTAAAAATTCGCGACACACAAATTCCTTATTTATGTATTAATCAGAATAATGTAGCCAGCATAGGCCATAGACGGTTACAAATTTCTACTAAGAATATTTAAAATATACAAATATTAAAACAAAGTATTGACGGATTCACATAAAAATTAATTTTATCCATCAGCAATGACAATATGTTCCAGCAAAAAAAAAATAATAATTTCTGGAAATGTATTAGAAAAAAAATGTGTGTGGATTAGTTTCGCTCATGCATTTCTTATAGGGTCACTAGCTAATTCGCCCGTCAGCTGATTCAACGATTTGTAACGTATTTTAACGACGAATGTCAAAGTTTGTTTACTTTTGTGAAAAAGTGAAGAAAAGTGGTTGTAAATAATTTAATAATTATAATTATTTAATAATATAATAGTAAGAATGCAAAATAAATTCCTTTTTGTAATAATTTAAATTAAAAAAAAATAATATGAATTAAATAAATAAATAAAAAAAATTAACTTATATTATACACATGTACAGGGTGGCACAAAAGGAGATATATGGTTTAAATGGTTTATAACTTTTTTATTTATAAGATTATTATATATATTTTTTTAAATATAGTATATTATTGGGGAATTTTTTGCAATTAGCTTTGAAAAATTATATCCTGTAAGTGATGTCCATTTTCTGCTTCGCACATGCGTGCTCTTTTTAGCATATTTTAAATAACTTTTCGCAAAATTTCGGGTGTAATGGCCATGATTTAATTTCGAATGTTTCTTAATTAATTCCCCAAGTCTTCTCCACAAAAGCTGAAAAAAACAACAAAAAAATAATTAAATAGGTTATAAAGAATTCAAACCATATAGCTCCTTTTGTGCCACCCTGTATACCAAAAATTTGACGTTCGGCTGCAAAGTAAATTGACAAATTTACCTTGCGACAACCTTGTAAATTGGTCGAGACTACCAAGGTTTATTATTTTTATGTCATAATATACAAAGAAGCTCGGTTTGTCATATTTACTACAATACATAACATAGTTAAATGAAATGTCTAATGACTCCACACATGAAATTGAACCGCCGAACTCATTAGTACTCATAAAACTATTTAAACTTTTAGTACATATGCAATGCATATTAATGATCTTAAGTTATTAAACCCCATTGTTTATACATATTTTTATTTATTTAATAAAAGTATTGAAAAAAATTAAACATCGTAGACAAATTTTACTGATTTAAATTTGTATTTTTCTCTTCTCCGGACAACTCCCTTGTATTTGAACTATTTAAACTTTTATTACATATGCAATGGATATTAATGATCTTATGTTATTATAATTGTTTATACATATTTTTTTTTTATTTAATAAAAGTATTGCAAAAAAATTAACCATCGTAGACTAATTTAAATTTGTATTTTTCTCTTCCGGAAAACTCCCTTGTATGGACACATTTAAATGGCCCCTTCGGTGTCGGTTCAAGAAATATTCCACTGTTCACGTATTAAACACCTTAAGGTTAATAACCGTGTTATAAATAATTGTATTCATAAACATAAAATTAGCAGGTATTATAAATTTGGTGTTTTTTATTTTTTCATACTGGCAATACCACCGTGTTCAAAAACCATTTCTAAGTTAATGCTGAAATAAGATGGGTATCAATTTATCCGCATACTGAAATATATCATTAGTTTTTTGTTTTTATATAAATTAGTCTTTCTAAACTCTATTTCTGATATTTTCTTAACAATAATTCTTCTTAAAACGTTTTCAGAGATATAGTAAAGAAAATAAAGTAAACCCAGTTTCCAAAATTTTTTTTAATACCAACGGCGCTGCAATAACAAGTCGCCCTTTATTTGTTTCGATTGACATGAAAAACAAATTAATTTCACTCTAATTTGTTTGTGGGAAGGAGATTTTTGGAACCTTTCTAAGATTTCATTACATTAAAACATTTTTTTTTAATTTGATTTATAAAAATTTAATAATTACATTTTATAGGACCATTAGCTTAGAAAACATTTTTTATAAAAATGACAGATAATCTTTAATACCAGTTATATATGTATACGAGGCCTGTTCAAAAGAAAAGGTGAATTTTGAATTTTTTGAAAGGTATTTATTTATTCATCAATATCTATTTTGTCCCCTTCAAAGTAATCCCCATAAGATATAATGCACTTATGCCAGTGCTTCCAATCCTCGAAGCACTTTTCAAATTCGGTATGGTCATCAGCTCGTTCTTCGATTTTGACTTTATCTCATCAATTGTGGCAAAACGCTTTCCTTTCATTAGTCTCTTCAGTTTTGGGAATAGAAAAAGTCGCAGGGAGCCAAATCTAGTGAATAAGGTGGTTGAGGCATGATTAGAGTGTTGTTTTTGGCAAAAAAATCACGAACAAGCATTGATGTGTGAGCAGGTGTATTATCGCGATGCAGAATCCATGATTTTTTTTTTCTACAATTCCGGTCGTTGTATTCCTTATTAACCGTACGACCTGTTGGCAAGAACTCATAATGCACTACGCCATTGTAATCGAAGAAAACAAAACTCTCCTTTTCTTTTGAACAAACATCGTATATAGTTTAATCGAGTAATAAATTTCTTTTCTTCTTTTATGATAGAATTTCAGTATATCAGCAGTAGAGAGATAACTCGATAGAAGTAAAACAAGTTTAGTAACGATAAGGTGCGTGTGCCGTACTGAATTATGACGCAGCATACGCAACCAGTTGTTGCTGTTCAACAACAAGAACATCAGCAACAGCAACAGCAAACATCTATTAATCAACAACAGCAGACTACAACGATATCAAACACCAATAATAATAACACTTCTACTGCAGCTAATGCGTCGAATCCTACAACTGTTAATAATCAAACACAAACTGTAGCTGTTCAACAGCAACATTCAAATAATAACAGCAACAACATTAACGCTAATAACAATAATAGTAATAATAATAGCTATCAAAATGCCGGTGGTGGTCAAATATTTAATCCACAATTACAATCTGCGAATGTGTACGTACCAACACATGGTATTCCGGCACATCATCCACATCAGCAACAGCCTGGTGCCATGTATCAAGCAATGATACCAACGGCCATACCAAGCAATGTTTATGTTAACAACGTTACCGCCAATGTCAACTTGCACGGTTGGGCTCACACTGTACCACATGGGCCGTGGGTACATCCAACTGCTGGTTCAAGTTATATACATGGAGATTTACCACCCGAACAGGTGAGTAAAACACTTTTTTTTTGCAAATATGCCAGTTAAAAACAAAAAAAAATCATTAAGATTATTAACTCATGCACTTCGATATCTGAATAGACTTGCCCATCTCCCAGATGTAGTGACTAAGACGAACAGCTTGTAACAACAACAAAAATGTTTTCAGCAAATAAATAAGCATGAAAGCTCCTTGAAATGAGCACGATAAATTTTTAATTCAGCATTTCTTTTTTTATGATTTCAATAAAACAAGAAATTTAATTTTAAAAAATATATTTTTTGAAACTAAAAAATTTATATTATAGTTGGAGTTGTACTTTGTTCTGTGTCACGGTTACATTTAATCTCAAAGTGCATTTTTAAATTTTCCATATTAAAAATTCTTCATTGGTTTTCTACTAAAAATAAAAACACGTCCCGCGTCACACAATGAAAAGGGAGCGTATTTAAATATATTTTTTATTTACATTTTATTATTATTTATTCATTTAATAATTATCTTTACAAATTAGCACAAACTTATGCCCCTATCATGATTCACAACTCAACTAATTTTTTGCATTAAGATACACAACTAATTTCAGTTGTCTTCGTTGAGTTGTTACTGGTATTAAGATTTACATGATAAAATCTTAACGAAGACAACTAAAATTGGTTGTGGACCATAATACAAAAAATTAGTTGAGTTGAGTTTTCGCTTGAAAACGTTAAAATATGCAAAGTGAGTAAAATTCGCCCCTAACATGACGTGATAACCATGCTTTGTCGATGTTAGAGTGGGAAAAATATTAATAAAATAATTAATCTCATTTGCCTTAAAAACTAATTCGCGTACTCCACACGGAAACAATTGTGCAATACTCTTTCATTTCACCAAATGTCTCTTTTCCACACTATCCCTCTCCAGTGACGAAGGTAATACATAATGTCATTATGGTTGGTAGGCATGTTAATTCCCATCCCACTTGGTTCCAATTTATTATGGTCCCGTAGTGAGATCTGTTGCAAAAAAACTTTCACGTGTAGTAGTGAAAGACAGATGCTAGGGGTTTTTTCTTTTTTCTTGGACCGGCACTCAGGGAACACCCCTACAAATGCGATGCATTGTGCTGGAACTAAGAAATTAGGTTATGGGAAGGAGGATAGAGGGATTGGTGTTTATTGACATTTGATTTAAATTTTCCCACGTCAACATAGAACTCCGAAGTGACAAACCCTTCGCACTACTGAATTATATTACCGGGTATATTATATTTTAGTCGATATCAAATTCCATGATGCTAAATTAAGAATTTTCGATGCACTTTGTTCGATATCGAGTGCGGTGATTATACCCTATTTATATTGTTCAAATGACAAGTAGAATTAGCAGAATTTATATATGATGCAAATTGTATTTTTAAGGAGAAAAATTCATATTGTTATGGTCAATTAAACGAATTATATACGTGTATTTTCAGGCTGTTCAAACTATGGGTGCTATGCCGGTTACTAATGCTACTATTATGAGTGGTGGTACACGTGGCTCTCGTCGTGGCCGAGGTCGCGGTGCTGCTGGCGGTGCAAGACGTGGTGACTATAATATGCAACGTCAGTCTCAACAAGAGGGTAGTCCAATACCGCAGCAATTAATGTCAGCTTCTCATTCAGAGATGACACAACCGCAGCAGGCACAAGCCAATGATCACCAACAAATAATGACGTCATATGTGCCCCACCCACAATATTCAGCACCTCATATGCAACAGTATCCATTTGCTTATCCCACTTTCTTTTCACCCCAACATCAAATAATGCAAGGAGGGCAAAGCGCTGCCGCTCAACACGCTACAGGCACTCCACTATATTTTTCTGCTATGCCACTGTGTAATCCTTCCCAAATTTACAATTATGGATATTATGTGCCTCACCTTCTGAACCAAGCAGATTATCAGTATGGTGACGACATAGGGATGGGCGACGAACGTCAAATGTCTGCTGAAGGTGGTGCCATGTTGTGGCATCCTCAACCGCAAATTTATGCAGATGGCTATACCATGGGACCAGCTGATATGCATGCTGTAAGTGCTGACGATATAAACCATAATGCCTCTTCTATCGGCTCGCCAAATGAAACGCCGACCATGTTGAGCCCCAACTATTCAATGTATGAACAAATGACTCACCAAATGGGTGAAATGCAAATATTTGATGAATCGCAAGTAGGACAAATACAAGTAATGTCTGCGCACGACGGTATTCCGCAGGTTAGTATTATTATAAAAGAGAATTTATTGTAACATATTATTTATATTTCTCTCTGCAAAATCTCACATTTACTATTTCTTTTCTTTTCTAGCTGGATGAGGAATTATCCGATTGTAGTTCTCAACCCTCGGCATCTATGCAAATGGTACTTCCCATACAAATGGTACCAAATACAGTCCCTCCCGCAATGACTTTGCAAGCTGTAACTAGTAATCAAATCATACAACATCAGCACATTGATGAGGTTGTAATGCCAATAGATGTCTCAATTACTCCAAAGAATACAGTTCATCATCAGATATATGGTAAGTTTTCTTTTAATTTGATTCCTTTCAAAATTCAATTATTTAATTCGAATGTCTATAATTATGATTTTATTATGTATGCCATTTTTCTATGGAACAAAGTTTACTGAAATTCTTTGAAATTCATTAAGTTTGTTATTGCAATAGGGTGGCGATGGCACGATGGATGGTAGTCTGCACGTTGACTACAAAACCAAAAACAGACCTGGGTTCAACTCTAGTTTCAGACTAAAATTATAAAAAAAAACATCTCGTTTTTTTCTGATGTGCATTAGTGTGTCTTTGTGTGTCAGTTGTTGTCGGAAGGTTTCAGTGGCGAAGGCATAGTCACTGGTCACTGAACAATACCGGCTTCAGCTGATAGCAATCCACAATCACATCAGAACTCCCTCCTTCGTCGGTATTTTGTGTAGCACCGGCGAAGTAAACTAATATTTTTTTTTTTTTTTAGCTAGGACCAGCACTCAGGAAATGACTCCTACACATGCGAAGCATTGTGCTGGGAACTATAGGGAAGGGATAGTAGGAGAAACGACAGGAGGTGAAGCTTAATTAATTATTTTGCAGCTCTGCTTTCGCACGTTCTTTTGTTTTTATACTCGTAGCAGTGCTGAAGCTTCGGTTTAGTAGCCATTTTTATTATTATTTTACTTCGCCGGTGCTACACAATACCGACGAAGGAGGGCGTTCTGATGTGATTGTGGATTGCTATCAGCTGAAGCCGGTATTGTTCAGTGACCAGTGACTATGCCTTCGCCACTGAAACCTTCCGACAACAACTCACACACAAAGACACACTAATGCACATCAGCAAAATGCGAGATGTTTATTTTTATTTAAAAATTTTTTTGTCTAAAACTGGGGTTGAACCCAGGTCTGTTTTTTGGTTGTGTAGTCAACGTGCAGACTACCATCCATCGTGCCATCGCCACCCTCAAACTAATATTAAAAAAAAATGGCTACTAAACCGAAGCTTCAGCACTGCTACGAGTATAAATAAAGAACGTCCGAAAGTGGAGCTGTAAAATAACTAATTAAGCTTCACCTCCTGTCGTTTCTCGTACTATCCCTTTCCTATAGTTCCATTACAATGCTTTGCATGTGTAGGAGTCATCTCCTGAGTGCTGGTCCCAGATAAAAAAAAAATAGCAAATGCAAAATTCGAACGCACTGAATAATGGAAGTCGACTTTATGAAAATAGTAGAGAGAGTACAAATCTATTTGAAATCCTACATGATTGTTGTTGCTACAGTGTTATTATCGTAAGCACTAGGAACATTTCAACATTTGAAAATAATAATTAGTAATAACAACACCAATCTACCGTTACAAACAAAAAAAAAATACAATACTACAGAATACTAACGCTTTATATTTGTTGTTGCGGCCAGCAGAAATTTGTTTTTATTTAAATTCAGATAATTTATAAAATATAAAATGTATGAAATATAATTTGTTTAATAAGAGAACTATTGCCGGTATAGAAACATTACCTACATTTGCGAGAAAATTTACAATGAGAAGGGTAATAATATCTAATTTCAATTGATCATATACAAGACGCCAATACACATTTTTTTTTGCCTGCACTTCTTAATATGATAATTTATACGGGGAACGTATAATTTTTTTTTTTATAGATTTACATATCATCAGCTTGTTATTGGTTTCCTGCTTTCCTACTTTTTTCTACTTTTTTTCGCATTGAGAAAAATAAAGCAATTATAACCGTTGTCGCACAGGGCAATTCATATAAAAACCGAAATAAAGTTACAAAAAACATGAAAAGTTTAACTTTTATTTTTACTCATCCTGTGTTTCACAGAATTATAATAATTTTTTCAATTCGAAATTTTCTCACATACTCTACACAAACCAGGCACTGGTTTTATTGCTTGAAATTAAATGAAACGAATGTCAAATTTGTTTTGAGAAAAAAATATAAATAAAAAAAACCAATCATAAAAATACGATAAATAAAAATTTGCCTGTTTACAAGCACATAGAGACATAAAGTCTTTTTTTTAAACGATAAATCATACGACTGAACTTGTGAATTGAGCAATTGTTTTTTAAAGTTGGCAATTTTTTCCGAAATAAACGCACGCAACTTATTTTTCCATTACAGATAGCAAACCAAATCTCAATTGCCAGTTGCTGGCTACATAAATAAATATGTATGTACACTGCGTTTCACATGAATAGGTGCAGTGTTTTAGCAACCAATTAGAGCTTGCTGCTCTCAGGATAATTCATGCAGAGAATTATGTTGCACTTTTTATTAAAGGTTTAATAATTGAGAAAAAGAGTATACACAAAGAAGACTTGAAGAAGTTCCGTTAAAAATAATATGTACTTCTTTTTATAATTTGCGAAGAAAATTGTGAACTATTTTTGCGTCAGTTGAATAGGTGCAGTGATTAAAATGTGTTTGTATGGTCATTTGTGTCAAATTTAATTACAAAATAGTTCAGCAATTTTTAAAAACAAAACACAAAAATAATTTTTAATCGATTTTAATTGAAAATGGGCCGTGGTAAATCTTTAACGTTGGAAGAGAAGGCAAAAACTGATGCCTATGATGATCAAGGTCTGTCCGGCTGAGAAATTGCTTTAAAAATTAGTAAAAGCGCTAACGTTGTGTGGAATTATTTAAGAAATAGAGAAAACTATGGCAAAAACATGAAGGGACGGCAAACAATGGCCACAACAGCTACAGAAGGCGAAATATTCTAAGAATTGCCTCCAATTCTAGTGACTCTGCTGCAAAAATCAAAGCAAAAAGTGGTTCCAGTGCTAGCCTTTCCACAGTTAGAAGGATACTAAATACAGCAGAACACTTAAAACGTATTAAGTTGCAGAAAAAACCACCATTGAACCAGCAACGTAAAGAATTACGGTTGAATTTTTGCAAAGAACACATGACTTGGAAGAGTGAGTGGAATAAAGTAGTTTTCTCAGACGAAAAAAGTTCAATTTTGATGGACCCGATGGTTACAACTACTATTTCCATGATTTGAGAAAGGAAGAACGCTTTTTAGCCCGTCGCCATAGTCGAGTAGGTGGTGTTATGGTCTGTGGTGCAATATCGTACTATGGAGTCATAGACATGGATTTTAAAACCACCAAAATGACAGCAAATTCCTATCAATCTATTCTGCAAACAGCGTTTCCAAAATTTCAAGATTTGTTTGGACCCATCCCATGGACTTTCCAGCAGGATAATGCTCCTATTCACACGGCAAGGCTTATTAAAACGTGGATTAGCGCACAAAATGTTGAATTGCTGCCATGGCCACCATACTCCCCGGACTTAAACATAATGGAAAACGTATGGGGACGGGTGTCTCGGAAAGTGTACGAGTCTGGGCGGCAATTTGATGACCGAGAATCTCTAATTGTTGCAATAAAATCGGCATGGTCGCAGATTTCCTTACAATATTTATCGCAACTGTATAACTCCCTTCCAAATAGAATTTATGAGGTAATTTTATCGAAAGGAGGAAGTACACATTATTAAAAATGAATAAAAAATTAAATTAATAAACAAAACTTAATTGTTTTCGTGCTTTTTTTTATAATTTTTTTTATTGTTTTATAATATGAACCTATTCAACTGACGCAAAAATAGTTCACAATTTTCTTCGCAAATTATAAAAAGAAGTACATATCATTTTTAACGGAACTTTTTCAAGTCTTCTTTGTGTATACTCTTTTTCTCAATTATTAAACCTTTAATAAAAAGTGTAACATAATTCTCTGCATGAATTATCCTGAGAGCAGCAAGCTCTAATTGATTGCTAAAACACTGCACCTATTCATGTGAAACGCAGTGTACATACATATATCAATTAGTTTGCAGTGATTATCTGCCAAGTAACAATTTTTGTTGCCATTTGCTAATGCAACTTAATGAAATGACATGATACAATGAAATATTAAAAGCACAGATATTGTCTTTTGTTGTTGGCTTTGTGTCAGTTGTTGTCGCAAGGTTTCAGTGGCGAAGGCATAGTCACTGGTCACTGAACAGTAACGGCTTCAGCTGTATCCAATCCACAGGCACATCAGAACGCCCTCCTTCGTCCGTATTGTGTAGCACCGGCGAAGTAAAATAATTACTAAAAAATTGCTACTAAAAACGAAGCTTCAAAATTTAATACGTCTCCTTGACATCAGAGACGTTACAACACTGCTGTAAAAACAAATAACGTGCAAAAAACAGTGTTGTAAGAGGAGTGGAGCTTCACCTCCAGTCATTTCTCCTACTATCCCTTTCGTCTAGTTCCAGCACAATGCACCGCATGTGTAGTGCTGTTCCAAAAAAAAAAAAAGTTTCGTTTGCGCGATTAAATGATGAAATGATCCAAAAATCTTCCAAACGCCAGCTGGGGGTATGCTATAAAGAATTACATTGGTATATGCATTTGTAAATGTGTTTAGAAATCATTTTAAGCAAACCAAAAATAAAAACCCAAAGAAGTTACGTTAACTACCAGGCTTGAAAATTTTTCTAATAATTTATATTATATTATTAAATTATTAGAAACATTAATCTAATAATATACTACAATATAGCTTATAGCGATAGAGATAGCGAGAAATATAATTAATAGTTAATATTCATCCGTATAAGTAAAAAAAGCAGAATTATTGAAATCAGCAACGTATATACTGTCTTAGTTACAAATGTTTTGAACAGGACTGTGTAGGGTTATATGTATGTACATATGTATATATAAAAATTATAAAAAAGTAAAATTTCTTTATCGCCCCACTTGAGAATGAAATCTCGCATATTGTTTCCACATCAGTGTTGCCACGACAGATTTTTGAAACAACATCTCAGGCAATTGAAAATTACCACACATTTTTAAATAAATGAAAAATAAATGTACTTATAAGTGAATGATCTACACCTTAAAGTTGGTTGGTTGGTCTACGTGGCTGTCCGCAAGCACTCGAATGTAATCACGAAATTCTCTTTCGAAGCTAGCACTTACTCATCCGAGTCATAACCTACATATGTAGGTGAGAGATCTCGTGCTGGATCCATCGGAGATGTACTAAATCCACCCCGTTGCGTTGAGATTATGCGATACCTCAACCAGCGAAACGCCCGATAGGTCGCCCAGTGCATGTTTGCTCAAAAATCGGTGCCGCACTACATGCAACACTGGGCACCTTAAAGTCCACGTCGTTAATTACCTCTATTTGGCAATAATGATCTACATCAACAAATTGCTCAAATTTCAAAAAAAATAAAAATCAATTTGCCTAATGAAATTTAGATAAAGTTTCATTTAGATTAATATTTTATTCCATACTGATAAAAATTAATAGTGTGACCATCGTGAAGGTTGTGCAAATTTCCATTTTGCGGTTTCTCTTAGGGCTTTCATTATTATGTTGAGCAGTGTCTGGTTTTTAATTCAAACAGTGTACAGTTTTGTAAGCAAATGCATTAATTCCGTATATTATCAGCCATGTTACAGAGTTCAATTCACTTCGGAAATGGAATTCAATCCGTGTTTTGGTTCTTTAGAAAACGAAAAACGAAAAAATTTTTCGGAATGAAATCACTTTCGGAATTTAAATTTTTAGTATAATAATACAGTGTAAAAAACTATTTAATTACACTTTTTTTTTTTAATAAAGAACTCTGTTTCTCATTTATTAATTCACTGTTACTTTAAAATAAATTAGTTTTTATTTAATTGCATACAGAAAACGGATTTTAACAACTTATCGGACTCTGAAGCATCAAAAATTAATTCGTTCGGAATGGCAACTACGGATTCAAAACCAATACGAACGGAATCTGTAACACAACTGTATATTCAATCAAATAGTCATTTAAAATTTTTTCGTAACTTATGGTGATTTTCATTCTGGAAAGGTGCATAGCAGTTTTCAGTATATTTTTTTTTAATTTTGTTCGGCACTCAGGGGATGACCCCTATACATGCGGTGCATTGTGCCGGAACTAGGGAAAAAATTTGGGAGAAAGAATAGACGGAGTACTGTTTATTGACATTTGATTTAAATTTTCCCACGTCAAAAGTGAGAGGGAAGACCTCTGCGGTAAGTCATTCCACATATGTGCTGTTCGGCCAAAAAAAAATTAATTTTCTCTGTAAATTTTCGCTGCCAAATCGACCACAAATGGATGCGCTCTTAACGATGAACGCGTTGTGCGCGTGAATGACCGGGTTTCGGGAATGAGTTCCCTAATTTCATCAGAACACATCCCATTATAGTAACGATAGAACAACGAAATGCACCCCACGTTGCCACAATGCTGAAGAGAGTCAATAGAGTTGCCTACCCTACTGTTTCCTATGAGTTTCTTCGTTCTTTCCTGTACACGGTCGAGTAACTTCAAAATAGTCTTTGAAGCACCTTCCCATTTTCCATTTTTGATCGGATGTAAGCGGTATAAATAGTGAAGAGATCAGATGGGGTGAAATATGTCTTACACCGCCTTAAAAAATCGAGAGGCACTTGAATGCTTCTTTTGAAACCTGAAGAATGTGCTCAGTTCATCGATAATCGCACTGAATTCTGATGCCAAGAACATCAAGAGCTTCTGATTCTTGGACGCGAGATGGCCGACATTCATAATATAATTTTTTAACCATTATCAGGATCCATTTTGCCCCCCGAGAAATATATTTTAAATTGGATCATTAACGAACCGTGTACCAAATTTGATAAAAATCTGTCCAACGGTTTAGGCGGTATAGTGGAGGCGGTGTAATAGGATATAAATCGAAATCAATATATTTCAAAAGCAAAACAAGTCATTGTTCTTCATAATTTTAATTTCCTATATTTACAAAAAAAGTTATAATTCTCATAATTCTGCAGAAATTTAGGTTAGAAATCCTTATCTATGACTTTCAATAAAACATGCCATTAAAACACTGGAAAATGTTTCTCAAACGCGTGCACATTGCAAAATAAATATGACTAAGATTTTGAAAAAAAAAATCGTTTTAACGTAACAATGAACGGAAGCTGCTGGTGCAATACTGTACAAGTTTATTTATTTTTTTCATTGTGGAAAAAGTCTTTGTTAGTAGACACTGAAGAAATAATAGGAATTTATTTATAAATGTCAATGACTTGGTTGTGATAAAACAACAACCGATTTAACAACAATTTCATATAAAAAAATAGAAGATATTCTTTTATTTCTCTTTTTATTAAGAATGACATGGATAAAAATTATTTCTGCGAAAGGATGTTTTGCTAAAGATAGAGCCGCCAATTGATGGTTTTATTTTAATAAAGAAAAATATTCATACGTACATGGTATGCAGATATCTATGCATGTGTGTATGTATGTATAAACGAAGATGCATTCATATACATACATATATATACATATTTTCCTTTATGGCCAAATAATTGTACTCATTAACATGCTCTTATTCTTCATGCAATTATTTCTAAAATCTCATTCGTTATGATCTTTTCCGAAAAAAACAAACAAACAAACGTAATAATTAAATGCACATGTAGGAGCCGCTTATTCATCATTAATTTCATTTAAAATATTTAAATATAAAATAACACCTCGTTCAGATTATTTCTGTCGTGAATTTCTATCTAAATAAGTTTTAATTTTTCCAAGTTATTTTACGCATACAATACTGATATGCACTATTCGCACAAATACTCGTAATGCAGTTAACCTTGCTTAGCAACAAGGCATGTTGTACGCGACTACATATCCAATTTTAATGCATCATTTTTATTTTTAATTATAAAATCTCTCCTTCAGCCTAAATGTCGCTGCCAATAATTATTGCACAAATTTAATTGAAAGCGATTTCACAAATAAACTTTAACCTAGACAATGAAAACACTGACTGTTTACTACGAGAACTTATTTATCTCTCTACAATAGGTGTGTTCTAGAAGAAAAGTATTGTAAAAAAATTATCAAAATTTCCCGGAAGATTTTGAATGTGCGAAACTGTATTTGAAGTGTAAGCCCGTTGTTAGCGTTTGTTGTTGGATCGAATACGGCCGTAATTATTACCAGTTGCCTACTTCAAAAGAAACTCCTCTTATACTCCATTATGTCATATTCCCATGAGAATAATTTTTTAATAAAAAAAAATACATTTCATTTCCATGGGCACAAACACCATTTGTTTTTACTTTTATATAAAAAATTATTGTTTTGTTATGGAACTTTATGGCTTTAAGTGGTTTCAAATCAAATCTGTCTGTCAATTTTAATTAATGAAGTGTTCACATTTAAAATAATTTGAGTGAATTTATTTAATTTGCCATTCGATTTCTGGTTTGTTTGTGTTTTTTTGCTCTTTAATACAAATTAATAGGCTATAGAAAAGTGAACGAAACGTTAAATTTGTTTACTGTAAGTAAAATGTAGTTTTGTTCGTTGAAAAATGGGTTAAAACGACAAAAAATGACATCAACAGATTAGGGAGTTTAAATGCGAATCAGTTGCAAACCTGCTGAGAATTTCATTTATTTATTTTATATATTTACTTGATATTAAAATTATATACATAAATATAATATTAATATTTATTGATAGAATTGGCGGCTAAGTTCGGTATAAATTTTGTTCTAGATTTTAATTTTTGGTCTTGAGATAAAGTTAAAAATAGAATTTATATTTTGTTGTGAAAGGTTTCTGAGTAGGCATATGCCGTTGCCGAATAGATATTTATCATGAGAGTCTTTTAAATGCTGACATGTTGTTAGGATAGGATATGTGCTACGCTGTTAATTGATCCGCAGAAGCCACAGGTGTTGGCAATATTTTTGTGCACCAGTTGAATGTGTGTGGTAATGGTAATGGTGACCCATTGAGAACATTTTAATTCTGGTTTTAAATATGTTGGTTGGATATATTGGCGGTGTGTAATTTAGATTCGTTTGGTATTCTTTATTTGATGCTCAGAACTGAATACCAAAGTAATTTTTAAAAACTATCGTGGAAATTGCTTTTAAATACCATAGCATGCACGTAACTTTATAGATAAACGTACATATATGTATTTAGTAAAAATATATCGTTTCCTCCAACGTTAGACTTTTCAGTATCGTTCAGTTATTAAAGACATATCACTTCAAACAATTTAGTCAGCTATTGGTGTTTTAAACATTTTTTAATAAATTCAAGCAGAAAGTTAAAATGGTGAAAGAAATGACTTTAAACAATTAATTAATAATTAGTAATTCATGAGTAATTCACAACATTTTTCTGATGGGACCATTTTGCATAGTAAAGTGTGAGTGTTCCGATAATTACAGGTTGGTCTGCACGTTGACTAAAAAACCACAACATACCGGGTTCTACCCCAGTTTCAGACTAAAATTATAAAAAAAAAATTTCGCATTTTTCTGATGTGCATTAGTGTGTCAGTTGTTGTCGGAAGGTTTCAGTGGCGAAGGCATAGTCACTGGTCACTGAACAATACCGGGTTCAGGTGATAGCAATCCACAATCACATCAGAACGCCCTCCTTCGTCGGTATTGTGTAGCATCGGCGAAGTCAAATAATAAATAAAAAATGGCTACAAAACCGAAGCTTCAACACTGCTATAAATAAAGAACGTGCAAAAAGCAGAGTTGTAAAAAAATTAATTAAGCTTTATCTCCTGTTGTTTCTCTAACTATCCCTTTCCTATAGTTCCAGCACAATGCATCGCATGTGTAGGGGTCATCTTCTGAGTGCTTGTCCCAGATAAAAAAAAATTCAATGTTTATTATTGCCATTAGTTAAAAGTTAAAAAATAATTGAATTTGAGTTTATTTGCATAGTATAGTAAATGAAAAGCTATGATTATCATTGTAATTTATTTACACCAGTATAGCAAATGCATATCTGTTTGTTTTGTTAGACTGAGTTTAGACGCGCCAAGATTTGGAAGAAAAACATCTGGTATTCGCTAGTTTTTACATTCGCGGTCACATAGACGAAAATGTTTCAGGCGACATTGCATTGTTATTGTTAATATTGTTCTATTGTTATTGTTATTTTTCTAAGCAACGAAAATGAGAACAAAGCGTGTCGCCCGGTACCGAACACAAAAACAATGCACTCTTCCCCACCCAAAATATGCTAACAAACTAAATGTTTTCGTTCCAAATATTTCCTCGTCTAAACTCTGTCTATGGAAACATAATTATTTTTGTACTGTCACATTCTGCTCTTTGAATTGAAAGTTTTTCTTATAGATTTTATTATCATAATAAATTCGTTAAAGTAGTAGTTTTTATATGTATGTTTTTTTTTGGTATTTCTGTTTAAAGTAGGTATTTGAGTAACATAATGAATTTACAATTGAAAAACTTTCTAAAGTCTGGAAAAATTTGAAAATATTTTTTTAAGCGTTTGTCTTTTAAAAATTGATAGCGAACTGGCTTGAAAATTATCGAGCCAGTTTTATTTCAAGAAAACAGCAGATTACAGCTGTTTCATGGACAACGAAGCTTTTAAATTGCGCAAAACTTGCGTGCAGCCGGCGCCACAGCTATCAATTCACATGAATTTTTGAGAGCTGGTATTCGAAATGTTTTCTCGTCTAAACTCAGTCTTACTGTAGAGTAATCATTAACTACACAACTTTGCAAATGCAATGATGCGAGACCATTTGCACCAGATTGTGTTTTAGGCTAATAACTAAATTAATTTCACTCTATAGGAAAAAAATATTTTTATTTGGAAAATTATCAATTGTTTATACATTTTATTGTCTAAATGATATTAAACAAGTTTCCGTTTGAGTGAAAGCGTGTGATAAAATTAAACGAAAAAGTTTCAACAAGACATTTTGAAAACTATTTCAAATAACAATAAAGAAATTGTTGTTGAAATACGAAAAATTAATATATAATTTCGCTATTAAGTACTTTTATCACATTTTTTTGCCAAAAATTTCTGATACTGATTTTAGAAGGTATCCGAAAAATTATTAACATTCTGTGATGAAGAAATAACGACTATGCTAGGGAACTACAATTGGCATAGGCATAAGAAAAATATTTGCGAGGCTCAAGTGCGCCTGAAAACTCTGCATTCCTTCTTCATTATCATTAGCATATTAAAGTTTTTAATACTTGACGATATATGCTTCAGAAACTTTTTACCAAGACAGATCCTTAATGGAAAACCCTTTACATACCACAAATATCACGAATTGTTTACACTTTAGAACCTTTAGGAATTGTTTGCTCTTCTATTAAGTCATCGAAAAAAATTGTGTTAACGGAGGAAGAAGAGTTTACTGTATGTTTTATATTTTGTTAAAATTTTTGTAGTATGTATGTATGTACACTATATCTAACGTTATCTAACGTAGCGTTTTAATAATTTTAGTTGTTTTTAACACAGTAAAACCTTGGTAATCCCGATATCGTTCATCCGGATTATGCGATAATCCGGACAGAATTTTTCATTACATTGCGTACTCATAACCCGCTTTAATTGCAATTTTTTAATTTTATAATCCAGATTGCATGTAAATTGTTGTGTAATGTTAATCTCTTTTAATTCTAATTCCGAAAACATGATTTTCTGCCTTTTTGCTGCAAAATCAAATTATTTTCTTACGCAATTCCATGTCTTTTTCTTTGGATACATGAATTAAATGGTTAGTAGAAAATCATATCGACATTAATAAACTTTTAGTGCTTTAAAAAAAAGTTTGAACTGTTCTCGACAACCTATTCTATATAAAGCAAAATAATTGTTAGCTTTAAGATTTTTGTGGCTTCATACTGGAATTTTTAGATCTTGTAGCTTTAGTTAATCAATAAACTTTGTTGTTGTTTTACTACTACAACACTACAGGATCAAAAACGTCTTTTTTTACTACGAACCGTGAATTCCGCTAATACCAGGTTTACGTGAACAAACAACTGACACTCTGAAAGATGAAATTCGGCTCTGCATTGATGAGGTAGGTGAAGCGTTGTTGCAAAATGTGGTTAAAAATTTTGTGAAAAGAGCGGACGTCTGCGGACTATTAATTCCCATATTTCTACTTTACATTGGTGTCAATAAAACTAAATTTGCCAAAAAAAAGTGTGTTTTTAAGTCAATTTACTTCCTAACCTCAAATTTGCCCATCCTTTATATCATTCGCTGATACGTTTTTCAAAAGCATTTGAATACAAGAACAACATTTTTAAATTTTTATTCGGTAATCGGAATAATTTGATAATCTGTTTTAGGGTCTGCAATCACTTAACCGGATTATCAAGCTTTTACTGTATTCATTTTAAATTATTTGTTTCTGGTTTTCATTATTTCTTTCCCTCTTTTAATAATTCTATTATTATTTTCTAAAACATTAATTATTTAGTTATTGATTTTAGTGTCAGTTTCACAGGTTGACATTATTATTATTATTATTTTTTGTTTCTCTTTCAATACATATAAACCAGGAAAATGTCGATATCGACAAAATGATATTTGTGGTTATTATAATCGATAATAAAAAAACTAATGGACAGTTATGAGAGTTCTGCATTAAATATTTTTATATTTATGTTTTATGCATAACAATTTTTGGAAAAACTAAAACAAAAAGAAAACGATGAAAATTAATTGCCTGTTCCTCTAAATGCCAAAGGAATTTTCTTGTGACTAATTATATTGAGAACAAAAACAAATGTATTGTTTTTGTTTTGAATATAACTGTTCGAAGGAAATGTTCTTTTTTCCATTTCCGGGAAGAGGTAGTAAGTTATTTTTTCTTACTTGTTTAATTTTCTTTGTAATGCGTGTGTTTTATTTATTTAAAATTTCTTGTTGTAGCTACTAAAAATTAACAACAACAAACACTATTATATTAATAGCTACGTAGTTTTTTCATGGTTAATACAAATATTTAGTTTAGCAATCACATTTTTTAGTCATTTTGTTGTATGTATATTTTTTTTATTTATAAAATATCTCCCTGCTGTGAAAGGAATAGTTATTTTATTTTTGCTGAATTTGTTTTTAATTTTTTTAATTTGTGCTTAAAAGTATTAAAAATGTTAAAAGTTGTAAAGCTTAAAAAGTTAATTGAAAGCTCAATTTAAAATTTTTAATTTATTATCAGTTTTTGGCGTACCATAAGCCTTATTCGTAGGTATGTAAAAATGTTTAATTTAATTTTATTTTATTAACAGGACAAGTTGTAAAGTTGATTTGTTCAGGTGATTAAAAATTTTTTTTTTTTTATAAATTAAAATAGATAACATTTTTTTTTCCTAAAATTACATATATCGATATCAATTACAGTTGTTTTCTTTATTAAAATTTAACTATAACGCCCTTTTACTTTAACAACGTCATAATTAAAAAAAAATTGTTTTGTTAAAAACGTACTTAAAGTTTTCCATTTACATACATCTTAATGGGGAAATGAAATAATATTCTTCTGTGACGAGGTGAGTTCTGAAGCTATTTGCATGAATTTATTACAAAAGATAAAGCCCGATATGAAGAATTTATCTGCATTATTAACTCAAAAAGTGTATTTTTTGAATTATGACGTTATTGAACTAAATGAGCGATAAGTTTGATTAAAGATGACCTTTTTGGCTGCAAGTTGTGTACAATTCTCCTCTCAATCCAGCTTCTGAAGACCGTTTGCTCTTTTTGTTTTTATTTTGTATGGGTAAAATGTTTTGTTTAAAAAAATTAGTATTTTTAATTTGAATGTCAATTGAAACTATAAAGTTGAGGGATGCGCCATAAGCCCACTCCATATTGTGAAGCATATGCTGCAAAAGTTTTTTGAATTCTCTTTTGAAAGTGCAGCCGTGTCCATACATGAATCTTTTGCTTCATGTTTAGTATTTTTTATTCCTCCCTTCTATCTTCTTTTTTTAATTTTTTTTGACATTTCTCAATACCGAATGTAAATATAAAATAACTACCCTGTGATAGAAGGTGTGAATATTTTTTTTTGGATACACATTTGAAGCACAAGGTATAATTTGAAGCAAAATGGACGCTAAGAAGAAAAATTATATAATAATTTTTATATAATTTTATATTTTTTTTTTTAAAGTTTTGATTATATTTCACAAAAAATTAACAATAAAACAGGGTAGCTATTATTATGATAGATGTTAACAGTATACCAAACGAAAAGAAATAAAATGAAACGTAAAATACACCTCATCTCAAAAGATGCAAATAAGAAATTCAACAAAAACTGCATGTACATGAAACAGCGTACATACTTCCACTCCTCTTCCCCTTCTCATCCACAAACTCAAAAGTTTTGCAGCATATGCTTCACAGTATGGACGGGGACTTATCAAGAAATTTCAAACAAGTTATTTGCTTTGGATAAATATGTGTGTACGCGAGTATGTATGACAGATATTACAGTAGGTTTACCGATATCCCGTCGTTCGTTCCAGGTCGTAAATTTGTATTGCAAACAAAACGTATTCTTTTTAATAAAAATAATAAATATATAAAGTTAATAATTTACATCTATCGATAACCACACACAGTGTACAAAATACCAAGAATGCTGAAGATGAAAGTGTAGCAGCCTTCGAAAACAGCATGTTGTTTCTTAGTAACTAACTATAACATGTAATTTAGACTGCCTGCCTGTATGTTATCAATCATCAGGCTATTTAAAATTGAAATATTTTAACTAATTGCAAAAACTATTATTTTCAATATGTTTGTAATGTTTGTAACATTCGACGGTGGCGATGGTCGAAGTAGTATGCACGTTGACTACAAAACGAAAAATTTTTCCTGGGTTCAACCCCAGTTTGAGACACATAAAAACATCTCGCATTTTTTCTGATCTGCGTTTCTGTGGCTTTGTGTCAGTTGTTGTCGGGAGGTTTCAGTGACGTAGGCATAGTCACTGGTCACTGAACAGTGACGGCTTCATCTCCTGAGTGCTGGTCCAAGATAAAAAAAAAAAAACAAACGAAAAACCAAAAAGTTGCTTTTGTTTTCACAATACAAAGGTACGCACGGAAAGAACGAGGCGCTATCGGTAAACCGGCAGTAAGAGGCTTTATGCTTATGAAATTGCTATTAATGTGTGATGTTCATAAGCCGAACAGTAAACTCGTTTAAAAAATTTAGTACTTTTAAATTGAAATATCTCGACGTTTTAAATGTTGTAATTACGGAAGCCTCACACAAGTTTTTTTTTTTGCATAACAATACATATAGACAAGACCTATCTAACGACCTGCTAAACATTTATTAGCAAATATGCTGAGTAAATGCAATTGCTTACATAGTTTAACTTTTTTGTAATTCTTGGGTCTTTTTCAACATACATAAAGGTTTAAATATTTATTTGTTAATTTTTATTGTCAATTTATAACACACAAACTTGTTAATAGAGCATTTTTTTTTATCTAAATCTAATATTAAAAAAAAAAGTTTAGGATTTATAGAAAAAAAATTATAATCTATCGTAATTAACATGTAGCAAATGGCTTAAAAAGTTGTATACATACATGCATACATAATTTATGCTAACAATCTGCTGAGGCAAATCGATCTTCCAATTAGCAGATCGCTGTATATGGTAAATAATAATTTATATGTATTTTTGCTGGGCGCAAAGCTGCAAGATTACATTTTCCAAATTTTAATAAAATTTCAATTTCAAAACCGCCTCATGCATATTGAGAAAAAAAAGCGGTGTACCTGTGCGGCACTTGAGAAATCACAATTAACCATCAAATACGTTCCCTTCAAATATAACACAATTTGTGGAAATTTGTTTGAACTGACGGCTGTTACGTAGGCTACCCGTAAATGCATAGTAGTAAATTTTTTAATTTGTACACAATCCCCCATACCGTGTTTGGCGTATTCATCTCGAAAACGCGGTATATTTAAAAAATTGCATTGTAGTTTGCCGAAAACGCGAATTTATATATATACAACACATGCGACTACAAATAGGCCAGTAGTCAAAATACGTCTACGCCAAATACGATAAGCGTGAATATTTTAATATTTTAGTTAAATTAATGAAAAACAAAAATTAAATAAATTAACAACCGTCGTTAAATTCACACGCAGTACAACACATTTTGTGTGAGCCAGTAAAATAGTTGTGATCGTATTGTAAGTGGAAAAGAAAATTTTACGTGCAGCCCTCAAGTTGGCAACAAAATGTCTGGGATCGGTATAGTAGATCTCGTAGGAATATAAAGATTTATTTAGTATGATCAAGAACGTGCTTGTCGATTGACCTTGGAGAAGCTTTTCGTCTGCTGTAATCCATTCTAATATTTAGTGAACTTTTAGCGATCTGGGGGGTTTTAAAATAGCCTAGGAACGTTGCTCAGTGTTGTATGAATTGTTAGATTGCGTAAGCATATGTCTGAGTTTAGATGAGAAAACATTTGGAAGAAAAACATCTGGAATTTTCGTTTGTTCATTCATTCGCCTTCACACATACGAAAATACATTCCTTTATTATTGTTAATATTCTTCCAGTTGTTACTGTTATTTTTGTAAGCAACGAAAATGAGAACAAAGCGTGTTGCCGAGTACCGAACACAAAAACGATGCTCTCTTCACCACCTTATTTTCACATCGGCTTCTGTGAAAAGCCAATAACTGTTTTCGTTCCAAATATTTCCTCGTCTAAACTCCGTCTATGGAAACATAATTATTTTTGTATTGTCACATTCTGCTCTTTGAATTGAAAGTTTTTCTTCTTATAAATTTTATGACCATAATAATAAATTCGTTAAAGTAGTAGTTTTTATGTGTTTTTTTTTTTTTTTTTTTTTTTTTGTTATTTTTGGTTAAAGTAGGTATTTGAGTAACATAATGAATTTACAATTGGAAACTTTCTAAAGTCTGGGAAAATTTTAAAATATTTTTTAAGCGTTTGTCTTTTAAAAACTTGATAGCGAACTGGCTTGAAAATTATCTAGCCAGTTTTATTTCAAGAAAACAGCTGATTACTGCTGTTCTCATGGACAGCGAAGCTTTTACATTGCTCAAAACTTGCGTGCAGCCGGCGCCACAGCTATTAATACACATGCATTTTTGAGAGGTGTATGTGTAAAGAAAAACTTGGTCGCAAGGTCTATTTATTAGGTCTATGCAGCTCTACAACAATGAACAACACAAAAAACAACCGGTATTTTGTTTGTGTAAATTAACTTTGGAACGTCAAAAACAGAGAAAGTAAACACACACAGGCTACAATAGCAAGAAAAGCATTAATTTCATTTATGTATGCCTTGATGGCTTCTCGAACCCTCTGTCAAAATAAAGAAATGAGTAAAATTGTAATTTGCGCGCTCTCTCAAATTCAACAAATAAGTAAAATGTAAAAAAATTTTGACAGTCAAGTATCAAATACTTGTAAAACATATGGCGAGTTGCATAGACCTAATAAATAGACCTTGCTTAGTCGTGTTGCTGCAGAGTAATCAAATGGTGAATTTATTTTCTGCAGGTATCAATCAGCATTTTATAATAAATTATTGTTGATTTTTATAATCTCCTTTTTTTTTATTTTATTTTATGTATAACAAAAACATTTTGGTTGTTTATAAATATGGCTTAAGAACTTTAAACCCAATTGACGCTTGGCTTGGTAGCTATTTTTCATTCAGAATTGTATTTCTGATTTTTAATTTTTTTTTTATTTTATTTAGTTTTTTTTCTGATATCAGTTTTATAAATGTTTAAAATGTAGTGTTTTTTTTTTTTTTTGTAAAATAAATACGCGTTTGTTTCATGTTTTTGTGTGTAAATTTTTTTTTAGCTTTTTATATGATTTTCTTTTTATTATTTGCCTTAAAAATTAAGCATATATAATTTAATTAGTTTTTCTTTATAATTAGCTAAAAATAATATAAAAACAGCTAAAAACTAAAAAAAAATACAAACAAAAATTTCTTTAAACGGTATAGAATTAACATACATACATATCTCATTTAAATTAAAACTGTCAGAGGATACTCTTATTAATCTTTGGAAAATAATTACGCTTTTTACTTTCACAAATTTATTGTATTTTCCTTAACTTTAAACACGTGTTATATTTTATTATTTTCATGCAAATACTTAACGTTTCCCCTTGATTTCTTGAAAAAGTTTTGGTTTCTCTTACATATTTTTTGTTTTATAAAATCTCTAAACTCTATATACAGTTTTATAATTTTGATTCAGCATTGGGAAATTTGGGATTTTGTTCGTCTGCATGTTGGGGGCTGGGTAGAGTCTTAACAATTTTCGGTACAATAGTAATAGGTTGATCCTCTTCATCTTCCATATCTTCACCCTGTTCCTCGTCGATGGGCGTTAGGGCTTCTATGTGGACGGGCGTTTCTTCGGATTTTGTACATTTCTTGAGGCAAGGTGCTAGAAAACTTGTAATGGTTGAGACGGCAAATAAGGCACCAGCCATGTAGAAAGGTAAATCGTAGCTTTGGGTGGCATCGTATACAGCGCCTGCCAGGGGTGAACCAATAATGGCGGCAAAACCTCTGAATAAGATTAACAAACCAAAAGCATTTGTCAACTTATCCAAACCCAAAAGATCGACCAGTATAATTGACGTTAAAGAGATGTAGCCGGAAATGGCAATGCCAAAGAAAATCGACATGGCAACGAAAGCTCCATAACTCACACACAAAGGCGTGAGAAATACCGATACGGTGCAAATCAATAGGCAAACGTTATTTAAAAACAATGAGTTCACTTGGGGAAAATCAGCCACATAACCGCAAACCACACGTCCCACGGTGTTGGTTATACCAATGATTGATATAAGGAACGAAGCCGAATCGGGATCAATGCCAGATAGTTTGGCAGCATCTACTAGGTAGAAGAAGGGTACATACAAGCCAGCCATACCGAAAACATTGGAAATACCGATTAGCATAAAGACGGGATCCCTGAGCAAGCTGACGTCCAACATGTTGTTGATGACTGATTTAACGGAATCAGGTATAAACATGCAAGGGCATAAGTCATATTGATCCCGCTGTCTTGCGGCTTCCATGAGGGGATCTAGTCTCTGTACACTTTGCATGCTCTTTTCATATTTCGTGAGTGATAATACAGACTGACGATAATCGGCGAGTGACTTCTGAGACTGATACTGTGGAAGATTTGTTACTGACCCTGAATAGAAGATATCTTTCCTGGACATGGGTCGTACCATTTTTCCAGAATCTTGACGTTGTGACAGAGACATTTTTGAAGTAGTCATACCCATTTCCATGCCATTGGCGTCTAGATCTCCACGTGATGCGGCACGTATGGCGGCCAGAGAGGGTTGAAATCTTTCGGAGGCTGAAGTTTTACGCGATCGTTGAAAAGAAGGCACTGAACCGTTCTTCGGAAGACCTTGGTGTGGATCTAGAAGAAAAGCCGGCTGTGAAGCGTTGCGTGACATAACATCCGAAGAATTATAAGGACTTGCACCTGATTCGGAATTGCGGTGTTGACGTCTACTTCTGGCATCCAAATGACCATTGCTGTCATTGGGTGGACTCTGTTGACCATTTTTCAAATCCACTACTTTGGCTTCTGTAATAGTAGGTAACGTGGATACAGGTTGCAGACCTCCCGTGGACATCTGTTGAGCTAAAAGTTCTAGATTTAATGAAGAATGTACACCGGGATCGGCATTCAATGGCATTTTTAATTTACGCTCCATAGATCCGTCAGGCAGTTGTACCATAAAGGAGCCAGCAAATGAGCCTCTTTCCAGCTGCATTTGCTTTTCTTCATACATTCGCTGCATCAAAGGTTTGACCTTTTTTTTCTTGGGATATTTCAAAGGTCTCATCATGGCACCAAATATTGCACAATTCAATATCATACCTGCAAATATTAACAGGGAATTTTTCCATCCGTATTGTTGTAAGAGATATGAAGCTAATGGAGCGAAGGCAAAAGTACCAAAGCCAGATCCGCATACAGCAATGCCGGTGGCCAAAGATCTTTTTGTTTCAAAATAATAGCCTACTGCCACCACGGCTGGTAAGTAAATCATGCCGAAGCCAAAGCCACCTATCACACCATACGTTAACATTAGCATATTGATGGATGTGCTCAAAGTACTGAGAGCAAATGCTATACATGCCACAATACTGCCCACTATACACACTGTTCGACAACCATACTTGTTAGCCAATGCAGAAACTATGGGACCAGCCGCCAAATAAACACCACTCAATAAACTGCCAACCCATGCAACTTTGCCTTTGCCTTCACCGAAATACACTACAAATTCTTCCATAAATATGCCGAAAGTGTAGGCAATACCGTCGACCACCATGTTGCACATGAAGGAGGCAAAACAAATGACCCAGCCATAACCACCGTCCGGCGGTGGTGGCAATTCTTCATATTCACTATATTCATCATCTTCTGGGCTGCCTGCAGCACCAGGCTCTTGCATATCGGCGGTAAGATGTGCTGCCTCTTCGCAAGCCAACTCACTGTCGGTACGTTCGAATTTACGTAAACGGGCCGCTGATGCGGACTGGGGCATTGTATCAGCCATATTTTTTTTTTATTTTTTTTTCCAATACTATATTTATATTTTTAGGAAAAGTTTATTTTATAATTAAAAGAAAAGTTGAAAAAAATCAATTTAATAAAAATAAAAACCAATGTGGTTTGCGTTAGTAAGCCGTGAGTGGAGGACGTACAATTTCATTTGTCTGTCATGATGTTCAGATTCTTTACTGATTGATCGGCAGGAAACTTTTCTATTTATTTTTCTATTTAGCACTTGCTTTCAAATATATTTTGTTTGTTTTCCTTTGTATTTTCTCAATTACACTTTTATTTGCAATTTGCAGCTGACTTTCTTTGTTCAAATATTTATTCCTTATCCACAAAATAAAATAAATTTTATTTTAAAAATCACGCCGCTTCGTCGATCGTTTTATAGTTTTATTTTTTGTTTGCTTTTCTTTAGTTAATATATTTGTGCTTGATTTGTAATATTTAAAACTTTTGCTCGTTCTTTAACACAGTCGTCGATCTTTAGTCTTCAGCATATTTTTCTAAAGTGATTTTAAGGGTTTTGCATTGATAATTTCTTATTTAATTTTCTTCGTAACCGCTGTCTTCTGCTTTTGCTTTTACCGTGACTTTTTCACTACTCACAAATTATAATTTATTTGTAATTGCTGTTATATTTTTGCTCCAAATAAAATTAATTTTATTCTTTTTTTTCTATAAATTTTGTTCTTTGTTATTGTTTTTGTTAGTTTCACATGTTTATCTTGAATTTTTTCAACACTCTTATTGTTACTGTTTTTGGCTTACAAATATTCTCTCAATTTTAAACTCTTCTCTTGTTTTCCTCTCACACCAGTGGTGACTGTTTTTCTTAATTACATGTGTTGAATATGAGAAGTGAAGTTTCTGATGTAATTTTTTCTTGTTGGAGGTTTTGAGTTTTAATTAATTTTAATTAGTTTATTCGTTTTTTATTAATTTGTTGTTATGCTGAAAAGGGAATAAATAATTTTAAGTTTCTATTGGTGCCAAAAATAATTAAATACACAAAACTGTCTGTTACGGAAAAAAAGCAAGCAGTGAGACATTAAATAAAAAAAAAAGGGGAATGAAAAGGAACCGTAGCATGTTTACTATATAGTATTTAGAGATATTAAGCGTGCGTCCAAAATAATGCGTCATCTGTACCTACATACAGCTATGGACATATAAATGGCACACATTTAAAATGTGCAATGATTTTAGTATTTTCTAACTAAACTTCTTTAAAAATGCAAGTTTTATCTCTTCTGATTGTTGTTGGCAGAATTTTTGTCTCCACTGCTCTCAAATTATCCGTTATATTTTTAATAGTTATTTACCGTTACCTTTTTTGTGTAAACAATGCTGCTTTTAAGTGGACATATAAATGGCACAATAAACGAAATATATTCAATGCTCGCGTAGATTCAATTCAAATCACTTTATTTTTTGCGTAGTTTACAAAAACGAAATAAGCTGAGAAATTATAAAAAAATGGGCTCAGGCAAACATACCACAACAATTGAGGAAAGACGGATCATATGGAAATTGCACCGAGATGGTAAGAAAGTGGCGGAAATTGCTGGAGTAATGCAAATTTCTCGAAAAAAAGTTACAATGCAATTAAATCATGTGCTGGGGATTCCCATATATTGATTAAAGGTAAAAGTCGGAAACCAAGACCTCGAAAAACAGATGAGCGTACGGATGCAGTCATAGTAAGAATGTCAAAAATTAACCCATTCAAGTCATCACGGCAGATAGCAATATATATAAATGATTCCTTGAACTTGGAAATATCTAGCAGGCTTGTCAGGAGAAGATTAAACGAGGCAAATTTGTTTGGACGCATTTTCAGAAAAAAGCCACTTCTCAAAAAAAAATATTTCAAAACGTTTAATTTTCGCCAGAGACCATAAAGAAAAATCCATAAATTTTTGGAAAAACGTGTTAAGGAGCGACGAAACAAAAATTAATAGGATGGGACCTGATGGTAAAATATTTGTTCGTCGTCCTAAAGGACAAGAGTTCAATCCTCGGTTCACCCAGAAGACAGTAAAACACGGTGGGGGCAACATTATGGTTTGGGGTGCATTTTCTTGGCATGGAGTAGGTCCGCTTGTTAAAATAAATGAAAAAAAAGGCAAGTTTCAATATTTAAACATTTTGAAAAACTATATGGAGCCATATGCCTTCAACTCCATGCCAATTAAGTGGAAATTCATGCAGGATAACGATCCCAAGCATACCTCCAAAGTAGTAAAAAAGTGGTTTTGTGAATAGAAGATTGATGTATTCGATTGGCCAGCCCAGAGCTCTGACTTAAACCCCATAGAGAGCCTATGGAACGAAGTCAAGGTTGAAATAGCAAAACATAATTATAAAAATATGGACAGACTGTGGTCAGCTTGGTATGAGATACCTAAAGCAAAATGCGAAAAACTCGTTGAAAGTATGGGCAGGAGGTGCGAAGCTGTCATCAGAAACAAAGGGTTGAGCACTCAATATTAACAATAAAATGCTGGTACACAGAAAAAAATCGATGAATGCAAATTTTTTATACTTTTTCAAGATTGTGCCATTATGTGTCCAACTCATTTCAGGAGTGTTTAGACTTAATGAATTTTTTTAGTTTTTATATTAATGAATTTTAGTGTAAGCTTATTTAATATTAAATATTAGTAATACAACTTTGCAAAAAACCAAAAATTTGTTGTTTATTATTAATATTTCCGATATTGTAGCACTAGAAAGAACTAAAGGTAAAATGTGCCATTTATATGTCCATAGCTGTATGTACATACATACATATATGATGAGAATTTTGATATATTTATGCATGTAGGTATGTACATATGTATATAACTTCATAAACAAATAATATAACATTTTCGAAGTAAATATACATATCGAGCATTTGGTGCAATACCGTAGTAATTCAAAAAATCGTGAACTGAGAAAAATGCATTTGAAGTTTTGAGCCATCTTTTTGATAGTATTTTCGTTTACTAAAGTTATTTTTTTTTACAAGTTTTTAAATAAAAAGGCATGTTTTGTAATGTTTTCTGCTTGTAAATTTCTTGTCATAAAGCAAATATTTCATTATTGCAAATAAATATTGTTGGAAATAGCTGGAGGCAATAAAGACATTTGTAGCTGTAGAATCTGAACAGTTAGAGATAGAACCATAATCTTTTTTTCCTTTAGATATATATTTCCCCAAAGATCATTTCTGCATACCCAGCTCAAAAATTCAAATTTTGAGTTACTATGGTATTGGACCAAAGGCTCGATATGTACATACATATGCCTAGTTTTTTTTAAATTAATAGTGGTGACCTTCAAATACTAAAGTACAAAAAAACAACTTCATATACAGAATACGAACATGGAGCTATAATAAACAAGAAACTGACATAACAATTTTTGTTTTTTGTTTTTGATGTTGTAGGGCTATTATTTTATTTATCTAATTCCATCTATTAAACCCTATTCATTGAAACATGTTTAATATTATGTACCCAGATACAATTAACAATTTGTTAAATCTCACAAAGCATACAACATCAAATTGTATTCATGACACTTAAATTTTTACAAGACAGGAATATTAATAATAATACGAGTACCTAACATTCATACATATTTATGTAAGTATAGAAAGATTGTTTAAGCTTACCTAAGCTAAGTTAGAGTTTATTTTTTAATTTTTTGTTTGAATGTTTGAAGGGCGCACATACATAAATAAAAATTTTATTTCTATATTTTCGATTGAAATTAAATAAAAATTTTATTTTGTACCTACCTACTTATCTACTACATATGTATGTATGTACATATATATATATATATATATATATATATATATATATATATATATAAAATAGCACAATAGGTAATACATATTTTGTTAAAAAAAAACTAGTTTCTTTAATAAATTCCTTTAAACATCTGCTGTCAAAATTTCATTAACTGCATACCTACTGTGTGCAATAAATTCTTGTGTACTCTTTCTAGCGGCATGTCAAAATCAAGGTGGTAGTTTTCATTAATTTGTTGTTTTTATTCGCTTAACATTAACATTTTGAACTAGTAGTGGTGCATTTAATATTTGGTGTTTGTTTTTTGTTTTTTGCTTTTCTTGTGCTTAAGTGCATTTATAAACTTGCTGTACAGTGTTGGATTTGAGCGTTGTGTGCTTTTTTTTAATTTCTGTTTAAAAAGGTGGCCTGCCTGAGCAGAAATGGGCTAAAAACAAAACATTTTCGGTATTATGACAAAAAAAGGCAAACTGTGGTAATTTTAATACTGTTCTTCAGAATGAAAAGCCAGGGCTAGCTATGTGCATACATACATATGTTACTAAATGATGCAGGTATCTCTAGTACACGGTTTGAAAAAGTAAATTTTTAAGTTTGAAAGTTATTTATTTGTCTAAATTTGTTGCTATTAATTTGTTCTGTTTTGCTAAATAATATGTATGTACATATGTATGTATCATTGCTGTACAAAATTTTATAAATAATTTACTAGTTATTTTTTGTATTGTTTTTAGTTTACTTTAAAAACCACACACATACATACACAAATAGATACACACAAGTTTGTTTTAATTTTGTGATTTTTTTTCTAGTTTTTGTTATTATTTATAATAATAATAATCATGATATTGAATTTTTTTTTTCATCTTCCGAGTTGCATTTGTATATTAAAAAATGTATATACTACACATGTAAATTATATGTATGTAAATTTTTGGTTATTATTTAATTTCAAATAAGTGTACCTACAGTTTTTCCAAACAGACACCTAATTTCATAAGAGAATTTATTATTTTTGGTTTTCCTATTTATAACAATAAAGTGGGTAATTGAGTAACTAACATTTTAAATTTTTCTAAAGTAAGAGTTTTTAGTAAATTTTTTTCATAACTCAGATGTGGGTATATAGAGCATGTTTTTCTACTTCAATCATTTAACATACAAATAATCGATAAATTCTTTTTTTTCCTTGCTGGTTTTTCTCGTAACAGTTTTGTTTTTTTTAGTTATTTTATATGTACTTGGCAAAGAATAATATAGGTACTACCTTTTCTTACTACAAATTTTGTTAATTTTCATTGTCATTTATTTATTTATTAATTTTTTTTTGTCGTAAATTTTCATATGTATATATTTTCTGTGCAATATATAATTTAATTTACTTTTATATTGCGTTTGAAACTGAAAACCTTAAAATAATTTATTTTTCTGCTTATTTTGTTATTGCCTTGTGCTGTGTATTATTATTTTTTATCGTTACAGTATAATTTTTGTTAAGAACTCTCTCGCGCCGTCATGAAATGACTGCTTAAATATAAATTGTAAACTGAACAATTCAATACAAAAATGTTTGTCGTTTTCAATGTTTTTTACCCTCTAAAAGCAGCCAAACTGTTATACTGGCATTGTTGTTATTAAAACAAAATGCATTTCATATCATTTATTTCTGATATAATACACTGGCAGCAGAGAACGACGTATTGCTTGTTTTTGTTTCTCTTTTACATAAACCGATTTTTCACTTCATTTTTATATCGTTTTGCTGTTCTCAACCCCGTTTTGTAATCAAAACAAAAACCATAAAAGAGATGATTGTTTTACTGTTGTTGTATGATATCAGACTGGTTTAGTAAAAAATTAATCTCTCTCTACATCTCTCTTTACTTTACCATATTTTCTACAGACATATTGCTGTTATATGCATTACCATGTGTTTGGATGTATGGATGTATGTACATACATGTGGGTCTGTACTACAGACTCTGTAGTTGTTTTCAGTTGTGTTATTTTTTTTTTTTTGCTAAATCATACTATTTTATAACTTGGGGGACTTTTCTTTGACGCCATTTAACTACCCGGCGTATACTCGATAAAGAAAGAAGCTGTAAAAGAAACTTTGCTAGCAAGACTCGTGCTTTTCATTTATTTTGCCATTTACTGTTTTCCCAGAAATTTCTCAAATACATACATAACATTCCAACGGAAGTAAAAATCTCTTGGGATTTGCACAAGTGAAATCAACAAATTGCGGTTTATGAAAAAGTAGAGGTGTGTGGATGATACTCCAGGTTACCATACTAGTGGGTAATTTCTAAATACAGTAGTAACTCAATTATCGCTCATAATGGAAACTGTGATTTGTGCCCGTCGCAAGGATGATGAAATAACTAGTTGGCATTACTACGCAACAAATACAGCATTACAAAAAAAAAACAAAAAAATTTTATTTGTGCAAGGACACGGCAGATGTGAAAAATTATGAATGCATTGCCCAAAGTACGCACACACACTACCTAAAACACGCTGCTTTTTGTACACGTTCAAATAACAAAAAATGTAAAACATATACAAATAATCATCATCTAGCGTAGTAATAGTAGTAGTAGTAGTTATTGCATCATTCTACCGAGTAGTTTTCTTTTACAGCCATAAAACAATATATATACATACATATATACATATATATATTTTAAATAAACTTTGTTAATATTACGAGGAATGAAAAAAATATAAATTGAGTCTGCGAATTCCAAATCTCATTAAAATTTTTAACACATCGGTTTGGTTGCATGGAAAGAGCTATACTTTTCTTTGATTTTGGAATGCAGTAAGTTAATTTCTTTTTTTATCTTGGACCAGCACTCAGGTGATGCTCCCTACACGTGCGATGCATTGTGCTGGAACTAGAGGAAAGGATTAGTAAGAGAGATGACAGGTGGTGAAGCTTCACTATCAAACAACTCTGCTTTTGCACGTTTTTTTTCTGTTTATAGTACTGTTGCAGCGCCTCTGATGTAAAGGAGACGTATTCAATTTTGAAGCTTTGTTCTAAGAGTAATTTTTAGTAATTATTTTACTTCGCTGCTGCTTCACAATACCGACGAATGAGGGTTCTGATGTGCCCATGGATAGATTACTATTGAAGGCGTTACTGTTCAGTGACCACTCACTATGCCTTCGCCACTAGAACTTTGCAACAACAACTGACAGAAAGACACACTAACGCATATCAGAAAAAATGCGAGATATTTTTATGATTTAGTCTGTGCAACTCGCCATATGTTTTACAAGTATTTTATACTTGATTGTTAAAATTTGTTTACATTTTAGTCATTTGTTTAATTTGAGAGAGCGCATAATTAACAATTTTATTCATTTCTTTATTTTGAGAGTGGGTTGCAAAAGCAATTAAGGCATATATAAATGAAATTAATGCTTTTCTTGCTATTGTAGCCTGTGTGTTTTTCTTTTGAGAGAGTAGTAGTGTAGAGAGCTGCCTAGACTTAATAAATAGACCTTGATCGGATCCAGGACTTTTTGGTTTTGGACTTCAGCCATTTTACCATTTTAAGATTTAAATGGGTTTTCCCCGGACCGCTTTCAGATTTATGTCGAGTTTTTGACTTGGTATTTAAATATGTCTTTTAGTTAATTTAAATTTAAGTTTGTATTTAAATACACCGTCAGTTTTTCAGTGCTAAATAAATGTTCGTATTTAACTACGATAAAAGTATGGCAGCACTGTGAAATTATGGGTAATTTTTCAACATAACACAGTTTATCAATGGCATCATTTGGTACAGAAACATTTTAAAAGTAATAAATAAGCACTTTTTTAAGTGAAAAAGTTAACAAAAACCTTTTCATTGTTTATATTACTTTTATAAATGAATAAAGGTACACTTTTATGTGCGTGTATATGAAATTAAACAAAATAACTTTTTGCCTGACCACATGTTATTTGTGCAAAACAAAAACAAATAGAGCAAATCATATGATAACTTAAATATGCTACATTGGCTATTTAAGTGCTATTTCCATATCATAAAAAGCAGCGCTGAAAACCTGAATTTCGTATTTATATAGCACTTAAGTATAAATACGATTTAATTACGTAGTCGAAAACTGGGCATTAGACTGGTTTAAAGCTGCCTCATTTTTCTTCCTTCTATCTATTGTACACAGAGTACATTAAAAAATTTTGGACACACTGTACATAGTAAATAATACACATGTATGAAATATATATACGATGTACATAAATCTTTATATCGTTTCATAAAGTTAGTGTTCCTATTATAATGAAACTGACTGTATAAATATGAAATTATATGTGAGCTCTGCAACATGTTGATCGTAAGTAGAGTGTTAGTCCCTGGTTATTTGTATTTTTTTCAACAACTACCACCAGTATGTATGTATGTATATCAATTTACCAACACATAATGAAATTGGTGACGTTGCTGAATTACAATGTGTGTGGATGAGTATGTCCAATGAAGTGAAAAAGAATCATATGCAATACTGCACAAAAAAAACACTACGCCGTCGTCAGTCATAACTTTCCTTGGAGGTGCTCATTTTTTTTTTATTATTATTTATTTATTGAATTTTTTGTAGTACAGAATTCTGTGTTGTCACCAAATACCCAGACTATGTGTGCCTGGCAACTAAAAGTAACTAAACCTTTTAAAGATTTTCGTTTTTATAAGTGCATAAATAAAAATAAGAGCAGTAACAGCAGACACAACAACAACTGCTTGAACACAACTTAAAACAAAATGTTTATAAACAATAACATTATGACCTAATTTTTTGATTAATTAGACTTAGTGCAACAATTTTTGAAAAGACTTCTTGGAGCAGTTTTTTTTCAGATCCGAAATACATATACAGGCGTGTAATTATGTACATATGTATGTATGTTTGTAGTAGGCGGGTATCAAAAAAACAACTTAATTAACATGTATATATACATTTACATGTATATCAGGAACTTTTCCGCAGCATTGCTTAGTTATTTACAATGTTGTCAATTCAATAAATGGTTTATACGAAAGAAAACTGAATTCAGAATTTCATAACACACGTTAAGTGCATGCTACACGATTAGACGTAGTGTGGTGGTGTTATTGTCAATATTAATTTTATTTCCGGTTACTTTGAGTGCACATCGCAGTTTTGACACATTTCAAATAGTGCAAAAAAAAATTTTGTAATCGAATTAATTGAAGTATATCGCTCATTAATGCCTTTTTGGGATGTGCAAATTAAAAAATGTAGTGAAAAAACAAAAATAATATCATCAGTTTTTAATAAATAAATATATAAATAGATGTTTATTTTGCCGACGGTAACTTCTATATGTTTACACTTGAAAAATCCCAAATGTGGGTGGCGATGGCACGATGGATGGTAGTCTGCACGTTGACTACGAATTCAAAAACAGACTCGGGTTCAACCCCAGTTTCAGACAAAAATTTTAAAATAAAAATAAACATCTCGCATTTTTCTGATGTGCATTAGTGTGTCTTTGTGTGTCAGTTGTTGTCGGAAGGTTTCAGTGGCGAAGGCATAGTCACTGGTCACTGAACAATACCGGCTTTAGCTGATAGCAATCCACAATCGCATCAGAACGCCCTCCTTCATCGGTATTGTGTAGCACCGGCGAAGTAAAACAATAATAAAAATGGCTACTGAACCGAAGCTTCAGCACTGCTACGAGTATAAACAAAGAACGTGTGAAAGCAGAGCTGCAAAGATAATTAATTAAGCTTCACTTCCTGTCGTTTCTCCTACTATCCCTTTCCTATAGTTCCAGCACAATGCTTCGCATGTGTAGGAGTCATCTCCTGAGTGCTGGTCCCAGATAAAAAAAAAAAAAAAATATTGATGAGAAATGTTGACGTAGTGTGTCAGAGGCTTCAATATACATACATATAAAGGATTGCTGCTTCACTTAATTTCTTTTTTCAAGAGCAAATTTGAGCTTTCCATAAATATAAAATTCTGTTAATTATCTACATCCCATTCAGACCTGACGGTAAACCCACTGGGCATTTTTTCATAAATTTTGGAACATATAGTCCCTATATCGTATGAAAATATAATCAATGATTACAACTTGCTTCTGCGGCTCATTTTGACAAAGCTGAAATGTGACGCAAGAATTTCGCAATAATTCAAGTAACGATACATCGAAGAGCGGAATACTGCGAGAAAGAAATATAAAGAACAATTAGGGTAAGCGATGCTTGCTGGTTTAATTAACAAGGTCAAGTAGAAGCGCAAATATTGCGACCGAAACCCACCCGCACAATCGATACATCATGGTCTTAAAGTGATATGGAAATTTACAAAACGATATCTCGAATGTAATATTTAGAAGAGATTGGTAGCTATTTAGAGAAATATATATATGTATACGTATATGTATGTATGTATATAAAAATAATAAGTAGCGAAATCAATGGGCGTTTTAACATTAAAAACAAAAATTACTACAAATTCCAAATTCTTTGCAAAAATGCCATTTTCTTTTGTTTGTTTTAATAATACCTCACAAATATAACAGTTTAGTTTGCTTTTTGTTTATAAGTGTTATACAACACGAATTGACATCGAAGGAAAAACGAAGTACAGTGTTGCTTTCTAAATCACTACTGCGTTTCGGCATTTCTTTCTTACAAATTGTTAAACGATTTTGCGCATTTCGATAATTGTTTTTGTTTATATGAGAATTAACTCTCCCATTTCTCGGTACTTTACAGAACGAAACAAACGTTACAATAATTTGTAAATTCTCATGCAAGAAAAATATGTTCCATTTGTATGTCATAAGTTGGAATTTTGAATTTAGATTTTTTTTTTTATAAACAAATGAGAATAAAAATTTTCACTTATAGCAATAACAACAAGAAAAACGTGTTGTTGTGGCTGTACCATCTCCCAATTGACAACGACAACATAAGGACATCCATGCATACATATGTACTTAAACACATGCAGTAAATACCTACAATAAAGAAAAGAAATTGATAGTCAAATAAAGAAATGACAGCACAGAGAAAACTGACGGCCCAACAAGCGACCTGTCATTGTTAGAATTTTAATTATGAGTTTCTTCGTTGGACAACTACCTCAACATTAAATAGTGGTTGAAGTAGAAATCTGTCATGTAAAACTGTTATACGACAAAATTTCTTTATACGGATATAGAATAGCCAGAGAACAGGCAGAACACGAAATCAAACGCGAAATAAGCAAATTTTTTTCTTGGCCAATGTCATTTGTGCATGCATACATACATACATATGTATGTATGTACATTCTAACGTATGCCCACGTACAAACTCACATCCATACAAACTTGAAGCTTTTATTTTAGTTGCTACATACTTAAGCAGCATGTTGTTGTTGTTTGTATTGCCATTTCTGTGCATTTGCAATGGGTTAGCTACAATTAGATATTTATTGCTGCTGCTGCTGCCACTTTTCATAGTAAATTTTTAGCCAATTAATTTTACGTTTAAAAAAATAACAGTTTGCTGTCTTATATGCTGTACGTTTGTGCTGTATGTGCGCCTTTGAGGGTGTTTGGTATGATTTTTTTTGCATTTTATTTATTATTACTTCTGGTTGTAAAGTAAGAGAACATGTGTCACATGGGTTTAATTGCTTTTGAGACAGGGATAATTGTTAACAAGGGATTAACATTTTGTTTGTTTACTTATTTTATTTTAGTAATACATTTCTTTTGCATATAAAATTTAAAGGCAACGAGTTACAAGAAAGTTTTTTATTCCTTAAAATATACAATAAATAAGTGATATAACTTTAACAACAGGTAGAATTACATTAAAAATACATATCGTCATTTAAAATGCATAAGGGTCTATCATTCATAGCTTTAAAAATTATACAGGAGAGATAAAAAATTTTATAAAATGAAAATTGTTGTGGTTACAAGTTTAATTTTTTTTCCGGAAGCGCACCGGGTCAATCTAGTTACCATTTAAGGTCCTTTCACACTATATAACATTGTATTAAGACATGTCAAAAATGCAAAAATGTCAAACTACCGAGTGGTCCAAAAGGAGCGAAGGTGTTTGAATTCCTTATAACTTTTATTATAATTTTTTTTTATTTTTTTTGTTTTGAGTATTTTGTTAAAAAGACTTGGGGAATTTAAAATGGAACAGTAGACAATTGAACAACGTGCCAAAATAGTTGAACTTTATATCAGAAGAAAATACATGATTTTATTCATAATATAATTATGAGCGACGAAGCCCACTTCCAATTGGATGGGTTCGTAAATAGGCAAAAAGTGCTACGGCAAATCCAAGAGTAGTGCAACAGCGAGAATTACAACCATTTAAGTGTACCGTTTGGTGCGGTGTTTCGTCGGAAAGGATAATTGGCCCATATATATTTTTTTTTGTGAAAATGAACATGGTGTCGCCATTTCCATCACTGGTGTTACATATCGGACAATGTTGGAAAATTGTTTAAGGCCACATGTGGAGCCACAGCGAACACTGTGAGTGGCACAATAGCTCTTTGACCTCAAACACCTTTGGTCATTTTGGGCCACCCTGCATTACGCACAAGTGTAATAATGTGAACGCAATGTCTTATGAAAATTACAAATAATACGGCAGTACAATTGACAGCCCATAAGACTTATTCGTTTTTTAGTTTTCCAGGGTTGTAATATTACCAAAGCAAATAAAGAAAATAAAAAAATTATATACTTCTGAACTGGTTTTAATCTTTCTACTTATACTTTTCATTTTATTTGTGATGTGTGATGGTGTGAAATCATTAGATTTCTCTCTCACAAAGTCTTATGAAAGTCGTAAGACTTGTTTCATACTCTGAAAGCCCCTTTATTAAATTTGTTTCTTGTTGAACGATACACAGATATTCTTTACAAACGCGGTGATGTGTTTTTTTTTCATAAGATTTCGTTACAGAGAGTATTAATGGTTTTTCTCATGTTCTGTTTCTATTTTCATGCAATAGCAATTAAAAGTGTTCTCAGATTAAGCCCTTCGTTACTGGCCCAAATTAAAATATTGAATTGAAAGTGTTAGACAATGGCTGACCCATTTCAGTTCAAGCGTAAATGAATATTTTGCTTTAAATTCTCAATTTCTCTTTTGGCGCTGGTTTCTGTCTCCCAGTTACTCGTTCTCTACGCTATTTTAAAATTATGTTTGTTTGTATTGCATTTATTTGGGTTTACTCTTTGACCTTAATTATTACAGTTAAAAAAAAAAACCAAAAAAAACAAAAAAAAAATGTTTTATTTTCTGCACCATTTATTTTAATGGGTGGTAGTGGATTATATTTTCACTTGGTAATATTTTTTCTTGCTATAATGAGAGTTTTTATTGCTTAAGGACAATAATACACGTTACTGTTTCAAGATACAACTTATTTAGAACTTCGTCTAAGATATTGAAAAGAATGATATCGCTGCAGTTTACCTATTATTGCAATTGTTTATAATTTTTCTAAACCAGATACTATAATACAGGGAAACCTCTCCTATTGCATACTTCCTATAGCCGGACAACTCCCATAACCGGACAAACTTTGTAGAACCAATATTTTGATCAGTTTTTCAATACAAAATGCATTCTCATAACCGGACGCGGACACTAAATTTTAAAAAATTGTGCGCCAAAAGCCTCTCATAAGCGGACAGAAGCTTTAATTTTAATTAATTCGCCTTGATTGAAACTCACCAACGCTAGTAGTATTTCTTTATTTTTCAACTCTCATTCATATTTCTATTAATGCCATTGGAAAGTGTGATTCCCATGTTAACACGAATGTGCGTACTCATGTGCTGGGGATTGCATAGAATTTGCTGTTTATTTGCAGAAATTGTTTGTTTAGCTCGTGTTGTCACTTTGAAAGTCACAAAGTGGCAGAGAAAAATAAATATTTTATCAATTAAAGAAAAAATGCAAATTACATGTACTTGATTCCTTAAATACTTGAGATTGCCGGTTTGAAGTATTTTACTTTTAAAAACATTTAAAATCATTTTGAAACTCAAAGGCTAAAATTGAACCGATCTAAGTTAAAGCGATATATTATGAATAAAATTTTTCAACTACTAGTCTAGCATTACAACATAAAGCAAATATTTAAAATAATAAATGTGTACGTCTTATAAGCGGACAATAATACTGCGATAGTGAGTGTCCGGTTATGAGAGGTTTCACTGTATTTGCTAATTTTGATTCAGTGTTTGTTTAGGCTCTAAATGATTAGAGCATTTGGTGTACCCAAATGTTTTTCTGATACATACATACTCATATATGTATGGATTTCACAAATTAAAACAAACAAAAAAAAAAGACATTGCATTCTCATAGTAGTAGTGGAATGACGATAATCCTCAAGTCTAAACTATGATGATCAATTATGCAACATTTTTAAGAAACCGGTTTTCGAATAGTTCGCATATTTGAATATTAAAAAAATCAGTTACAGTTTCGCATATTCAAAAAAAAAATTGCAAGTATTACACTGTCTTTAATTAATTTTAATAAAGAAAGGTTTTAACAATTCATATGTTATACAAAAAAAAATTATGTGTGATAATGAACCTAAAGATATGTATTTTTATACTTCAGTCTGTTCAGTAGAAAAGGTGAATTTTGAATCTTTTTTCAAAAGTATTTATTTATTCATCAATATCCATTTTGTCCCCTTCAAAGTAATCCCCCTCAGATATAATGCACTTATCACAGCGCTTGTTCCAATCCACGAAGCACTTCTCAAATGTGCTTTTCGGTATGGCCATCAGCTCGTTCTTCAATTTTGAGTTTATCTCATCAATTATGGGAAAACGCTTTCCTTTCATTAGTCACTTCAGTTTTGGGAATAGGAAAAAGTCGCAGGGAGCTAAATCTCATTAATTTTTAAAAGCTTCTTTCGCGTTGAACTTGCTCTACTGTTTAAATTTTGTTGAACAAATATTGAAAATAAGACAATCTAATATCACGTAAATATTTTTCGCCAGAGATTTCAAAGTGTAATTCATGAATCTTTTGAATTCATGTTGACGATTTTTTTTCAATAAAATAGTTAATTTCTCTATCTATATCTGACAGCTATGCACGCAATATAAAATTATATGTAAAAAAAATAGCAAAATTCGCATTTTACAGGAGTGCCGCCGTGCTGAACAAAGTTCGCCGGAAATTTCAATTCGTGTAAGAGTGAGTACCGCGTTGAAAAAAATCGTGTGCTAGGAAGTCTAGCTGTTGTTGTTGTTGTTTTATCTGTAACTGAAAATTTAGGAGTTGTAGGAGGGTAACCTGTAATTGAAAATGTACTTACGACATAGTGGCAAAAACCACTTATCCCGGGTTAATGTATTTCCAGTTATTTACAGCCCCTGTGTCTGTGTTTCTTTTTAAAAAAGAAAAAAAAAACATATGTAGTGTTTGAACACTTTTTGCAGTATCTGCCACTTATCCTTCAGAAGTGAGTAGGGTAGGGATATGTTTAAAAGGATTTGTGCTGTTTTGGTATTTTGCATTTAATATATTTTTCTTTTTTCTTTTGCGTATTTTGCGCAATTCTGTTACGTATGTAATTCAATCTGTTTATCGCACAAAATAAGCTGCAGTTAAAACAATTTAGAAAAAAAAGAGAAACACTATCAACTTGTGTCAGCCATTTGTTAGCATTGAAAAGTTGTCACTATGACATGATTATTATATAAGATTAAATTATAGAAAATTACATGTATTTATATATTATAAACGGTTACATTAACGTAAATATACCGTAGTAAAGTTGCAATATTATACATTGTAGGCACATGCATATGCATGTCAAACGATTGTTGCTGGATTATGGCGATTTCCCTTGCTTGAATCAATTGTACTTGTTTGAAAAAGGATATAATAGTAAATCTCTCAAAGTGGAAGCTGAATAAAAAAATTAGTACATGGATTTTTAAGAGAAAAATTAAATTGTTCCAATATTGGCACACCGGCAAAAAATTGGTTAAATTGTAAATTTCCTGCCTGGAAAATTCTTTCGAAAAGAAAGAACAATCAATTTTATTTTTATTTTTTTCATTATTGCTTTTAATATACTTAATCCTCCAGCAAAAGTTTCCTACGCGTTTAATTAAAAGAAAATTTATCTTTAAACCATGATTTCACAAGATTTAAAGATTTAAGATTTCCTCCCACTTGAGTGTGCCTTTTCCACACTTAATTTTTTTTTTTAAAGTTGTGGGTTTAGTCGTGGCTTTGTTTTTCTGTTATTTTTTTGCTGCTTTTTTTCATCCCACAAAATATTATTCTGCTCATAAAAGTATAACATTCAAGGATATAACGAATTTTGTAACGTATTTTTAAATGCCCTTTTACTGGCTGACTGATTTAGTCAATATTTGGAAAGTTTAATAACTTAATTTTCTTAATAAATTTTCGTGTTTTCTAAATTTAAACCAAGCAATTTTTTTTTATTGTAAATGTTTTTGAAGGAGAAAAATTTACTTTGTTTTTAATTTAAAATTAGGGACACGTTTTCCATCGGGGACCGTAGGTGGGAGATTATAAACTTTTTTTATTGTTTTTTTCAAGGTTTTTAAAGGATTAAGTGCCATTATAAAACATTTAAGCAGTTTGTTTTTAATATTGAGAATTAAAGCGATTTTGATTATTTAAATGAAATGATTTGAGTAAAATATCATGTGTGAAATCAACTACATTGAGAAAAGAGCTAAATCAATTTAAATTACATGTAGAAATATGCAATTGTGACAGACTTTCTTACTACGTGGACCGCACTAAAGCTCCTGCTTACAGTGTAGTGATATTTTAATGGCGGGTGGATTGGGGGAATACAGCTCCCCTCCTAAGAAATTTTTACTAGGTGGGCCAATTTTGATGATTATTTTTCCATTGCAAGCTCGTGGTCACAGTGTGTGTGGTGGCATTGTAATGAGGGCGGATGGAAAGAATACACTTTACCCCAGGGAAAATTTAATTTTTTTTAATAGGTTTCATTTATTAAAGGCGATTCAAGAATAAAATAAAATTTTTAAAAAGATTAACGTAATGAGAAAGCATAAAGTGAACATTTTTAAAACCAAATTAATGGAAACTGCAGAGTAACAAATAATAAAATTTTAGTTTTGTCGGAATTGCTTTGAACAGCTTGAAATCGGTGCCAAGTGCGAAATACAATATATCAGGGAAACATACAAATATATTTATGTATATACGAGCACGTGCATAAAACGTATTACATATAATAAAATAGGATATCAATACAGTATATTAAGGAATTCAGTTCCTTAAAGCCTAGTAAATAAATAACGACAATAAACTTTGTTCCTTCTACTTAGCAACTACCTCAAGCAGTTCAAGAGCAAAGCATAGAGAGAACCAAAATTTTGTTATACATATTTTACATTTTAGTCTTTTTTTTTTAGTTGGTTCAATTTTTTTTTCAAATATTTGTTTTGTTTTATTTAATTTAATTTTATTTTGAATTAATTGAAATTTTTTATTTGTACATATATTATATTATTTTATTTTATGTTAATTTATTTCTTTTTATTATATTTTTTTATTTAATTTAATTGATTTTTTTTATTTTATTCACTGTATTTTATTTTGTTAAATATTTTTTTTATTTTATTTTATTCCGTTTTCTTTAATTTATTATAATTTAATTTTACTTTTTAATTTTATATTATTTTAAATTATTTAGCTTTATTTTATTTTATTAATTATATTTAATTTGATTTACTTTAATTTCATCTATTTTATTTCATTCACTTTATTTCATTATTTTGTTTTATTTTCCTAAATACTTTTTAATATTATTGCTTTTTGTTTTGTTTTCTTTTCTTTCATTTTATTATTAAATAAATTTTTTTTATTTAATTTATTTTGATATTATATTAAATTATTTTACTTTGTTCTATTTTATTTATTATATTTACTTTAGTTTACTTTATTTTATTTTTATTAAATACTTTTTAATTTTATTGCGTTCGGTTTTATATTACTTTATTACAATTTAATTTGATATTATATGAATTTAATTTATTTTTTTTTGGTGTGAGTTGGGTTAAAAATGCCTTCGCACTTAGAGAGTCCGTCGTCATGTGCGTCGAGTGGTGATAACCCTCCTCCTTTTCTGTTTGTTTTATTTTTTTTATTTATTATTTTAACTTATTTTAATTTCATTTCATATAATATATACAAATTTATTTGATCTTTTTTATAATTTATTTTATTATTTAATTATTAAGCTAGAGGTGGTTATTCTTTTGTAATTAATTTTCTATAACAAATAATAAATTACAATGTAATCTTAAAAAAAATCATGACCTCGAGCTTAATAATTAAAATAATAAGATTTAATTCATATTCCTACTACCATTTCAATATTTTCAATTTCTCCTGATTTAAGATTAAATTTAATGAAGCATCATATGATCAGAATCATGTAGTTACTAAAACTTCCCCTTTTTTCTATTCTCTTTATTTTTTTTTTTATTAAAGTGTGTAATTTTAACGCGTGTTTTTAAATTCGTTAAACAATATTTTTTCTATTAGTCCACTGCCAGCCACAACTATTTGATTTAATAAAAATATCTATGCATAAAGAAAAGGAAAAAAGAAAAAAGAAACATAATAGAAAAGAAAAATTAAATAAAATAATTTATACTCAATTGAAAGTGATCTCCAATAATGATTATAAAATACGAACATAATTCAAGAATTTAAAATTGTGGTCATAGTAGCGCGATGGATGTGATCGATATAGAAATTATAAAAACAAAAATTATTTAAGTTTTATATATAATTCACACCACCACCACTCATTGCACTAAAATGGCAAACAACAGTGAACGAAAAAAATCCATGTACGCTGAAAAATTTACATCGATACTTTAATTTAGAAAGGCCCTAACTAATGTTTTAATGGAATAAATATCATAAGAATTTGGATCATATTCCATTAATATATCGATAGAACAGCGCAACACACACCACGTTACGACGATATTCTAGCGTGCCAATAGCGTTGTCACCGATGAAACTCTTCAACCTCTTCTATATGCGCTTGAGTAGTTTCAAAATATATTTTGAATCACCGGCCCATACATGACTACAAATTCGTGTGTCAATAGAGTTGGCTACGCTAATGTCAGCGCCGAGCCTCTACACCCTCTCCTGTATGCACTTGAATATAGTTTCAAAATATACTTTGTTGCACCGCCCCATACAAGAGACTGGTATTCCATATTCCGTTATATGGGTTTGGTGAAAGTAAAATTTTTAATTAAATAAAAATTTGCAAATCTTTAATGGGTAAGAGACATTTTGCATCATACATTTCGGATTTGTTGTCCGCCACATTCAGCCTAAAAATATATATTTTCTAATTTTTTATTTCATACGTTGCAATTTCATATGCAATGAATATTAAATTGATGTATTTCAGTAATTTCAGTGAATGTACAACCTTTCTTTCACTCACTGTATGCAAGTGATCAGCATTGAAATACTAATTGAAATTAATTAACAATAACCTGAAACTTAAGTTATGAATTTCACATTAGAATTTGTTAAGTAACACAAATATGTATCATATCCAATATAATTCCAATCTGTCTATATCATATGATAGCAAATATTCGAAACTGTGTTATGTAGGAATTTCAAGTATTTTTTTTTTTAAAGTTATTTTATTGTGTTATTATCATGCATATGCTAATAAGAAAATTAAAAATATCAAAAATGGATCTATATTTAAAATAATCTTGTTACATGTTTGTTTGTGAGTTGAGGGAAAATTATCAGTTATGGATTGTGAGAATATTAGCGTGGAATGTAGTTCATATATAATTTTAGGAATAGGCTTAATAATTGCAAATGTTATAGAAATTTATATTTACTAAATATTTACTAAAGTTGGAAAAACAAAATTGACTGTACAGCCGTTAGTTCAAAGCCTACTCAGGCGTCAACAATATTTCTGTGTTATCTCCTTGGAGGCCCTCCTTCTCAGCTTCGCACCGCAATTTATTTCGTTCCGGTTTTCGGTTCCGTTCTTAAACTTTTATAGTTTCGGGTTACGTTTCGGTTTTCATTTTTTTTTTTCGGTGCGAAACCGGTTTTTAAACGATTCAAAGTTTTCTCTGCCTATTATTTCCATATGTTTATACAAGAACTCCCAAAAATTTAATTTGTTTGTATCAGGTATCTTTTGGGAGTTCTTATATAAACATATGAAATTTCATAGCTTTTTCACGAATTTGGTTAAAGGTCTAATGACGATTTTGATGTTCCAACCAAATGAAATGTACACATACACCAGCTAAAGCATATAGAATTTATAATATTTTTTCTTCTTTATAGAATGAAAAAAAAACCGAAATTTAAGTTCGTTCCGGTTTTTTGTATTTAAAATATATGGGTTAGGTAACGGTTACGGTTTGGTTATAAATTGCGGTTTTTTCCGCTTCGAAGCTCTGACTGAAATTACAATAGTAATAGAGAAAATGATTCTCCTTTAGATTCTGCTTAACACCACAGGTGGTGCAAATTTCGTTTACATAATTAACAACTGGCCAACAGCAGAAGATCATCACAATCATGCTCAGTCATGTCTATTGAAAAGCCAAACCGTTTACATATTAAGTTTTCCAGTAACCAATTGATAATTCTGTCACTGTCACTAGAAACCGATTTTGCAGGCGAAGGCATATTTTTATTTATTTTTTTTTTTGGTAGGGAATGAACGCTACGATACCCTGTGCTGGAACTAGGAAACGAAGTTTTGAGAGTGGCAATATGTTCATGGACATTCGTTTTGAATCTTCTCACGTCCAATGAGACAGAAAACAGCTCTGCAAGTTTTAAAAAAAACTTCTTTTGAGACTTGAAAAGTATGTGAAGAACATAAAAATCATCTGATGGCACTGCTATTTATACCACCCATGCAGCAATGGGTATATTCCGATATTTGTGTGCGGTCCCTATTCAATGTATAATTCATATTTTGCCTCATTTTGTCCAGAGCTCAGTCGATGTTGGCTTACAATTAAATGAATATGAATGGCAACTGGTGCTGTCACCTGTTAAAGAGAGCATAGCCTCGGAAGTTTGATATAAAAGGTCATTAAGAAATATAAAAAAAGGGGTCGGTCAGTTTTTTTATAAAATAAATGTATTAGGGTTACATACAGTTGACTCTTGACAATTTGAAACTTGTTAATTTGAATCTCGCACCAACTTGAATTGTTTTTCAGGTTCTTTTTTTTTATCTGGGACCAGCACTCAGGAAATGACCCCTACACATGCGATGCATGTGACATGGATAGTTAGAGAAATGGCAGGTGGTGAAGCTTAATTATTTTCCAGCACTGCTTTTGCACTTTTTTGTTTATATCATTGTTAAAGCTTCGGTTTTGTAGCCATTATGATGTGATTGTGGATTGCTGAAACCTTCCGACAACAACTGACACACAAAGACACACTAATGCACATCAGAAAAAATGCGAGATTTTTTTTTTTATGATTTTAGTCTAAAACTGGGTTGGAACCCAGGTCTGTTTTCGTTTTGTTGTCAACGTGCAGACTACTGCAGCCATCTTTGAAAACTTTTAATAAATGGCAATAAATCCATGTCATTTGGTTTCCTCGGAAATTTGAAATTATTTGAATTGCATCATGATCGCAAACGCGCTTTAATTATAATTTTGTTTTGCCTCTATGCTCTATAATTTGAATTGTTTTAATGTGCTGTGTTTTATGCTCGCCGATGTTCTATAATTCGAAGTTTGGTTTTTTGCACTCTCAAATTAGAACTTGTAGAGTGTTTATTTTGTTTGCTTTTGTATCACAATGTTTTCCCCATGCGTTTTGCTGTCAGTTAAACTCTTTTTAATTTGAAATATCGATTATTTGAACTTTTCATCCCTTGATTGTGAAATCATCGAGAGTCGACTGTATTAGATTTAGTAACTGATATATACAAATAAAAGCTGAAAGGAAATGTTAAAAAAAATTCGGAATGTCAACACCTATTAAGTCAGTTATCAATCTCTAAACGTAGTTAGTCATGTACTTTGCTTGATTGTTGCATTGTTAAAACGTTTAAGTAATAATTTTCATATTAACCAAATGAGAATTGTCTTACGCTTTGCGACTGTATGTGAGACATATATTTGTTAATTTTAGCATTGTAATAAAAAATTTCGGTTGACATTAACTACTTCAATAGTAAAAAGGGAGTTGTTTACTTTGACTAAAGTATGTTATCTTATGTAAACATAATTTGTTTGCGCAATAAAATCAATTGTCTTAAACATGCCTGGAGCGTGTCTTTAGCCCGTAAAAAAATCACCGAATGAATTTGAATCTCATTACTTTTTTTAAATTTTTGTTTTTCGTTTTCTTGCATACAATATAGTATGTGTATGTGTGTGTACATTTAATAAACAGTTATTTTAATAAAATATTTTTTATAAATTTCTCTTCTGCTAAGACGAAGGTATAAAGTTCGCATTGAAATCAAATGTTGCATGAGTTTAATGTAGCATGTGATAATGAAATCTTTTGAACGTTAATTGAATATTAATTTTCCATCTCCTTATTTATTTTGTAATTATTATTTTTTTTGTGAGTGAATGTTTATTATTATTTTGTTTTTTGTATAAACAAAAAATAACAATAAAAAATCATTGCTAAAAACGTGTTGTATAAAAAAATTAACATTCAGAATTTTAAATTCAATGTTGTTTACATACACTACACTATGTATTATTTATTTATAAACGAATTTGTTAGGGATATGGTTGGCCGCCGTATGCTAAAAGCCTTATGAGTCCTCATTATTGCAAAGTCAGGAGGTGTAAAGTAGGTGGGTGCAATTTAAAAGAAATGTCAAAGAAAACATTTTGAAAAGAATTTGTTTATCAGTCAACGCCTTGAAAAGAAATTAAATGGAAATAAAATTAAGCGACAGGGGATGAATGACCTGATAAAAAAGTGGTCATGTAAATAATATAATTACTATATTTTAGGTCATTTTTATTTTTATCTCTAACATTTCCGTCGTCTGTTTTTCGTTCTTAAATCAAATAAGAAAATTGTTGCTCTGATTTTTTTTTTTTGCGAAATTCTTCTCAAATCACTCATTTGGTTTGATTTTATTATAATATTTTTTATTTTATTTTTATTTAAGAACGGCAGACATTTATTCTTTATTGTTTTAGCAATTAAATATCGACAGTTGGCTTTTGGCCATTTTGGGGCTTTTCATCAATTATTGATTTGTTGCCGGGGAAGGGATTTCATTCAAGTTATCTCGCTTATTATGAGGGTTTTTGTAAACAATCGCTTATGTCTGATTTTGTTTAATTAAGTTACCTTTTTCTTTTCAAATAAAAGTTTAATACCCCTATCATGATTCACAACTCAACTAAGTTGAGTTGTCAATGTTACAACTCAACTAACTTTTTACATTATGATACACAACAAATTTCAGTTGTCTTCGTTGAGTTGTTACTGGTATTATGATTTACATGATAAAAGCTTAACGAAGACAACTAAAATTGGTTGTGTACCATAATGCAAAAAGTTAGTTGAGTTGTAACATTGACAACTCAACTTAGTGTATCATAATAGGGTCATAAATTTCGTTCGGTTAGATTGGTTGATTGAACAAGGGGTTCTGCTACGAAAACCGCTTTTTTTGGGAGCGGTACTGGGGGGGGAAAACTTTCACATACGAACAGTATGTCCGAGTTTCGGGAACGAATTCCCTGATATCGTTAGAGCACTTGCAAACATCCATTGCGATTAGGATCTTATTGATCTGTTTTCCAAACTTTCAACGAACCTATGGGCGCTGCCTCAGGCCCCAGGCAATCGGAGACGAACATAGAAAACAAAAATAAATTTTTTTTTTACCTTTTCTCAATTTTTATTTGGGAAAAATTTTTCAAATATTTCAAAATGAAAAATACTCCCAAAAAAGTCTCTAATCTTGCTTTAAAATTTTTTACACATACAGCTTCTCAAAATGCATGTGTATTGAAAGCTGTGACGTAGGCTGCACGAAAATTTTGGGCAATTTAAAAGCAAGTTCATTTATCAAGATGGATTCGCTGTTCATAAGAATAGATATCAGTTGTTTTCTTGCCCATAACTTGAAACAAAACTTGCCCAGAGAGTTTTAAAGCAAACTTTCATCAAAAATGTAAAAGTATGAGTGTATTGATAGAAAAAATGAGAAAAATTTAAAATTTTCAAGGGAAAATTTGAACTTGTAACCACCCAGTAAATGAAAAATGACCCCACAAAATGTTGGTAGCATTTACTTTACTTTGTTTTATTGCACAACTCTGCAGGTATTGCAAAAATTCAAACAAACGAAAAAAGGGTGGTGTTTTCTGTTGAGCTTTAAATATTTCATCCCCTTCGCGTATGTCAAATAGCGGTATCGCGAATTTTCGGCATAGTCGGGGTTGGTGGTTGTTTGCTCCACGTGGCTGCCCGCAGGCACTCGAGTATAATTGCGAGATTACGTTTCGAAGGCACCACTCACTCATCCGAGTTCTAACACAAATGGATCCATAAGAGAGATGTACTAAATCCACTCCGTTGCGTTGAGGTATCGCATAAGGTCCCCGATGCTCATGTGCGACACTTCCGATAGGTCGTCTACTACACATGTTTGCCTAGAAATCGGTGCCACACCACTTGCGAGGCCGGGTGGCACTCGCAGATCAGGTGCAAAACCGTCTCGTCCTTATTCGGTTCCCGCCAGCTGCGTCAAAATGTATTATGAGTGAGACCCAGCCTACCATAGTCAGGCTTAAAGATTTTCTCCTCACTTTAGATAGCATGGCCTGCACCATCTCTCAGTGAAATATGAATATGGCTAATTTCGCTGCCTTAATTCATTTAACCTTTTAATTTTTTGGAGGCGATGTTTCACAAAAAGTATTGGCGTTATTTTGTCCTAAAGTCGGTGTAATTTTGCATTTCGAATGACCCTTCTATGCCTTTCATTTTCATAAAACATTGCATTCACACTATCACACTTGTACGCATTACTTGCATTTTTGACATATCTTCATACAAAGTATTACAGTGTGAAACGCCCTTTAACCAAAATGCAGTTAATGCCAAAAACTACGGTATTGAAATTTATCTACACACTGCCGAAGATAAGAAAGTATTTGTGTGAAGAGACGTGGCACATGTTTGCCACTCATGTGATACATCTAATCGATCCAACTGGAATGTAAATCGGAGATAGTTTTCAGTGTGTCTTTTCAAGCTGAATGCTAAAAATATTTAGTTTCGCAAAAAGAAATCAAGCAAATCAAATAAAATTTATTTCTACTTCTCTAAACGAGAATTTATGACGGGTGTTTTTTTTAGCTGCATGTCAGCTTCAAATGATATACAAGACGGAAATATTGTTGGAAAGAAATTTTTTTCTATTTTAATCTGGTAGATAATTTTACGGCATTTATTTTTTAAATATCATTTCCGCCATATGTCCGTTGCGGCTACGAGTTACAGGGTTCATACGATCAGTGCCATTTTGACTACTTTTCCAATAAATCTGGGCGTATGGCGTCAATGGTGGCTTCGTCGGCATAAACCAATAACTTAAGCCCCATAAACAATAATCCAGAGGCGTTAAATCGCACGAATGAAGGCGCCATTGAACAGGTCTACTTCTGAAAATAAAGTTTTCAGCAAATTGATTTAACAATAAATCGATTGTTAAGATTGTTAAGTTGCTGTAGAGCAAGTTTTGCCATCTTGATGGAACCAAATCTTGTTGATGTTTAGCTGATTAACTTTAGTTAGAACGACGACGAATCGACATTTCGGCGTCTCCATCAATACTTCGCGCTACAGCAGCAATATTCTCTTCGGCACGCACTTTTCTTTGTCTTGTCGATGTTTTTAATTGAGAAGAGTTAAATTAGTGCGAACACGATCAATAACTGCGCGAATTGCTTTTTTTTTTTTTTTTTTTTTTTTTTTTTTTTTTTTATCTGGGACCAGCACTCAGGAGATGACTCCTACACATGCGAAGCATTGTGCTGAAACAATAAGCTTAATAAATTATTTTTGCAGCTCTGCTTTCGCGCGTTCTTTTGTTTATACTCGTAGCGCATGTTGACCGTAAATTGAAAGAAGTGCTGTATGAATTTCGCGAACAGATTTATTTTTCTGAAAGTAAATCTTCACAATTTGGAAGCGTTGTTCTGGCGTTAAACGATTCGTGATGACTTGCCAAACGTTACTGAACAGAAATGTCACAGTTTGACATACCCAGTTGTCAAACCATTGGTCGCGATATCGATAGTTTTCATTCAACTAAAAAAACACCCTATTTACGGATTAATACGAATATGTTTTCTTTTCTTTGTTTAATGTGATTTACTAACCTTGCCGGAGATATAATTTTGATGCTTTAATTCATTGTTTGTTATTCAGTAACAAAATATTTGTTTATTTTAATTAAAAAAGTAAACATGTGTGTAGTCAACAACAAGTAACAACTTTTTGCAAGTAGTTAGATACACTCATTCATTGCAAATGAACGATTTAACTTTCTTAAATATTTAAATGGAAGTGGGGAATTTGAAATAAAACGTTTTTGGAAATTGATTTAGTTGAATAAGTAAGAGAGGGTATAATACCGGCACATCCCGATCAATATTTTAGCGACGAATTTTAAAATTCTCATTTGTTGCTGTGTAAAGTGCAAAAAAAAAACAATTGCGCGTGCATAGCGTCCGCACCGTTTGCGTTGCGGCCAAACAGTTGTAAAGGCACATAAAATATATTTCTCGTATTCTATTTTCATTAACAATCACTGTATGTAAAAGTCGGTTTGTTATAGACACTTTGGTTTCAATTTCTTATATGTACTTTCTTACTATCAAATATCTTGCAAATTTTGCCTTCGTAGCAGCAACATGTTACATTCTTATTCTATTATTAAAAGCTTTTTTCAAAGTGCGGTTGTTTAAGATATAAAGAAAATCTATAGACAAGTAACGTATTGGGTACAAGTACATACTTTTTATCATGTAAATCTATTGATTTTATTTCATCCCAAAATCTCTTTTGTTGTATTTAATTTGCTTTTCTTTTTGTTCTGTCACTTTCTGCTGTCACTCAATTAAAATTCTTTTCTTTTATTATTTTCATAAAAAATAATCTCAAGGACAATTAGTTGAAAATTTTAACACAATAAATTATAAACAAACAATAACGATAAGATTGAAATACTACAATAATCAATTCAAAGATATTGCAAAGTCAAAATTTTATAAAACGGCAAATTATTTTCTAACCGAGTAAGAAACAATTTTTTGTTGTTAAATATTATATTACCGGCCATATAAAAAAAGGGACGATCATAACTGCGATAATTGAATGTATGTACATATGTATATCAAATGCTTATTATTAATATTCAAATTTAAAGGCATAGTGATACAAAAACAAAATATTTTTTTGGCAAATGCATATTTTCGCATTTTCCAATAACTGCATATTTTTTATTAAATGCATATTACTGCATATTTTGTTATAAAAGTATATTTTAATTTTTCTAATAATAATAAGTTGGTATAATCGGCAAGTTTTTTTTAATTTCTTCTTTTTGCCAAATGTACATTGCTGGATATTAATGCATATTTTCTTAAAAATGCTTGTTTGTGCATATTTTATTAAAAAAAAAATATGTTCCATTGTTTCAGAATATTTCAATTTAAAAAATTTTACTTGCTAAAGTTTTGAATTACGATAAGCTACTGATACTGATTAGCAGCTGAGCATACTTTTAGTAAAACTGATATCAATTTAAAGCTTCCTTTTTCATTCAAAAATTATTAGATTTCTTGATCTGCTGATGGCTGAGTAGTTAGCGTATTGGCTCTGCAACCAGAATGTCCCGGGTTCGGTTCTCGCCCGCTCAATTCAAAAATCATTTCTGGTTTATCTGTGCTACAGCACCCTCCTTTGTCGGAATTTGAGCAAATAAAATGTCGGTTAAGTGAAATAATAAATGAAATAATTCTCTTTTGCTTAAAAATAATGACTCAAAATTAATATCAGTGACGCCACAGCTTTGATTTATAATTAACACGCAACTGCAGAGTTGTACAAGAATTAAGCTCTACCTTCTTACTACTCCCACTACCTGTCTCTTCTTTATTCTTAATCTAGTTCCAGTAAAATGCATTGCATATGTAGGGGATTTCTCTTGAGCACTAGTCCAAGATAAAAAAACCCTATTGTTAGTATGTATAATGTCTTTAAATAAGTCCAAAGTTCTCCCTGGACTACAAGTCGTACCAAATACAGAGTAATATAAATCTGTCTGCTTAAAAAGGGGCTAGTAAGCAGTGTCCGAGCGGAGTTTTGTTTCCATTTAAAAACAATTAATTTGCAAGCAAAACATAGTAATTTCACAGTGTGTCGAATAAATATAAGTGGACAATTCATAGTCAAAGCACTTTTCCATTGATGATGAAGTACATGACGTTTTTTGTTACTGGTTTTTAGGTGACAAAATTAATAAAAGCGCGTTTGTACATTATCTATCACGCCTTGAAACTGTTTTCCTCTCTAATTTCTATTATCAATTAATAAACAGAACAATTATAACTTTAAGCATGTTATTGTTGTTTTTGTATGCAGAATAATAAAAATAATCACATTTTTTTTATTTATTTATTGGCAATACAAATATAGTCTGTGTTTGGATGTACATACATATGTGTGTATGTAGGCATTCATGTAGTTTTGATGACAGGCTACAACGGGCCAGCCAGTGAGTGCGTTCGCCGCAGTGATGTTAACTATACAGTATATGCACTATATTTCACTATCCTTCAAGGTGTTGTATTGCCATGCAAATACATCATAATTCTACAGGGTGGGCCAAAGTCAGCATATTTTTTTTAGATCCTAAAATCAAGAAAGTGGAAATTTTTTTTATTAATTTCGGAAAATAACGTCATTGAAATGAACCCCATTTCATCTTCGGAATTATGTGCTCGTTTTATTGAGGAATCTGATTGTGAGTGATGGATCTTATTTAAAGACGTAATACCACGGACGTAATAACGGATTTTTGTAAATGCACATTATTTTGGCTTTTTTTTAAACTTATTTTGCTCTTTATTGTGTGCCAAATTACATAAAATTTCTGAATTTTCTTCTACCCAATACTAAATCAGAATGAAGATTCTCTCTATAGAGTACACAATAAAAAATTTTTGCTGTCACCTCAATCGAGTATTTTCTCCTTTGTGCGTTCCCTCTACCACGAGTCTAATGTATTTCCCAAAAATTATGGCAGCTATAGGTTACAGAGTAATTGTACATATATAGAATCGCAAATAGGTAGTAAAGAATTTCTGTGCAGACTGGTTACTAATCGCTACTTTCTTCGTTATAGCCCATTTACATTGGCATGAAATCTAGTACTTACGAGATTTTGAGCAAAATCTACTTGATTTCGCATACAAAACAAGATCTACTTTGTCACTAGATTTTGGCAAAATCTAATCAAAATGTATTAGTACTTAGTGATGCAACCATGTTTTGTTTTCCAAATTGTACTAAAAAATACAACCAGATATGTATGTATCATGGTAGAACTATATACTAGGTAGCCGCGTAGCTACAACAACTGTACAATAGAAAAACAACAGTGCACTTTATTGTTGTTTAGAGCAGTAGAATGTCATGTAATGAAAGCAAAACATGCTTATGTTAATTAGGAACGTGTGCAAAACTGATATTTAATAGTGTGTGTAAATTGATAAAATTTGCGTGTAATTTGACAGCTGTAGGCCCACAGTCAGCTGGCCTTGCGAGTATATCTAGTATAAAAATGTACAATGGAAAGTATATTAATGTGAGAGCGTAGGTGATACATATGGTTTGATAGAACCAAGAATTTATCTAAATGTAGTGTGTTGTAAACAGTCTAGATTTCGAGATATATTTCAAATCAAATCTACTGTATTTCAAGGCAATGTAAATGGGCTATTAGGCTCAAATTGAATTTTATTTTGATTCTTTTTTAAAAGTCTTGCTGCTTGGCCCCACGATGTCACACGAGAAAAACACAATTAACGTCACTGGTTTACTTTTTATTGTTGTATGTTTTGTGGTTGCCTATTTTCAGTTGAAGTCAGGCAACAGCTAATAATGCTACAATGATTAAACACTCACGTACTGACATCAATATTTAATTATTTTATCAGAAAAAAAAAATAATAATGAATAAATAGAATTAATCAATCTCCAAACAAAATAAAACAAAAACAATGCACATTGTAATAATTAATTATTGGGAAATTATGTATTATTTTGGAATTACTCGAACATTTTCCCAATTGTATTGTACAATTTTAGCTGTAACAACTAGTCGCTATAAATAAGGGGATTTATTTAACATACTTTTGCTATAAAAATGACGCTTAGGACAACTGGGGCGTAACTAAACTGATTCATTGAAAACAATCTTAATTTAATATTGCATTAATACTCGATCTAATTTGTTGTAGGGTGCCACGAATTGGAATTTACATGGTCGTGTGACTTTATAAATTTTGTGATTGATTAACTTTCAATACTTAATTTAATAATTGTTCTGAAAAATAAATACGGATACAATAAAAGAAATTTCAAAGAAATTTTGGGTATATTAAAATAAATAATAACAACAATTTTTTTTTTTATCAAAATATTGTTTTTAACAAGAAATTGAATGTATAATTTTTTAAAAACATTTTCTGGAAAAGATAACAAAAAATATGCATGTATGTATGTTCTGCAGTTGAAATTTGAAGCCAATATCCTGATATCAAACACGGAAGTTTCTAAATACAGTACAACCTCGTTTAACGCAACTAATATATATTTAGGCAGTTCTTAGAACCCATATGATTACGTATACCGACACGGGAATATACTTTGTGGCTCTGTAAGAATGCAATGGTATTTTGTTTAATATGAAGACCTGTTTCAAATCAAAAGTATTTTTAAATAATAAAAACAAGTGTATAGAATTTAGTGGTTACGTTTTTTTGGGCATTTATTTGCCATATGTGACCGTGCCTTTAGAAGGAATGCAATTAAAGTGCCCGGCAGCAATAGGAACTTTGTGTACAGAGTTGGATCATCTATGGTGTTACGTAAACGCATTAATTTTGAACTAAATTTGAGCTACGTCCTAGTCATGTTTCGGATATTCGTATCGTTGTATATTCGTCTATTGCCCTACGCATTCATATTCGCCAAATTGAAGCGAATATTTTGCGAATAGGTTCCAAAAAATAAAATACATAAATTTTCAAAAAACATATGACATAAAAAAAAAAATATTACTGCCATATTCATAAAAGATATTTTTGATTTATAAAAGCTTTAATAAACAAATTTCCGTACAAATTTCCCCTGTTAAACCTTTTATAAATGCGAAAAAAAATTTTTGAATATGGCAGTTCATTTTTAATAATTTGTAATATTGTATAATGAAGAAAAAAGTAAAATCAAGCTTTAATTAAAAAAAGCAAAATGAAGATTCATTTAAAATAGCAATTAGATTTCATTATTGGTTAAATTATTGCTATTAGCTAAATAATGACTGTTACTTTGGGCCTTAATTGGAAAAATTTAACAATTATTTATTAAATACATTTCTGTGTAGACACTAAAGTACATTTTTGATAGATGAAGTAAGATTTGGACCCACAACCTTCGCGCTGTAATACTTCAGCCAAACCGAATAGAGTCAACTGTTTTTCATAATAAAAAAAAATTTTTCATCATCAAAAACTTTTTTTTTAGCAAAAATTAATTATTTCTAAAATCGAGAAATTACGTTCACCGATGTTTAACTGTAGTTGCAACTTTTTTAATTAAACGAAACATGTTTTATTAAATATTGTACAAATTTGAATCACAACAGAAAAAAAGTTACAGATTTTGTTGCAAAAAATGTGCATAAATACTTGAATTTCTTCATTGTCGCTTTAAATACTATGAAATATTTTTTTACTACTTTTTAAAATTTTGCTAATTACTGCACTACAAATCCAGTTGCTATCAATAAAAGTTTGCTTAAGTGCTTCATATTATTGAAATGAGATTAGAAAAGAAAAAGCATATTTAAAGTTTTTTTTTAATTCTGTGGAAAATATGGTTGTCAACTGCTTTGCAATAATTTTTATTGCCCGTTCATTTAGCTTTTTTGTTTCCATTCAATTCTATATTGTTGATTACCCATTTTTAATAATTATTTTCAATTGGTTTATATTTATACAATTTTATCTAGAAATAATACTTCAATAAAAAAAATCGCCTTCCACTCAAAATCACTTTCAATATCAGCGATTTATTTAATTCTCTACAGAGAATATGGTGGGTAACTAACTGACATTTAGATATATTTGTTGTAGTTGTTGTTTTTTTTCCTTTCAATTTCTCCTATTATTTCATTGTTACATATTTTCAATGGTCGTAATAGGTGTGCTACACACTATTATTCGGCAAAGTAGTATACAGCAGTAAAATGTCACAATATAAGTGTTTTTTTTTCTTTTTTTTTTTTCAAATTGTTAATACATACATATGTATGCAGTGCGCCTTATTTATTTTATTTCTATATCTGTATATCTGCTCAATGAAAATAGAATACGGGAATTGAACGCTCTCAATTTGTTTGATATATCATCGAAATTTATCCAGCCTTTTCTTGTTTGTTTTTGTTTTTGTTTTATTCCGTTTTCTATCTTTTATATATCTGTTGTGAAAACGGACTCACTTCGTTAGTATAGACGGAATCAATTTGGAGAACGTTAAAGTTTTAATTGTGGTTTCAGATCAGTGAACAGTCCGTCTTCAAAATTTGTTAAAGTTTAAGTATACATTAAAACCGGGATTCCTATACAAAAATCTATGTACATTTACTTGCACAATCGTTTTTTGTAAAACCGCTCTAACTATTTTATTTTACAATAGGTTTATTAAAACTAATTAATCTTCATTTTTTGAAATTTAGTAAGAATTTTATTTTATTATTGAAAATTGGAAACAAAGTGCACAATAAGCACACGGTTGGTGTTTTTCGTTAATTTGTTATTTTTTGTGCCATTTGTACGTTAGGTTAGGTTAGATCGGCAGATAGCTGGATGTAAAGGTAAATAAAGGTCCCAGCCCACTTGGGTCGAAATTGTTATGGTGCCATTGTGATACCTGTTGTGCATAAAATTTTCATTCGTTGCAATCGTGCTAGGATTGTAACCTAGAACCCCAACAGAGAAACTAGAGCACTACTCACTATACTCCTTTCCTTTTTAAATTGATTTTCCAAATATGTATAAAATAATAAGTAATTTAAATTATTTCAAATAGTTTGATTGATAAGTCATTAAATACTTGTGGTAACTGACTGTATGTTGCCCAGCTATTAAATGCTTTTTAAAATCAGTCACATTTGCTGTGATTGTTGTTCGAAATTTATTCGGAATTAATTTTAATTAAATAAAGTGTTGTGCGACATAAACAAATTCATTGAATGAGTCAACTGCAATGAAATTACATTCAAATAAAAAAAAAAGAACAAAGAAAAAGCGAAACGGAAAGGCAGTAAATTTATGATGTGATATTGTACTGTAAATGATACATACTTAGAACAGATATATGTATATACATATTACATATATTAGCGATTAATACGTAGGGTAATTTAAAATTATGTGCCACCGATTTCAGAATTTTTTAATATTAATTTTTAACCTTTTTTATTTTAATAACAACTTATATTATATATTTTAAGCTTCAAAGTTTGTTTTTATGTTTATGTTTTTAAATAAATTTTATAAAAAATAATAAAAATTTCCTGAAGATGTTAACCGATGGTTAACGAAATATCGAAGTAGAACAAATAAATATAAAAACAAACGTTTAAGCTTAATATATAACATATAAATTGATTTCAGAACTTTAATTTTTAGATATATCAGGCAAAGCTTTTCCCCTTCTACTACTAGTTTGCTTATGTTTTACATAAAATATATATAAAATTTAAAGAAATGTAAAAAATCTTTATTTGAGTAGGTAGAACAATCTATATAATTCAATGTTTTTAAAGATGATTTCATGTAAATGTTGATCGCGGGTCTAATTTTCGCATACTCTCTCCAACATATCGGCCGGAATCTCACGAACAAATTCTTCAAGAATGGCTTCAACCGTTGCGAACTTGTCTCTATAGACATGAGCTTTAACATAGACCCACAAAAATGGTATAAAAACGTTATTCGCACGATCTAGGCTGCCAATTGACCGACTCGAAAAGAAAAATAAACTGTTCACCGAACTCGCCTCTCAATTAGGCCATTGCTTCGCGTGCTGTGTGGCATGTGGCACCGTCTTGCTGAAACCACATGTCAGCTAAGTCCAGCTCTTTCATTTTGAGCAAATAAATTTTCTAATCGAATTGGTAATTTGCAGTCATCAAGAATACTGGCGGATAGAGCTGCGATATTTTCCTCTGTCCGTAAATGTAAATTTGGTGCGAAATTTAGTCCCCAAGATTCCGGATAGCCGCCTCAGAAGGTTGGTAAAACTGACCATAAAATTAAAGAATTGCCCGATGCACTTTCTTAACCGAACATGCATTTTGATAATATAATTCAATAATCTGCAAGCGTTGGTCGTTTGTAAGTCGATTTATGGTTAAATTATAAACCAAACTGAACATGTTTAACAGTCACATGAACAGTCACGAAAACAGCTGATCTCCCAAAAACAGTGTTGCCAAAAAGAAAGTTGCTAAAAATTCACACTTTATATATGTGCTGCGTATGAGGTGTGTTCAATAAATAAAATTAATTTTTAAATTATGTGGCCAACATACTTTCGATTATCTTTGTTTTTTGTAATGTTGCTACACATTCCCCATACACACACATATGTATGTATATTGGGAGTATCAGTCATCCGGCATATTTGCGATGTTTTCTAGCAGACAGAGAGAGTAGTTAGCGCGTTGACTGTACTACCAGAAGATCGTAAACTCAAGCCGAACTTGTTTTCGATGTATCTATGCTACGCAGGGGACACATCCTAAGCACTGGTTAAAGAAAATTATGATGTGTTATTAATTTAAATTTGGCTTCTGCGGAATCTTACTGTATATTATATTTTCAAAATTACAAAAATCTGTATATAAATAAATAAAAACCATAAGACCATCCTTGAGAGAACTTTTTTCCACCACTTGTACCACCAGTGATTAAGAAAGAGTTCTTGTAACAAGCAATTTCAATTATCTAATTGCATTTCACCAGTTTTATTTTATTACGATCTCGAATATAATTTCGAGTCCAATGTTTAAAATATACTTGAAATCATTCCTTCATTCCTTACAATCAACAGAAAATCATGATTTTTTTTTTTTGGTATTTAGATCTCTTGCACGTCATCAATTTTATCTTTTTAATCATTTTCGATTAAATTTCGCAACCATCCATTTGAGTGGTACTAGTGTTATTAATTTATATTCCCTGGCTACTATTTTATGTGTAACAATTTAATCGTATCGTTTTATAAACTCGTAACAGCTACTCTGACTACTGAAAATTGGCCATCATAAATTTTTGAAAACAATGGGATAAACGAAGTACAAATACCCCTTCTTAGCAACACAAATAATGTACATGTGTCGATTATTTCTAATCTATAGATTATTTTTGCGAAAGTGTTTCACAAAAAAAAAAAAAAAAAAAAAACAATAATTTTAAATAGATAACTCGAGTGAGGTGAAGATATTTTTTTCTATATGCACCTGTTTACCAAATATTGCTCACGAATAGTTTCGAGATAATTTTGGGTTCGAATTGTTGTTGGTTTCATTCTCATGGAGAAAATTTTTTATTGATTTCGAATGTACGTTTTCGTTTTTTCTTTTATCTATGACGGTTATTAAAGCGATAACGTTTTTTTTTTCTTTTTTTTTTTTTTTTTTTTTAATTTTCAGGAAAAACCACTAGAAATTAAAATTGCAAAAGAAATGGACAATTTATTAAAGTTTCAATAATTTATGATTAAATTCATGTAAACTGGGTTGTTTACGCAAGTGCTTAAACTAATTTGATAAGGGTCCGTCTCTCTTCTTAAAAATGGTTGTGATTACAACAGAAGTTCTTTACGAATTGTCAATCAAGAAACAATATTAAAATACGAGTAGTTATCAATTAGTCCAACTGTACTTAACTGTATACATATGTACGTACATAGATAGCAATCATTTACTCAAACAATGTGATAACTCAAAACGTTTCTAAAGTTTACAATTCGCTTACAAATCAATAAAGAAATAAAATAATATTGTTGTTTCAAGATTGGAGTAAACAAGCAATTTATTTGTATGAAATTCCATAGCCGATAGGTGTGGGAACAATTGTTCTATATTCAATGGTCCTAAACCTACTGGTTCGATGATTTGTAAAAAACGAAGTGACATAAAAAGTTAAGAATTCTGATCGCTCAAAGAAGACACGTATCACGTCATTTCAAAAATAGACAATGTAACGAGCAAAACTCGCATTGGTCAAGCACCACTAGGCTGCTTATAAGACAACATAAAAAATATTATCCAGAAACTAATAGTGTATTAACACTGACTAGTATGAAGCAAAAGTTGGTTGTACGTTAAAACTAACCTGGTTTTACCATATAAAAATATTTTCTTAAAACCATCTTAAGCGAATGCTACACGATCAATGTTCAGCTTCAATATTTTTTTTTTATCTGGGACCAGCACTCAGGAAGCATTGTGCTGGAACTATAGGAAAGGGATATTAGGAGAAACGACAGGAGGTGAAGCGTAATTAATTATTTTGCAGCTCTGCTTTTGCACGTTCTTTGTTTTTACTCGTAGCAGTGCTGAAGCTTCGATTCAGTAGCCATTTTTATTATTATTTTACTTCGTATTCGCTTTAAAATTTTTGTTGAATTGGTTTTAAGTTGATTTAATGAAATACAACCTTGATTTTCATCTACTAAAGGCAGAAAGAAATGCGAAAACTGCCGGCAATTTAAATGGCGTTCAATGAATTAAAAAATTAATAATAAAGGAATATTTGATAAATAAAGTCACTACAATAATTTAAAACAATGGACGCAACAGCAACAACAATAAAATAGTGCAAAAGAAAAATAAGCTATTGGGTAGAGCATAATGCAAATGCTTTCATCGCGTGTGGGAGGAGAAAATAAATGAAATTTCATTATACAAACTGTGCGTTACAACCCGATTTATTTAAATTTGTAGTGAGAACGCAAAATCAGCTCTTTGTGGTTTTAAAGTTTAAATCAGGTGTTATCTTTTATTTTTTGAAATCACTATGAGCTTCACATACTCGTCGTATTAAGTCTTAAGAACTAGATTTAGTGTCTATAACTAGGCTCAGAAATATAATTAATAGATTCATCGATGTCGGGCAATTTTCTTCAATTTAGTACATCCTTTCATTTCGGGAAGATATCAATTTATTTATCCGCAATTCACGCTCATTTCGCACCGATCAATTGGAATAGTGATCCCCATACCGTCCAAGCTGATTATTGCGGAATTCGCAACTAGTAAAGCTAAATTAATATATATTGATAACATGTCTCCTCCTCCTCATCATCCCGACAACTGCTGCAAAAGTCGTTGTACGAAAGATTCAATCTCCTAGCGCAAGGACCGATGTGACAATGACCCGTCAGTACGCCCGGTTTCGTACGGCGCCAGGTTATCCTAGTCTCACTCGGGCACCTGGACAGCGCAATGCCGGAATGTCCGCCAGCCGAGCCACAGCCTTGGCCAGCTGGTCCGCCACTTCGTTCCCGGGCAAGACCCAGTGTACCGGAACCAAAATCGATGTCGTATATGTACCCGATAGAGATCCTATCGCGGGTATACAGGCGGTACTTATCCGAATATCCGCCCCGTATATCCCAAACTACCACATTCAGTCAAACGCCTTATCGCTACAATCTCACTCAGCAACACGCTGCACCGATCGTGCATACCAAAACTAATTACCATTGCAGTAAAAAGTACAACGGATCGGATGTTTTAAATTCCTTTAATATCCTGTAACACCTTTCCGCCTTACGTATCCATTGTACGCATTTATTTATTTATTTAGAGAAGAGGCAGGTGGTGAAATGATAGAAGAAAAGAGAGTGTTTTTTTTGGTGAATTTATGAAGCAGAGTTATGAGTTTGTGGTATTATGTTGACGAAAGAGCAATTTCATTTATTATTTCCCTGAATTTCATTGCTCAAATACCAACGAAGTAATTTGGGCGCTGTAAGCACAGACACAATTACAAATGTTTAGTCCGACCGGGTCTTGAATAAAGGATTGTCAGGTTGTAGAGTGAACTCGCTAGCTGCTTCTCTTGGCTTTCTTCTTTATTGTGTTATTTAAACTAAATTTTTTTTTGATGAATTGAAGATAAATTTCTTTCTGTTTTATATCCATTGGCGGATAAATTGTTGTTGTACATTTCAATAAATCCTAGAAGATAAATTCCTTAGTACTTAATTAATTTTGTAGCTCACTGTACTTTATGCGCTTCCATGTTTTCAACCAGCAATATTATACGAGTTAAAAGCGGATAAATAAAGAATGAATTAAAATTGCAGTGAAGGAAAACTCTCTGCGCCCCTCTTCCCAGCATTCTAAATAAGTGTAACACAACTATTTTACAATACAAATAAAATCGAGAAATATTTTATTGTAGTGCCCGTATTAAAAATCCGCCATTAAGCCACTCATTCACTTCTACACTCTGCTTGTAGTTTTCATAACGAACAAACAACTTCATAATTGACGATAATCAATATCAATTGACGCAATATTTAAAAATATTTTAAATGTGTTAAATGTCTTCTACTACAATTATTTTTGTTTCTCCTTTGTGGATATAGGAAATATGTATGTTGTTTTCGTAAATAACCGCATATGTTTAAAAATAGCATTTATTTTTTAGAAAGGAAAAAAAGAAGAAAAATTTTTATTTGGAATTGTGAACTCAGGATGAAACCCTTTTCCCTCGGAAATACATTATAAAAGCCATACAAGTGTAGTCTAGTAATTCGGTTGGAGCTATAACAAACATATAAACAGGTTTTAGATATGAAACCATAATATATAATAAAGAAATCTGACATATTCAGTTATTCATAAACACCACAAAAATACAGTGTGAAAATTTATCCAAATCAAGTGAAATTCATGGGAGGCTACACTCGCCCCGTGAAGAAGTATGTACATACAAATAGTTATACTAGAAAATAAAGCAGCCATGTTGTTTGCATAAAATATTTTTCGGATGTTAAAGGAATTTAGTTTACATTAGGTGTGTTCACGTACTTTTTTTTTTGTAGAAAATTTAGTAAATATAAATGAAACTGATAGAAAATTTCTAAACATCTTCGCACAACAATTAAAAGTAAAAAGAAAAATGATTAAAATCTAGATTTAATTAAAATAATAATTAGATTTCAAACGGTCACGAAAATTGTAGCATAAATTAATTTTTTTAATTAAAACTGTTACTGTATTTAGATTTTTTTTTCTATGACCGGCACTCAGGGGATGGCCCCTACTCATGCGGTGCATTGTGCCGAAACTAGGAAATAAGGTTTTGTTGGAAAAGATGGAGGGAGTAGTGTTTATTGACATTCGATTTGAATTTTCCCACGTAGAATGTGAGAGGAAAGAACTTCGCTTGTATTCTAATGGGCATTTCCTTGGTGATACTCGTAATTTTGTGTGCGATAAACAAGAATTGTATTGTATTTGTTTTTATTTCTTAAAATATCTTGAAGAGTTGCTCTTGTGGAATATTTTATTTGTTTGCGTGTAACCTTTTTAATTGAACTATTTGGAACGGAATATAATTGATGTAGATGATGTGGCTAAATAATTGGATGATTAATAGAAATTGATAAACACGTTTTCCATGTATTTATGTATACAAATATGTGTATTTTTATACACATACATACATATATATGTATATGTATTATAATATGCAAAATTTTGTGCGTATATATAAAAAGAATGTAGATGAGTATACACAAAAGATAACTGTTTATTAACAAATAATTAAATTGTTTGCCATCTAAAAATATTTTTGAATTAAAAAGTTGGTGCTGTATTTCAATAAAAACGTCATTAAAATTGTTAGCAGTTCATGCACGCATATGTCACTGCATTGCATGCAAATTTTCATCACTTTTCATTGTAAAATATTCACCCTTATTCCAGTTGTCAACGACGACGTCAACACCAAAATTTCGCCTCTCTCGTGTCGATATAGCTTTCAGTTCAAAGCTTAATTGACATTTACTAAAAATGTATAATTTTTTAAATGGTGATGGTTTAAAAATTGCCTTTTTGCCAAGAAAGTAAAGGGTGTCTGGTAGCAGGTTTATATTTTCAAACTTAAATAAAAAACGTAATAATTGACGCAAAGTTTTATTAAGAGAATTGAACGATAGAATGGAAATGCGGATTTTATTTTTTAAAGAGTATGTCATCCAGATCCTTCAGATCCTTTTTTAAAATTTCATGAATCATCGCTTTCGGAAGTCCCAGTGAGGCTGCTATTTTCCGTATTGAAAGTCGCGGATTTTCACGTAAACTGCTTTCAACCAGTTCAATGTTTTCGGGAGTCCTGAAAGATCGACTGGGCCCTGGCCAAGGGACATTGTAGTTGCGCGGAATATCTGCACGCACGAACGAATTAAATTTACACTCGGTCCATCACTTATTCGCCGAATACCGAACTTTGAACAAAATTGTCTACGTACAATTACGTAAGAATCATTACTCTTCAAAAATGTCTCCACAGTGAACTCGCGATGCGACATCATGACTGACAAACCCGCACAATCGATAATTCCAACGGCGGCACCGTCCTTCCGCACCGTTTATTACTTTTTGAAATAATCGTAGCAGATACCCTGTACTACTGTGCGCTGTGGCGTACTCTAACGGAGATACTACAGTGTTTGAACCCAAAAATCTTTTAATGTGGAAAAATGTTCTTAAATCGATAAAGGGATTTAGAGGATTGTTTTCATGCTTTCCGAAAGCGAAAAATTTGTAAACATCATGCAGCATCAGCAGCAATCAAACTATTCAATTACTTCAACATTCATGCATACAGACTTAAATAGATACAGTAGAATCCCGTTTATTCGTAATCGAAGGGACCACTTATTTTTTTACGAATTACAGATGTTTTCGAAATCAAGGTATTTCGATTAAGCGAGGTTAAAATAGAAAAATAAAACGATTTACAGGGGTTTGGACTGTCAACACTGCGTAAACCATAAAATAAGTTACACTTGGTTGCATAACTCGACATACGATTTAATTTATAAAATAAATTTAAATTTTCAAGAGAAATAGACAAAAGTTTTTGAACTTTCTTATTTCACAGTATCAACGATCTTTACAGAATATAAAAATTGACGCGGTTTAATATTTTTGAATGAATAAAATAATAAATTTAATAAACGTAAAAGTCTACATACGATACATTGTTAAAACTTTGACGTAATTTAGAAAATATTTAATGGATTTTATGTCATATTCTTGGGCAACTTCAATTTTCTTTTCTCCATTATCAAATCGTGTTTTACTAATCTAAAGAAACACAAAAAAATTCCGGTTACTGTTAAAAGAGCTGTTGAAAAACATTGCTTTTGTAATATAGGATTTTATTACCAATTATAAGAGGTTTTTAACAATACAAAGCCACTCCACAATTCGTCCTTATTTTTTGGACTGTAACCCTCCAGTTTCCTTTTGAGCACTCCCCAAATGTGCTCTATTGGGTTAAGGTCCGGTGACTGCGAAGGCCATTCCATAAGAGGTACCTTGTTGACAGCAAACCAGTTCTTTGCCAATTTGGAGGAGTGTTTTGGATCATTGTCCTGCTGAAACTCCCATCTCAAGGGCATCTCTTCCTCAGCAAATGGAAGCATTATGCTTTGCAATATCTCCACGTAGTCCGGGGCGCACATTTTGTTTTTTATCCAATATATTGGGCCGACAGCAGAAGAAGAGAAACACCCCCATAACAGGATGGATCCACCGCCGTGTTTTTTTTTTTTTTTTTTTTTTTTTTTTTGTCTTGGACCGGCACTCAGGGGATGACCCCTACACATGCGATGCATTGTGCTGGAACTAGGAAATTAGGTTATGGGAAGGAGGATAGAGGGAGTAGTGTTTATTGACATTTGATTTAAATCTTCCCATGCTAAAAGTGACAGGAAACACCTCTGCGGGTAGTCTATTCCACATACGTGCCGTTCGGCCAAAAAACGAATTTTCCCTGTAATGCGTAGTGCGAGTCGCCCTCAAATCGACTACAAATGGATGCGCTCTTAATGATGATCGCGTCGTGCGCGCGAATAACCGGGTTTCGGGAAACAGTTCCCTGATTTCATTAGAACACATCCCATTATAGTAACGATAGAACAACGAAACGTACCCCACGTTGCGACGATGCTCAAGAGAGTCAATAGAGTTGGCTACCCTACTGTCTCCTATGAGTTTCTTCGCCCTTTCTTGTACACGGTCGAGTAACTTCAAAATAGTCTTTGGAGCACCGGCCCATACATGAGAGTTGTATTCCATTTTCGGTCGGATGTAGGCGGTATAAATAGTGAGGAGATCAGATGGGGTGAAGTATGTCTTACACCGCCTTAAAAAGCCTAGGCACTTGAATGCTTCCTTTGATACCTGAAAAATGTGCTCAGTCCATCGGACATCACACTGAATTTTCATGCCAAGAACATCAAGAGCTTCTGATTCCTCAATGTTTATGCCACCCATTTTTACAGATGAGGCAGCGTGATCGTGCATACGGCGGTGTGTTAGCATGCAGCATTGGGTCTTTTGGGAATTGAAATCGACCCTGTTCGCGTGACCCCATTCCAATATTCTCGTGAGGTCACCTGTTAGCGAATCATTCATATTCTGCCGCGTCGCCGCGATCGTAGTTGATGTCGGCCTACGATCGAATGAATATGAATGGCAGATGCTGCTGTCATCTGCGAAAGAGTGGATAGGGTTTGAAGTATGACATAGGAGGTCATTAAGAAAAATAAGAAATAGGGTAGGAGAAAGAATGGAGCCTTGGGGTACCCCTGAATTGATTTTGAACTCGTTTGATGAGATCCCGTCTATAACAACTCTTATAGCGCGATCCCTGAGAAAGCTCGATATAAATCGAGAGAAGATATCACCGACACCAAAAGCAATAAGTTTGGACAAGAGTGCTCCATGCCACACTCTGTCGAATGCTTTTGAAATATCTAGAGCCACTACCTTACTTTCGCCAAAATGGTGGATGGATCGACACCATTTTTCCGACAGGAAGGCTAATAAATCACCCGTGGAACGTCCTCCACGGAAGCCATATTGTCGGTCGCTGAGTAAGCTATTGGACTCCAGATATTTCATAAGATGGAAATTTAGCATACTCTCCATTACTTTAGAAATGGTAGAGCATATTGCGATTGGGCGATAATTTTCAGGGTTGCTTGCCTCTCCCTTCTTGGGGATCGGCGTAACATTTGCAACTTTCCAGCACGACGGAAATTCACCTGCATGATAGAGGGTGCTGAAAAGGATTGCCAGAGGACGCGATAACGTCGAAGAGCACTGCTTCAAGACCAGTGCCGGAATTCCATCCGGGCCAGGAGACTTATTTATGTTGAGGTCCGATAAAACCCTATTAACTGCACGAGCCCGAAAGTATATCTTTGGCATAGTTACGGATACACGCTCGGATGCGGGCAGTGGTTGATTGCTTTCCGGCAGGTGAGAATTACCTGCAAACATTTCAGCTAGGAGGTTAGCTTTTTCAACCGGGTCAGTGAATATTTGATCAGCCTTTAAAAGAGACGGAATAGAAGAACTAGCGTTTCCCTTAACTCTTTTAACGAATGACCAAAAGCTTTTACTTCCCCGTGGGGCAGTAAGAACTTTAGCGCGAAGACTCTGCTCGTACAAAGCTTTTGCACGTCTTAGCACTTTGGCACACGAAGTTCTCTCCCTTTTGCGCATCATATCAGTATCTGCGTTTTTATTATTCCGCCAGACACTAAATGCTTCCTCTCTGGATCTGACTGCAAGTCTGCACGTCTGATTAAACCAAGACTTTGGTCTAGGCCTAATCGAAATTTGCTTTGATGGTATGAACGTTTTCATACCAAGCATTATTATATTTTGAACCATTTTAGCCATGGCATTGACATCATTGTCGAGGAAGCAGAGCCTCCAATTGAAATGCCGAAAGAAATCGTTGAGCTCAGCCCAACGTGCCTTTTCGTAAATATATTTCAAACGTTTCATAGCTGGCGGTGAAACGCCTCGAAGTTCCGCAAACGAAAAGGAGGCAGAAATGGTGCAATGATCCGAATTACCGAGAGGTGCGCTAATATTCATTTCATACTTTTCATGGTGTGAAGTGAGAAAAAGGTCGAGGGTGTTGTGTTGGTGCCCGTCAACACATGAAATATGTGTTGGTTCATTCACTAATTGCGCAAGGTGATTGTGCGCTGCGAATAGCTCAGCATATTGGCCTTCTGGAGTTGTATTGCTCGAATGGCGGAGCCACGATAAATTATGGACATTGAAATCACCAGCAATAACGATTTCACTGTTCGGGTAATTTTCGAGGATCCCCGATATATTGTCGGAAAGGGCATCGAAGTTCAGTATAGTCTTCTCCCTTTCCGTGTGTGGGCTTCTGTAAAGAAACCCGAAATGCAGAAGATGTGCCCTGATTTTGAATTTAACCCAAAGACAGCTAAATTCGGGATCATGCGTGTCTAAAGATTGCTGGCACTGGTACACAACTTCATTGCGTATATAAATTGCAAGGCCCCTGTGAAGATAGAAAAGAGATAGGAGGCGATACCCAGGTATGTGAAAATCCTGTGGGTCAGCATCCTCAGACACCTGGGTTTCACTTAAGGCGAAAACATCCGGCCGATGGAGACAAACGTGAACATAGACAGAGAAGAAATTTGCCCTTAGACCACGTATGTTGCAGAAGTCAATTCTAAATCGGCCTGTCATGATTAACGCGAGAAAACCCAAATGAAATGTCTATCTTTTGTATTGAAGTTGCCACTGAGCTAATCGCTGCTTGAACGACTGCCGGTGATCAGTGTTACTCCTTCATCACCAAACAGTCTAGCAGTAACCAACACAATGGCACCAACAATGCAAAAGATTTAGTCGGGTATTGTAAAGGGAATTAGCACAATGACGCGAAAAAAGGCCATGAAAGACCTCATCCGGTCACCGTGACCCGAAGTGACAGCACTGGTTGGTAGTGTCAGCACTGATGTATTTTACATGTCGTTCCGTCACTGGTAACGGGGCTTTTCCTTTTCTTATATTTGTTTTTTGTGTAAGTTGTTGTTGTTTATTCGTGTATATGTTTGGAATATTTTATTTTTGTTTTGTTTCCAGATTTTTTCACTGTTAATTGTTATAGTTTTTTTTTATTTTATTTTCAGTTTATTGTTTTTGTTAATTTTTCGTGTAAGTGAATTTTTTCAGTTGTTTATGTTTATTGTGTTTTTCTATTTGTCACTATCTTGTTTATTAATTTTTTGGCACTTGTCTGTTTTATTTTTAATGTGAATAAATTTTATTTATTTGGACCAAAAGAAGACGCGTGTCTACCAGACGAACGACTAAACACTACGGTCTTCTTAGTGTATTTTTGGATCGTATGCTTTGTTGTCTGGGCGCCTAACATATTGTTTCCCATCGGATCCAAACAAATTTATCTTCGTTTCATCTGACCATAGCACGTTTGCCCAGTTTTTTCCTGATAAATGCTTATGGCCAAAGTCTAATCGTTTTTTCAAAATTTTTTTTCTCAAGAGCGGTACTTTTCTCGTACTGCGTGCTTTCAACCCTTGCTCCAAAAGCCTATTTCGCATTGTTCTGCTACTCACTGGTGCTTCCATCTCATTTTTAAGTTTCGTCGATGAGAAAAATGGTTATTTTTTAGCAAGTCGTATCAGACTTTTGTCCCACCTATCGCTCGTTGCACGGTTTCTGCCTCTGGTTTCCTTTTTAGGAACAAAATTCAAAGCAGAAAATACTTTTTTTTTTAGAGCATTCCATTATTGTAGCAATTTTGGACATTCTCTTTCCTTCTGCTCTAAACTTTTTAATCGTTTTTCTCTCTGGACTAGTAGAATGTGAGCCACGACCCATTTTGTTCCAAATCGCACTAAAATAGTATGCAAATTCACACATTCCGATAATTCCTTATAGAATATATTCTATTTATTGAAACTTACCTCAATTACCTTTTATAATAATATTAAATTCAAAATTTTCTAGCAATATGTATTGCGTTTCTATTCTTTTTCCAACCACAATACCGTGTTTACGTGATCAACGACAGATAAAAGTGATATTTTTGGATAAAAATGTGCAAAAACAACTTCCCGTTATCATTCTTTGCATTTCATTTACACTTACCCAAATTGTAGTAGAAAAAAAATATACCGTTACACTTAAGAAAAATGTTGCCATGTCGTTTCTATTATATTTTCCAATTATTATTATTATTAAATTCTAAACGAAATACATAGAAAAAATAAGCAAGTGATTTCAAACCACGAGATTATTAAAATTTTTGTGTGCAGAACACCTTTTCCGTGATTTCAAATCACTTTGACAAAAAGTTGTTTGCAGAACAGGCCTGTATAACAGCTTTAATAAACAAATTTCCATACAAAATTCGATTTTTAAGGTTTTTGTAATTTTTAAAAAGAAGAGGAAGAAGTGCTTAAGAAATCATGAAAATACTAATTCATAGAATTTGCATTTTTAAGATTTGGCCATATATCAGGTCCTGACCATTGAGCTAACTAGGTCACTTTGTATGAATTGTTAACAAATTTGGAATGATAATTTCCGCTTTTATCTCTTTGCTTATTTTCTACAAGGCATTTTTTATATAAAATAGTAAGTAGTCTTACAAATTGTACTCAAAACATTTTTTAATTTTTTGAAAATATACATACATACATATGTATACTAAAATTCAAACTAGCATGAATTCATTGATTCATTCCACAAATTTAAATTTTATCGTTTATCTCACGATATAAGTATGTATCTATACCAGTTCAAATTTATTACCAGGTAACTCCCCTACAAGAACAGTGAAGGTTATTTGACCGGTCATATGACCGTTATTGCTAACCGAATTATCGGTCTTCGCGTTGCACAAAGTTTCTAATATTTTCTAAAGGGCAATATGAGAAAAAGGGGGCGAAACTTCTGTGTACATGTGACTTTGCATCATTCTCTATCTTATGAAATTTGTCGTCCATAGAACGATACAGATTACTACATACTGATATGCTTAAAAATTTGGGCTCTCTTGTTTGTAGTTTTGCACCAAGGCGTATCAAACAAGGCGGTGTTGTTAAAACAGGTTGCAATTTTTGGCTATACCGACGTTTATGCACCAAACGTCAAAAACACAATAGCCCAACTCACAATCTTGTGCATATGGTGTTGCATCATTGCATTTGCAAAAAGGTATAGCATATTTTTGCATTGCTGTGTATTTTGTTACTATAGAGCAAAAATATGCTATACCTTTTTGCAAATGCAATGATGCAACACCATATGCACAAGATTGTGAGTTGGGCTATTGTTTTTATAATATTTGCATTAGTTGCTTTTGACATATCGCGAACAAAAAACAGGTGTGCGAGTACAACAACTCCATTCACCGCGACCTTGTTAAAGACGTCGCCTTGGTTTTGCACGAATAAAACAAAACCGGTTTCGTTTTTCCTTTGTTACTTCCACGCGGGGTATCTATAAACACAAAAGCGGAACTCACTCTTTGGTGCATACTTACAAAAAATGCAAATATGCTACAGTTTTTTGCAACGAAGCGTGAGCGTCTGTTTTATAAGCATATCAAATTTTTGATAACAGCTGACTGCTTGCATTTTTAAAAAACAGTAAATAAATAAATTGTAAAAATTAAGAAATTTTTAAAATTTCAAGAATTCGAAATGCCTAAAGTAACAGGAAAAAAGAAAATTACAGATTTTTTGCTTAAAAATGCTGTCGATGAAATTGAATTTATAGAGATTTTAGAGCATGATGGTGAGATTATTTCTTGAAGTATCGTCGATATGTGTAGTATATTTGAGCAGTCGGCTTCTAAAAAAAATTCTTTAAATTTTGTTCAGCAGTTAATGGAAAACAAACCTCAATATCTCGATAATAGAGCAAATACTCCAAAATCTTTTTCAATTCTTCGTCCGTCCACTTTTTGTTATTTGGTTTTTGCCGTATTTGTTTTATTTTCTTTTTTTTTTTTTTTTTTTTTTTTTTTTTTTTTTATTTATTTATTTACATACATCTATGGATTCATGATCCTTACAAATGATATAATGATATACAGTACATAATTAAGAGTTTAAAAATACAATTAAACTAGATTTGACACTATCAACATTAAGCGAATAATCAATATGGTTATACAATTTATTAAATTGCTTACAAATTCTTAACAATGGTTCCGAATTAGCATAATTTACTCTGAAAACTTTAACTGCAAGCGGATAGTAATGACGTGTAAATCGTGAAGGAACATTAATAAAGATATTGCTAATCAAAAATTCAGAACAAACATTTCCTTTTAGCAAATTTAAAACAAAAGTAACATTAAGCATAGTCCTGCGACTCTTAAGGGTCGGCAGCTTTATCAAGGCAAGTCTGCTAGTATAAGGTGGGAGATCCAACGGATTCCAGCGAAGCCCACGTAGACCAAATAAAAGAAACTGCTTTTGAACGGATTCAATACTATTGATATGAACCATATACGTTGGATCCCAAATTATTGAGCCGTATTCAAGAACAGGTCTTACCAGAGATGTGTACAATTGCTTTGTAATGTACGGGTCGGAGAACTCCTTTGCCCATCGTTTTATAAATCCAAGAAGACCGCGTGCTTTAGCAACAGTAGAAGAGATATGTTGTATAAAATTTAACTTGGAATCAAGTAGAATGCCAAGGTCGGAAATAATATTTAAATTGTCTAGCGAGTAACCATTTAAAATATATTTTACGCTTAAGTTACGTCCACGGAAGAAGCTCATACATTTACACTTTTTATGATTTAATTCCATCAAATTACGATTACACCAAGAGCTAAATGCATCTAAGTCCTCCTGTAGGTAGTGATGATCAGCATATTTTCTATAGCTTAAGAAAATTTTGACGTCGTCAGCATACATTAAGACATGACAAAACTTCAATATTTTCGGTAGATCATTTATAAATAAAGAAAACAAGAGCGGCCCTAAATGGCTACCCTGCGGCACACCAGACAATACAGCAATCGGCTTAGAATAACAGTTTTTAAAATGAACATTTTGAGTTCTATCAGTCAAGTACGATTTTATCCACTTAAGACAGTTTAATGTAAATCCCATTGAGTCAAGCTTTTTCAAAAGTATTTCGTGATTAACCTTATCGAACGCCTTGCTAAAGTCGGTATAAATAACATCAGTTTGCTCTTGTTGTCTAAAACCACGATGAACAAGTGATGTTAACTGCATAAGATTTGTAACAGTTGAACAACCTTTACGAAACCCATGTTGGAAAGGAGACAATACAGATGATACTTGATGAGAAAGAATGTCAGTACTAATTTTTTCAAAAAGCTTCGGTAGAGTGCTCAGTTTAGCAATGCCTCTGTAGTTTTCGATATTATTTTTACTACCATTTTTGTATAATGGAATTATGAAAGAGGTTTTCCAAACCTGCGGAAAACATCCAGTCCTTATTGATTCATTGAAAATAAGAGTTAGTGGGGTCGATAAAGCTTCAGCACATCTAACTAACAGACAACTCGGTATTCGGTCAGGACCACAGTTAAATGAAAATTTCAGTTTTTTTAAGGTATTAACTACGGTAAGTTCATCAAGAAGTGGTATTGAAACAGGTGGATATGGTAATTCAGATAGTGGATGAGAATCTGAATCAGCAATCTTGACATCAGAATATGTGGACGAGAAGAAATCCGCAAACAAATCACAGATTGCAACATCATTATCGGATTCAATATCATGGTAATTCATCACAGAAGGAAACGAACTCGATCTTCTTTTGGAATTTACGAATTTATAAAATGTTTTAGGATCACATTTTAAATTTTGTTTGACTTTAATTAAATAACTGTAATAGCAGGAGCGATTAGCTGAGATGTATTGAGCACGAGCTACAGAATACTTGGCGTAATCAGCAAAAAGTCCAGAGGATTTATATTTCTTGTAGAACTTATTCTTTTTATTTTTTATAGCAGAAAGAACTTTGGAATTCCATGGCGGGCCAGAACGATTAGAATCAAAACATTTAGGAATACATTGATTCATGTACAGATACATTCTTTTGTAAAACGTGTCAACCATTTTGTTAATATGTATTGAATTAGTATTTAAAGCAGCATTCGTAAAAAGGTTCAACCAGTTTGTATTAGACAGAAGCTCATCAAGCCTATTATAGTTTGTTTTCTTGAAGCAAAACGATTCTCTTCTCTCTGTTTGAAATGATGACACAGAAACACGACTAGATGCAACAGAAATTTCAATTCCAATTGTAGGATGATGTAAGTCCTCAGGCAAAGAGATCGGGTAACAGCGATCAATGGAGATGTCACTCAGTACATTTAGGAATATTAAATCAAGTAGTCTCGAATTTGCGTTGTATAAGCCATTTAATTGGCAAAGATTCAAGTCTAGAAGAGAATTAACAAAATCCATATGGTAAGCATTACCTCCAACCATTCTCGGAATGAAATAATTAACTTCAGAAGAGAAGTCCCATGATAATAAAGGCATATTAAAATCGCCAAGAGCAATAACGTAATCGTATTGATTTGCGGCCTTAACAACATTCCCAATAGCTGTTACATGTTTCATGTAAACCACTTCAGGTGAAATTGGAGGAATATATGAACAGGTAATAAACATTTTCATATGTTTTAACTTAACTGCAACACCAATAAACTCGATGTCATACAGACCTTCACTATAAAGAACATCAGAAGATAGACGATTAGAAACTGCAATCAGAACACCGCCACCTTTGATAAGATTACCACGATCGCGTCTATAAATTTGATAATTTCCGCAGAAAATTTCAGTATTGAGTACATTATCGACAAGCCAGGTTTCAGTAAAAATAATAACATCATATAAAAAATCAAAGCTTTGGTTGTAAATTGAAGGTAATTTTGTATTTAAACCACGAACATTTTGGTAAACTATAGACAATTTATCAGGTAAAATATTTAGTTTTTTGAAATTGTCAGATTAGACGATGGAGCATTAATTTGTGGTAGGTGGACTATATCAGAAGGGACGTTTTCACTATACACGTATTCACGTATAAGTGCGTTCTTCGGCCAAAAATCTGGATTAACAACTGAATCAAAATTTTCTTCATTAACAATAATTTTGAAAGAGGATTTACGTCTCTGATTAGAGTACTTAAATTTGTAGACGGATAAGTCAATATCATTACCAATTTTGAAACAAATATAACGTTTAACAGCATCGGTACTTGTATTAGAATCAAAACGAGCAGCAAAAATAATCCTTTTTGGTGGAATAACCTTTAAAGTTGGAGCAGTAGAGGTATTATAAGCAGGAACTGATGGGTTTAAATTAGTAGGAATACAGCTGTTTTGCAATGGTTGTGGTGAAACTAAAATTGTTCCCGAAGATATTTCACGAGTTTTAGTTGAGCTCGCGGTGCCACATACGGAAGGAACTGATTCAACAAAATCATATGATGGAGTTAATACTGGAGTGGTTACAAGAGATGCTCCAGAAATATCGCTTATTTCAATAGAATTAGGTTTAGATACCAGTGAACTTGTTAATGTTTTCTTCTTTCCTTTGGGTGAGCACGGTGCCTTATCAAACAGGTTCCTGTAATTCAAAAATTTAGTGTTTAAATTTTTCAAATCATTACCCAATTCATCCAATGTACTTTTAGTGGATTTAAAAAATTTATAAAATTCCACATCAAACAAAATACAGTTTTTACAACACCAGCGGAGTCCCTTGTTCTCATGCAAATTATCCACAGTGCGTGCAGATAAGTCAACGCATTTTGCATGATAAACCGATTCGCAAAGCCAACAGGCAACCATAACATCATCGGACTTATTGCGACACTTCGGCTTAGAACAGGCCATAATTAATATATTAGAAGCGATGTAAAAAGTTAAATTAATTTAAAATTACCAAAGTATATGTATGTAGACAATTTGTTAAACAGCACAAATATGTAATAAATTGCTTATATTGCTTTTGTTATTTAAAGATTATTTATTGCACCAAAGATAATGTTGTTGTTTCAACCAAAAAGTATGTACACTGTTTAAAGTAATTTAACAGTTAATTTAAAGTTATTGTTTGTGTAAATTCTTTGTAAGGAATTCCAATTGCAGAGCACTATGCATAATATGCAAAGAAAATTCAGTTGTTGTTGTTAAAAATAGATTTAGTGAGTAAAAAATGACTAAATCTTTAAGCAGCCAAAATGTATTTTATCACACAATTGAATAATTAAATTTGAAATTATAATGCACAATAACTTCAATAAAATCAGATAGATTTAATTAATTTATAAATTAAAAACTCAGCGCACAAAAATTTTCAATCGAATCGGAACAGTGTTGTCAATATGAACAACTAATATCTTTTTGGTTCTTCAATATTCATATTTTTATTAAATTTTATTTTTTATGTTGTCTAATTACTATAATTTTATTGCACAAACTATGCTAAAATTTTTAACGCCGGCAAAAAGTTAGCCGCTTTCAATATCATAACGCCATTGCTCAATCTACAGCCAATGAAAGGGAACCAATCTGGTTTATGAAAGCAATTCCAAATAAAATAAAATGTAAATTAGGTTGTAGGAAATTGAATTCTTAGAAGATAAGTTTTTCATATCTCTTGCAATTTCCTTGATAAGATTTTGATTCCGTGCACAAGTATGATATACAAAATTTAACTTTTTATGCTTGAGATAACATTTGTTATACGCATACGCATCTTGACAAGCTTTTCAATGATATCAATATGTGCAGATATATTACGCAGAATCACCATTTTCTATTAAGTTTAGTTTACTTTAATTTTTATACCCTTCACCCTAGGTGGCAAAAAAATCCTCAAAGCTCAAGAACACTGCCAAAACGCGGAAAAATTGCCAAAACGCAAAAAGTTGCCAAAATAAATAAAAACGCCAAAACGCACGAAAATCGGCAAAACGTAAAGTGCTCATATGGTGAAGGGTATATAAGATTCGGCACAGTCGAATATAGCCGTCTTACTTGTCTTATTATTAAATTTCCTGTCAATTATACAAATAATTATCAGATTTCATTTTAATAATTTTATGAAAATTTTGATTAATTATTAAGATTTTACTTGAAACTTTTGATTTTTACTTTTCGACCAACCGTAAATGATAATTAAAAGTTCTGGGGGCATATTGTGTGACGGCGCCACCGTTATAAAAATTTACGAACTCTGTTATCTAATTGTTTATTTTTATTTATGTAGTCAGCTGTTTTGGTTTAGCATAAATTGGCCTAGCGCGGTTACATGTATTTTGTTTTTGTGGTATTGCATTTTATGTTAGATTTGCACTGTTTGCAATGATTGCAAATGATTTGCACCAAAGAGTGAGTTCCGCTAAAAAATTTTACATTTTATTTTATGAGCACTATCTTCATATATTTAAAGTCTCTGTTTGAACGAACTAGTGTTTACGCGGAAGAATAACTGTTTAAAAACTTCAATATTCATTTAAAAGATCTTAGAATTATTTCATTTGAATCTGCATTGTGAATTTTTTTAATATCTAAGGTGAGTACAGAAATACAATTGAATAAAAATTGGAATTAAATTGGTAAAAGATCTTATTTTACAAATATCTGTTTTACTATTAAAAAACCAAAATTTCCTGGGTTCATCCCCAGTTTCAGACTCATAAAAACATTTCGCATTTTTTCTGATGCGCATTTCTGTGTCTTTGAGTCAGTTGTTGTCGGAAGGTTTCAGTGACGAAAGCATAGCTACTGGTCACTGAACAGTAACGGCTTCAGCTGTAACCAATCCACAGACACATCAGAACGCCCTCCTTCGTCCGTATTGTGCAGCACCGGCGAAGTGAAATAATTACTAAAAATGGCCACTAAAACGAAGCTTCAATATTTAATACGTCTCCTTGACATCAGAGGCGCTACAACACTGCTATAAAACAAAGAACGTCCAAAAGCAGAGTTGTAAGATAGTGAAGCTTCACCTCCTGTAGTTTTTCCTACTATCCCTTTCCACTAGTTCCAGCACAATGCATTGCATGTATAGTAACCATCTCCTGAGTGCTGGTCCAAGATAAAAAAAACTCGATCGCCTCCATTCTGGCAAGTTGCGCTTGTTATAGATCAATGGTACCATGCCCTTGGGTCAATATCGACGGGTATAGCTCGATTTTTTCGACGCGAATGGTTACTTCTTTTTGAGCGAGAAGCTGCTGTAGAAATACCACAATACATACAACAAACAAAGTTGTCAAAGAAAAATGAATAAAAAAATATGTGTATGCACATATATAAATAATTAACGCAATATATTTATCCCTAAATTTCATATCGAGTGTTTATTAAATATAATTGAACGCATTAATAATTCGCGACACACAAATTTCTTATTTCATAAATACATATTATTATTAACATATGCATATTAAATATTATCATAGTGGGACTAAATGTGAATTTGTTTGTTTGTTTTTCTTTACAGAAACTACACACGAAGTTGTTGCGAACATCCCATCTTTGGATTCAGTTACACTTCGTATTGAAGAGTTTGTGCCACAACAGATTGACAAATTAGAAAGTGAATATCTAGAGCAACCTCTTCAGCTGCGGCCGCAGCTGGATTTGCAATATCAAACTGTCTTAACGGAAATGGAGCAGTCTTCTGATGATTACAGCAATCAAAATGCTGCAATAACTGATGTGCAAGAAATGAAAGAGAGTAACTGCATTAAGCCGTCTGTAACCACGATCGTTACAACATCGAATGTACACGTGGCTATGGAAAGTCCAAAAACTGTTGTTAATTCGAATAAACAGCAACAGAAATCGCAAGAGAAACATTTCAAACAATTCGCATCGAAACAAAATATTTCGCAACAACAGCTAAAATTGCAATATAAACAACAGTTACCAACAACACCAATGGTACTACAAGAAATGATGCAGCAGCGAAAGCAGCAGCGGCAGCAACAACAGCCGCATGAACAACAACGACAACAACAAACAGTACCAGCAGCACAATTGCACTTAGAAAATAATTACCAACACCATCAGCAGCAGCAACATTATCAGACAAATCAACAACCATTTGAAAATAGAAAATCCTCTCAACTGTATAATCAATCTCGTAATCGTAAATATGACTATCATTATAACAATAGCAATGAAAATGCCTCCCAGCAACAGCAGCAACAGCAATCCCAACAGACAACAACAAAAAGCATGTCATGGACAAACTCGTCCCAACATAAGAAATCAACGAACTCAGTGGGGGTAACAGCAACACCTACTACGAACCATACATTGAAACAAATTAATAATGGAAATTCGCCCATTTCTCATACGCATGGCACACGTACCTATAGCAATCAAAATAATAATAATTATCAACAACAACAACAACAACAGCAACAAGGTCAGCCCCAAACTAGAAATTATGGAGCCATGAAAACGCCTTCCTCGCCCATTTCAAGTGCAACCAGTACTATGGAACGGAAAACTAGCCAATCGACCGAAAAGTCGCAAATACAGCAACAACAATTAGCTCAAACGAATACTGCTTTGACAAATGTTACCCCCTACCCGTTTCAAAAGCAATCTAGCACCAATGATCGGCAAACTCAGGGCAGCCCAGCAAATTCAAATACAACTACTACTGCCATCTCAGCTATACCAGCAAAGCAACAACCACTGCAATATTCTTCAGGCTTTGCTACTAAGAAACATGGAAACAGTGGCCCTAACCTTACCGCAAATGGTTCTGCCAAACCAGTAACTACACTCGCAAGCTCCAGCAATGCAATTGAGACTACACCATCACCACCAGCTATAAACTTGGCACCTCCGGTGACTAGCACTGCACCAGCTCCTACAACACCCTCATGGGCTAGTTTGTTTGCTAATTCATCAAATATCAGTTCATCAACATCTACTGCAATTGCTACGACAAACAACTTGTGCCCCACGGCGTCCTCAGCTTCATCCACGTCACCAGCTACGAACTATTCAAAGAAACCTGTTGCGAAAGTGGCTCCTTTTGAGAGTGATAATACCGTAACGGAGCCACCATCTGCTGTTAGCCCCGGAACATTATCATATTCCGCAGCCTCAGCTCAAAATCTGCCCCCATCAACTGCCAAGACGTCAAACTCCCAACAAGAACTAACACGTAATTCATCAAACAGTCTGGATGAATATTCTTTAAAATATTCGGAATTTTTAACAAAATATAAAAGTGACTGGGCCATTACCAGCTTAAGACCAAGAGGTCTTACAAATCGCTCTAACTATTGCTATATTAATTCGATATTGCAAGCTCTAATTGGTTGCTCGCCGTTATATAATCTAATTAGATCTCTACCTAGCGCAGCCGCACGTTTATGCGAAGTAAAAACGCCAACTATTAACGCCATGTAAGTGCAATTAATTCCGATTTAAGTACAGAATATTTAAGAACTCCAACCACAGTTAAGTCAGCAAATTGAAAATTTTTTTATACTTCCTTTTGCGTTACATGTGTGGTAGAATAAACTTTAAAATATATGTTTCTGAAACTTGGAAAACAAACCGTTCTGGTGGCATTTGCAAGTGATAGGAAATATTTTTCAAGTTTTCTCGAATTTAACATACATGAATTGTTCAGATCTGTAATCATGTTTTGGAAAGAAGACGAACATTATTTAAATTATTATTTCTCTTTAGTGTGAAGTTATTGAATTTTTCCTTTCAGATCGAAAAAAACTATTCGGGAATATTAATTTTTTTTGCCGAGACTATATTACATAGAAAAAAGAAATGTTTACGGTCGTTTTCAATATGAATCCTCAAGTAAGATTTATTTTACGTGTTCTACAAAAAGAAAATGCATTTATGTTTATTTAATGCGTGTTTCCACAAGCCGAACAGAAAAGTCACTCAAAAATTTAATATTTTTCCTCTCAAATGTCCAAATCAATGGTAAAAATTCTAAAGAATAACAATAAATCACTTACCAATAGATTTTAGTAGTCGGTCCTTTCGTCCTGCAAATAAAAAAAAAAGAACAATAAATTTCAAATACTTTAACATATTCTTCTCAAATAGTAAATGAAAAGAAAAAAAATTCCAGGTATACTCGATTTTCTATGGAAGGTATTCAGACATACATTGTACCCACTAAATACGGGGACAATGCAGTCGTCTCTCAATATTTAGAAATTCGTTCATTTAAATTTCTTGATAATTTGAAATGTTTGTAGGTTATAGTAGGTTAGGTTAAAAGGTAGGCCCTCCAGATAGTTTGGGTACAGAACAGTTCATCTAACACCGCCAGGGTATAGGAGCGAGCAACTCTTCTAATTATCCCATCTTCGTTGAGTAACTCCATACAATTGTTGTCTGACGAAAGACGAACAATAACCCATGTGAATGCCACACTAAGGATGTCGGTAAATAAGTACATAGATATCATCTCTATGATGCTTCAGCCATCTTGTCGTTTTAGTAATGTTGAGAATTCCTTTCTCACAAGCGATGAAGTATAGGTAGTCTTTTGACTACTTCATACTCTATGGGTCAATAATTATTATAAGGAAGGTGATGCATCGCCTTAAACTATCACTAGTTTAAAGATGACAGAAGAGGCGACTCTCCGAGATCTCACTAGAGATTCGATCATGGACTGTTTCTACACATTCTGTAAGACTGTAGTAAGTAATACAGTATAGGTTAAACGACTGATGTGCTCCTTGTTAGTTGTTCCCCTTGAGAGTACTTCGTGTCACCCCTTAAAATTTGGAGTTAGTGTGCTTGTTTTTAGGTTGGTATTCGTAGTGGCTGTGATTAATACCCAAAGTCACGCGGTGAGTTTAGTTATTGGTATATTCGGGATATATGGTGCAATTATGTTACATATGATCTGATATGACTTTTACTAAGCTAGGTGCTGTTGCCATTCAACAGTAGTCACCGCAGGGTGTTTTGCACTAGCAGGTGGTAGTTCATTATGCACAGTACATTATTAGTGTCTGGATTAAATGTCCATGAAGTAAACTGTCTGATGTGACACAGGGTTTAGACCGCCCGAAACACCTCAGCAAGTTGTAATATTATAGAGGATTTTGGATTGCAACCTATGAGTATATTGTAAGTCACAAGTTGTTCTTTCATGTACCCATGGTGTTGGTGGTGAACGTCTTAATTCACTGTCGAATTAAGCTCCATGAGCATCTGTCGACATAAACTTAACACGATCTGTGTTAGTAATACCAGAGATTTTCACTTGCAGAACACTACAATCATTCGGCAACCGAAATGGAACCCACACATTAAAGTTTTCCGTGTGGAAACCTCGATTCGTTCTGACTGCCCTTCTGGCGCCATCAGTATATACTCTGACCATATTCCCTATCAGGCTGTCAGCCACCGCAAATGGTTCCCCTTATAATAACGTACGGGCCTGCCAGCCCTTTGGGGGCGTATGCTTCCAGATTGCTTGAAAAATATTTGATAAATTGAATGAATTCCATATCATTTAATATGGTCTTGGTCGCCGACGGCTACAATTATATATTTTCCCTGTCTCTTCGCGCAATACTATAAAAATTCGATTTTCGAAAATTGGGGCGAAATCAAAAGTAAAAAAACTAAAATTTCATTTCATTTCAAGCTGTTATTGTAATTTTAAGTTCTGTATTTGAAATTTACAAATTTTTATTAATTAATACGCTTCTTTTCAGGATATCGCTCATGTCAAACTATTCTCAGTTACCCAGTGGTGTACGATTACGCACTACCAAAGGCGCCAAAGGCAATAAGGATGCATTGGGTGGCGATTTACAATGTGAACCAGCATTTGAACCAACTGATGTTTACAAGCTATGGAATAATAGCCGCGGTGAATTTGTAGAAGGACGACAAGAGGATGCTGAAGAATTCTTAAGCTACATTCTAAATAAATTAAATGACGAAATGCTAGAGGTAAGTGAAAAAATTTTGTCTTGTTATCATCAGGTTGGAATGAGATAAAATAATTTTATTTTTACTTAAATTTACTGTCTGTTCCTCTAAATACGAATGAAAATTCTCTCTCGAATTATTCTTATTATCACAGCACTTTAAAATATAATAAAAATTTTTTATACATTTAATATTGAGATTTTACTTAAAAGTATTTCAACAAATGAAGTTCATCTAAAATAATTAGAGGAAACTATTCTATAACTAAATTATTTACATTTTTAGGGAAAAAGGATAGTAAAAACCTTATTTTTACAACAGAGAAATTTTAAGAAGTTTTAAGGCCAGCACTTATGAGATCTTCAGGTTTGAAGATGTGAAAGCGCTAACTCTGCAAACCTCTTATTATATTATAATTTGAATATCTGTTGCGCCTTTCAAATCTATGTGTAATTTTACTGGTCACTTCTCTTTCGAATTATTGAATTGAAATCAAAAAGAAATTTTTGTACGTTTTGCGTGCGCTTTCTCAATTTAGTTTTATTTTATTTCTATTCTATTTTACTTATTTTTATAATATTCCATTTTAAGGTTATCAAATTAGTGGATAAACCAAGCAATGAACAGAATGGACAAAATGAACCAGGAGAGGAGGATGGCGATGTCTGGCAGGTTGGTGCAAACATAAAAACAAAGAATATTATTGCAATACCAAGTTAATTTTAATTTTATTTAATTTTTTTTTCAGATGATTTGTAATAATAGAAATAAAGGCAGTGTCACCCGTCAAACAGATTTCGGTCGCACTCCACTAAGTGAAATCTTTAGAGGCGAATTGCGTTCCCGTTTACAACGCGAGGGGGAGCACCCAACTGATGTAATTCAGCCGTTTTTCACCTTGCAATTAAATATTGAAGTATGTGCAAAGTTGTTAATCTTTTTGAATATTCAACATTTTAAAATTAATTTATTTTTTTTTTTGCAGAAAGCCGCTTCTGTTAAGGAAGCTTTGGACATTTTAGTAGGTCGCGATCAATTGGAAGGTGTTACCGGCAGCAAGACTAAACAAGAAGTGCCTGCTTGGCAACAAATGAATTTGGAAAAATTACCGCCCATTTTAATTTTGCATCTAAAATGGTTCGATTATCGTTCGCATGGTTGTACAAAGATTTTAAAGAAGGTTGAGTTCCCGATTGAACTTAGAATTGATGCCAGTAAGTATTTTAATTTATATGTATGTATATTGTACTTTAGAATAAAGGAAATTTTTGTAATAGCTGGTTAATTATATCAAAATTTGAAACTTTTTAAAAATTTATAACTCCCTATTTTCAAGATATTTGCTTAAACTTAAACTTGGAAAAATTTCCTTTCCTCTACCATAAGTTTCATAGTGTATCACGGTCTTTAGTGAACTAAAACGTCTTCGCTTTTGACAATTTTGCTGTTGCTTTTACTTTTAGCAATTACTAATTGTTGGAATATATTTTAATTGTAACTTATTAAATGTATTTCTTTTTTGTATTTTATAAAAATTTAGAAATATTGGCATCAAAGAAATATTCCCAGAAACAACGAGCTTATCGTCTTTTTGCGGTTGTCTACCATGATGGCAAAGAGGCCACCAAAGGCCACTATATTACTGATGTGTATCACAGCGGCTATGGCAGCTGGCTGCGTTACGATGACAGCTCTGTGAAGCCAGTTAATGAAAATCATGTCCTATTACCACGAGCACCACGAGTACCTTATTTACTTTGCTATCGACGTTGTGATACAATACCCCAGCAAAGCAATAACAATCAAAATAATCCATCGACGGCCAATAGTAATACTAGTTCTTCAGGTAATACACGTTCGTCATCGCCAAAATAAACCAAGAAAAACTAAAAAAAAAAACAAAGAAAGCGGCAGAAAAATTTATATGTGAATATTTCTAACGAAATAAAAGCACAACGAAGGTTTAATTAAAAAAAAACACATCATATACACTACTCAACCATTTTCAAAAAAACATATAAAGTTACTAGCAAAACAAAACGTAATTATTATAATCAATCAATGATAATCACCCAAATTAAAATGTGATTATGGTTAAGATGATGAAAATATGTACAATATGAAAAGAAAAAAAAATTAACAGTCACTCAAACGGCTCGTTTCGTACTGCAGGCTTTATAGAGGAATTATAACAGCATTATGCAAATAGTGTATTCAAAGAGAAAACTAACCACACTTTCTAACAATTATGTTTGTTGTTAATTTAACAACGATAACCATGAAGATACTTATTTTTAATGTTTTCTTTTGCATTTCATTTTTACATAAAAATTGTATTTGCCTACAGCCAAAAATATAAAAAAAAAAAAAAAAAAAAAAAAAAAACAAGAAAAACTTTAATTTAAGTTCAAGTTAAAGACTCTTTATAAACATAATAGTTTAGTTAAATTCATTAAGAGAATTAAAATTATATATACGTATGTATACATACATATGTACATACAATATCATTTATAACATTTATAATTTAAGATTAGGGTTGTGTAATTAAATTGATTAAAGTACACAGCAAACAATTTTTTTTTGTGTACTTGACTTTGTAAGTTACAGACAGGGTCTTAGGATTAAGTTAATTTGTATAGAAAATTTTGTAGAAATTTTCATTTTATGGCCAATAAGAAGATTAAAGACAGTAATGGTTTTTTTTAAGGTAATTGATATTGCAAATAATATGTTAAAAAGACAAATACAGATACAATTCTGTCCTAAATTGCTATGCAACAGAATAAATAATAACTCTAGTTTATTAATTCGATATTTGAGAAATTTTTGATTCGAAATTTTAAACAAATGTCTCTGTTATAAATTCCTTCGATATTGAATGATACATTTTCTAATTCCTGTTAGAAATTCGAATTAATAATCAAACTTCTGGCTTTTTTTTGCATATCAAATGAAAAACTCATAAAAATAATTTTTTTTTGCTAAATATAATAATATTTTTTTTAATTTTTCTAAAGCAAAAACGTACAATTTACATATATTTACGTGTTGATTTTTTATTGAAAAATAATTTGTTTTAAAATTCCAGCTGAAATGCTCCTAGTCAGCTTAAAAAAAAAAAAAATATTTCATTAACATTTGCATGAATAGTAAGATTTGATAACGTTCAATGATTAATTACTTTCATATTCTTAAGTTAAAAAGAAAACAATTTTTTGCTTTCGACTTATGATTTCAAATCAAACAATTTTTTCGAACTGGATTTTTTCTCTTATATTCCCCTTAATATTATTTAATTATAATTATTATTATTATATTTTAGAACCCCTAATAAATTGTAGGTTAAATTTCTTTCGTATTATTACGAATATTTATGAATAGATAAAATATCTAAAGTATATAGCAACCCAGTTTATTGATTATTAAAATTAACTCAGTAAAATTATTTCCACTATTCCTTTAAATATTTTTCTTTTTGTATATTTTTTTTTATTGGGAATTTATTTTACAATAATAAGTCACTTAATTTAAAAAAAATAATAATAACAAGAATTTTAACCTCCATTAAATATGAACGAAAATTGATTTCGAACAAAAAAAAAATTAAATTCTTTTTATTTTCAAAATTAATACATATTCGACAAAAATTTTATTTCGTATTTAGTAAGAATTTATTTAAAATTTTATCAAAATTAAACATAAAATTAAGTTTTTCTTTGCTTCTTCTGCTGCTAGTTTATAAAAGAAATTTTTGTTAAAGGTAAATGTGTTTTATGAATATGGCGTTTAAACTTAATATATTTTCGGAAATCAAAAGTGTTATTTGTTGGCCATATAAGAAAAAATAATTTTTTAAAATTTCTTCTAAAACTATAATTTTTTTTTTTTTTTTTACAAAAAAAAAACATGCTAAACAACTAAGTATCTCACAATATCATATCTGGGGACATTTTTAATTCCTTTGTTTATATTATGTAAATTATAGATTGTTTACTGACTTTTATACAGTTCCTCACTAGAGGGTTTAAGTCACGGATGCCTGTTTAATCTTTAATTTAAATAACCTGTTCAACTGTATTGATTATTCGTTATTCAAAGATATGTATATGTGTTATTCGAATTCATAATTAATTAAACGTAAAGCATTAAACACATAGACCTCTGCAGGCTACACAGGTACACGAACGACCATCATCGAATCATTCTTTTCAACTATACCGACAACTTCGCGCAAAGCGCATTGTTAATCGGTGGCGACGGCGTTAAAGTAACTAGCACGTTGACTACAACGTGTGTTCGAGCTCAGTATTCGATTAAGTCATAAACACACTTCGCTTTTTATGACTTTTATGTCAGCTGTTGTGGGAAGGTTTCAGTGGCGAAGTCATAGTCACTGGTCACCGAACAGTACCACCTTCAACTGATACCAATCCACAGGCACATCAGGGCGCCCTCCTTCTTAGCTTACAAATTAAATCGACAACAAGTCCGGTTAAGTTGATTACTTTTTATTCTTTATCTCAAAAACTGAAATTCATAGAAGGGCGCTGATTAGTGTAAACAAAGCGTATGGTGAAGATTCCTTTAGGATTAAAATACTAAGAAATTTTTCTATCACGACGTATGATCTTTTGTCAAAAATCCACAGATTTAATTTCATATTTCTTTTTATATTGGCAATACTAGATTTACACACTGTCGTTTAGTCTACGATGACATGGACAATTTTAATTGATAATTAAATTACGTCAGTTTAACATGTGTTTCACGGCAAAGAATTTTTTCCTAAAATACAATACAGTCTAAAAGCCTGTTTTCAATTTAATTTTCATCTGAAAAGAGAAAGAAATGTTACTGAAATTGTTGCACTGTTTCTAATTTCATACAATTTTTAGATAGAAAAAAAAATAATCAAAATGGCTTCCAAACAAGGCATTTTTTTTTTTTGTAAAATAAACAATTTGTAAGCGGTAACTGCATGACTCATACAACTGACAAACGGTATAGAAATAGACCATTTGCTGACCTTCAAACTTTTAATCCTTTTAATCCTTTTAATCCTTTTATTCTACCTGTTTCTCAGTTATAGAAATACTGACGTAATCCAATTAACTACTATTTACTCTACTATTTAGTCAATAGTAGTAGTAGTAGGTACTCGTAGTTCTTGTGGCAGCCTATTGCAAACTGAGACTCATTAGTACATTTTAAGAATTATAGTCACGATCTATGAATCGTAGATTTCCACATTACATAGTAATACTTGCTGCAGAATAAGGCAATTATTTATATTTTTTATGAAAAAATTTTTTTAAGAAAGACATTATTCTCCAAATGGAGTTTTGGTAATCATCGAATATCCTTTTATGTAATTTTTGCCTTTTCTAAATAAGTACATTGTTCGATATGTACATGCTGATGTTTACCACACCATAGAGGACGCAATACCACCGTCGTATTTTCATTTGCAAAAATTCTTAGTTGGCAAATTACTTAAATGCAAATGTCCGTTTCTGTTAGATACCCATGTAAAAGCAAAAACAAATAATACAAAACGTATGATAAGTCGATATTAAATGGTGCAAGCAGACGTAAAAATTAAATATTTATAAATGTTTAGAATTATCCTTCACAGATAAAAGTAAAGAATTTAATCTGTTGTAGTAAACTTTACGACCATTGTTGAAGTAATTATTTTACCTGTGAAATTTATACTAGTGATGTTTTAAGAGGTTTAAAAAACAAACAAAAGAGAATTCCAGATGTTTTTCGTCCAAATGTTTGCTCGTATAAACTCGATCTAAGTAACATTCGGAAGACTGATTTTTTCATTTGTTATTTATATATTTTATTGAAAAATCAATTTTATTGCAGCACTTAACTGCAAATGTGAAATACTTTTTGTTTAGCTTTTTTTTCAATGAATTAATATAATATTTATTTTACTTTTTTCCTATTAAATAGATAATTAGATTGGTCGAGTGTTTAACAATTTAGTTATAATTTTATGTTAAGGACGGAAATTTTTTCAAGCGCGATAGTTCGTGGTATTCTACTGTTTGCAAGTCATTTGCTCTACTTCCAAAAATATTGCTGCCCATAAGTCTGCTCCGTCATCATAACACTGTTCATCAGAGTCTTCATCATACTCTTCATCAGAGTTTTCATCAGAATCTCCCTCATACCCTTCATAAGACACTTCATCAGAGTCTTCATCAGCCTCTTCCTCAGAATCTGCATCATACTCTTCATCAGAATCTGCATCATACCCTTCATCAGACACTTCATCAGAGTCTTCATCAGATATATTCAAATAATAATTTGGTGTGATCAGCTGTTCATTTTCGTTTAAAGCATAATAAACGCCAGGGTCTTCGGCAGGTGCGGGGTGTCTGTTTCCATGAATCATTTTGGTGAAATCAGTTTGAGTGCCGCGTGGTACATTGTCAGCGTTATAACTCATACACAAGCAATTTTCGCAGTCACAGATTTTAAGCGCCCAGAAATCAATGCTGTAAATAAAGAATTTTAATAATTTTTATTACAATTATAATAAAACTGATACAAGTTATTTCATGTGTTTTGTTTAAGCACACAAAAGTTATTATGTTATTTATCGTTTTCCTTGGGCAATGTATTTCGATACCTAAAAATCTTATGATAGATATAACGGGCCTTTTAAAATTTCTCGAGAACCTCAGTAGAGGGGATCCTCAAACAAATATTAGACTATACCGCGTTTAGCAGCCGCTTTAAGAGGCTCTCCAAAGTTTATCAAACAGGTGCGCGAGTACAACAACTCCATTCACCGCGACCTTGTTAAAGGCGTCGTCTGGATTTTGCACGAATAAAACAAAACCAGTTTCGTTTCTCCTTTGTTACTTCCACGCGGAAGTAAAGAATTTGTGTTATATTGTTAAAAATAGGTTGCAATTTAAATTAGATACTTACCAATTGCTTAAGACAAGCATTAAGAAAATTACTTCGCCTATGCTTTTCTTCCCTTTTTGCAGTGTGGTCGCCATCATGATTAGTTTGTTTGTGGTGCCATACTTCTCATTGCAGTAAACATTGAACATTTAGACGGAATGAAACAAAAGGTTGCAGCATACACTGTAAAAATGTAAATTTAGTGTATATTACTAAAATATTGTCGGAAGGTTTCAGTGGCGAAGGCATAGTCACTGGTCACTGAACAGTAGCGGCTTCAGCTTTAACCAATCCACAGACACATCAGAACGCCCTCCTACGTCCGTATTGTGCAGCACCGGCGAAGTGAAATAATTACTAAAAATGGCCACTAAAACGAAGCTTCAATATTTAATACGTCTCCTTGACATCAGAGGCGCTAGAACACTGCTATAAAACAAAGAACGTCCAAAAGCAGAGTTGCTAGATAGTAAAGCTTCACCTCTTGTAGTTTTTCCTACTAAGATATGCTAGATATGTCGCTGTTTTTGCGTTTTACATACTATACAAGGTATAGTTTAATGATCATCATATTCTGATGCAATTTCCTTGCTTTATGAAAGGCGTCCATTTGTTTTGCTGCGCTGATGCCTGTAAAGAAAATGTGTTATATTGTTAAAAATAGGTTGCAATTTAAATTAGATACTTACCAATTGCTTAAGACAAGCATTAAGAAAATTACTTCGCCTATGCTTTTCTTCCCTTTTTGCAGTGTGGTCGCCATCATGATTAGTTTGTTTGTGGTGCCATACTTCTCATTGCAGCAAACATTGAACATTTAGACGGAATGAAACAAAAGGTTGCAGCATACACTGTAAAAATGTAAATTTAGTGTATATTACTAAAATATTGTCGGAAGGTTTCAGTGGCGAAGGCATAGTCACTGGTCACTGAACAGTAGCGGCTTCAGCTTTAACCAATCCACAGACACATCAGAACGCCCTCCTACGTCCGTATTGTGCAGCACCGGCGAAGTGAAATAATTACTAAAAATGGCCACTAAAACGAAGCTTCAATATTTAATACGCCTCCTTGACATCAGAGGCGCTACAACACTGCTATAAAACAAAGAACGTCCAAAAGCAGAGTTGTAAGATAGTAAAGCTTCACCTCCTGTAGTTTCTCCTACTAACCCTTTCCTCTAGTTCCAGCACAATGCATTGCATGTATAGTGACCATCTCCTGAGTGCTGGTCCAAGACAAAAAAAAAACTCGATCGCCTCCATTCTGCATTCATACTTACATAGATACAGTAGAATCCCAGTACAGTACTATATATAATTTGTAGTATTTTATTTTTTATAATTTTCGAATGAATGAATGGCTACATACTAGTGGATTAACCACCACAATAGAACTCTGTAGCGATGCAGTTGTTCTAGTTTTCATTTCCCTGAAACGCGTGCTTCGTTTCTGCAAGGAAGTAATTTCGTGTCGAAAAATTGTTATCATTTGTGACAGTGTAAAAAATTTCTTTTCACGTTTTTTTTTTTTTTTTTTAATTTAGTTTAGTTTTCGATATGAAAACTCACAAATTACAGCAACAAGTCACTGGTCACTATTTCATTATTCTTCAGAATTTTTGTTTATGTCGCATTTGTCTGATAGGAAAACATTGTAAGCGATAAAAAAATATAAAATACCAATTAAAAGAGCCCATTCAAAAACAACTTCACCGAATTTTGTTTTCTGAAAATTTACTGGAGATACATGTATGGCTTTTGCTTTTCTTATGATGTTTCTAGGATTTTTTTTTTTTTTTTATCTGGGACCAGTACTCAGGAGATGACTCCTACACATGCGAAGCATTGTGCTGGAACTTTTAGGAAAGGGATAGTAGGAGAAACGACAGGAGGTGAAGCTTACTTATTTTTGTAGCTCTGCTTTCGCACGTTTTTTTTTTTTTTTTTTTTTTTTTTTTTTTTTTTTTTTTTTTTTTTTTTTTTTTTTTTTTTTTTTTTAGCAGTGCTGAAGCTTCGGTTCAGTAGCCATTTTTATTATTGTTTTACGAAGGAGGGCGTTCTGATGCGATTGTGGATTGCTATCAGCTGAAGCCGGTATTGTTCAGTGACCAGTGACTATGCCTTCGCCACTGAAACCTTCCGACAACAACTGACACACAAATACACACTAATGCACATCAGAAAAATGCGAGATGTTTATTTTTAATTTAAAATTTTTAGTCTGAAACTAGGGTTGAACCTGTTTTTGAATTTGTAGTGAACGTGCAGACTACCATCCATCGTGCCATCGCCACGCCTTTTTTATTATCGAATGCAAAAATGTATGTGTTTTTACCCGATTTGTGTGCTTGTCAAACAATTTTTAATTTTTATTATATTTTCTTTTATTTGTATTACTCTCTTTATTTTTTAAGGTACATTATTTAGGAAAATCATTAAATAGATTAGTTACATAGTAAATTGGAGAACTTGACATAATGTCAAGTCATTAAGATTAAGATTTACTAGTGTTTTTAGTGAATTTAAAAGTTCCTACAGGGCGATTAAAGGCTTTCCTCCTTATGCAAAAGCGATTGTTAAAGTAAAGTAAAAAGTAAAAAATTTGCACTGTTTTCACGTACACTTTAACAAGCGATTTTGCATGGGGGGCGGCTTACCTTCATAATTCACATTTTTTTTTTTTTGATTTTTGAGTTTTTAAAAGCTGACTATGGATTCATATACTCGTATGTACTTATGTACTCGTACATTAGTTATGTGTTACTTTTAATATAAAAAATTTTTTTTTGTAAATGAACATTTTGAAATTTAACAAATTTGATTTTTTGTTTGCAACAATGAAGGACAAAAAAAAAGGCAAACAACCAACAAAAAATTACAGAACAGAAATAAATTTGTAATTGAAAAATTTAAAATTATATAAATTTTTCATACTTTTTGTGTACCAAGAAAAAAAAAAAGAAAAGAAAATTATTATAATAAAAAATTTAAATATTCCAACAATTTTGTATAATAAGTTCACTAAAATTTGTAAACTGTCACTCACTTCTCTACACTATCAAAACAAATTTTATTTATTAATTATATAATTGCACATCCTCAAATAATAAATATATTGACACATCGAATTGGAATTAGAATTTATTTTATCACCACGTGAAAGGAATTTGTATTTGTTCTGTTCTGTATATTGAAGTCATTGTTTTTGTTCATGTTCTTTAATTTTTTTTTTTAAATTTGTTTCATTACTGAAGAATTAAACAAAAAGAAAAATACAAATATTATTAATAATCGATAAAATAAAACTTTAGTTAAGAATAATATTTATTTAATGGAGATGGAGAAAAAAACTTTCAATATTCTTTTATGCAAATGTTATGTTTGTCTATTTTATATATACAAATTGTTAATTTTTAATAATTTTAAAAAATAAATTTAAACTTTTGAAATATATTTTACATTAGTAATATAAAAATACAAAGAAAATGTACAAAAACTTAAAAAAAAATATATAAATATATATATATATTAATAAATTCATTTAACTATATTCTTGCAATAATTTGTATTATAATTAACGACAGCGGTTGAATTAAATATTAAAAGCTATTAAATAATTGGATTTTGCATTATAGTTACTTTATATTCTCAAAATAAGAAATTACAAAAAAAAAAAACAAAAAAAAATGTTTTAAATTTTTAAACGGCTTTACAAATTTCAAATTTAAATTTAAAATATCATTGTTTATTTAGTAGGTAGTATTAGCAAACATTTTAAATATGGTGTGTGTCTTTTTGTAAAATACAACGAAAGTGCAAGCAAGTTTTGCAATGTGTGCCGCAAGTGCTGGAAGATTTTATTTCAAATAGTGTTAGATTTTTCTTCTAAACGAATTAGAAACGTTTAAAACGTTGTGTTTTACAAAATCATCATTTTATTTATACTTTTATATATATGTATATTTTTTGTTTTATAAATATGTTTTGTGAAAAACATCGGAAACTGGCCCTACTAAATGTGAGCGAAACTCTCTTGCGAGTATTACATCCGCCCCCCTATCATGAATACCTTTTCATGTGAATTATTTTCCTGTTCCGTAAATTTGCAATCGTTAAAAAATTCACAGTGAAAAATTTGACGTCAAAATAAAATTCCATCTATCGTGAATTTTTCACTTTTCACTTTAATTTATTCACTTGATTTCTGCTGGGGAATTGCATACAAAATGTAAGTAAATTCTTCCTTTATTTCTATATTTTGATAAATATAATTTTTTTCTATATCAAGTTCAGCTATTATAGTGGAAACATACATAAATAATAAATAAAATGCAAACCAACAGACCAAATGAGCGTGTTTTGTTAAGACTATACAAAGATATCGCGGCCCAATTTTGAAATTCTCTTACGGATTAACTAGTACATCATAGTTCCCCCACGTCTAAACAGTTTTTTTTTTAATTTTTGGAGTATGTACTTTTATTTATATTTATTTTATTTTTTAAATTCTTTAATTTTTACACTTTTGTTAATTCTTGCTTTCAGGTACTTTAATTGTTCAAATGCAATACTTTTAATGCGAGTGACTACTGAACTGGCCCCTGAATATTTAAAAACACAACTTAAGACTTCAACGCACGTATTATTATTTCTGTATTAACTTTAAATTGGTTTGCTTTTTAATTAAATTGTATGTTTTTGAAATATTAATAATAACGTGAAAAAAATTCCACGGAAAATTCATGATACAAATTTTCACCTCAAGTGGAATGAAAATTCCACGTTAACAAAAATTCCACTTGGTATTCACGATAGGAGTGAACGAAAGCAAAAGCAAATTTTTGCTTTTGTTTTTGTTGTCAATGCAAATACTCCCAAGAAATTTTCGTTCACAAGTACGTATAGCTGTTACAAACCTGGGTCTAAATTATTTAAATTTATTTGCAAAAATTCGTTTAATAAACCCTTTGTAAACCATCGATAACTATGTTGAACACAATGTCGTAGTCACCATTATTTGTGAATTGAACACGAGAAATTTTGCTTTTAAGATACAACCATAATTATATAGAAAATAATTAATTATGTAATTTTTCATTTACCTTTTAAATACAATCGTTGTCAACCAAAGTGTTGACTATTTGCAAGAAGGGTTTCGAAAAATTAAATAGATTTAAAATCAAATAATAAAATGTTTTTGTATAAGGAAAATTTTTAAAGAAGCTATTTGGTTTGTTTTGTTTGTATGTTGAGTAATTCTCAAATATTTTTTGCGAGTTGTATAAACATGTGAAATTTCCTAGCTTTTTTCGAGAATTTGGTTAAAGATCTACTGAAGGTTTTGATATTAGCACCAAATGAAATGTTGCATATAATCGAAAATAATAAATATTAAAACAAATAAACATATGATCTATTTGAGTTGAACTTCTTATCAGTTAATTCTGATATTTTTATTATTACGCTCGCGGTGGTTTTTGCTTTTAAATTTATATTGTGTGTAATTATTCACTCCGTTCCGCAATTGCGGAAAGGTTTTTTATTTTCTGCGAATGCAAAATTTGCAATTATTCATTCCGTTGCTGCGGTATCATCTCTACAATGGCGGTTTTGCCATATTATTGATTTGAGAGTATAGACATTTTTCGGCATTTTGCTTACTCTAAACTTTTTTACAAAGGAAAGGGAAGGAAAATGATAAAATATCGAAAAAAGAAAATCAGTATCAGTTTAATTTGTTTATTTTATTTTGAAAAAGAAACGAAAGAAAAAACAAAATGTATATGAGGCAGGCCCAATTCACATGGTCAATTTTTATTCATGAAGTTTTTCTATATTGCTTTGGAAGTAACTTTCTAAAACTTTTTACATTTATAACGTGAATTAAAACTCATGCAATTCATGAATTTTATTCATCGTCTGAATTGTGTGTAAATAGAGGGAAATACACAATTCAATTGCAAAAATAGAAAAAAAAATCCAGATATTGCTTGTGGTTTTAGCCAACGCTCCCCAGCAAAAATAAAAAAAATATCTGGAAATATTTGGCTTTAACAAAAGTTTTTTTGAAAACTGTATCCATATTTTAATATATTTTCCACTTTTAGATATTCTACATTCTTTCATTCATTAAATACTGTTTTTACGTGCAGAATATTGTTGTCTTTTTCTTTCTGTAGACATTTCGTTTCTATGCGGAATCAATAATATCATCCATTATGTTTATTTATTTTCGACAATTTGTTAACAGTTTCTTAATATCATCAGAATTATTTCCACAATATAATTTTAACAGAAAAACGACCTCGAGCTTAATACGAAAATTAACAGAATAAAAAACAAATAAACTTTTTTCATATGATTATTAGAGCAATATTTTTGTGTTTAGGATTCTTTGAGAATAATAAACCCGGTATTAGTGCACTGAAACTGCAATGCTAAAACACGTTTCCAAAAAATTTGCGGGTGAAACATTGAACTAACTGCAAAAATTAAGCGGGGCCAATATACGAGTGACGGAATTTAAATACGTAAAAACCGAATATTTGTATTTTATTGCTGCACGTCTTTTACATACTTATATCTATTCTGCATTAATTTTGAAAGATCATTAACACTGATTTACGAAATTGTTCGAAAGTTTTCATATCTCTTGATGGAAAATGCCGAATTTATTAAATTGTGGCATTCGGTGTCAATGATAATGTCAAGAGCAAAAAAGCAAATAGTGCAATAGATACCGGAATGAATGATGTAGAGTATCCGCTATCCGTTCTATATGTCGTAACTGATTCTACAAATCGATCTTCGAACCAAGCATTAAAGATTAAGAAATGACAAATCACCAATAATTAGGAAATCTATATAAAAGATTTTTGGCCACATTATCGCCAGCCACTGAAGTTCTCAATTGAGTTGTCAGTTTATGAATACTGTATTCCGGATAACAACTGACTTGTAAACAGTGTTGCCAGTATAATAAAAAAATCCTAAAAAATCCCTGTGCATTTTATTCATTGAAATGTAAGGCATACCAATAGTTATACAGCTTTAATAACAGAAATAAGTATTAACTGCGGTATTCATAAAAATTTGTTGGATTTGTAGATTTATAGAATTTATATTGAATGAATTTTGTATAGAAAATTGTCTAATAAATATGTTATAAATAAAAAAAAAATTTTATGAGTACGGCAGTAAGACGAAAAATAATTGTACATACTTTTACTTAAATTCGTTTAAAAAGACAAGTGGTTTTTTAATAATTAATATGTATTAATAGTTCTTTTGAATTAAATGATTTAAATGGTAATTTTAATTAAATTCAGTTACAAAAAAAAAGATTATTTTATATTTAATAAATTTTTTTTGAACAAAATTTTCCAAAATTACTATTAAAGTATCCGAAATCTGGTGTTTTGCAGAAATCATCATCTAATACAAATTGAGCGTAAAGTTCAATGACAATTTCTTTCGCTTTTTGGTTATTATTTAAAAAATTCTCTCTGCATCGGCATTTGCATGGAGTAAAAGAAACAAAATCCGTACCAGTTTCGATAAATTTTATAATACACAGAGATGTTCTGAAAATCACAAGATCTCAAATCACTTCATTGTGTTCGGAAAATCACATTAACTTTTACTTTTCGATGTGGTTTTTGATTTGCGCAAACTCAAGAAACCAGCGCGACTTTTGTTTTGATATGGCTGCATTTTTTTATGCATTGAAATTTAATTACTTTTTTTAAGAAAATATTTAATGAAAATATAACAAAATTAAATTTTTTTTGTAAATAAAATTGAAAGCATTAAAATGGTGGAACTTTGTAGTTGTCGTTTGTTGAGTTAAAGAGAAAACAATTAATAAACTATGAAATTAGCAAATTTAACAAGAAGTTGCCACAGGTAGTAATTACTTATTATTGCCATTTCCTATTACTTTATGAGTTATTATTTTGACAAATTAGGCAAACACTTTACTATTAAAAATAACTTTGCAATATGACTTACAAAAATTAATAAGTTTTATTTAAAATAGTTTATTTTTTTTTTAAAGAAATAAAATATATTTCTACTTGATAGTAATATTTTGTGACTCTGGCAAGCATCGGTGTATGAATCGAAGAACAAAAACAGTTGACAACTAAAAAGTAAATCCACATCACAAAAGCAAATAACATTTGTTACAATACAAAGTGTCTGGAATTTTTTTTATATTTTCAACCATTTCTGCGTACAAAATTAACCAGTTTTACTGTTTAAATAAAAAAAAAATTATTAACTTATTCACTTGATGAATTTCCAATGACCTAAAAATAAAAAGCAGTCCTAAATTAAGAAAGTGATTTCAAATCGGCAGCCACTTATATGACCGATTTCAAATCACAAAATTTCGAAAAGTTTTGTGCGCAGCATACACTTTCACAAAAAGTGATTTGCAGAATAGGCCTGACCACCTCGTCATTATCCATAGTAATTCATTTTTATACAAATCCATGTTTAAAAACATATTGCTGGGCTTAAGATTCCTATTTCATTACAAATGGAATAATTTTCTATTTCCTGAGATGCCGTTAAGTAAGGCAGTTTTTTTTAACAGCCCCTCCCTCACATTCGAGGCTGACAAAAGTGTCCTTTATTGGCAAAAAAGTTTCCTTTTTTTTTTTACCATTTATTTGATCAATAATGACATATGAGTAAAAGTAGCTAGATTTTGGTGAATATGAACAAAATCAGTTTGATTTTCCTCACGCTCCTATTTTAGTATCAAAAAGACATACATGTATGGAGTTTCCCATAGCTGTGGAAAATTTAAATTTATTTAAATTTTAAAAATAAAAATAAAAAAAAAATAAAAATAAAATAAAAAATAAAAATAAATTTAAATTTAAAATTTTTTAAATTTCTTCTTAAATAAATTAAATTTCACAGCAAAATACTAAATTACGTTGAATCTAAATTTATTTATTATTAACAGATTTTATTAATAAAATTAATGTTGCGTTTAATTGGCTTCTGTGATGCAGGAATATTTTTCTAGAATTGTTGACACATGTAGATATAAATACTTTGGACTTCAAATAACAACATGAAAATAATTACAAGTTTATGAAATTGCAGCGAAAAGAAAAAGGTATGACCCATCATGCACAGCATCCCAGCAAACACAAAGTCAAACGTTTGAATTAAGACGCTCTTCTCAACTCTTTGTCAAAGGTGCTGAGAAAATTTGTTTCTGTTGAGACCGCTATTGTTATCAAATGTTTTTCACTCATTATTCTAAATTTGAAGTCAAGTTTTAATTTTTGCTGACATCTTATGCTATTTTTGGAACACTCTGTATTACTTATAAATTAAAAACATAAAATTTCATAAATACATTTCTGGCACTAAGCCTGTTTAGATGGGGTAAATTTTGCCTCTGCAAATTTTGTTCGTCTGTAAACTTGCATTTGCGTTCACGCAAAGAAATTTTTGTTATAAATCTGTGCATTTTCAAAATTACAACTGATAGAACAAAACGAAGTTCCACTTCACGCTGCTAAACAATTTCCATCGCCTAAACGCATTACAAAACAAGTGAAAAATGGAACCAAATTTTTAATACGTGCTTCCTGAAAAACCCAAAATCTCATCAGCTCTATTGTTTTTTTTCTCTTTTAAATAAGATAAGATAAGAAATTAATTTAAAGATCATTAAAATTAAGAGGAATTAAAATAGCAACCCCTAATAATGCAGTAGTTAAAGCAAATGATTCACAAACCAGAACGACAATAAAGATTTAGAAAATTCACAATCGTGAATCGTTCTTTTTACTGAATCTGGGACTATAGTTATTTATTAAAAATTAAAAAGATCGATGTACATATAACGAATTGGTGATTCGTTTAAAAATAAAATTAAATATTTGTTCGTTGTGCCAAGAAAACATATTTAAAACAAAAAAAGAAAAAAAAAAAACAAAAAAAAATCAAATTAAATGACAAATGCAATATTTGAAAAAAAAAACAAAAAATAAAATAAACAATATTACTCAATCCAAATATAAAATTAAAATAGCGAAAAAATTAATATTAATAATAATATTGGAAATAAATATACATACATATGTTAGCAATAAGAATAAGAAAGATAAATATTTAATTGCTACTTGTAAGCATTTTCGGAAATTTCCTTGCAATTGATTACATAATTGAACCGATACAGTAAAGCTCTGGAAATTGCTTGGCTAGAAACCCCTATACACCGAAAACTGTTACTGCAAAAGCCATAAAAAATCAAGTGAATTTAACATATTCCGCTATCGATTTCATAGATGCATCATGTTAAATTAACATGGTTTTTATAATGACATACAAACAACAAGATTATACTTTAAGTCAGATATCAGACTAGTCCATTTAACATTAAATTAAGTTTGAAGCTACGTGAAACATCCTGTGGAGTCAAACTTGTAAAAAATAAAACACAATGATTTTGATATTGAATCAATATGATTGTATTGTTAATGTAACACCAAATTGATATTAATATTAAATTTAACGCGAATTCGAATGAATTACGATTAATTATTTATTATTAAGCTAGTCTACATTTCGTTGATACAAATGTCAACTCATCAGAAGACATTCAATCTAAGATATCTGAAATGTTAATATAAAATCTCTCAAAAAGTCTTTGAGAATTCCATGTATACAAACAGAAAAATGTTTCAAACTGATTTAAGTTTAATTTAAAATTTGTCATTTGTTAATGTCAATGTTAATTTTACTTTTGTACGAAAATCTTGAATTTTTGCTGTATAATGTAGTAGATTGCAACGTTACTTTAACGTGATAATACTTGAATTTTAATATAAAATGGCATTTTATGTATTTAATATTGTGCACCATTATTTTTACTACGAAAGTGAATGAATTGTTTTGAGGCAATTCTAGAATTTTTTTCGTTTCAAATCAAAGTGAATCAATGCTTAATTTCAGCTTTTGAAAATTTCTGATATGCGGAGTTGCTTTGTCTACTACTTTTGCTTCTGCTACATAAAATACAAAGAGTCGAAGTCAAAGAAAAATAAAAAAACGAAAAGGTCAAACAGTTGTAGTTGGAGTATAATACAAAAACAAGAAGTCGCAAGAAGTCGTAGTTTTTGTAGACTTTAAAAATATAAAAGTAAACACAACGTGGTACTACAGAAGTTGACATGTTCGATCATTCTCATGTTTGACTGACTACAACTTTTCATAAATTCCGAAGTTAAAGCATTAAACCCATTGTGTGTTTTTTCTGTTATTTTTGCATACATACAACACATACATAAATATGTATGCATATGAATTTTAAAATAATAATAATAATAAAAAAAATAATAATATGTTGGACTGGTGACCCAACTTTATATTTCTTTCAACATTTTAAATTCTACAACAACTACGACTTCTTGAACTTTTCGTTTTTTTGGTTGTACTTCTACTACAACTGTTTGAACTTTTCGTTTTTTTTGGTTGTACTTCAACTACAACTGTTTGAACTTTTCGTTTTTTTTATTTTTCTTTGACTTCGACTCTTCGTATTTTAAGAAGCATTAACTTAAACAACAGGTTGTGTTTGTGTAGTGACAAAAAGAGAAGTCGAAAAAATAGAAAAAACTTACGACTTCTGCTACATTGACTGCAGTTTTTTAAACGCTGCTTAATTTGAATTAGGACATTATTTTTACAGATATTTAACCTTCGCACTACCAAAGCTATTTATGAATGTATTGATGTGAAACCCATCCGCGTGGGATATTGCACATTTCATGTTAAATGTTTTAACATTTTCTATTAAAAATAAGAAAAAAAAAATTGTCATTGAGTCGAAATCATTTTCAATTCTAAAATTTATCACTGATTGAAAATCGATAATACCACCCAGGTGGCATTTGGAAGTGCGAAGGTTAAGATGCGTTTAATGAACATTTCGATTTCGATTCTCGAAAAGTGCATTACACTTTTCATTTTATTTATTAAATATGTTTACACTTTATTGTTCTCACTTAAAGTACTGTGAAATGGTTTTATAGCTGAACAATAAAGTGCAAATATTTTTAATGAAAAGGTCAAAATCGGGCAGGAAATGCTATGCACTTTTGGTTGAAAATAACACACCATTAATCATCGTGTTAATTTTACATTGGAATATTTTTCTGTGTGTAGATTTATTTTAAAAATTTGGCTTGTTACCAAAGTTTTTGTGACTTTGTATGTTTTCAAGGTTGCTGTTGGGTGAAGTAATAGTTAGCGAAATCGTGGGTTCAAACCCTATGAAAGTCATACAGAATTTTATAGTATCGGTGCTGATGTACATCAAAGAACTTGCATCCGGAAATGAAAACCATACATAAATTAAGACATTTTCTTAACGCTCCAATTATTTCTAATTCTAATTTTACTTTTAAGTTTACATTTGTTAATTATTGTTTTATTTATTTTCCTTAAACGATTGATTTTATTTCCAATTATACGTAGAATGTACGCTTATTGATAACATTTGTAATTAGCAACAAGGCGAATTCAACTCGGCTCAAAACCCACGTACATATTTTATTTGTGTAAGAAATGTTCTGATATCAACCATCCAACCATAAAATAAAAAAAATAAAGCAACGAAAAACTTCAACTGAAAATTTGTGTGTATGTACAGGGTGGCCGCCGGGAAGGTATACTACTTTGTTTTACTGCCATTTTGGCAAACCTTAGTCTTGACAGTTCATATTTGGCAGTCGTGAAGTCGATACGTTAAAACATTTTATCAAAATCAAACATCGATATCTGAAAAGCAAAGTTTATGCAAACAAACCAGAAACGCTTGAGCAACTTAAACAAAATATTCGTGATGAAATGCGCGTGAAATGTGTAAGAAATTAATGAAAAATGTGCTCAAAAGGGCTCGCATTTGCGAGGCTAACAGCGGCGGACATATATCTGATATCGTATTCCATACATAATTGCCGACATTAAATAAAACATTTATCAATATAAGATCCATTCTCTTTCATTTAATCAAAAATTATAAACAAACAAAGTAGTATACCTTCCCGGCGGACACCCGGTATATCGTTACCTGGAGTCGTAAATGAGTCAAATTTAATAAATTTTACAGGAGAAAGAAACACTTTTTTTTTTGTGTTCGTAGTATTTTTAATAGATCTTGGCACTTTTTCTTTTACATTATTAGACTTTGCACTTTTACATATCATACCCTTATCGTATTTGGCGTAGACGTATTTGAACTACTAATGGCGTATTTGCGGTTGCATGTGTTGTATATATATTAGCGTTTTCGGCCAACTACGAGGCAATTTTTTAAATATGCCGCGTTTTCGAGACGAATACGCAAAACACGACAAGTGGGATTAGTATTTTTAATATGAAGACGATGTATTTTTGTTGACTCACAAACGGGGTCTAAATTACGCCATTCGTTATCAAATGAAATTCCTATACATTTGAATGGAATTTTGTTTGAAACTCCCATTCTAATCGAATGCCGTAATCTGGCTCCTGAATTTAAAAAAAAAATGCACTTGGCTCCTTTACGACTGAATGTAACGATATAGAGTTACCGTAATATAGGAAGACTTTAAGTCATATTTTTCTTCAAATAAAGTTTTTTTTTGCATATTTCGACATATATTAATAATAATAATAATAATATGTAAAAATAATAATAATAATAAAAATATTAAAAATAATCGCGACTACAAAACTTAATTTTCTCCGTTCACATGATTTAAGGGCCTTTCTATATTAAAGAAAGGAAAGAGAAACAGCTATGCTATGACAATCGGATATCGCATAATATTGTCGATTGTGATTCGAACTATCAAGAGAGATCTTCTATAAATCGCAATCGCAAGAATCTTGGCGAGTTAAAATCGCAGGAGTATTATAAAGTGAACTGGTATATTTAGACCAAACCAAACTTTAAAGCAGCAATAAAATTATAAATAAATTAAATTAATAATGTTTTCTTTTTATCTTATTCAAAAGTATTAATGGTCTCGTAATATATATGTATTAAAAATATAGAATTTATAAAATGTTCTTTGCTGATCTGAATGATCTTCGAAAAATGTATGTGGCCAGTGCTGTATATAATTTAAAGGAATTAACCAGTTATTTTTCCAATAATCCTATTAATATAATAAATGTGAATGTTTGTATGTTTGGCTGTTTGAATGTTTGTTCCAATATAGACCCTAAACAGCTGGACAGATTTTCATGAAAATTAGAATACGTAAAGTTTATGATCAAACTTGAAATATAGGGTACTTTTTATGGGGTAAAAAATAGATGAAAGATCCTGATAAGGGTTTAAAAATTATATTATGAATGTCGGCCATCTACCGGCCTCTGTACACGGCAGCTTCAATAAAGAGTTCGTATGAGTTTGTAATATGCAATACTGCCAACTTAGTCGTTGAGAAACAAACTATTTTATCTATTGATAAAATAAGTGTGGTAGCGGAGCGCACCGGGTTAATCTAGTGCCATATAAAATTATAGGAATTTTGAAAAATTCTATATTAACAATTGTAAAAACATCAAAATCACAAAACGCAAACAAACACCTGTGTTTCAGAACATGTAAAATCAAGTTTGGGAATTTGTAAATCACATGCGATTTGAAAATAATGTGAGTATTAGAACATAACTCCAAGAATACATACACATTTAAAGAAAAACATGTTTCACACTTTTCAAAAACCATTTCTACAAATAAAATTTTTTCCATTCAAATTAATTAAAATCGCATAGAAATCTAAACAAAAAGACAATTTCTGTCATGCTCAGCTGATAATCAGCTGTTGAATTCGTCTTGTTGTTTAGCCTGCTCTTCACTAACAAATTTTTTATATACATAAATAAATAGGCTCATATTCATAAAAAAACCCAATATTTTTGAAATCTATTTTAAGAAAATTTTATATGAAAAATTTTTAATAAAATACATTTCAAATTCAATTTCAATTTTATGAATATGGGAGTTAAAATGCAATATGTTTTAGTACGTTGAAGAGTTTAACAAAATCAGTTGCAACAATTTTATAAAATAAAATCAAAGTGTTGAAAAAAAATGCTATTCAATTATTTTACAGACAAAAAGCAAATAGGAATAGCAACAAATTGTAACAGTAAACTTATAGAAAAAAGAGCAATAAACTTAATGAAAGGAAAAAACAACAATTGGCAAGTGCACTTATTATACTAAATATTATGAATAAAAGTAAATATAAAAAATATATATTTTTTAAACAAAACTAATTATAAGAATAAACAAAAATAAAACGTTATAATTACATTTATTACAATATTAATTTTTTCTACAAATATCTACCAGTACATACAAATTTTAGAAGAAAAAAAAAATAAAAATAAATAAATAAGTCAAAAAGCAAAAGCAAATTACAAAAGAAAAGAAAAGAACATTAGAATACAATAAAAATAAAAAAAAAAATGTATTAAATTAATTAGAATGTAAATTTATTATGAAATATTTATTGAACTAAAATCAATTGGTTGCTTAGTTTATTAAAGAAAAATAATAATAATTTTATAAATGCAAAAGCTAATTATTAAATACAATATTATTTAATTTTATAAATTTTGAAATTAACTAATAAATGAAAATTAATTTCATAAATAAATCAATCAAAACTAACAAAGAAATCAATCTGATTGAAAATAAATATCAAAAATAATAAATTATGATAATAATAAAAAAAACATGTTAAATTTATAATAACAAAACTGCATTAAAACCAATAAAAATAAATTAATACATACTTTACAAATTGTTTCTTTTTTTAAGGACTCGGTTTAGTAGAAGCTAGAAGTTTTCCCCCTGTTCTTGTAAACCGAGTCGATTTAAAAACGAGTGATTTCTCAAAACCGAATAAATGCTAATTTGGTGTTCTAAAATTCACACGATTTTCAACATTGGAACTTCCTTTCGAATAGATATTTTTAAACGTCAATATTTCAATGAAAACACATATTACAAAAATGTAGTATTGCCAGATCATTCAATGCCAAATAATTGCTTGCGGTGAATTATTTTAAATGTATTTAATTTACTCAAAAAAATTTTAAAAAACACATTTTTAAAAAATTTTAAATTTTAATCGTATTATTTCTTTATTAATTACTGTTTACATTATTAATTACTGCGTTATTCAGAGAGTTACATTGACATATACTTGTTAAAAAAAAGTTGGGTAGCTCTGATTTTCGAAGTAAACAACAATTTGGTCGCCATATTGATTTAAAATTTTGTGATAATGGAAAAATAAACAAATTTTAAACTATTTTCATATATTTATTCAGTTAAGGATAATTTATTTAACAATAAATTAAAATTAAGCTGCTCAAAATTTGTTCAAAATAATGTTTATTCTTATTGAAAAGTGATTTTTAATGATCTTCTCTAATGAATTTGGTGAAAATGTGCTTTAGCTTTATATGCACACTTTAACAAGCACATGGAGAAATATTGGACTGTTTTTTTAAATTGATTATTTTATATATATGATTCTAATTGTGCTTTTTCCCTTATAAACTATATGTGAAATTTATTATTACATACCTTATGATATTCTCATACAGTATGAAAAATATCATAAAGCGTTTTATTACAAAAGCAACTCAATAATTGAGGAGGAAAGCATATCCATATAGTACTATTTCGCTAATGCTTACTTAGCTCATCAGTGGATTTTCCTAATTCTTGAATACAAACCCAAGATCTATATGTTTAAAATTCAATTAATCAAACGAGTTAATAAATTTTAATCGATTTTAAACCGAGTAAAATTATGCGAATTCGGTTTACAGAACACCTAAGTATGTGCATTCGTTTTAAAAACGAAAAATTTTTGCGGATTCGGTTTACAGAACATACCCGTTTATTAGAAATGCTCCAGCAAAATGAGTTATGTGTAGAGTTCCGAACAATTAATCAACAACTTTTATTTTGCAAAATATTTTTATTGTTTTAATAAATCGATTTACTTTAAAGAAATCGGGAGAAATTACGACAAAAAATGGTTTTCATTGCTCTACTGAAAAACTGGTACAAAAAAACACGAGACTAATTTTCTCGGAGCAACGACGTTATGCTACTTCAACAAGCCTCACAATTGATGATTTATTCGATTTTCACCTTCAGATCTATAAAATTTCTTTGGCGACAGATTATGGCTAAAATTTGTTGAAACCCCAAAAGGCTTTAAAGTGTAAATCAAATAATCCAAAATATAAAATTGATATGGCTCAATGTAATGAAAGGAAACGGCTCTAGATGAACAACAATCTCCATTCTGAAATGAAATTACATGTGTTATTGGTGACGTGAAAGTTCTTAACAACAAATTCAAGGGGTTTACTCTGTAATTCGAATCGAAAGAAAATATTATCGAAAACCAATGCAAAGAACACACAAATTCGAATAAATGGTTTTTCGTTTCGAATTACTTCGTAGCTCCCCAGTTTAAATTTTTTTTGTTACTTTTTTATGTGGATAATAACTGTAATTTTGATACCAGTACGAGTTATCGGTTGGTATTAAATGTTCCACTGCCAGCGGTATAAAACGTTCCTTGCCCCACTCATCACGTGAATCTCCAGCCACGACTCCGATATTTTGCAAACAAAAGCCCAACTGTACATCCTCAGATTTGAAGGTGTTCGGACATGTCTGCGAATTATTATACGCCTCAAGTGCAAATTTCTTCAGAGATGCTTTACTCAATACATAACCGGCACCGCCGGACATGTAGCCCTTACGAAATAATTAAATATTAATCGTAAATACGCATTTATGTGCATGGTTTACCTGCTTCACGAGTGGTTTAAATTTTGCTCCGAAATATATAGGAATTTCAGATGAATAGGCATAAAGCATATGACGTAAATTCTCCATTATAACGTAACTGGAAGTATTGGAAGAGAGTTAAATTTTGCAATGAGTAGGAAATATATGCCTCGTCTTATCCATGTGTAGGCACTACCTGCATATTCATATGCAATGTAAAAAGAGTGATCCATTTAGACGTTTCTTTTTCATATTTTCAGAGCAGGTTTGTTTTTGTTTTATTCAGTACTGTTTTTTTATCTTGGACCAGCACTCAGGAGATGACCCCTACACATGCGGTGCATTGTGCTGTAACTAGAGTAAAGGGATAGTAGGAGAAATGATAAGAGGTGAAGCTTCACTATCCTACAACACTGCTTTTAGCACGTTATTTGTTTTTACAGCAGTGTTGTAGCGACTCTGATGTCAAGGAGACGTATTAAATTTTGAAGCCTAATTGTTACTAATTATTTTACTACGCCGGTGCTATACAATACCGACGAAGGAGGGCGTTCTGATGTGCCTGTGGATTGGATACAGCTGAAACCGTTACTGTTCAGTGACCAGTGACTATGCCTTCGCCACTGAAACCTTGCGACAACAACTGACACAAAGACACAGAAAAAAATGCGAGATGTTTTTACTAGTCTGAAATTGGTGTTGAACCCAGGAAAAAACACTACGATGGTATAAGAGGTCTGTTCAAAAGAGGAGGTGAATTTTGAATTTTTTGGAAAAGTATTTATTTATTCATCACTATCCATTTTGTCCATGCACTTATGCCAGGGCTTTTTCCAATCATCGTAGGACTTCTGAAATGCGCTTTTCTGTATGGCCATCAGCTCGTTCTCCGATTTTAACTTTATCTCATCAATTGAGGCAAAACGCTTTCCTTTCATTAGTCTCTTCAGTTTTGGGAATAGAAAAAAGTCGCAGGGAGCCAAATCTGGTTGAGGCATGATTAGCATGTTGTTTTTGGCCAAAAAATCATGCATTGTCGTGATGCAGAATTCATGATTTTTTTTTCCATAAGTCCCATCGTTTGAGATGTATTGCTTTAAGCAAACGTTGCATAACTTCCTTGTAGTATTCCTTATTAAACGTACGACCTGTTCGCAAGAACTCATGATACACCACGCCATTGTATTCGAAGAAAACAAAATTCACCTTTGCTTTTCAACAACCCTCGTACAAATTATTCAGTTGTATTAGGAAAATCCGAGCTTCGTGCGATTCGAACACGTTGAGTTCGTTACCAAAATTTCAATGTCATAAAGCGCGTTACTGGATGAAATGCGACCAAATAGATCCCCAGTGAGGACAGTATTTTAGGTGTAGCGGACAGTGTAGGATACCATTCGATTCGACGTGTGCAGTATATTGCCTTCATACATGGAACAGCTCCGCGAATCTTATGGTACAATTTGTTTTTTTGTACGTATGAAATACATTTCACCGAAACTAGTTTCGGAATTGAAGCCAACGGAATGGTATTTACGAATTAATTGCAGTAAATGGATTTTGCAGCAGATATATTTGTTATTAATATTGTCCGTGTCCTTTTTTTTTATTACTATTTTCACATCTATTATTTTATTTTTACAACATCTGTTTAAGCATTTGGCGATATGTGAAGTTAAAACTTAACAATTTTAGTGTAAACACTTCCCACATGTTTATCTTTGCTAGTGTGAACACTGTAGTCGTGTGAAATCAACTTTGAAATGTACATAAGTGCCGGAAATTGTTCTGCCGTCTCATATTAAATATTCCGATTTGGAATTCGTTTTAATTAAAGAAAAAAAAAAAAAGAAAACAACCGCTAAATGGATCACCCGTTCTACAACAAGTTTTCAGCTAATAGTTTTTACTTGATTTCACTTTGTTTAGTGCCCCTTTTTTATAACATCTTGATTTTAACGGCAATAAATATGTTTCGTGCGGTATTAAAAAAAAAAAATTTTTGTCTTTAACTCACGTATCATCATCAGATTTTAAAAACCATTCAGCATCGTCATAATGATGGTCGTAAATGTATTTCAAGGCTTGTTTTGTTTTATTCCACAAATTGTGGCGACCCTCTTCAACATCCAATTTTACACTTTGCAATTCATCATCCTCTTCCGTGCTCATAAATATCAATTTATTGCAACGTTTGCCCCACGTATGACGTATGTGTATGGCCTTGTGCAAATGATTGGCAGGATTTGTCAAAATCCAACATAAAACTCTGGTTGTATTGAATAAATATTCAGGCATCAGTGCATGCTCCTGTTCATTCACTGGACTGCTCGTTGTTCCCATATGCTCTGCTAAAGTTTCATTTTCATCGGCCACAATTGTGGTTTGATTTTGTAAATTGTACAAGAAACTGGTTAATCGCATGCCGATTAAGAAGCCCAAAGTTAAACAAATTAAATTTCTTGCTAACGCACCCAGTGAGGGTTTGCATTTTTTTACCATCCTTTTTTTGTTGTTATTGTTTTAATTATTTTGCGAATTACTTTATTTGAATAATTTTGTTAATAGATTTTTTTCGCTTGTTCTGTTAAATGATGCAATTGCTTAATTTTAATCTTTTAATTTTTTAATTAAAAACTTGTTTCGTTTTTGTTGGGATTTTGTAGCGGAATGGCCAATTTTATATTGAAATTATTTGTTTAATGTTCGCTTTTCAGAAGTTTTAATAAGACTGAAAGTGATTGACCGAGTTGATCGGGTTTTTTTTAATAACAATTTCTCTTAAGTCACACTGCCAGACTTTATTGATTTGAATTTCGAAAAAAAGTTCTTTTGCCTTTTTTTTTAAGAAGAGTTTCTGTAATAGAAATTGGTTCTGATATCTATTTGGAAGTCACTCGAACGTTTACAGGAGAAGACCATGAACGACCGTGCGGTATGTTTCGTTGTGTCATGGGGTGCGTTCATAAGACGTAACCGTTTCGCAACTGTTGTGTGTTTGGCTTAGTAACGGAGAGCTGAGTATTCTGTTCAGCTCAGCAGTCGAGTAATTCAGGACATTTAATTCATATTAAAATTCTTTCGCTACATTAACTCAACATGTTATGCTCAGCCTAAACAGCTAAACGAAATTAAAAAATCCATAAAATAGTTTTCATCACAGAAGAATGTTTTTTATTTTTATTTTTACTCTATTAAATCGTAACTGTTGAATTCACAGTTGCCAACATTTTGGTAGCAGTTGAACCAGGAACAGTCGTGTGAATATATTAACGTTGGATTAAATACTGAATACTTTTTTATCCAAAAATACAATAGCCCAACTCACAATCCACAACCAAAAAACAGACCTGGGTTCAACCCCAGTTTCTGACAAAAATATTTTTAAAATAAAAATAAACATCTCGCATTTTTCTGATGTGCATTAGTGTGTCTTTGTGTGTCAATTGTTGTCGGAAGGTTTCAGTGGCGAAGGCATAGTCACTGGTCACTGAACAATACCGGCTTCAGCTGATAGCAATCCACAATCACATCAGAACGCCCTCCTTCGCCGGTATTGTGTAGCACCGGCGAAGTAAAATAATAATAAAAATGGCTACTAAACCGAAGCTTCAGCACTGCTACGAGTATAAAAAACTAAAGAACGTGCGAAAGCAGAGCTGCAAAATAATTAATTAAGCTTCAGCTCTTGTCGTTTCTCCTACTATCCCTTTCCTATAGTTCCCAGCACAATGCTTCGCATGTATAGGAGTCATCTCCTGAGTGCTGGTCCTAGATAAAAAAAAAATAATATGGTGTTGCATCATTGCATTTGCAAAAAGGTATAGCATATTTTTGCTCTACAGTAACAAAATACACAGCAATGCTAAAAATATGCTATACCTTTTTGGAAATGCAATGATGCAACACCATATGCACAAGATTGAAGGTTTGATATAATATATCCGAAATATTATTGAATAACAAATAATTCTTTTTATCAAGAATTCAAACTAACATGAATTCATTGATTCATTCCACAAATTTAAATTTTATCGTTTATCTCACGATAATATAAGTATGTAGCTATACCAGTTCAAATTCATTACCAGGTAACTCCCCTACAAGAACAGTGAAGGTTATTTGACCGGTCATATGACCGTTATTGCTAACCGAATTATCGGTCTTCGCGTTGCACAAAGTTTCTATTATTTTCTAAAGGCTAATATGAGAAAAGGGGGCGAAACTTCTGTGTACATGTGACTTTGCATCATTCTCTATCTAATGAATTTTGTCGTTCATAGAACGATACTGATTACTACATACTTACGAGTGTATATGCTCAAAAATTTGGGCTCTCTTGTTTGCAGTTTTGCACCAAGGCGTATCAAAGAAGCCGGTGTTGTTAAAACAGGTTGCAATTTTTGGCTGTACCGACGTTTATGCAACAAACGTCAAAAACACATTGTTTTTATAATATTTGCATTAGTTGCTTTTTGTGAAAGGCGTCGTCTTGATTTTGCACGAATAAAACAAAACCAGTTTCGTTTTTCCTTTCTTACTTCCACGCGGGGTATGAAAAGGTCTGGTCCTTTGGACCAGATCCAACTATTAAGTAAAAATTCGGCACTACTAAACGGCAATTCAGGCGAATTTCAGAAATAAAGGGAGCCAGTGAAGGGTATCTAAGATTCGGCACAGCCGAATATAGCACTCTTACTTGTTTTTACTATAATATTAACACAAAACACAATTAAAACAAATAAAACCCCAAGAAATTATAAATTTGTTCTTATGCACAAAATGTGGCTTATGTTTACATTTTTCTTTTGTTTACTTTTCATTTTTCGTAAAATTGTATATTTGTCTCTTTCTCCCCCTATTTGAAGAAAAGCTGATTTAAATTTTTTCAGACCCCTAGCTGACACTTCTAGGTATTCTATGGTTTGGGTGTGGTGTGGTGAGGTCTCTCATACGGAAAAGTTTAATTTTTTCGAGGTTCAAAAAATAAAAGTCAAAATTTTATTGAATGAAATAGGAAAAAATTTAAGCAAAAAGAACAGATTGAAAGAAAACAAAGCTTTGAACTTGAAAAAAATAAACGAAAACCAATTGAACTGGGAAGAAACAAATTTTCGTATAAAAAAAAAAAATTAAGAAAAGTTCTTAGACATGATACCATTTTTAACAAAAAGCATGTGTATTTACGACAAGTAATAAGGAAAGAAATAATTATTTAAATGTGACCAATAAACCAAATAAGTTATATTTTCATAGAGAACATAAACAGCTTCAAAATTTATTTTTTTAAATAAAAAAAAATTATTAAGTTTTTTTATAAAGAGAATCTTGAAAAATTCTTAAGCCTTAAGTGAGTGCATTTTTTTTTTTTTTTTTTTATCTAGGACCAGCACTCAGGAGATGACTCCTACACATGCAAAGCATTGTGCTGGGAACTATAGGAAAGGGATAGTAGAAGAAACGACAGGAGGTGAAGCTTAATTAAGTATTTTGCAGCTCTGCTTTCGCACGTTCTTTTTTTGTTTTTATACTCGTAGCAGTGCTGAAGCTTCGCTTTAGTAGCAATTTTTATTATTATTTTACTTCGCCGGTGCTACACAATACCGACGAAGGAGGGCGTTCTGATGTGATTGTGGATTGCTATCAGCTGAAGCCGGTATTGTTCAGTGACCTGTGACTATGCCTTCGCCACTGAAACCTTCCGACAACAACTGACACACAAAAACACACTAATGCACATCAGAAAAATGCGAGATGTTTATTTTTATTTAAAAATTTTTTTGTCTGAAACTGGGGTTGAACCAGTTGGTTGTGTAGTCAACGTGCAGACTACCATCCATCGTGCCATCGCCACCTTCAAAAAGAAAAACGTTTGGGATACTTTGTTATATCGATTTTTGCCATCAAGATGAGATACTGCCATTGAAAACAACCGGTTCATCTTTAGAGCACATCAACTGCAACAACTGTACACCAATTTCCGATTGTACCACCTCAATCAACAACTTCTTCAAGCTCGGCCTACAAAACTCGGCCGCACATCCGTATCAACTGCGAAGTCAGATAACCATGCTTAAGAAGGCGACAAAGCATCCAACCACCATGATGAAACCAGAAAAGATGACAACAAAGTACATGGTGAATGATTCCCTAGACTCGGATGTTATGTCTCATGCTGAATCAGACAACTAAACAACAACAGATATTTCTCAAGCCGAATCCGACAACTAATCAGTAGCAGATATTTCGGGAGAGACATACAATTCCCTTAGTGATTTTGAAGAAGGGCAAAATAGGCACCCTGGCTATTCCGCAACAGACTGAAGAAGAACACAAGGTTCTGGTGTAATTTGGGTGATTGTATTCATTTTTAATTTTATATTTCCTAGATATTTTCTATATATATATATATATATAAATATATAAGTATAATTGTACAGTCTCTTAAATGACTGTAATAGTTTCATTTCACATTTCCTTAAGATTTAATAATTTCATTTTATATTGCCTGATTATTTTCCAAATAAGTACATTTATTATTTTGTACAGTCTCCTAAAAGACTGAATCATTTTTATTTTTATATTTTCTATATATATATATATATATATATATATATATATATATATATATATATATAAATTAAGGAATTATATATATATATAAGAAAGATTTTTTAAATTTATCTAAATTATAAAAAATTTATTAAAATTTAATAATTAAATTATTAATATTTTAAGAAAATAAATTAAATTTTTTTTTATTGTATATAAATATAAATTAAGGGATTATATTTATATATATATGTATATACAAAAAAATTAAATTTAAAAGGAGAAATATTTTGAATTTTTATAATTTATTTAAATTATAAAATTAATTTAAATTTAATTATTTATAAAATTATTTATATTTTATTAAAAAGATTAATTTTAGCTATTATTTTATTTTTTATTTAATTTATATGCAAAATTTTATAAAAACTTTAAAAATTTAAATAATTATTTGATAAATTGCAATAATTAATATTATTTATTAAAGAAATTTAGAAGTAGTAATATAATTTAGTATAAGTTTAATTTGTACCAGCAACTGCGGTTATACAGATTATATAAATAAATTTTATTTTTAAAAGTTTAATAAAATTTATAGTTATTGATAAGTATTTTTTCTAATCAGAGGAATTTGTTTTTTAATCGATAATCCACGATGAATCTTACTTAAAATTTTAATTTATATATCGTCGTTTTTAGAATATTTTTATAAAAAGTAAAATTTTAAAATTTTTATAAAAAAAAATTTCAGAAATAGAAAATTTTTATGATTTTGCGCAATGAACAACTGAAAATGGTAATTTTCAGGCCAAAAAAAACGTGACAAAAGTCTGATCAAGTCAAAATCGAGAAGCTCGATTTTCACCGTAGACGTATGGTCTAGTGGACTTTTTTGCTTAGTACAATCCCAAGAATCAGAAATGCGAAGCGCCCATTAAGATTTTTTTCCTTCCATACTAATCGCCCCACCCTAGTGTACATATCGCCCTTCGCTTTTATTATTTTTAGTGTAAAGGGTATATATAAGTTTGTCATTCCGTGTGAAACTTTTTTAATATTCGTCTCAGAAGAAAAATTTATATATTTTCAGAATGGTTATGAATAGAGAAGTTGATAGAGCCCTGTCCGTCTGTCCGTCCGTCTGTGTTTGTGTTTCTTGAAACGCCGTTTGTGGTCAAATTAATCATCTCATAAAATTCATTTTGTGTTAATCGGTCAGTAGTAGACCTGAATCTCTTCCTATTGAAATTTGGGCAAATCGGTTGAATAGTTTACGAGCTACAGCCGCAGATCCACGACCAACTTGGTTTTTTTCTTGAAATTTTAGTACAAAATTGTCCATAACTTCGAAACGGATGGAGCGATTTTAATGAAATTTTGTCCGTGTATGTAACTAGGTGGATTACTTACTTTAAATACTATTTGGACCCGCTAACTAGCACCAAATGTGTTCAAAATATGGAAAAAAAAACAAAAAGCACGCGATTTCCTTATGAAATATGCATTATATATTATGAAATAGACTAATAGAAACAATAATTAAATTAAAACACACTTCTTACTTACATACATAACATGATTCGAACCACCATCAAACTTCACCAAAACGCCATCCATATACTCAGTCACCTCACCCATCAAGACCGCTGAGTTTATTATAACTTATCTAGACTAAATCATACCACAATTTTCCCACTAATACTATCAAATACACTAACACAAGTCGTGTAACGACCCTTTTTAGCAATACATCTAAAGAAATTTTACCATATATGTATACGGAGTCTGATGAAACAAATACATTCTTAGCACTCATAAACTCATGGTGCCAGTTTTTATAAACAATTTTTTAGAAGCTAAACCTCCTCATTCTTTTTTGGTAATTTTATAAATATGCACATTCATGCGAAAGAGTAGTAGCATTGCTTTTTGAGCATTTCTGTATGCAAAAAAAAATTTTATTTTGACGAACAGTGTTGCCACAAAATAATGTTGGGATAGAGGACAAATAGATGATTATCCGATTTTTATTTATATATATTTAAAATTTTACATGTAAAGAAAAAACAAATAACTGAGACTAGTTGAATTGATTGGTATGATTGTTAAAATAAGTAGTAGGAAAGACTTAATTGTTCTTCGCTGCACCAAAAAAATTTATAATAAATAATTTTATTTTTTCAATTTCTGTTAAAAAACATTTTACAAAATTTCAAAAAAGGCCGAATGTTTTCTTACGTCTTACGTCTATGTGTGACTGTTTTTTGGACACTAACGCACACATACCATACATACAATATCATTTATAACATTTATAATTTAAGATTAGGGTTGTGTAATTAAATTGATTAAACTACCTACACAGCAAACAATTTTTTTTTGTGTACTTGACTTTGTAAGTTACAGACAGGGTCTTAGGATTAAGTTAATTTGTATAGAAAATTTTGTAGAAATTTTCATTTTATGGCCAATAGAAGATTAAAGACAGTAATGGTTTTTCTTAAGGTAATTGATATTGCAAATAATATGTTAAAAAGAGAAATAAAGATACAATTCTGTCCTAAATTGCTATGCAACAGAATAAATAATAACTCTGGTCTATTAATTCGATATTTGAGAAATTTTTGATTCGAAATTTTAAACAAATGTCTCTGTTATAAATTCCTTCGATATTGAATGATTTTCTAATTCCTGTTAGCTGGCTTTTTTTTTTGCATATCAAATGAAAAACTCATAAAAATGATTTTTTTTTGCTAAATATAATAATATTTTTTTTAATTTTTCTAAAGCAAAAACGTACAATTTACATATATTTACGTGTTAATTTTTTATTGAAAAATAATTATGTTTTAATGAAATTTGTTTTAAAATTCCAGCTGAAATGCTCCTATATATTTCATATAAATATTTCATTAACATTTGCATGAATAGAAAGATTTGATAACGTTCAATGATTAATTACTTTCATATTCTTAAGTTAAAAAGAAAACATTTTTTGCTTTCGACTTATGATTTCAAATCAAACAATTTTTTCGAACTCGATTTTTTTTCTTATATTCCCCTTAATATTATTTAATTATAATTATTATTATTATATTTTAGAACCCCTAATAAATTGTAGCTTAAATTTCTTTCGTATTATTACGAATATTTATGAATATGGAAAAATAAACAAATTTTAAACTATGCAGTTGCTTAATTTTAATCTTTTAAGTTTTTAATTAAAAACTTGTTTCGTTTTTTTTTGGGTTTTTGTAGCGGAATTGCCAATTTTATATTGAAATTATTTGTTTAATGTTCGCTTTTCAGAAGTTTTAATAAGACCGGAAGCCTACTAATGGGCAATCGGGAAAACAGCAGGAGTTGCCGAGTTCTCTGTAAATTATAAGGCGGCCACAGTGCTTTTGCTATGGGGCAGCCAGAGATATATCCTCTTCTCTGCTGCATCTCTCTTCTACAAGAACTCCAAAAAAATTTTGTATACAACAAATATTTTATTATTCATCCATCTTCAGAATTCTTCGTGTTTTGTCCACTGTATGTGGTTGTCAGTTGATGTAAATTATTAGCTTTATATATTTTTTATATTCTATAAATAGAATACGAGAAATAATTCGCCGCTTTTTTTCCCCTTCTAAATGAATCTCTAAATTTATCATCTCTAACTTACAATAGTCATTGGCATTACTCGTACTTAATTCTTTGTTTCCATTATTAACTGTGCATAAATGCTTTTCGTTTTTACCGTTGATTTAGTTTCTTTCTTAGAATTTCATTGTCCTTTTAAAAATTTAACAATTTTAACTAATTACATTAAACTTTTAATTGAACAAAATATATTATTATAATGAAAGGTTTTAATTGAAAATATGAAATTAATAAAAAATTTATTTTATGTATTTTAAAGCATTTAAAAAATTAAATCTTCTAACACGTTGGCGCATTTTTATAACTTTTCCATGGTTGGATCTGGTATTGGCTGAAAATCTTCCGATTCCTTCGACATTACGTCGGCCACAGTGAATTGTTTTGGTAATTGAAAGCTTTTAGCAACACCAAAAGCTCTCAAGGTGTATAAAAAATAATCTAAAACATAAAACTGTTGGGGTTTAATATAATGAAAAGTAATGGCTGTCGTGGAGCAGCATGTGGCATTCTGAAATAAAATGTGAAAAACGTTAAATGAACGCAATACGTAAGTCACTTACGAGACCTCTTTCTGGGGATAATATGAATAATTTTTATACCACCAGGTTTTATCCTCTGGTATCAGATATTCAATGGGCAGTGGCAAGAAACGCTCTTGACCGTCTGCATCTCTGGCATCGCCGGCAATAACACCAATATTTTGTAAACATAAACCCAATTGAATATCTTCAGCCGGATATAATTCAGAGCAGAGATCGGTATTGTCATAGGCCTCTGATATGAATTTTTTAAGAGACTGTTTGCTAAGAACATAACCTGCACCACCTGACATGTAGCCCTGCAATTGAATGCATTTTTGTCAATTATTTGAGTTCTTACTTGAAGATCATGGTACGGTGAGACCTCGATTATGCGTTATGCTCGGAACCGGCAGTATTCTGGATAATCAATTTTCCCATTTAATTTAGTAACAAATTTGAGTATTTTTTAATACATTGTTGGATAATTAAAAAAATTATTCTTTATGAATGTAAATACTTATATAATGCAAGAAATAATATATATTAAATAGTTTCATGTACATGTTGCAATAATAGTATTAAGGAAAATAATAATTTAGATATAAAAGTGTCTTCCAGGCGGAGGTTTTCGTTATCTGGCGGACTTGCCTGATGCTAAGAAGGCTCCTGGAGGGCACTGTCGCTATTCTTTCCGATAGTCAGGCGGTGTTGAGGGCGTTGGTGTCACCATGCGTGTGCTCTCATGCTGTTAATGAGAGTATAGAGGAACTGACTGTTCGGGATATTTGTGCCGTCAGGCTTGTGTGGGTTCCGGGGCAAAGTAACATCAGGAGTAATAATATAGCTGATGAGCTGCCGGAATTGCGTTCGGTCGGTTCGCCATTTGGTACTTTTATTTCTGACATATGAGTTCCTTTTGCCGTTGCAAAGGGGCAGATCCTACGGCAACTCCTGAACTTTTCCGATTGTCCATTAGTAGACTTACGGCCATCTGCACGGCCCACTAAGCCATCGGCACACATGCTGTGATGATGGGCATACCTTTCAATGTCCGCTTTAGGGCCTGTGGAAAAGATTCGGAGAAGGAATGTGTTATGCAATTTCTCTGTGATTGCCCCGGTCTGGCCAGGTCGAGGCTGATCTTCCTTCGGGTGCCTTCCTTGGACAACTGGGGCTGTGCTCTCGGTTGGATCTGCCGGACTTGGTGAGGTACGTGAACGGCACGTGACGTATTCTGGTTTCCAAGGGGTTAAGGTAACAAAGCGGTAACAAACGGTGCTACTTGAGTCGGCCCCGTCTTGGTCGGCTGCCTTCTGACCAAACCTAACCTAACCTAGATAGAAAAAGCGAATACTATATAAAGTTAAGCTCGTCATTGTAAAGGAAATCTGCAGTTCTCAAGTTTCTCACTAAAACACAAGAATATGCTTCCTCCTCATCGTATACAACCGAGCAATACATCTATATCGTTTTATTGAAATCATGTTTGATAGTTCAGAAATAAGCGAACAAAATTATTCCTTAATCCCGAATAATAGTGGTTCACGGTTCATCGAAACCAAAAAAAATTTTTTATCGAAAAACATCTTTTTTTTTACCGGCTAATTGATGCTGCCGCTTAATCGAGTAACGTATAATCAAGGTTCCATCGTAGATAATTTGTATATACCTGTTTAACAAATCGTTTAAATTTGGCACCAAAATATATGGCAGCCTCCGGAGGATATTGGTAGAGAAAATATCGTAAATTCTCCATGATGACATAACTGGAAGAAGTAAAAAAGAAATGTCTGTTTGTTGTATAATTTTATTAAAAAAAATCGTTTTCGATATATTTTCCCATTCACAACGTTTCAGTTTTGCTTGTTATATGATTATTTGACTGTCTGACTCAACATTAGGCAACATAAATGGCCATTCGCCCAGATATATTTAACAGTTGAGAAGCTATACTGAGAATATATTTTAAAAAATTTCTTCTTTTATACCTCCGCAACTGGGGAGACCAAATGGGTTTTGAACTTCACTATTGGAAATATCTTATCTCGCAATTATTTCAGATTTAAAAACTTTTTTTGTGAAAATTAAATTGTTATTTTGCTATTTTGTAAAAAACTGATGGATCGACTATGTTTAACTACCAAACTTCAGCTCCTTTATAAGCCGGCATACAAAAATTGGCACTTGCCAGAAAAAAAGAACATTAAAAATCTATTGAAATGAAATTCATAATTTACCAATTCACAATTCAATTGAAGTTCGGTTGCCTGCCATTAAGGACCTCTGATATGTGGTATGCGAACCAATGTAACTCCGTTCTGGTTAGTTAATAAATTTAAAAGAAAAATATATTTATTGCCCATTTTGCACGTTATCATTCGTTCGCTTAATTACATTCAAAACAAAAACAACATTTTAAATTTAGTTTTTTTTTTTTAAGTAATTAAGCAGTCGAACGATATCGAGTGATATCGTGGGCCAGGCAGTATATTTCCCTAAATAAGTTACTGTGAACAGTATTTTGGCTGAAGTAGTCTGCATGTTCACAACAAAACCAAAACAGACCTGGGTTCAACCTCAGTTTCACACTAAAATTATTAAAAAAAAAATATAACGTCTCGCATTTTTCTGATGTGCATTAGTGTGTCTTTGTGTGACAGTTGTTGTCGGAAGGTTTCTGTGGCGAAGGCATAGTCACTGGTCACTGAACAATACCGGCAATCCACAAGTAAATCAGAACGCCCCCCTTCGTCGGTATTGTGTAGCACCGATGAAGTAAAATAATAATAAAAATGGTTACTAAACCGAAGCTTCAGCACTGCTATAAACAAAGAACGTGAAAAAAAAGCACATGTGTAAAATAATTAATTAAGTTTCAGTTGGTCCCAGATAAAAAAAAACAGTATTCGCTAATTGCGAACAATTTCGGCAGTTTCGCAATTTTCTAATAAAAATATATTTAATATTCAAAGCATGGCACAGTTTTATTAAAGAGAATACTTCTCTTCGGGGTGATGTGAGAAATCAAAGGTAACTAAATAGTACTGTTTTTTGTAAAAGGTACTTTTTGAAAATACTTTCAGTACTTTTCGAAAAAGGTACTCTCTTGAAGTTAAAAATTTTTAAATTAGGTTTTTTTTTACGAAACGTTTTCGTTTCGAATATGTAATTTATTTTGGGGAAACGTATTTTTGGAAGTTACTTTCCTGCAAATATTGTTTTTTTTTTTTTTGAAAAGGTACTTCATTAAAAAGATTTCTATATGCCTATGACACTGATACCTTCCGACAATAATCACAAAAATTCGAAGTTTTTGTCGGATACTGTGCTCGAACCGCGGTCCTATGGTTTTGTAGTCAACGTGCTAACTACCTGAGTCATCGCCACCATCCACATGTGATATAAAAATTTTTTTCCTACTGGGTCAGCTACATGTGTATTTAAGTCTTGAGCAGTGTGCATTTGTGCTCGAAATAATTAAATATTTGGCATTGCTTTTGTTGTTAATAATTTAATGTTGTCCTCGATAAAGTCTCATTATTTACGAGCATTTTTTTCTATATATTTCGTTAAGTCATAATTAAAAATCTTTTTTTTTTTCGTGTTTATTAAATAAAATTTAAGATTTTTTATCTTCGTTGTTATTTTCTTGACTTTGTTCACTTACGTGTCATCATCAGCTTTTAAAAACCACTCTGCATCATCGATATGATGATCATAAATGTATTTTAAGGCCATTCGTGTTTTATTCCATAAATTTTCGCGACCTTCCGCAACATCCAATTTGATGGCGTGTAAAACTTCCTCTTCTTTGCTGCTCATGAATAGCAATTTATTGCAACGTCTTCCCCAGGTGTGAAGAATGTGTATGGCTTTGGTGAAGTGATTGGCTGGGTTTGTCAATATCCAACAGAGGACTCTTGTTGTATTGAACAAATTGACACTGTCTAATGATGATGATGATGACGATATTTCCGACATCGAAGATGATGGAAATGTTCTCCTTGTGGTGGTTGTTGTTACGGTCGCTGGCATAATTGTTGTTAATGTTTCGTTTTGCAAATTAAACCAAATGTCGGTGAAGCGTATGCCAATTATTAAACCGATTATTAAACATAAAATATTTTTATAAAAAGGACACCGTGAACATGCAGCAGTTATTGATGAAGTTGACAACGACATCGCCGGTGATGGGGATGATGATGACCACAATGACAGGTATGATGTATTACCATTCACGGTTTTTTGTTTTAAACATTTTTTGTTTGCTTCTTTGTTTATCTTATTTGCTGGTAGAAGTTTGTAAAGCCTTCATTGTTGTTCAGATTACTTAATAATAATTAAATAATCTTCAATTCTAAACAGTGTGATTTGAAATTTATTGACGTGAAGGTATTGAGAATTAAACAAATTAAAAACTCGTTTTCGTTTATTTTAATTGAGGCTTTTTTTAATAATTTTTTTTTAAATCTGTTCGATTGTAACGTTTCAATCCAACTGAATGACTGGCCTGTAGCAGACAGAAGATTTGGCAGATGTTTGTAACGTATTTACCGGCATTTCTTTTCAGCAAGCGTTGCCAGGTATTTTTCAGTCGAAAAATAAATATAAAATACTGTTAATAATTTCTGATTTTTAGTCGAGGTTTTATTTTTTATTGCAAAAATTAAATGTTCGCATATATTCGCTGTTTTGATAATTAAATTAAAAAATTACACACAAATTTGAAATTCTATGGCATTTTACGTATACGAATATAATACAGGGTTGGCCAAAGTCACGCCGGCGTGTAAAAATATGATGTTCGATGAATAAAATCTAAAAAATAATAATAAACAGTAAAAATAAAGTTATTCAAATTTTAACACGCCGCCATGACTTTTGGCCCACCCTATAGTATTCGAACTAAAGCTCATTTGAATCTATATATTGATGCCACAGCATTCTATATAGAAGTATCTGTTTTAATCCGATTTACATATATATATATGTGTATACAGGGTGTCCCAAAATGAGCGAAAGTGTTTGAATTCCTTATAACTTTTTTATAATATAATTTTTCTTTTTTTTCAGTTTTGTAAAAAAGATTTGAGAAAGTTAAAATGGAACATAATTGAACAACGTGCCAAAATCGTTGAAATTTATTTCTCAAAGTAAATCATAATTTAAATCATAATTTAATTATGAGCGACGAAGCCCATTTCCAATTGAATGGTTTAGTTAATAAGTAAAAAGTGGTACGGAAAATCCAAGAAAAGCGAGTGTACCGTTTGGCGCAGTGTTTTATCGGAAAGAATAATTTGGATATATTTTTTTTTGAAAATGAACACGGTGTCGCCGTTTCCATCACTGGTGTTAGATGTCGGCCAATGTTGGAAAATTTTTTATGGCCAGCCGTGGAAAACCATCTGCAAATATGGTTTCAACAGGGTGGAGCCAAAGTGCACACTGCGAGGGACACAATGGCTCTTTGACGCGACATCTGTGACCGAATTATTTCTAATATAAGCGATTTTAATTGGCTTCCGCATTTACCTGATTTAACCACTCCAGACTGTTTCCTTTTAGGTTATTTGAAAGCAAAATTCTATATTAATAAGCTTAGAACCATACAACAATTAAAACATAATATACGCGCTGAAATCAACAACATAACAACTGGAGTTTTGCGAATAGTTATGGAAAATGTTTTGGAAAGAGCACAAATATGCGAAGCAGAAAAAGGCCACAGCGAGATATAATTTTTCATAATTAAATTAAAAATATTCTGCATTAATATACTGTATTTAAATTTAAAAAGAAATTAATAATAAAGTCTTAAATAAGAAGTTATAAGGGGTTCAACCCATAGCGGCCATTTTGGGCAACCCTCTATATATAATGCTTGACAAAAGAGTAGGAGTTAAACTTGCCACCTACAGAGCTATAGTACGTTATATACAAAAAAAAGAAAAAAATTAATAACCTATAAATTTCATATAAAAACAAATCATTTTCAAATGGATGCAGTAAAACTCAGTCTGAGAAGATTTAAAATCCTGGCATAAAGTCAGATCCGTGTGCAAATAATGCTGTTCCGGTGTATTGTTCAAAAATTCCAGAGGTCAAAACTATGGCATGCTCTTTCATTAACGTATCGATTACGCTGTGTTTGAAGAAATTGATTTGAGCACAAATTACGAAATAATTAAAAACAAAAACTTCTTTCGCAGGTTTTCAACATCGATATCTCTCGAAATATATTACACATGTCTGTAGTGCATATATTGTTTTAGTATATTCGAAACGGCAACTCTATTTTATTTATTCATTTATTGTTTTGGTTAAGTACAAAATCTGCTGTTAATTCGATTTATGTATGTTTTCTCGTTTTCTTTTTCCTAAGTACAAAATATGTATAAAATTTAATGCCTCCTTATTAAGTCCGTCTTTAAGTATTTAAAGATAAAATATGAAGAGGTGGCTGATGCTGTTGCCTCTCGTTCTGCAATATTGTCTGTTTTATTATTGTAAAATCTTTCGATTAATGATGCTGTGTTAAATTTAATTTTTTTTTTCTTTCGACCTTTTTATTACAACGACATTTATGATTTCAGGCCCAACCCATTTGAAGTTTAAATATTTTCAATTCCGCACTCAAGTGTAGAATAGCGTAGTAAGTCGTTGGCTTTACATTTTTTTCATTGCAATTCGGTAAATATTAAACAAAATATCGTTGATGATTTCAACACAAATTTAATGTGCGGACCTGAATGACCCGTTGTTTATTATTATTATTTATGATTAGTAATTTGTAGCTGTTGCTGCGGTTTTTTCTGGTTTCTTTGTTTGTTGTGAAACTATAAATTAAAGTTAGAAGAAAAATTCATTCCTATGACACATTTTCATTCATAATTTTCAAATAATAAGTGATAGTGTGATAGTCATACTTTGAAATATTGTACCAGAGATGGCAACTAGTCTTCAGGTAATTAGCATGATGAGGGATCACACGAAATTAAGCTTGTGAATACAGAAATACTTATGGAGTTTTCTTTGCAAATAAAAGGGCTTCGCATTTCTTGCCCAATTTTGCCTTATTCATTTGAAACATTTGCAATTTACTAGTCGGCTGCACTGTCCTTTTACAGCACTTTAGAGGAGAACAAGGTTAAAAATTTTTATTAAATAAAGTAGAAACGGCCGTGCAGTTTTCCAGAATCGAAATCGCTACTATAGTTTTCAGGTTTTACATTGGTAATTGAACAAAAAGAAATAGAAAATATAACGAGAAAAAAATTTGCTGTAATAATGCTCGATTGTGGACAATAGTACAACCAAATATAATGGCAGCATATTTCTGGCTTTCGCAATGTTTTTTTTTATATATTTAAAGTGTGGAAAAATTCTAAAACATAAATTTGTATTACGTTTTCTTTACTACAGTACTTTTGTTTTCTTGTCAACTTGTTAGGTCATCTATTTAATGTTAGAATGCATTCTTAATTTTAAATATAGTATGAGTATTTATTAATGAACCCTGCAGATAACGCGATTAGTCCTTAAATGCCTGTAAAGAGGACTTGAACTAATCCACGACTAATCCAAATATATGGAGTAAACATGGTCTATTTAACATTACAATGTCGTAGAGGTGGACCACATAGCCCACAGGAAAGGTAATTTTTACAAATTTTTGTTTTTCTTCAAAAATGTTCACAAATTTTATTTAGCTGTTTATTCATAAACATGTAAACAAAAAAGTGAAAGATTTTTTTTATCTTGGACCAGCACTCAGGAGATGACCCTTACATATGCGTTGCTTTGTGCTGGAACTAGAGGAAAGACAGAGTAAGACAAATGACATAAGGCGAATCTTCAGTATCATACAACTCTGGTTTTGTATGTTCTTTGTTTATAGCAGTGCTAAAGCGCCTCTGATATTAAGCAGAAGTATTAAATTTTAAAGCTTTGTTTTAGTAGCCATTTGCAGTAATTATTTTATTCGGCGGTGCTAGACTATACCACCGAAGGGGGCTATCTGATGTGCCTGCGGATTCCTATCAGCTGAAACCGTTACTTGTCAGTGACCAGTGACTATCCCTTCACCACTGAAACCTTCCGACGACAAATGACACAAAGCCACACTAATGCACATCAGAAAAAATGCGAAATATTTTTATAATTTAGTCAGAAACTGGAATCGAATACAGGACCCTTTTTGTTTTGTAATCAACGTGCAGACTTCTTCAGCCATCGCTACCCTCATTTGGTGTGGAAACAGTGCCACAACGACGCTCAAGATTTCTAATATACAAATAAAAAACTCAATAACGAAATATTAGCAGAATTAAAAAAAAAAAGTAAATTGCGCAAATCAACACTCACAAAATTATTGCAGCAATAGACTGTAGTTTATTCGACAAGTATTTTATCCAGTTATTTTTAAATTAAAAGTAAAATAAAAATTATAAAATAACTGGTTCTTTCAGCTATCAAAATTGTCCCTTGTTTATCTTGTAACATTGCACGTTGACTACAAAACGAAAAATTTTTCCTGGGTTCAACCCCAGTTTCAGACTCATAAAAACATCTCGCACTTTTCTGATGTGTATTGCTGTGTCTTTGTGTCAGTTGTTGTCGCAAGGTTTCAGTGGCGAAGGCATAGTTACTGGTCACTGAACAGTAACGGCTTCGGTGTATCCAATTCAAAGGCACATCAGAACGCCCTCCTTCGTCGGTATTGTGTAGCATCGGCCAAGAAATATAATTCCTAAAAAAAAATTGCTACTAAAAACGGAGCTTCAAAATTTAATACGTCTCCTTGACATCAGAGACGTTACAACACTGCTATAAAAAGAAATAACGTGAAAAAAGCAGTGGTCCAAGATAAAAGAAAAAAAAAAGTTGTAGATACAGAAAAATAAATACGAGTAGAACAAATTTTTTAAGTGTTTTTACGGAATTCGTGGTTTCTTTTCGGTACGGTAAAATATTAATTTATTCTCAATTAGTTTATGGGAATTTTTATATATACATGTGAGATTTTTTAACTTTTTGAAAAAATTTTCTTGAATGTCTACGGATTAATATCAGCATTTGGAAATATCAGCCGAACAACAAACATAAATTAATAATAAAAAATATATACAATATATTCTCACAGTTATATTTGATTTATTTATTCCACGCTTGAACTTGTAAAGAACTAAGTAAAAATTAGTTGTTTTTACAGAATTTGGGGTTGATTATTTGCTGGTAAAAACAATTGCAACATCAGTAATTTTTACTGAGGTTTTTGTTCGTTTAGTTGTAAGTTAAAATAGAGGAAAAAGCAATTGTTTTTACGCATTTAAGTCGTTTAGATTTTTAATAAATTAAATGAAATTTTTGTTAAATTTAATTGAAAAATAAGTAGACCAGTTTTTATGTGAAGCTTCATTTATTTAAAATTTAAATTTAAAAAAAAATATTTTTTCCTTATAAACAAAAACCAATTTTCCTGAAGAAGCAACACAAAGGAGTAGCGAAATATCGAATAAAAATTAATATTACATATATAAAAAGGACCTACAGCTTAAATAATTAGTGTTATTAGTAATATAAAAAAAGGAGTCAAAAAGCTAGAAGAAATTTCAGTAAATTAAATGCACAGAATATTTTAAGCGTATGAGTACTTTCCCTTAATTCTAAAACAATTTGCAAAGTTTTCCAACATTAAAAAATAATGCCAAAATATCATTCTAAATAAAAATTCACCCCATAATGATTAAGATACACAGTGAATCGAAATTATACGAGTCTTTGTAAGAAATCTTAAGGAATTCAATTCATCTAATAAGAAAAGTTTCAACCCCCGAAGTTAAAAATTCTTTAACACGCAAAAATCTAACCATTCCTGAGTTTAAGCACCACCTACTTCTGATTGTTCACTTGTTGGAAAATATTTTTATGTTTCTACAGGTAATAAAATCGCTTAATAAGAAAATATTCTTAAAATACCAATTGCAGGATAATGACTCACAAAGTGTATGGCGTGTGTATTTGCACTGACAGCAGGGTTGTTCCTGGCTGAGTCATTCAGAAACCAATACAGAGAAAATTAAACAATTCCTTCTGTCATGCCTCTTCTTTCTTTCAACCACAACCTGTAGATTGTTATTTTGTGTATAATCGAAGGAACACAATTAAGAAACTGAATTGCAGTTTAAGACTGAATTTTGGAATATTTATCCAGTTAATTATACGGGTGTCAAACGGAAAAATGTTACAGGTAATAGAAACAATGGCGGAACTGTGAAATACATAATTGTTATTAAATGGGATAAAAGAGAGGCAGAACAAAAGGAGGAATCAATAAAAGAACACAAAGCAAGAAATTAGGATTTTATGATTTTTTATTTTTTTTATAAAAATATGAGCGACAATTTAAACTTTTGCACTTTTTTGTACTCGACTTATAAGAAGATCAGCTGCAGGCACAACGTTGCCAAATATCTCGAGGGCAGACGTACTAATGTTATTTTTAAGCGGCTATAAAGGACGGGGCACATAGAATCTGTCATACTTTGACTTTTTCAAATGACATTAACGTGTCGACGGATGAGATTGGCACAATGAGTACTTTGTAGACGGATATCAACTCATAGCCAGCGTTACCACAAATTTCTGCAAAACAAAATTTTTTTCAAAAGTAAAAAAAAAAACACCAGAAAATGTTTTATTTTATAAACAGAAGTCTTCAATAACATATCGTACATTATGTACGAGGTTTGTTCAAAAGAAAAGGTGAATTTTGTTATCTTCGATTAGAAAGGCATGGTGCATCATGACTTCTTCCCAACAGGTCGTACTGTTAATAAGGAATACTACAAGGAAGTTATGCAACGTTTGCGTTAAGCAATACGTCTCAAACGATGGGAATTGTGGACAAAATCATGGATTCTGTATCACGATAATGCACCAGCTCACATATCAATGCCTGTTCATGATTTTTTGGCCAAAAACAACACCCTAATCATGCCTCAACCAGATTTGGTTTCCTGGGACTTTTCCCTATTCCCAAAACTGAAGAGATTAATGAAACGAAAGCGTTTTGCCACTATTGATGAGATAAAGTGAAAATCGAAGAACGAACTGATGGCCATACAGAAAAGCGCATTTCAGAAGTGCTTCGTGGATTGAAAGAAACGCTGGCATAAGTGCTGAGCGGGTTTACTTTGAAGGGGACAAAATGGATATTTATGAATAAAAAAATAGTTTTAACAAAAATTATAAATTCTTCTTTTCTTTTAAACAGACCTCATACATACACCATTTCAGTTTAAAACAAACAAACAAACACACCCATGGAAATAATTTCCTATCTATTTTGAATTTAGATATTGAGTTCTTTTATTTTTGTTTCTGCTGCAACAGTTTTGAATTTTTTGCTACAAAAGAAACAATTTTTAATAAAACAAAATGGTGTTAACAACGTTTCGTTAGGCTAGAAAAAGTAATCCAAATGCAACAAATATTCACAAAAAAAATTTAAGCAATTATGGTTGAAAATTACCTACAACGGCAACGCTGTTTAAAGGTGTCAAAGTACTCAACGTACGTTAAAAGTTGTCCAACTTTAGTACGTTACTTGGAGGGATATATTATATATATATATATATATATATATATATATATATATATATATATATATTATCCTGGGATGGTAAACCATTTTCCTCAACTACACCTTAATTTAATAACTTTTTTTTATAACAATTATTAATGTATTCATACTCCCATCCATTGCTGATGCAAATTTTGTATGAAAAAGCTGGTCCACACTTCCTACATCTACATATCTAGACAACTTATTTCCCTATATACGACTATTCATTACAATTTTTTATTTATGTTTCATTTCTTTTTGTTTTTGGTTTTTGTTAAATTCCAATTTAAAAACTTTTCAAGATTAAAAACGTTAAAGGGGAGAAAAACGGAATACCTTTTTAAACAAAATATATTTATTAAAGTAAAGAATAAAATATCCATATAAATCAACACATTTGTAGTCAAAATGTACAGAAATAAATTTGCATTTTAATGAACGTTACGCCAAGCAAAGATCTGGAATTGGAAATAATTAATTTGTATGAGAATTCTAATGTGTAGAGATATGCAAACGAAAAACCTTTGAAGTAGTTATATTTCCCTGTTGTTGTTGTCTAACTAACACACCTCAAAGCTTTTGTCATATTCTAGCAGGGCACACGTGCGTAAAGGTTTTTCTCGTTGCTACTCAGCAGCCCTTTTTTTAAACCCGCGCGGGCATACAGAAATAAAGAAAAAATATATTCACAACAGAGTTATTTTAAACTGGGTTTGTGTGTTATAAAAAAAAAACAACAACAAAAAACAAAAATTGCTCTAAATTATGTAAATCGTGCTTGTTCCTCAGGGTTTTGCACAGGAAACCCTTAACTTTAGTTTTTCATTATCCCTGTGGTGAAACGTGCGCATGCTTATTCTTCACTGGAGGAAGAAAGAAAAACTTGTTTGACACGTTCCTTAACTCGTGTCAACATCCCCAATTTTTTCACTTTTGAAATTTTTCTTGTTGTTGTTTCTTCTCAGTGAATTTCCAACATCACGATCGCATTGAAAAAGGGATTATCTGTCCCCTAAATAGTGAAAATAATATTAAAATATGTACGAGTACATGGAAAAATGTCAGCTGGGGTTCGCTGTTCAAGCAATGCAGACCGTAAATTATTCAATTTAATGGCATTTTATGAAAATAGCAGCACGACGACATTTATTTTGTTTAGAATTTGATATGCTTTTAAATTATCGGCTTTTAAAGGAATTTACTCACATGGTTTATGTTAAATGACATGATTAACAATTTCGACTTTACATTTCTGTTCAGGTAAAGTAAAAGCAGGAATTAGGGTAAATAATGGTTATCTGCGGCGGGCAAGGATATGTCCCCGGAAAATGACAAAATTAGGTGTTCCTATTTCGCTAAACCTAAGCGATTTGCCAATAATAAGACTTTTAATTCAAAATATTTTTCACTTCTGAAGAGCTGCCATTTACATGCGAAAAACAAACGTTTCAATTGAGAGTGCGTGCGGTTGATGTCAGAGATGCCAACTATTCGAAGGCAAAACGTGCCAACCAAGCAGTCCAAAAAAAGGTAAAAATGGTAAATTTACGAATTAAAACATTCCTCTCTGTTCTGTAAACCGAATCGATTTAAAAACGAGTGATTTCTCAAAACCGATGGTGGCGATGGCACGATGGATGGTAGTCTGCTCGTTGACTATAAAACCAAAACGAGACCTGGGTTCAACCCCAGTTTCAGACTAAAATTTTAAAATAAAAATAAACATCTGGCATTTTTCTGATGTGCATTAGTATGGCTTTGTGTGTCAGTTGTTGTCGGAAGGTTTCAGTGGCGAAGGCATAGTCACTGGTTACTGAACAATACCGGCTTCAGCTGATAGCAATCCACAATCGCAATCAGAACGCCCTCCTTCGTCGGTATTGTGTAGCACCGGCGAAGTAAAATAATAATAAAAATGGCTACTAAACCGAAGCTTCAGTACTGCTACGAGTATAAACAAAGAACGTGTAAAAGCAGAACCGTAAAATAATTAAGCTTCACCTCCTGTTGTTTCTCCTACTATCCCTTTCCTATAGTTTCAGCACAATGCTTCGCATGTGTAGGAGTCGTCCCCTGAGTGCCGGTCCAAGACAAAAAAAAAATATCGGGAGATTTATAAAAAAAATTATTATTATTCATAAATGATTGTAAAAACCGTAGGAACAGTGAAACGCTAAATTAAGTCTCAAATATTGTGAAACATAGTGGCATTAAAAAAGGTATGGGCAAACTGTTGAAAATATTATCCATCGAAAGGGCAACATTTTTGTTCAGAAAGGAAATCACCATACGACCATTACCGTGCCTGAGTTCGAATCCTATCAAACCTTACAATACAGATATAGCAAAAATACTCGTAATTACAAGAATAAAAGTTCTTATTTGCTTAAAAATGTATTTAGCAAACCTTACTGCCTGTTCATAGAAGCCGTGAGAAATCAATCGTTCATTCATTTATATTGGAAACAAAGTAAAATTTGATTTTTTTTTGTTGTTGTTTTCAATATAAATGCGCGAACGAGTACTTTCACTCATCTTCTATGAAGAGGCAGTTACCTCGATTTCAGAGTAGAGTGTCAAATATGTTGCATATTTTTTCCATTTATTGGGGCAACATATTCAGAAAGGAACGTAATAGTTTTTTAGAATATTGCATACTTTTTAGAATGAAACACAAATAGTTATAAAATGTAGCAAACATGTATTTAGCATATGAATATGTATGTCAAAAAGGAAAATGCCATTAATTTCATATACGAAGAAAAGCAATTTTAATTTTGAACTGATAATAATTTAGTTTTATTTCTTTCTTTAAAATGTATATTTGCAAACTCGCCTATTTGAAGTATTGAAAGCCATTCAATAAATTGAAAAAATAACTCCATGCCATTCAATAAATTGAAAAAAAAAAAAAATAACTCCATGCCCTTTCTTTAGTTTGATATCACCGAAATGATATATATGTATGTACATATGTATATAGCTCAGCGATTGTCTTCGACTTTACGCTAATACTATGTTCAAAGATGCATTCTTAATTAAGAAAATATAAGCAATTTAATTCAGTCTTCACACATAATTAATTTAGTCAATTTAACGTACTCAATTAATATTTAACAGCTGGAAAAAACACAATGTTTTGAGGTACAATTCGCTGGTCTTCTCTTTTTCCTTTTTGCTTTTTTTTATTTACTGTTTTGAAATTTGGCTTGCCTTTGTACAGCATATTTTCTTTTCACTGAACATACTTTGCAGTAAAAATACTTGTGAGAAGTGTTGCATTTCAAGTTTCGTAATTATTGCGCAATAACTTAATTTATATTTTGTAAGGAATATTGAGCTCAATAATGGCAATTATTATGAGATTCCCATTTAAAATGCCATAACTTGGCTTTATAGCGGAACAATAAAGTGCAAATATTTTTTTTAATAAATAAAGTGAAAAGTGCTGTCTATCTTTCCGGAATGAAAATCAAATACATACGAATTCTTTTCTATTATGAAAGCGAGCCAATTGGATCCTTTAAAAAGCACTAAATTTGTAAAATATCCACAGCAATCCCCTTTTCAATTTGTTATTATTTCCATCAGTTTGATTTATATTTTACAAATTATTATATTTTTTTCGTTCATTTATTTGATTTTATTGTTGTCATTGCTGTTGTTTGTTGTACATATTTGTATTTGTAGAGAAGAATGAAAATAAGAACAGAAAATTAAAACTAAAATTCATCATTGTCTTTACCAACTCAGCTTTAGTTCAGTTTTGATCCCTTGGCATTTCTCACGTGTATGACACGTTTTATGCGATTTTCCCCCTTTTTCCAACAATTGTGATTTATGTACTTATTGTTGTTATTGCTATTATTGCAATACATATATATATATATATATGTATATGTATCACAGGATTGCACACAAGCACACATGCCCACAAAAAAAAACTGGCGTAATCCTTGTGCACAAAATTGAACGCGTGCCATCAGTAGCAGTGAATGATAATTTTTTAGGCAAATTCACACACATCTTTGCGCACACATACACATGTATACACTCTTATACATGTACAGCTTGAAACACATTCAAGATAGCAGCCTACGAACTACAGAGACTACAAGTGTAGTTGGCTGCATTCGTAGTCGGTTACTTAATTATTTTGAAGAGGGCAGCTATACCGTAACCAGCCATTATTGTCAATATTGCCACATTTTAAATATTTTATACTTAAAAAAAATAAATTACTTAAAACAAATCAATTTAGTTGTTTGAAACTTCTTGATTATTAATGTATTTACAATCTTTTGCATTTGTGGTGATGTTTTCTCATTAACAAAATTAAATGTTTATATGTTCTCATTTATTGCTTATTTAACTATATTGGCAACACTAAATCTCTGCATGGCGCCCACAAAAATAGAAATTAGCAGCCATAAGAATAGTAATCAGCTGTTTTCTTGCCCATAATTTGCAAAAAAAACTTGCCCAGAGAATTTGAAAGCAAATTCTCATCACATTTTAAAAGCATGAGTGTATTAGTAAAAAATGAGAGAGTTTTAATACTTGATAGGCAAAATTTGATGGTGTAACACCCAAGTAAGTCAACCAACGGTAGCCGTGTAGCCAGGTAGGCGTGTCGTTGTTATAATAATCATTCTCATATACACACATGTATTCCATTTTTGACAGGTTGTAGTCGGTAGCCTGCCGTCTTGAATGTGTCTCATGCATAAGCGAAAAGTTGTCTTAAATATTCATTCTTTGCCAATCCTCTATATGTATTTTCGATTTGTTTTGGTGGCACACAGTTTCTGTTGGTGGACTTTTGTGTTAAAGTGTATGTGTAATTGCGTTGCTGACTTTCTTTTATTTGCAAAGAGGTCCTTGGAGGGTTGGTGGAATAGAGAAAGATAAATTGTGTCATGACTTAAAAGTGTGTAGTTGAGCTTAGCGTTCCTTTGTTGAATGCGTTAAACAGAAACGTTGAAAATTTATCAAATTACAATTGAAAATAAATTTGAAAACAAGATTCTTTATTAAATTAATACTTGGCATTTTATTGCATTAAAATTTCTTTGTTTGCGTTGATTTCAAATGGCACTTGAAAGTCCACTAAATAATTTTTTTTGACATTTCACATTTTTTACTAAAAAGTGGGTTGATATTAAAAATAAAAAATTAGTAAACTTTTTCGTTAGCCGGTATACTCTGGTGTCCTCGCAAATCACACCACAATGGAGAGGTCACTTCGTGACTTAATAGTCAATCGTACAATCACAGGTTTGATTTTCGAGCCCGCATACTGTCTATTCAGCTATTTATTTATACAAAAGTGCGCCAAAAAATAGAACTGTTCTGGTACGTTTTGCTTTTTTATAACAATTCTCATTTATTGGTTTCCAATTGTTATATAAAAGATTCGTGTTGTTTTATCTTCCAAAACTCTCCAACAGCATTCGATAATTTTTAAGCTACGCTTAGTTTAGACAAATATTTGATGAAATAAGCGTAACGAAAAAATATCGATTCGTTTATCACACAGAAATAATGAATTTAAAAAAGTCTTTGCTTGAAATAAAAAACCAATATTCTTTTGATATTTTATTTCATCACTTTGTTTTATAAAGCATATTTCATTGTTAGAATAAATATTTGAGGATAATAGTGGTGCCATTATGTAAAGTTGCACATGCCACTGGGGTCCAGCTGGGGATAGAAGTCAGTTATCAGCACCGCCATGTTGTGAGATTTCATAGATCAGATTGGACGTCGTGTAGAAGTTCATTATCTATTTATACGCAGCTTTAGCCACAGCATATGAACTTTTTAATTTCTCGCCTATTAATTTTTGCCCAAACATCACACCACGTATGTGGAATAAACTACCCGCAGAGTTCTTTCTTGTCACTTTTAACGCGAGAAAATCCAATTTCCTGGTTCCAGTACAAAGCATTTCATGTGTAGAGGTCAAACACTGAATGCCGCTCCAAGATAAAAAATTAAAACCAAAGGGCAATGCTGATCAAGTTTAGTCATTTAGTTTGTGTATGCCAGCCATTCATAGGAAGCTACTGCGTAATTTGCAAAGAAAATAGAAAACAGGGAATTTCGTACTAGAATAATCATTTGGGTATAGAAAGTTCTCCGAAGATGACTGAAGCGTTTGCTCTCAATCGTGTGAAAACTTCACAGGCAGTTTTTGGATTTGCTTATAACGCTTAACAAATAATTTATTTCGAAAAAAGAAGATCTTAACATATTTGGGCTTCACTGTAAAAGCAATCCAGAGTCCTAAAGGACTCCTTAATAAATAATATATTTTGAATTCATATTATCTAGAGTTCACTATGAAAAAATCCAATGTCTTAAAGGTGCCCTCAACAAATAATATGTTTGGGGTTTAAATAAACGAAAAGATGAATGTTTCGCAAAAAACAAATAATGTCGGTTTTAAATAGTGCATATGATCGAGGGTGGATTGTAAAAAGAATCCACTATTTTATAGGTGTCGTCTACATATTTGAAGCTTTACTATCTTACAACTCTGCTTTTGCACGTTATTTGTTTTTATGGCTATTTTTATAGCATGAAAAACCACGGCTTTAATATGAACCACTTGTATAGAAATTTTGCACTTTACATTACAAATAAAAAGAAGACGACCGATTCCCTAACAATAGCACCGTCAGTTGTAAAGAGTTCATATTATCGAGAGTGCACTGTATAACGGGAAATCAACGTATTTTACATATTATCAAGAGAGCACTGTATAAATTAATGCAACTTCTTTTAAAGTAGCATCAAAGTAATATCTAAGGTGTGGTTTCCAAAAGCCTACACGTATTGAAAATCTGTATTTAAAAATCTTTGAGTGACTTCTATATCGTTCGGATTATAAAAATGAATTTTTATGACAAATTTATTAGTAGTAATTTTTTGGGCATTAGCATTTCATTACAAGAAAAATTCATTATTACGCGTGTGTGTGTTAACAAAAATTCTGCTTGCGACTTTAAGAGATACTGGTAACATGAAGAAAACCCTGGGGTCTATAATGACTATTTTTTTTTTGTTTTTATGCTATAAAAATCGTTCACATAAAAGTATAATATCCCGTACCCTTATCAAGGAAGGGGCTTATAAAACTTTGCATCATTTAAACTCTCAAAGTCATAAATACAGCTAAAGGAAAAAGTTCTTCTTTATAAAAGTAGACATGGACATCGAATGTCAGCCATTCAACCAACCACCACCGCCATTATTTACTTTCCTGGCAATATGAGCTCCCTTTGCATAGTTATTCGAGTTCATCGTATTACATTCCACAACGCAATTTCTTAAATCGAAATTTTGAATAAACAAAACTCTTTGTCTTACCAAAAAGAATAGAAAACTTAATTTTATTTGCTTAGGAATTATGTATGTTCAAGTAAATAGAAATACATATTTGAACAAATATTGCAACATTAGGGGCATAACCAAATATTGAATACTTTGGCCGGTGTTGCTGTTTGGTGGTGGATGATTTTAAAAAAATGTCTGACTTCATGTGCTTCAAATTGCAATTAAAAAAGAAACAAGAAAATAACACAAGATAAGTAATTTAACATTATTTCCTTTAATCGCCTCGCCAGTGCAGACCAGTGTGGCTGTTGGGGATGATTTGAAAAAAATGTTACAATTCACGTGATTAAAATCAACAAAGAAAACAAGACTACTAATTTAAAAATTATAATAATTACGCTTAACTGGCTTAATTTTTAATATCAATAGGAATTTTTAATCCGGAAAAATTCTTAAATACGGCCCCAAGTTCTTTCACTTCAATTTTATTGAATAGAATATAGTTTTATGAAAAAGTAATATAAACATTAGTTTCTACACGCGGCTTCGCTCACGTTATTATCGCCATTGCCATCTAGGAGAGACATATCACGAAATCCATGTAACGCACTGTTACAGCGTGCTAATAATTTTTATGGATTTTGTTAAGAAAATATTTTTTGTTCAAGCAGAATTTCCGTTTTTATTATTCACTTTTATATTCTTTACAAAATTTGTAAAGGTTTTATTAATAGGGTTTTTTATTTTTAGCAAATATAAAGCAAAATGCCTCGTACGCACGCGCTTCGATATTTACCCTTTGAAAATCAGATGGCAGTTTTATATAAAAAATTTCAACAAATTTACTTCCCATAGAATTTCCATATTTTTTTTTTCAGGTATTAGAAGCTTTCGTAGATTATATAAATTGTTATGTTGTCTGGAAAAAAATATATATAAAATATTTTTTAATTTTTAACATTGTCACGCACATGTTACATTCGTCACACATAATTACACCGTACTTTACACGTTGACAACAAAACCAAAATTTTCCAGGGTTCGACCTCAGTTTCTAAGTCATAAAAACATTTTGCATTTTTTCCTAATGTGCATTAGTGTGTCTCTGTGCCAGTTGAAGGTTTCAATGGCGAAGGCATAGTAACTGGTCACTGAACTGTACCGGCTACAGCTGATAGCAATCCACAAGTACATTAGGGCGCCCTACTTTGTCGCAATTGTGTAGCACCGGCGACGTAAAATAATTACTACAAATGGCTACTAAAATGCAGCTTCCAAATTTAATAGTTCTCCTGGTCATCAGAGGCGCTTGAACACTGTTATAAAACAAAAACCGTGTAAACGCAGAGTTGTAAGATAGCGAAGCTTCACATCCTATCATTTCTCCTACAATCCCTTTTCTATAGTTCCAGCACAATGCGTTGCATGTGTAGGGGGTCATCTCCTGAGTGCTGGTCCAAGATAAAAAATTATGCCATGCAAAACCGATCGGTATGTCAACGCATTAGAAATGGAAATTTTCCTAAAGCAGTTCTAATTCAAAAATAATTTTATTGGTCAATTTGATTTGGCCAGTTTTCCAAAACAAGTTACCCACCTCTAATGTATCTAGTGGTTTAACAACACTAAATATACATGTTGCTTTTTTTCGCTTCCTTCAAAATCTTTCTTAAGGAATTTCGTATTTCTTATAAGAAAATTTTACGCATACGTTCCTTTGAATGAGACAATGTATGAACATTTTTCCTTCGCTTCCGCTTCCCTCAATGCAATCATAAAGCTAAAGGAACATAAAAAAAGTGACTTAAGAAAACCATATTGAGTGCTTTTCGTAATAAGAAAGTAAATAAAATGTATGAAACAAAATACCCATAAAATAAAGAAACAACCCCTTGTGCCAGTCAGAGGACAAAAAATAAAACGGCAAACAAAAATATTCATACAGTGAAATACGAAATATGTACGTCTCAATCTAAATTATTAGATAAGAGAGAAATTCTTTTCACAAAAAGCCAAGGCACATAGAAAAAACTGAAACAAAACAAAACCAAAAAGGCCTGAGGTTCGAGCCCTGTTTCAGATATCGCATTTTTTCTGATGTGATTTAGTGTGTCCTTTGTGTCCGTTATTGGCGGAAAGTTTCAGTGATGAAATTATAAACTTCAGCTGAGACCAATCCACAGATACATCAGAGCGCACTTCTTCGTCAGTAGCCAGCGAAATTAAATAATTAATAAAATGGCTACGAAAAATTAAGCTTCAAAATTGATTAGGTCTCCATGACATGAGAAGCGCTGCAACACTGTTATAAATAAAAAACGTGCAAATAGAGTTGTAAGATACCTGTTTACCACCTGTTATCTCTCTTACTAACCCTTTCCTCTAGTTCCAGCACAATACATCGCATGTGTAGGGGTCATGAATGCTTGTACAAGATTATCAACAAGGGGCCAAAATTATGGCCGATTAGTCGCTATGAAAAGTTACAGCAAATTTGTACGAATAATCGCCAAAAATGCAGAATAATTTTGGCCGAAAAGGAGCGAAGATGCTTGAATCCCGTATAACTTGTTTATTACAATTTTTTTTTCTTTTTGTTTTCAATATTTTGTAAAAAAGACTTGGGGAATTTAAAATGGAACAGTATACTATTGAACAGCGTGTCAAAATCGTTGAACTTTATTTCAGAAGAAAATCATGATTTAATTCATAATTTAATTATGAGCAGTGTTTACAAAATAGGCCTTTTCTTATTCTCTTTTTTTTATAAAATTAAAGAAACAAGCGGCGTACACCCTCCTTTAGCAACTGCTTGTTTATGACTGAATAAAACAAGTAATGCTATAAACACAACTGGGACGAACGACGAATTTTTCGTAACGAATATTCGTCATTGTAAATAAAACACACTTGTGTAAATGAAAATACACACAATATGTACGTTGGACGAAATACGTCGTGCATAACGAACTTTGCGATAGGTTTATTTCTATTTCTTACGCCGACGAATGACGAATAAATTGGTGCAGAGTGGCCGTTTTCCTTTTACATTTTTTAGTGTATAGTAAATAAATTAACTTTTTGCTTTAAAAATTGTTTTCTTTTTTATTTACAGGACATAAATTCAATAACCATGTTCATGTTCATGTTTTAAGAATTTTTATTTATTTATGTATCTAAATAACATATAATTTTAAATGACATTAACAGTTATTTTCGGTCTAATTGTGTCTTATTCGGCGAATTTACGCAACGAATTCTTGATGATAAGTTCGTCGTGCTGTGCGAAGTTCGTCATTCGTCACAATTGTGTTTATACCATAAAGTTGTTATATTCAGTGTTGCCGATTACTAAAACTGTAATCGTACATCACTAGCTCTTTTTAAAACTTCTTAATAAATTGCTAACTTGTAATACTTTTTGTGTATTACTGAAGTTTTAACTTAATTATTATCGATTGAATTGTTAGTCAATATAGCCGAGATAGAAGTGCTAAAGAATAAAACAAAACTTGTCAAATAATAAAAACAGTGAAATTAACTTTTTATTTAATGTGTTGCCTAATAAATAAATAAAATGTTTAATATTGAATGGGAAAAAAAATATTTTTTTGCAGAAAATATTTCTGGAAAATCGGAATGTCTAATATGTGGGCGTGTAGTTACCATGAAAAAATATAATATTGAGAGACATTATAGAAGTATCCATAAGGCTCTACGAAAAAGGTGTTAAAAGTGATAAAAGAAATGAAATCCTCATGACATTAAAAAAACGTTTTTACGAAAATATGGCAGCTGAATATCAGGGAGAAAATAGCGTGACAACTATTGATAGTTCTTCAACCGGGCAGAATGCAGAAAAAACCAAATCCACATATTTAATTGCGTTAGAATTAGCAAAACAATGCCGCCCATTCTCTGATGGAGTTTTTTTAATATTTCTTCAAATGCGTAGTTTGGAAGCCAGTGGTGCGAAATTCTTCACTGGCAACACTTGTAATATTGCTCTTTCTCACTTCAGCTCACACGTATGAGACACTAACCCATAAACAATGCCCGCGGGCGTTCTAGTGGTAAACACTGAATATGAGCGATGAAGCGAGGTTCCAATTGAATGTGTTCGTTAATAAGCAAAAAGGGCTACGGAAAACCCAAGAGAGAATTACACCCACTTAAGTGTACCGTTTAGTGAGTGTTTCGTCGGAATGATTATTTGGCCCATATTTTTTTTTTGAAAATGAACAAGGTGTCGTCGTTTCCATCACTGGTGTATCCAACACCACGGACAATATTGGAAAATTATTTAGGGTCAGCCGTGGAAAACCAGCCTCAAGTATGGTTCCAACAGGATGGAGCCACAGCGCACACTGCGAGGGACACATTGGCGCTTTGAACTCAAACCCCATGGGTAATTTTGGCACACCCTGTATACCTAACTAAGGCTTCTTTGTATAGCGGGTCTTTGGCAGGGTTTAACAATTTCCTCCCCCGCTGGTATAACCAACACCGGTGTCGCTAACTAACGCTTCTTTGCATACCCGGCCAAAAAAACTTGGGCGATATGAATAATAGATTAGATAAGATCGCCCGACATAGCGAAATGGAAAAATATTTCTGGCGATTCTTCATTCGCACTTTGGATAATTTTTCACAATGATTAATCGCCCATAATTTTGAGCCGTTGTTCTTTTTGCAATTTGGACAGTTGCTCATTTTTTTTTTTTTTTTGCGATTTGGTAGTGTTTTTTGGGTGTTTCTTCACTGTGATTCAAATATTTCAAAATGTTAAAGCATTCCATGCCAATGATTTTTTACAGCAATTTTTGGGCGTTTCTTGATTTTTACATTTTTTGTGATCATTCATACAGCCGAAAAAAAATGAAGATTCAATTAAAATAATCATTAGATTTCAATCGCTTACGAAAATTGTAGCAACAATGAGTAGTTTCAAGTGCATTCAATTAAAATATTTATTAAAAAAAAAAGCAAACTCTGAGTTGGAAAAAATTTAATTTATTGTTTTCTGTGCAAAACAGAATTAAAAATTAAAATTTTTAAACTGCTCAAGCCGTCAATTGTCCGTTCAAGATAATTTATATTCGAAATCTCTACAGTAATAGCCCGCAGACGTATTTCCTGTCACTTTTAACGTGGGAAGATTCAAATCGAATGTCAATAAACACTACTCCCTCTATCCTCTCTCCCAAAACTAGAAACTTACTTTTGCTACCACCCAATAGTAAGAAATCGTAAAGAAACATAAAGACTGTTGCATACCTTCCTTAATTTATGACAAACATTTTGAGGGTAGTTTTTGATCACATGGACAAATAATAAAGACATTTACAGAAACATGTTCATACACACAAAAATAATTGAGCGTTGCCTTAAGGAAATTTTAATGCATAACCAAGTCTTTACCTGTAGAGCTTGTACTTTTTACAAAAGAGAGCGTAACTGTGTAGAAGAATTGAGAAACTGAAAAGACGTTGCATGAAATTCTTTAAGACATGATCATTTTGCGCAAATAATTCCAACGATCAGTACGCCAGAGACATTTAAAGGGATAACAAGTCCTTGGAAAGGGACTTTAAAATAACTTTGCAATAACAAATGGATTACAGTGAAAATCTTTGAAAATGTTTTGGTTTTTTTTATATTTTTAATCAATTCAAATCTAAAGCACTTGCAGTACTTGGCGTTCAGAGTGGTTCATGAAACGACATTGAAAAAGTGTAACATTTGTTGGAAAACTTATACGGTTCGTGCAGTTTTGTAAGCGTAACGCGTTTATTCTTGTAATTAAATTGATGCTCGCTCACATCTGTGTACATTTACACAGTTTTCATTACAATAAATATTTCATTTTACATGTGAACTTTATTGAAACTGTGGTGGGCCCCGGTGTGTTTGGTTTTTAACGAAATTTATGAAAGATGATGGTTTTTGCTGAAAAAATATACACAGTATTATTTGTGGATAAATATATTTACACTGTGACGAACAGTTTTTTAAATACATCATGCAACGAAGCGTTAAATTGAAATTGTAATGGTCGGCATCAGAGGCCAGCGTTTAAGTGAAACAACGAATATCAGCGGTCGGTTATTAATGCTCAAAAGAATATTAAAATTGAAAATATTAAAACATTTTAAAAACAGATGCGTTTTTTTTATTTACTATTTTATTGAGCATATCGAGAAAAAACCAGCTAAAAAGCCTTGATTTTCTTTGTGTTTGATAAAAATCTATAGTTATGGATTATACGCCTCATCGTGCAAAATATTATGGCAGTGAAATGAGACGTTACGATTCTGAACGATTGTAAAAGATTAAAATAAAGTTTGGTTCTTGACGCTTAACGGCCATGCGGCAAAAACTATTCTTAAAATTAATGTCTGCTTGAAGTGGGAATTTTGTGTAGAGAGACCAGTTTTAAGGTACACTTTAACTTTAACAATCGTTTTTATTTAAGGGGGGTAAGTTTTCTAAAGGACCTGGGTTCGATCTCCATCCCAATCAAGTCGAAAAAAGTTTTTTCTGAGCTTTGTGTGCGACAGTACGCTCCTTTGTCGGTATTTTTTTTTTTTTTTTTTTTGTCTTGGACCGGCACTCAGGGGATGACCCCTACACATGCGATGCATTGTGCTGGAACTAGGAAATTAGGTTATGGGAAGGAGGATAGAGGGAGTAGTGTTTATTGACATTTGATTTAAATCTTCTAATGCTAAAAGTGACAGGAAACACCTCTGCGGGTAGTCTATTCCACATACGTGCCGTTCGGCCAAAAAACGAATTTTCCCTGTAATGCGTAGTGCGAGTCGCCCTCAAATCGACCACAAATGGATGCGCTCTTAATGATGATCGCGTCGTGCGCGCGAATAACCGGGTTTCGGGAACAAGTTCCCTGATTTCATTAGAACACATCCCATTATAGTAACGATAGAACAACGAAACGCACCCCACGTTGCGACGATGCTCAAGAGAGTCAATAGAGTTGGCTACCCTACTGTCTCCTATGAGTTTCTTCGCCCTTTCTTGTACACGGTCGAGTAACTTCAAAATAGTCTTTGGAGCACCGGCCCATACATGAGAGTTGTATTCCATTTTTTGAGTAACAAAGGGCTAGCGAAGTAAAATAATAAATAAAATGATTGCCTTTAGCTTAAAAATAATGCCTCAGAGACGTTACAACACAGCTATAAAAACAATTAATGTGCTAAAAGCACTGTTGTAAGATAGTGAAGCTTCAGCTCCTGTCATTTCTCCTACAATCCCTTTCCACTAGTTCCAGCACAATGCACCGCATGTGTAGGGGACATCTCCTGAGTGCTGGTCCAAGATAAAAAAAAATAATTCGTCAGACCGGCTAAGCCATCTTTTTTTCGATTTTGCATTGCACTTTTCAAAAATTATTATCAAAAATGTGTGGACGTTATTGTTCCCATTTAAAGTGATGTAAAATGGCTTATAGCGGCTTTACTAGACAGTCGAAATATTTAGAAATGGATACCAAATGCAACACACTTTTTTTTTATCTGGGACCAGCACTCAGGAGATGACTCCTACACATGCGAAGCCGGTGCTACACAATACCGACGAAGGAGGGCGTTCTGATGCGATTGTGGATTGCTATCAGCTGAAGCCGATATTGTTCAGTGACCAGTGACTATGCCTTTGCCACTGAAACCTTCCGACAACAACTGACACACAAAGACACACTAATGCACATCAGAAAAATGCGAGAACCCAGGTCTGTTTTTGGATTCGTAGTCAACGTGCAGATTACCATCCATCGTGCCTTCGCCTTCCAGTACGATTAAACTATACATAATAAATCAGAATTTACAGAAAAATCTACATGACCCGATGTTTCAGGCTGATTTGGATAGCGGTATTAAAAGTATTTCTGTATTTGAAAACAGTTGATAAATAAATGTGTATTAAGTTATAATGTAGGCATTACATAACTGCTTCTAAGTAATGTTGTATATGGATGAAAAGTAAGCTGTTTGGTAGCTGCAACACATTTTCTAATTTTTGCTGGGGTATTGTTATTAGTGCCCCGTAAACCACATTCAATGCTTCAATACGCTACACGTTTGAAGTAATAAATTTTTATTTTTATTTATTTATTTTTTTAATTATATTATTAGTTGACCTTTTTTCTTATATTTTTTGAAATATATTTATTAAGCTTGAGCTCTGATGATGTTAACGAAATATCGAATAATAAAACAAAATAAAATAAAAAAAGACCTCAAGCTTAATAAATATATTTCAAAAAATATTTTTTTTTTTTTTTGATAAATAAAAACTGTAGCACTTCATAAGAATGCCGTTGTTATTTGTATTGAAAATAGACCCGTATAATTTTGCTTTTATTCAACTTTTATCCAGAATTCCAATGCTCTTTACCTTTACCGATACATATGTACATACATATGTACGTAATTTTGTATTTCAGTAAACATACAGACGCACATACATCCATACACACGAGCGTAGAAAACGAAAATACGTTACGTTTTAAGGGCACATGACTTTGATTGAACTCTGGATTTTAATTTCTACTTTTAAATATCAACTGGATTGTAATAAAATCACATATAAAAATTGTGGCATGTGCTACAATGCATAAATACGAGTGTGTATGTTTTTTATGGGTGAAAGAGTGACTGTGCGTAGGGACGGACGTGTGTTCTAAGTTTAGTTGCTTTGTAAACAAACCAAGGAAAAAAATCCTTAAATAAACACACACACACTCGCACACATTTGCCCATAAACTTGTCTCTCGCTTAAATACATTCACTCAGCGAGCCAGTGCGAAAACTAGAAATCTAGTCAAAAAAGCAGCATAAACAAACACAAAAAAAAAAATAACAATAACAATAACAATAACAACAACCACAGTAACAGATATGAATAGAAAGAATAGAATTTTCATTTTGTTGCAGCTGCTGCTGTAAAATGAGTTATTTATGATTTTTTTTTTGTATTCTTGGGCCCGTTGTTTGTTTGTATGTATTGCAACTTTTAACGATCATTGGCATTTGTGTACTTTGTTGGTGCGTGTGTGTGTGTGTGTGTGTGTGTGTGCGTTTGCTTTACTTCGTTACTGCTTAAATACTATAGTTATGCTGCAGCATACAACCACCTTTCGACAGTTTATTTCAAAACGGCGAATAAGAAGGTTAACAACCCCCTTTTTTATTTCCTTGATTCAGGCACACACATCGTTTGATAGCTGGATTTACAGTTAATGGCAAAAGTTTTATAACATGGATTAGCTTTTGCAATTTCTTTCCTTGGATATCTTTGTATCTACGTGTCATGTAGTGAAGTGACAGATGGTGCAGTGATAGGAAGGAGTACAGCATAATGGCTGGATTATGTATTGCAATCGAACTGTTGTTCAGTTGCCAGTTGCTAAAGATGGTAATTCAGGTAATGCAGATCGAAACTGCATTAACTCCAGTTGTCAAAATACCGGTGAATACACTATGCAACAAATTAGAAAAAAATTTTTTTCTTTGATAAGCACTATTTTTCTTTAATCCGCTGTGGTCACCTAACTACAAAAAAAAATCATTTTTTCAAATTCTATGGTAACGTTTTTGTAAAAAAAATTTTTTTCTAAAATTGGGGTTTTTTGAAGAGGCTGCTGCCTACCTCTGGTCGTAACTTTGGTAAAACTCATTCAATCTTGTTATTCAATACGTGAAAAAATATTTTTAATTACGCCAGCTTTGAGTTTCATTACTATCATTTTTGTATTTAGCCATTAGTTTTGGAGTTATTGATGAAAAAGGTTAAAAAAAATTTTTTTTTTGGAAAAATTACCAAACTTTTTAAATCAAAAAATTCATAAAAAATAGAAATCACAAAATATTTACCAATTTTACTAATTAATCTTAAAGGTGAATGGAATAGAGATAAAATAAACTTTACTTCATAAAAATACATGCATAAATGCTTGTTTTATTCCCAATTATGTGAAAGTTCCTACTTTTCACATTTTTTATCGAAAATTTGTTTGAACAATGAGTGACTTAAATTACCGACGATAGAGGGCGCTGTTGCCGTCGACACATCAGAACATATTTCCGCTGTCCTTTCATTCAAACAGTCTGAGAACATTTTAACTTTACTGTAGGCTGTGGATATTATTTTATTTTCAAATACATACATACATTTCGAAAAAGAAATTGCAGCTTTCTGTCATTAAATTCTATACGTGCCCGTGTTGTTCGCTTGAAAATGTTAATGTTCTTAATAATTTAAAATTTGTCTTATTTTTATGTGGTTGGTGTATTTTTAAAGGACCCCCGATATAGGAAATTTGTACTAAATGAAATTTTGTTTACAAGCTTGATATTATTATCCTCATACTTGTTGTTGCGTATAATGCCGACATAAGGCCACAGAATTGTTTGTGGAAAATAATTGCATTTATTTTGTCCACTGTATTTTGTGTTTCAATTCTGGCGGAATTTTAGTATTTCAGTTTTTGCAGTTTTTGCAGTTGCAGGAAATTCAGTTTGGTTTTTTTTTTCAATTCACAAGTTATACGTGGCTTCCACAAAACGTAGAGTTTCAGTTTAATTAGTTTTAACTCCTTGTTTGGCGCTCTCATGGAATTCGATTAAAAAAAATTTTATTAAAGAAACTTTTTATAATTTCTAACAGGTTAAAATTTAACTATAAACTAATAAATTTGCGTTTTACTGAGTTCTTTACAAATATTAGGTCTGTTTCAGGTGCATAACAAAACAGTCCGGACTATTAAGAGCAAAAAGAAAATTAATCTCTGAATGTGACAAAGTTGTTCAAAGTTGTTGGAACGCAAAAAAACTACAATTCAATAAATACATTTTATTTTAGTGATTTTAGACGGTTAAAATGCATAATATTTTAAAAGCTAAACATTTGCATCATTGGAAACAGCTGTAAAAAGTTAATGAAAATAAACTGAAGAAAGTAAAAGCCATTTTTTATTAAAGGAAGTGATAAATATGCGCAAATCTACTTCAAGATTATTTGAAAAATCTTCCATATTGTTTTTTCATAAATTTTCAACTAAAAACTTTTTTAGTTTCTTTGCAAATATTCTGATTAATTTCATAGTTTTATATGTCGAAAAAAAAACAGCTGATATTTAATTCTAACCCAAAATTACACCAAAGAAAAAGTTCGTACAACTTTGTACAGGGAATGAAAAATTTTACTCTTTAATTTTCTGTTAAAATTATATAAAAATTGATATCTGGAAAGATTCTGAACTAATTTGTGCGAGTTCGGACCTGGAACAGACCTACTATTAGAAGGAGGAATTGAAGGAAGCAACGTTTGATACGACATTATTGTGTTACTTTCTAATTCTTTGATCAGTGTTAGGAGATGCCCCTACGTACCGCATGCGTCGTAACTAAGGTGTGCTGATGGTTGTGCAGAAGTCCACGGGTCCGATTCCTGCAGAGATCAAACAAAATTCTTTTCTGATTTTTCTGTGCTACAGCACCCTTTTTCTTTGGTATTTGAGCAACAAAACGTTGGAGAAGTAAAATAACAAATAAAATGGCCCGCCTCTCATGCCTCCAAATTAACATCAGATGATGTCGGAACTTTTCCTTCTAATTAACAAGCAATTGCAACTGCTTTATAATTTCATCACCTGTCTATTCTGTACAGTATCCTTCTCTATCTAGTGCCAGTTCAATGCATTGCATATGTGGGGATGTACCGTGACCACTAGTCCAAGAAAAAAATAGGTTTTGAGTAGGAAGATATTGGGAGGGAGTAGTGTTTGTGGACATTCGACTTATGCTTTCCAATACCACAATTGACGGGGAAGACTTGTGCAAGGAAGTTATGCCAAATGCTAATAGTTCGGCGAAAGAATGAATTTCCTCTGTAACGCGTAGTACCATTTGATGGTAAATCGACAACAAATGGTTGTATAGTCGAGGACAAAAATGTTTCAGTTTCGGGAACGAGTTAGTGTTAGTGTTAGCTATGAAACGCCTGAGCTTCTTCGCCTCTTATTTCCTGTCATCGTCAACTGAAGTCTCCCCAGATGAGGGTTTCCGCAATAGTAGGTTTTATTTTGTAGTCGCAGTTTCAGGAAGTGACTCCCTGATCCGGGGTTGTGAATAGCTTGGTCCCACCCTCTGGCCTAAGTTGGGCGTTCTCCTTCGGGTAGGATCCGCCACCTAACCCACCTGATATCATTACAGAACATTCCATTGAGGTAGGAATAGAACAGCGAAATACAACTCACATTGAGGAGCTGCTCCAACGAGTCAATGGCGTATGTTACTCTACTGTCACCGATAGAACTATTCCCCCTCTCGTGTACATCGCTGAGTACTTTTAAAATAAATTTTGAAGTACCAGCCCATACATGAGAGTGGTTGTTAATTTTCGGTCGGATATATGCACTATAGATTGTAATGAGATCTAATGAAATGAAGTATCTACCACATCGTTCCCAAAAGCTTTGGATCTTCAGTACTTGTTTTGAAACTTGAAAGATGTGGTCAGTCCAGCGAACGTAACACTGAATTTTCAATAATGCATTTCTGGTTAAAGACACGGTCTTAGGAGCGTTAAAATAGATCGTATTTGCATGACCGTCTTTCATATTATGTGTCATGGCACTAATAAGCGAATGCTGTTGCTAACCGCAAAAGGAAAAAATGGGGGCTGAAAATTCGAGAAATTAAAATTAGAGTAGAAGAAAGTACGTAACTTATTTTGAACTAATTTGATTTGACGCAATCAGTAACAAGACGTAAGAAGCGAGATATTTGATTTATAAGTACTCAAAAACACGCAAGCGCATAGTTATGCAAATATTAAGACCATTCCGTCTTATCACTTCACCACCCGTCTCTTCTCTACACTATCCCTGACCGACTAGTTCCGATGCAAAGCATTCCATATGGAGGGGACTTACTCTGAATACTGACTACAGAACTTTAGGCGCCATTCTGTTACAATATTACACTACATTGGGGAACAATTTCACAACCCGTAAGTAACTCTTGGATTAGAAGAATTTTTCCACAAGAACGATTTCTCTCCACAAACTTCATTCGCAGAGATCATTCTCCAAATATCACATCTATTATTCCGCATGGTGAGATCGAATTTGGACAACTTTTGTGCGATATCCTAAAGGATTTCACATCCCTTTGTCGTGACAGACTTCTTCTTTTTCTTTGTCGCATTTTCATTTGTTAAGTAATTTCAAGAATTCAATATGCTACAGACATGTGCACAGCCAGACGGTTAGAAAACTCTAATCGCTATTAGAATAAAGTGTGATCAGTTATCGACTGATGTATCACATGATTAACAGAAAATAAAACTAAAATTGATTTCATTACACATCTTTCGTACGACTACAATTTCGATTTGCAGAACATCTTTCAAAGATTCAATATAAACTGCACACTGCCAAAGATTGATTTATATTAATCAAAGGCTTACGTGCTTGCGATTTATGCAAATATTTTAATTTGCACAGATGAGACCAAAAGTTATCAGAGGCATGAATAACAAGAGGGAAAGAAAATTGAAAAGAAAAAATGCGATAATAAAATGCGAAGCAATTTGGTTCATTTTCAGTAGTTAATCAACTGAAACAAAATTCATCACGACAGGGGGTGAGGGGTGGTCGTAATCAAAAGTACAATGAACGGAAAAAAGGGTTTTTTTTCTATACTCGTTTTTCCCAGTTACATTCATCTAATCATTGTAAATGTAAAAAGCTGGGATTTTATATATAAAAACTTTGAATTTTCGCTATGCACAGTGGGCTGGTACGAAATGTACATTTTAATATGCATATTAATACACCCTTTTAATAGAAAGTAACAGTGATCTTGGCAACATGCATCTCACAGTTGACTCCTGTCCAAATATGTATAATCTGCAGCCTTTACTTTGTGTTTGGCAGTCATCGATAACATGATTTAAGGAGAAAATGGAAGAAAGTGAATTTCATATTTCGTCGAAGTAATATATTAAATAAAATGGCTCCCCTCTGCATCAAAATTAACATCAGAGAGCCCGCAACTTTGCTTTATAATTAATACGTAGCTGCAGAGTTGTACTTCAGCGCTATCTTCCTACCACTTTCCCCACCCATCTATTTTCTATACTATCCCTCTATACCTCTCTCTCTCTATCTAATTCTATTTTGAGCACTGGTCCAAGATAAAATAATAAAAAAAAAATTGTATCGCAAATAAGAATGACAATAATGTTCTGTCATATGGACCTTTTTTAAGAGCACATTTTTTTCATGGGACAGTTCTCAGAAGCCGCTCCCTACATGTGCAGTGGATTAGGCAGAAACTGCATAGTTCGAAAGGTATGTAGAGAAGTGATAAGAGGGAGTAGAGCTGAGGCGGGTTTGGGATGCTCGTGTTGCCGCTACAAGAAATTACAGTGCCCAGCCCGTTTGGATCCTCAAAGTTCCCTTTGTGTTATCTGCTAGAAATAGATAGAAGAGGTAAGTATAGAGACCAGCAAGAGAGTAAAGAAATGAGAACACACAAAACATAAGACAAAAACCTTCGTACCAACTCAAATGACACAGACAATCAATCGCTTGCTTTGATAAAGAAAAGAAGAAGAATATCCAATGCGAATATTGCCAAAGTGCTACTGAAACTCTAACTGTCTAGAAGAGCAAAGAGACGGTCACCCAATGTAGGATATATAGACAAAGTCCATATCTTGGGATATCTTGCTCTGTTTATCCTGATTTTTGTGATTATAATATGATTTTTTAAAAGAAGAATTTAATATTGCACACAATTTGCAATTGATGACACAGTGACTGGATAATGTAGATGCGAATAGTGTCATATACAGTATATACGAAAATTAAGCTTTATAGACGTCGGCCATCAACATGACAACCACAACAATAGCAAGTTCGTTCCTAGTTTTGTTGTATCATGATACAAAAAAAAAGAAACGGTGAAAATTTTAAAGAAAAAATCTTTGACTGAATCTTTGTGACGATGTTGGGAGTAAATTGGAAACCATCAAGCAACTTTTCATATTCGAATGAATAGAAGCAACAATATCATTGAAATATAAAAATAAGGGGATTCTAAATAACTCGTCCTTTCATTCTGTACGTTAAGGTGTGAGTGGTGCCGCAACAAGAGGTGTTTTTATTTTAAAGAATTTAAAAGGAGTTACAAGAGGCCGCTTACAGAGTTGCAAAATTCAAGCAAAATTTCTATGTTCAGACATGAATTCTCAATTGAGATAATTTAAGCAATTTAATTTAGTGTTCATATATTATTTATTTTAGTCAATTTATTTTAGTCAATTAAAGTTCCATAGCTGAAGCAAAGCACAACGTTTTGAAGTATAAAAGCAGGGGCACATAGAATCCGTCATCCGTCATAGGTCATACTTTGCCTATTTCAACTGACAAGTAAGTTGAAATAAAAGTTTTCTTATGAGCTTTGTCCCATTCAGTGCGTCTCTGTGAAAGCAAAGTACGATAGTTGGTCAACTTTTAACGTACGTTGAGTACTTCGGCAGCTATAAACAGCGTTGCCATTGTAGGTTATTTTCATCCAAAATTGGTTGATTTTTTTGAAGCTGGAGATGTGAATATTCTTTGCATTTTGTTTAATTTTTCCAGCCTAAGTAATACTCAATACGTAAATTTTATATGTAAAGTTTTAAAATCAGGTTTTATAATGCGAAACGTTGTTTTAATAAAAATCATTTCAGTTGTAACAAAAAATGCAAGACTGCTGCAGAAGAAACAAAAATAAAAGAAAACAGTATTTAAATTCAAAATATATAGAAAATTATTTTCACGCGGTTGTTTGTCTTAAATTGAAATGCTGTATGTACATAATGTTTTTATATAATTTTTTTTTTAAATTTGTGACTAGTATAAAAGAAATTGAAGAGTTATTTTTTTTAATTTTTTACTTTTTAACGTGGTAACGCTGGCTATGAGCTGATATCCGTCAACAAAGTACTCATTGTGCCAATCTCTTCCGTCGATTCGTTAATGTCATTTGAAAAAGTCAAAGTTTTGACATTTAGTTTGCCATTGTACAGTAAATTTTCTTTTCACTGAACATACTTCGCGGTAAAAATATTTGTGCGAAGAATATTTATAATAATTTCGTACTTATTGCTGAATAATGTAATTTACTTTTTGTATGAAATATTGAGCTGAATAATGACATTTATTGCAAAAATCTTAATAAAGTTTCATGTCTGAACACCGTATTAGTTGCATATATGTAATTAATCAATATACGAGAATTTTTCAAGAACCCTGTTAACGCGCTGTTATTATTTTTTCTTTCTTTTCGAGCACATAAAACAAAAAAATTTGAAACCTTGTTGTAGGTTGAAGAATTGCATGCATTATAATGTGAGTGAATGTATATTTTTTTATTTTTTTGCCATTTTATTATTTTCTATGGATGAAATTCCAATTGGAGTTTTATACTTAATACACGTAAAAACAAAAACAAAAACAACAACAAATTCTTTATAATACATATTTAATGCTTAAGCCATAATTTTCGAAAATTAATGAAGAACCCTTAATGCCGCTCGACAACAAGGGCAGGCGAATTTTAAGGGTGGCTGTAATGTGTGTTTTGGATTTTTGTATTCCTTCCATATGAAATTCTAAGCTGTAATTGTTATGTACTCGCACTTTGATTAAAAACTCTTAGAAACAGTCACACAAACAAATGCTGCACACAGGCAAGAGGAAACAAAACAAAACAATGACGCTCGTGCTGTTTAGGGTTTCAGCCCCTCTTGATTACCAACCAGTTTTGTCCATCAGGCTGCGCCTGTAGCGCATTCTACAGTAACGGTATCTGAATATCCCATTTATTTACAAAAAACAAAAAAAAAAAAGAATAAAAAATAAAAAATCCTGCTTTGGATTGTCATATATTTTTTTTTATCAGCATTCATGTGTGTGTATGTGTGTTTGATTATGAATCAGCGCTCACTCGATCATAAAAAAACATAAAAAATTGCTACGCTTCAGTATGCTTTTCCATAGCACTACGTTGTTGCTGGCTTTGTAGTTAATAATTTTATAAACTTATTGTTGTTGTCAGTTTTGCCATGCGACCAAAATCAAGTTACTACCCCTGTGTCGTAAACAAAAAAAATGCACCTGGCGATATTTTCATCGAATTTCATACATTTATTTATGCAGCCTCAAACTTGTTTCTTTGATAACGAGAAACAACAAATCATTTACACCCTACAACAGGGCTGGCAGGTACATTTACTCGACATACCCAAGCAAATTTGTAAATATCCCCAAAAACGTTTCTACTAAAAATAAACAAAAAATTTTTTGAATTCTATTTAAATAAATATATTTTGTGGTAAAATTGATAATTTTACAAAACTAAACGCCCACTATTACAATTCTTATCGTTCACTTGCCGGCCCGTTTTTGTTGATCGAGTAAAACACTACAATAACAAGAACGAGAACACAGAGATCGCAAGCAGTGTTGCCAAAAGTAGGAGAAAATCTTTACATGTAGGTTTAACTGGTACTCAAATTGTAGAATAGGGAATATAGCATTTTTGTATGCGTTTAAAAAAATTACTGGCAACACTGATCGCAAATGAACGATAAGAGATACAATATTGGGTCTGAGGATAAATTAAGGATAATAAGCATATTGAGTACAGTTTTAGAAACTTCTATGTAATGAAATGTTCCGCCAGCGTCATGTAAACCTGTGTCCAAAACTTATTCATGCACAATAAACAGAGCAGCGGCAGTAATGTAGCAATTGTTTTATTAAATATGGTATTTTTCAATTTGCTTGATTTTATATTACCGAGAATTCTGGCGATTTTTTGGTTTGTAAATAATAACTAATAACCTCAAAGCAAATTAAGCAACTCTTGATCAAACATAATTTTATACAGAGTGATCGACAATAAGTGTAATTCTAAACAAGTTCATCCCCAAAAATCCCCATAATATTTCTTGAATATTCCCAAAAAAAATCCAATATCCCCAAACGAAACTTTTCGCCCTCCAAAAAGTTGGCAAATCCGCAACCTTGGCAATAAAACGCAAATATTGCCACCCCTGGCCTACACCTTCGTTAAATAAAATTTGGCAAAGAAATACACGGCCAACTTTGTGATCGTGTGGTGGGAAAAAAAATCAATGTTCTTCTTTAAGTTTCACAGAACAATTTGTATTGCAGAATAATTCCTTTCCACGGCTCTATCGTAGGTAAATTTCGAAAATAAAATTATTTTTTTCTTTAAATAAATTATAAACTTCTATGCCGATAAAGTTCATAATCTAATTAGCTCTTAACCTCAAAAGGAAACCTTGATTACTTCCAACTTCACTGAAAGAAATTACTTAAATGGATAAAATAGTGGGCGGAAGGATTTATCCCCCTGAAGCGGTCTCAGGGCCAATTGTCATATAAAACAGTATAATTTATGGTGTTTTTTTTGGAAAATGTTTTATTTATTTTAATTTTTTTTATATTATTATTTATTATTTATAAAGAAGGGAAAGAAATATATTTCGTGTTTTTAGGGAAGTGAAAATATTATCTAGTGCGGAGTTTTTGTGAGAGATACCATTTTTTTAAGAAAAGGGAAAAATATGTACTTTTTTCAGAAAGGAAAACTCTTCCAGTTTTGAATTTTAATTATAATTTTTTTTTGGTACTAAAAATAAAAAAAATTAAGAAGAAAATTTATTTTTATTTTAGCTTGTTCAATTCAATGGAATGAGGATCAACCGAAATGGGCTTTCCAAAAATGTATATAAAAAAATATGACCAGCAGCAGCAGCTGTTTTACAATTATCCCAGTCCAAAAAATTTTAACAAACTGTAAAGAAAAAATTATACACATCTGATTAGAAAAAGCTCAGTTCTAATCGTGTATTTCAGGGGTAAAATTAATTTCAAATCTTGGGACCAAAGTCGCAAACATAGGTATGCTAAAATTGCTCACTATTTAATATATTTTTATCTATTTTTTCAGAACGTTGTGCTGAATGTTTCAGGATAATTATTATTAGATAGGAAGTAATTAGCTGAACTGGAGTGATCGTTTGTTTGTTTGGGGCCTTAATTACAGTTGTCTAGCACTAAATGGAAGGTACATGCCGATGCAGATAGAGATGAAGAAGAAAGACAAAAATGGAATCATAATTTGGCACAGATTGGCTTCTAGGGGTATTGAATATAAATGAAAAAACAAAGATATGATTGGGAAAATGTATATACGAAATATGACAAAACGCGTCTAATGAAAATATTAGAATTAAAATAAAATAGTAGAGAAAACGCATAATTCGATTATGTAAATCGAAGCCAAATTGTTACATTTCGAATTTAATTACATTTCTATCGATAAATATTTTTATAAAAAATTTAATAGTAAAGCAGAAGGTAAAAGATCTGTGTTCTCTATGGAAAACGTCATAAGTGAATGGTTTCATGGCGAATTTAATTACGCTTCTAATGAAACATATTTTTAATCAAATGGAACCGTAAAGGATTAAATAACAACTAATTATTTTTTATAAAAAAAAAACTGCTCATTTATGGAATTTCAAATATTCCTAAATAACTTAAATACTCGTATATTTAAATGGAATAATAAAATGTTTGTTGTATAAAGGAAGAAGTTATCTAGAGAACGGTTGATTTGAAAGTTTCTAAATATGATCCAAATGACTTTGTAGTTAAAACAAATCATGAGTAAAAAACGCTGAGGGATTGGACAGATGGCTGTGGTAGCTCCCATACAAACTAAATAATGATTTCTGTATATCTGGAGAACTGTTAAAGAAAAATCTTCTAAATTTGGTAAAAATGACTTTGTAACTAAAAAAATGCAACAAATGCATTGTATTGAACTGTTTTTAATTTAAATAGCTGTAGCGCAACACGCCAGGTTTTAGCTAGTAATTTTCTAATAAAAAATATGGCAACTCAATAAAAAGTAATGCAGAGCTTTATATATTTAATTTATGTATGTATGTATATTATTAATTATTTAACTATTCTTTCATTCATTTAGATAAAATAAAATAAAATATTTAAAAAGTTGAGAAAAATTTAATGGATTAATAGAATCGAATAGTAAAGTGTTTGTTGTATAAAGAAACTTTTTAAAAAAGCTATTTGGTTTGTTCTGTTTGTAATTTAGTAATTCTCAAAGATTTTTTGGGAATTCTTGTATAAAGATATGAAAATGAAATGTACATATAGGCCAGCTAAACCATATAACAAACATAGATAAATAATAAAAAAAAATTTTTTTAATCAAAAACAACTGTGTTGGCATCGCTAAGTGTGTGAAAAGTGTGTTGTGTTTACAGTCCGATGATGTTAAAGAGATTTTGATTGAAATTTTTCAACAAAGTTTTTATGACAAATAAGAAGTTGAAAAAACTCATTTAATATTCACTATATTTAAGTAAGGTAGTAGGTAAGACCGTAGGTTAGGTCGGCAGGTTGCTTGCTGGATGTAAAGATAAAGAAAGATTCCAGCCCACTGGGGACCAATTTATTATGGTGCCATCCATTGTGATACCTGTTGTGAAAAAACTTTCATTTGGTGAAGTGATATAGACCAGAGTCTCTGCTAGGAATCGAACCTAGAACCCCCAACTGATAAACTAGCACACTACTCACTAGACTACCGGGGCACTTTAATGAGGACCGTAACTTAGAACGTTTTTTTTAAATAATATACACTTCATCGTCAAGACATTCTTTAAAACAAGAAAATCAATGTGAAAGGATGCCAAATTATAATACTTACATAAGGAAAGATTATAAACTAAAGTCTTCTTAACACACCATCTCCACGATTGATTTAGCAGAGGTTAGCTAGTTCCTATGCGCATTTCACTGTTGCTAATGCAGATCTTAACGGAACTGTTACCCAACGCTTACCGAACAAAAACAATTCGGTTCATGTATGACGCCAAAGAAAATTCATCATCTGTCATTGTTGATTTAACATTGTCAGCATTTTTCACAATGAATCATTATGACATTCGTCACTGGGATGTTATTTTAATGTAAGTATGTATATACACAAAATGATTTTATTTAACAATAGTTCATTCGTTAGTTAGAAATCTACTAAAATACTTCTGAGACTTTTTGCAAAAAAAAAAATTTTTTTTTGTTGGAGAAAATAACTGATTCATACAACTGTTAAGTTGATTAAAAATTACTTCAGCTGGTTTTAAATTTAAAGTTTATTTTTACGCTGAAAATATAGTTTTACTCTTCAATAATTGACCAGAAGTGGTCTTTTAACAAAAGTATAGTTTATAATTTTTAAAATACACTTTATTGTTGACTATGGTTAAGGGTCACTATGTTAAAGCTACATTTAAATAAATAAGTAGTTTAAGCAATATCAGAGCGGCAACAAAAACTCCATCGACAAAAAATCGGCATGATGCCAAACAAGTTTTAAAATCACCACATTTGCGATAAATCACCAGATCTGACAACCCTGTGCGCAACTGCAGAGTTGTGCAAGAATTATGCGCCATTCGAGCTGATTCACACTTATCAAGTTTACCTGATTTGTTAAATTTTTTTTTGAACCTGCATTTGCGTTCATACACGAAAACATTTTCCCTCAAGTTCCATTTGTTTTGCAATACTAGTGTTAAGAAAAGCAAAGAGAAAGAAACAAAAAAGTAGAGAGAAGGAAACAAACTTGACGGTACCGTCAAATCTGTACCGCTTTCCATTCTCTCTTCCCCGCTCTTACAAATACTGAAGACTTGACGAGTTAAACTTGATGTGTGTGAGTCATGCGTTATTCTCTATCACTGCAACAGATTTCTCTTCTCTACACCGCTTTTTCCAAATATCTAGTTCCGGTGCAATGTATTGCTTATATCCCCTGAGTACTGGTCGCAGAAAAGCACGATTTTTGTTACATTTCAAGCGAAAAGTTGCATATGTACGATTGTAGCGTTTAAAAAAAAAAATAATGAACTACATGTATTGCAAAATGATCCCTCAGTTGAAATTTCATATTTTTTATGCAGTAAACTGCAAACTCATACATACAAATTAACCCATGTGCATATCGAAAAATAAAAATCTTTTGACACAAATGCATTTTGCTGCGAAAAACACCGAATAGAAGAAAATAAAAATAATAAAAAGGTCGCGTGTCGAAAGTACTTCGACACCCAATATAAAGACTTTACATTTGTTTTCCATTACTGGGATATTTTTTTTTCTTTTGATTTTCTTTTTTTATATTTTGATAGAAATTTAGTGTGCGGCTGGCTGTTGGCTGGTTTTCTATTCCTTGACAAGCATTGAAAATTATTTCTTTAAGGATTTTTCTCCATAAATGCGTTCGTTCATTGTGTTTGTTCGCTCAAGTTCAAAAAGAAAAATGTTTCCAAGAGTCAAAGTTTATTTCAGTTATTTCGTTAAGTGAATGTGTATATGTACACATGTACATATGTATACATGGGTGTGTGTGCGTGCCTGTTTTGAAATTCTTTTCTTTATTTCATATTCAAACATTTGTTAGTTAGTTTTCCTTGTGATTTCATGTCCTGTTTTATTCCTAGCTCGTTGCCAAACAAACCCTTTTTGTGTTCGTACTCGTATTATAAAATTAAAATTAAAAATAAAAAATAAAATAAAATAAAATATAATTTTTGTATTTCCTGTTTTAAGCTTCATTACTCATGAATTTGTTGAATGACGAAGAAATATACTTGTTATAAAATGAAAAACTTTTTAATTGTTTTTCATGTCGAAGCATGTTGCCAATTAAATTGTAAAATTTATCAAATGTAGTGGGAAAATATGCAAGCACACACACATACATACATACATACATACATACATACATACCTACAGACGACGGCATACACTCCCATGATTTCTTCACTGTGTACAAATATATTCGAAGTAAGAATTTTCTAACGATTAGTTGTCTGCATGGTAATTTGTATTTAATTTCTTTATTTTAAATTCATGGAAGAATAAAAATAAAAATTTAAATAAAATGAATTTTTAAGTGATGTTGTCATTAATTGCTTGTGCGAGTACACATATCGATTAAAACTTTATTTAACACACTTTGAAACTCTACGTAAATATGTTTGCCTGTATGTATGTTTGTATGTACTTACATACATACGTGTGTATGTATGTGTAATGGACATTTTGCAGCTGTTTAGAAAATGTAAAGATTTCAGAATTCATCATGCGTGAACGAGAACCATTACACAGCATAATTAATGTTCATTACTTTTTCCTTTTAATTACATATATGCGGCGCATAAAATACGAATATGATTTGAAAATTTTAAATAACTGATGTGATTACCTGGAATTTGCTTTCAGAAAAAGTTTATTAAAATATAATTTTTAATTTTGTAAAAAGGATGCCTTAATTTTTGGCCATTAACTTAATTAAGATGCCTGTCAACAACAATGCACTTTGGACCCAATTAATTTTTTTTTTTTTATTTGGCAGAAATTAAGAAAACAAATTTGCGAAATTTTAATAAGAAGAAATATTTTCTTAATTGCAATACTACAAACAATGAAGATTTATAGAATGTAAAATTATATATGGCAACACTTTCAGGTGGTTTAACACCTGTTTGTAAAACGCATTTCACTCTATAATACTTTGTATTAAGCCATGTCAACAATTCAAGTATTACGTGCTAGTGCAGTAGTAGGTCTGTTTGTTTAGTCTAAATTGGGCAACCGTGGATCCCAATCTTAGCAGAAAGCGTTACCGTGCACAAAAATTGGATAAATGAGAGACGCTACGAGAGAGTAATGTTCTTGTTCTTCTTGCTAGTTTGTGGAACTAAACAAGCAAACCGCTGTTTCAAAAATAAACAATATCAAGATAACTAAATTACAGTCCACTACGTGAACTAATTACAACAAAAAAAACACATTATCGAAGACTAAAAATAGAACAAAATTGTATTGTATTTTTAATAAGGATACTTTTTTTTGGAATTGGCTTTTATTAAAATATTTATTTTTACTTTAAATCAATTTAAATATTAAGTTTTAAGCTTAAAGGTTGGTGTTTTTATTTTTATTTGTTCTACTTCCATATTTCGTTAACCATCAGTTAACATCTTCAGGAAATTTTTATTATTTTTTTTTAAAGAAAAAAAATAAATAAAATAAATAAGATTAAAAATAAGTATTAAAAAATTTACCTTAAATCAGAAAAATTATATAATAAGTTGAATAATAATTATTTTGAGCAGATGGTCTTTTTTATAAAAAAAGTTTTTAAATTATTTATTTTTCGATATTTCGCTACCAAATAGATATATAGCTTCGTCAGGAAATAATAATTTGTATTAACAAAATTTTTTAAAAAAATGAAAACAATATTTTTGAAAGAAAATGAAATTTTTGTCATTGATATTAAAAAATTTTTTTTATGCAGATGTGTAGATGTGTGTACATGTATACATAAATACATACATATGTTTTCAAAAATATTTTCTTTTTTACATATACATGCATGTAAAATCACATATTTGTACAATGTAATAACAAAAAAAAAGAAAATTATTTGAAATATTTAAGTACATAAGTATATATAACTGCACATGTTAATATGTAACTCGACAAAAATTTGTTACATATGTATTAAACGAATCGGTTATTTTTTTCAAAATTTTTATTGAAATACAAAGTCGAATTGTAAAAAAAATTTATCTAAAAACATATTTATGAAAATGGGATTCCCGTAACTAACGAATATAGAACTTGAACTTTTTAAATATTTGACCTTAATCGCATTGATTATTATTGTTAAAATTATAATCTTTGAAACTTTGGTTAGCGGTGTTCACGTTATCGCGAGTGCACTGTATACATCGGTTTTCAATTTTGTGGTTTTTTGAGTTCTCCTGCTTTTGTCTCTTTTGGAAATACTAGTTTTTTTTCATAATTTTTTATCGAAATGTTTTCAAAGTACACTACGTAAGTATGTTTGTATGTAGTTGATTCAAAGTATGTATGTACAATAAAAATTAAATTACATATAGAACGCCGGCTTCGTGAAATAAAGCTTTTTTGCATGACCGGCCTATGGCCGGGAGCAGGGCTTCTCTCCTCGGACCGAAAGTGAATAGTTATTTTTATTATATTTTTAATTTTTGTTTTTCAATTTGAAATTCTTCTTTATTAATATCTTATACTTAGCATATAAATTTATAATTTCGAGATCTTATCTGCAGATACAACAGCGAATAATTTCGATAATAATTTTAAAATTATCACATTATTCAAAGGAAAATAGGTAAAACTTTTATATGAAAAGAGAGACAAATTTAAATATATTTTTAATTAATGTACAGGGTGGGCCAAAAGTCACGCCTGAGTGTAAAAATTTAACAACTTTTTTGTTTATTATTATTTTTTATTTTTTTTAAATATAATATTAGCCTTGTACGATCTAAATTTTAATTTTGAAAAATAATATCAGAGAGATGACCAATATTTTCATCGATACACAATTGGGCTCTTAAACAGGCGTTTTGTATAACTGCACGCAAAGTTTCAGGCTCTATTGCTCTGAACTCAGCTTCAATGTTGTGCTTTAGCTGCTCTATAGTTTGGGGCTTGTTGAAGATGTAAGATCTTCTCAACAGCTTTAAAATGATACCCATATTGACTTGTACTAGAACTTCAGAGGCCCATAACTCGGATAATATGGGTTGCCGCCAACTTTTTTATTTTTTATTTTCTTTTTATTTTTCAATTTTCTACCACATAGGATATTTTTTATTTTTTTGGAGTTGCTAAACTGCACATAAAAAGCCTTAAATTATAAATAACTTTTTAAGCAAATATGAAAATTTAAAACATTTAAAAATTTTATGCATTTAATTTAACTTTAATTCTCCTAAAATGCCTAAATTGAAAAGAAGAAATCACTCTCTTTTCAATCCCCTGTAACTGACTTAAGTTTTTTTTAATAAAAAAGTTTTTCTTTAAATTGACGACTTAATAATTTTTGAAATGAAGTTGCAGACATTGTTGGCATAATAATGAAAATAAAGAAAAAAAATATTTGATATTTAAAAGACAATCATGCCTGAAGTATTGTACAAGAGCATTTGGATTTTATAACAAAAATTATGGTACTTGAAATAAGCAACAAAACACTTTTCAACCAAAAGATATTGAGAAACAAAAGTACCTACAGACAGACAGACAGACATACAGATAGGGAGTGAGACAGACATATTTATGCAAATATATTTGTATGTTTGGTAGACATGTGTCTACACATGAATATATTGTCACAATATAATGCACTCACACTTTAACGTTGTGCTCGTACTCGTATTCTAAGTAACCATACAATGCAATGAAACAAAGTTAAATATTAGATCAGGGAAAGTTTATTGTTTTATATTCTTTGAGGGAATAAATAGCAAAGTCAGCTTTTTTGTGTGGCACTGTTGGGTCATGGCGAAAATGTTGCAAACCAAAAAGTGTCATGCAATTGTGGAAGATAACTCCATAAGTTTTTGATTGAATTGAATGAGAATTTTTTTTATTACTTTCGGTCCTGGTGTTTTAATGTACGAGTAAACGCAAACGAACATAAATGCAACACTGTTATTTAGAGAAGTAAGAAGACTCCCAATAATTGTCTGCTGCAATATTTTTGTTGAAGGGGTTATTGTCAGACAGGGCCTACTACCTACACTACTCTGCAGTTGCTAATTTTATTAATTTGTCAAGAAGTAACATCAGGGTTCAGTAGACACAATAATTAAATGATGACAATTTTGTTTATTATTTTATTATTCGGGCTAATTGCTGTTGTCAACGTTGTCAATGTCGACACCAAAATGTAACCTCTCTCAAAGCGATATGCGATAGCTATGAAATTAATCCATAATTTACCAAAAACTTTCGCAGTCACTTCTTTTGTACAGGGTGGCGCAGAATGAGCTATATAGTTTAAATGGTTTATAACTTTTTTATTTATGCGGTTATTATAATTTTTTTTTTAAATACAGTATATTGTTGGGGAATATTTGGGAATTTTTTGCAGTTAGCTTAGAAAAATGATATCCTGTAAGTGATGTCCATTTTCTGCTTGGCACATACGTGCTCTTTTTAGCATATTTGGCATAACTTTTCGCAAAATTTCGGGTGTAATGGTCATTATTTCATTTCGAATGTTGGTTTTTAGTTGGAGTATAGTTCGTGGTTTGTTAAAGTACACTCTTTCTTTCAAATATCCCCAAAGAAAACTGTCAGGAGCTGTTAAATCTGGTGAACATGGAGGCCAGTTAAAATCGCTTGTGTGCGAAATAATGCGTTCGCCGGATATGTCCCTTAACAAAACCATTGAGGCACCTGTAGTATGTGCTGTAGCTCCATCTTGTTGCAACCACAAGTTTGGACAGTTTACCACAGCTGGCCTAACAAAATTTTCCAACATCGTCCGATATGCACCACCGCCGACAGAGATTGAGACATCATTTTCATTTACAAAAATATATGGGCCAATTATACTTTCTGAGGATACAACGCACCAAACAGTACACTTAAGTGTGTGTGATTGTCGCTGATGAACTGTTCTTTGATTTTCCGTAGCCCAAATCAGCAATTTATTGCTGACGCTGTGGGTGCAATGCGCACATTAAAATGACGACGATATACACGCTGTGTCAACACTGTTGGTTTGAAAAATAAAATTTAATTATTTTTGTACGTTGTTCGATCGTGTAATGATTCATAATTAATTCCCCAAGTCTTCTGCACAAAATGCTGAAAAAAAAACAAAGAAAAATAATAATATTTTTTTGAAATATATTTATTAAGCTTGAGGTCTTTTTTTTTATTTTATTTGGTTTTATTATTCGATATTTCGTTAACAGCTTGTTAACATCATCAGGAATAAGAGGAAATTATAATTGTTTGAAATATAAAAAAAAAAAAAAAAAAAAATATTGTTATATTTCAAACAATTATAATTTCCTACTATTCCTGATGATGTTAACAAGCTGTTAACGAAATATCGAATAATAAAACCAAATAAAATAAAAAAAAAGACCTCAAGCTTAATAAATATATTTCAAAAAATATAATAAAAAAGGTCAATTAATAATAATTAAAAAAATTATAAAGAAATCAAACCATATAGTCATTCTGCGCCACCCTGTAAAATATATGATATATATTTTTTTTGGAAATTATTCTTTAAATGTTCATAACTCAAATCTAAATAATTATTAATTATGATTTAGCCGTAGTTTGCTATACCAACGTAAATACGTGTGTAGGTAAATTTCTAGAATGTACTTTTGCCCATATCCAGATTTGACTTTCACAAGTGCATACAAGTAGCAGCATTTTTTTCTTCAAACGAAAAGTATTTTAAATTAAAAAATAAAATATGGAGATGCAAGAAAAAAATGCCATAAACGAAAAATGCTTTCACTTTTATTATTTATGATGAAGATGATGAACAGCATTTCTTGTCACCACAAATAAAACAATTTAATTGCATACTAATGTGCCCTCAAGGAAATAACAGCAACAGGAATAAAGAAAAAGAAGTAGATAGAAGGAAAAATAATAACAAAAAATGGTGCACAATTTAGGGTATTCAAAAGGTTACGTGTTCATTTATCGAATATCGATGAAGCACATCATTCAGCCAGTGGTGGTATTCAGATGGTTTGCACAGGTGCAGGCGAACTAGTTGTTAAAATTCTCTTTGATAAACATATATTTTTGATAAGTTTGTAAAATCTTTTGAATAAAAAATAATTCAGTGCATACAAAAAGTAAACCATTTTGAATATTCTTTTTCATTCTGACAAAATTTTGCGATCGCATTCTGTTTTACTTCGATATCTGAAGTTATTTTCTCAAGCTAATACTCCGTTTCACTGCGGTCGAAAATGGAATACCCTTATTTAAAAAAGCCCATATAATCAGATAGAATCTGTACTTAACTTGAAATAAATAATCAAATGGGAACAATTTTTATTTGATAAATATTTGCTGAATGCACCAGAGGATCCGTGAAAACAAAAACGAATACAATAGTCATAAACAGACAAATAAAAAAAAAAAAAAAAAAACTCTTAATATGAACAATATGATGACTTGAATGCTGAGGGGAATGTCACATATGAGTATGTTTATGATTACAAGATACCAACCAGCCATCATAAGCATCATCTAATGCTTCTGTTGCTGTCATAAATGCAGACTTACGAAAATATGTTACGTAAAAAAGTTACAGTGATGTGAATGCATTGAAAGCATATGCGCAGACAGACAGACAAACATGAAATACAAACACATGCATACATACATAAACAAACATTAATTACATTTCAATTTCTTATCAGAAGTGGAATACTTTTCTTAACGTCTGCTCTAAATTTTTACGATACGCAACGAAAGTAAAAACAATTACGTGCATTGAAGAACATTAAATATATGAACTGAGGAGCAACACTTCGATAAGCTTTGGCAAAGATATTTAATTTTTATCTTCCCGCTAAAGAGGGAGTTGCTGATTTCCCCTTAATTTTCGAAAATCGAGTTTTCATCAGATCGCGACGTTTTGAGGCCACCTATGAGGCCATTCTACTGAATTTAGTCCAACTTAGTTATCGTGCTTTAAGGAAGCAGTTGGAAAATTTTCAAAATAAGTTTTCACCACTGAGACCACTGCTCAAATCGAAAATTTAATCGACCCTTTAGCTCAGGAAATATCAAATTTTATTCACATCAATCGTTTCGAGTGATATCCTTCCCGAAGAAGAGTTATAAAAGTTGATTGTTTAACCGTTTATAAATGACTGCCTGTCATTTACTTTTTATAGATTATTTCATGCAAATTTTACCCGTGGCTCGGTCATGTGGGGTCCATTTGTGAGCTGCATTTTTGGCATACCTTTTGCAGTATTTTGCCCAGTATCTCACCAAAGGCAGCTGTATGTTGTCTTCCATGTCTGGAATTGTGGCTGGCTTATTTTTAATACATTCATCTTGGTGAAATACATTTTTTAGTATTAATTGCTCCTTTTTTAAATTTCAAAACGGTCAAATTCTCGACAATTGTAGGTCTCAGAAAAAAAAAAAAATTTTTAACTCAAAATTTTTTTTATTGCTTTGGGGTTGAACATAACCGTAGCAGAAAGTTCCAGAGTGACCTGCAAAGTCAACCGCTTTTCATATTTTTTTATTCTTATTTTTATGAAAATATTTGCGAATAGTATACCACCCGCAATATTCTTAGCGGTTATTTGGAAATTAAGAAAAAAGTTAATTATACAAAAACACAGCAAAAGGTATCCCACCAAGGGGTATGCGAATGTTCTACCATAAATTTCTTTTCATATTTATGCTTTCAATTAATTACACTAAATAAGTTAAATTTTATGTGACGTTAAATTTTGGGTTCCTCCGTAGTCTAGTGCATGAGCATTAGTCTTATCAATATGGAGGTGCGTGTTCGATTCCCGATTAGACCCTGGGTGTTTCTACAGACAAGCTTAAGAGCTTGGTAGAGTTTGTATTGTCTTTTAAAAAAAAAAAAAAAAACTTAATCAATGTATATTTTAAATTTCATAAAAATTAGTCAAATAATTTAAAAAAAATTAATTTTACCGCATTAATTATTTTTGGTACTTTCTTGTCCCTTTTGAAGAAACTAAAACTTTTCTAAAATCACTTTCTCTGCGGTATTAGAAGTGTCTACAATAAAATATTCTTGTAAAATATCAATGTTATATAGAAAAGTACCAAACGAGGGTACCAATTTTATCCCTTATATATTCGAAAGTGCCAAAACAAATTTTAAATTTTCTTTAAGAGAGTATAGTGTAATTTAATTTGGATTTATATGTTTAATACTTTAGAAGAGATATGGGATCCAAAAAGTACCAAAATTCAGTTTTTAACCTTTTTTCCCGTAAAATGTTCGCTAATTTTTTCTCGCTTAGACTCTAAGGTTTCTGAAAACATGCTAAGTGCTTTGCAGAATGTGTGTTGCTTATTCTTCTTCGGCTGGTACTCAGAGGATGATTTTCTACACATGCAATGCATTGTTCTGGAACTAGGAAATTATTTTTTGGGAGGGGGATAGAGGGAGTAGTGTTTATGGACATTCGATTTGAATTTTCCCACGACATAACTGACAAGAAAAATCTGAGTTGGGAGTTTATTTCACATACGTGCTCTTCTGCACCAAACCAAAGAGTTTCCTCTGTAATGCGTAATGCGATTCGCTGCCAAATCTACCACAAAAGCATCGACATTAATGTAGAACGTGCTGTGCATAGAAATGAGCGAGTTTTGGGAACAAGTTCCATGAATTTAGGAATCTTAGAGCTTATCCCGTTATAGTAACGATAGAATGCGGGATGGTCAGGAGAGTTTGCCACTCTACCGTCACCAATGAGTTCCTTCACTCTCTCATGCACACGATCGAGTAACTTCATGAGAGTTGTATTCCCTTTTCGGTCGGATGTAAGCGGTATAAATAGTTAGAAGATCACTAAGAGTGAGGTATGTATTGCACCGTCCTTGAAAGCCGGAGTCACTTGAATGTTTCTTTAGAGACCTGAAAATGTGTACTTTCCATCGAATATTACACTGAATTTTCACGTCAGGGATATCAAGAGCTCCACTATTTATGCCACCCATTATTACAAATAAAGCATCAGCGTGATCGGGCCATGCTCCAGTGTGTAAGCAAGCAGCTTTTGATCGTTGAAGTCTACCTTGTTTCCGTGATTCCAAAAATGGTATGGTAGAATTTAAATTTGGGTACTATTAAATTACTAAGTTTTACCTTTTATTATTATTATTATTTATTTATTTATCTATCATCACAGCACTTTAAAATATAATAAAAAAATTTAATGCAGATAATATTGAGATTTTACTTAAAAAAAGTATTTGAACAAATGACGTTCATTTAAAATGATTAGAGAAAACTATTCTATAACTAAATTATTTACATTTTTAAGAAAACAAGATAATAAAAACTTTTTCTACCTCTTAACATTCACAAAAATCGGGAGCGTAAACTTCATATTAAATTTCAAGTCTCGAGCTTCACGCTTTTGGGCTTATGCTCATGGTAATTCGCATATATTTATATGGAGTGCTTATCATCATGAGCTTAGTTTGTGCTAACGCGCCATGATATCATTGGTTCAAGAGGATTTAAATTTTTCTCCCCGCCAGTTCCATAAACAACTTCATTCTTAAACAAACTTTGGTTTCTTGTTGCTTGAATCTTAAGACGGGCTTAGAAATATATTTTTTAATAAAATAAAAATTTAACAAAGAAAAAAAAAACGGAAAATTAATTCACCCACACTTGTCCATTATTTACCACCCTCGTACAATCACAATTACATTAAGATCTTTAATTTTTAATTTCCACTTTATTATTCATTGCCACATGTAGGGTGCAATAAATGAAATAAACATAATACGTGTGAGTATGTGTGTGGAGAAAATTTAAAAAAAAAAAAACAGTTCAAGTGTATTAAAAACCCTGTAGCGAAAGAAAAAATTATGATGAACGTTCAAACACTTGATAAATGCAGCAGCCATTAAAAGCAAGAGTGGAGTGGTTCTGGGCATGAGTTGTTAGAAAAAATGCGAGCACAGAAGAAAAAAAAAATGTGAAATAAAAGAAAAATTACGATAAATTTGTATGCTTTTGGGCCGTTAGACGAACGCATTGATGCATTCTCAGGGGTTAGCTGTCAAAGTGGCAAAATTTGCTGCATCATGGCTTAAGGGCATCCTTATACAAGAAGCCTAAAAAATGTTTGGAAAACCAACTACAAACACAACAACAAGAAGCGAAAAAACGCTCTTATGCAACAGCCATATTTAAGTAAATTACAACGCATTAAATACTTGCGTACGTAAATATGTACATGCTGTATGGTTGAGATAAAACTTTAACATGGGCGAAAAAAAAAATATTTTTTATATTGAAAAGAAATTAAATGTGTGTTGCCAAGGCAGGTATGGGAAATTTTGAAATTAATCGAAAAAGCTTCAGAGGGCAGAAAATATTTGCTTTTTTTGTTTTTATCTTGGACCAGCACTCAGGATGATGATGGTTATCTATAAAATCGAGTTCGAAGTTTATGGAAATTTGCCTTAATATCGATTACAAATGGAGCTCCTTCTTTCCCTTCATGTCTAAAGCCTCCACACATCATCATAAACTTCAATAATTTTGGGCTCATGTGATACTTTTGGAGTTGTTCTTGTGATTTTCATTAGTAAAAAAATTATTTTTATATATAAACGATGCATAGTCAAATGCTTGAAGTAAAGTGACAAGTTTCGATGTAAAAAATTTAATTAAAATTTTTGCTGGGTGACGAGTTTGTCGTCCATATGACTATCGATTTGTTATTTAAAATTTAATTTTTCTTAAAACAATTCTTTAACTATACATTTTAAATGAACTAATTAATATTAAGAACGAAGATTTATTAAATTTAAATTTATTATAATTTTAAATTGACAATTTGAATTGAGTTAATTTTTAGTTAAATTTTTAATAAAAGTGATTAGAAATTTCAAACAAGTTTTTAATACCAAATAAAAAAATATATTTTAATTTAATTCGAATGCTCCTTGGATATGAATATCTATTTGCATAAATAAAATAAATAAAATAAACCGAAATTTTGTGCATTTCATAGGAAAACAATTAATTATTTAATTATATTTATTTTTGAGCGATGGTCTTTTTTATGAAAAGTTTTTAACAATTATTAATTATTTTTCAATAATTCGCTACCAAATAGGTAGCAAGCATCGTCAGGAAATAATAATTTGTATTAACAAAAATATTTTTTTAAAATAAGAAAAAGAAAATATTTTTGAAAGGAAAAGAAAATTTTTTGTCATTGATATTACAAATATTCTTTATGCCCATGTATAAATGTGTGTACATGTATACATAAATAAACATGTTTTCAAAATTATTTTCTTTTGTACATGTATGTAAAATATATTTCTACAATGTAATAATAACATATAACTATAACAATAGAACATAATTATTAAAAATTATTTAATAAATGACCTATGACTATCTATTATTAACTATATTTTTTAGCATAAAAATATATATATAATACATAATCTAAATCTAGATTGTATTAAGTAAATATCTATAATTTTGTGCTGAATTATCTACATCTGATTTATAGTTTATTCTATTGTCCGCAGGTATTTTAATTATCTGTAACATTTCCAACAAAAAACCTCGTTTATAATTACAGTCGAATAGAGAATATAGCGAACTTCTCTATAACGAAATCTTCTCTATAACAAATAAAATTCGTGAACACAACATTTTTGTGAGTATTTTCATACATTTTGATCTCCCTATAACGAACTTCCCTATAGCGAAGTTCTCTCTTTTTTAAGACTTAAATAGAATTTTTCACACTAAATAATCTCTCTATTGCGAAGTTTTTAGCAATCGATTTTTTGCATCAATTTAGTCACATACATATGTATGTATGTATTAATAAAAAAAAAATTAATGTGTTCATGTAAAAACAATTTTTTTTGTCTTAATAAATATATTTTATACATAAAAAAAATGTAGTCAAAATTTTCTGCAGTTTCTCTATAACGAATTTTCTCTATAACGTAGACATTTGACGGTCCCCGACTGCTACGTTATATAGAAGGACGACTGTAGTTTCTTTCTCTAATATAGTTGTGTCTTCAAATTTTGGATAATGATTTAATGATGCACAATGTGTAGTTAATGCTGTTTTTTTTGTGTACTTATATGTCTGTATTTTTGATCTGACTTATGTCCTGCTAATCTAGTTTTAAGTTTGTTCTTTGTTGTTCCTACATATACTTTATCACAACTTTCCAAATTATTTCCTCCACAAGGTATCCTGTATACTAAATTAGATAATTCTGTGTTTTTAACTCTATCTTTCATTTTATTAAATAATTTTCCTAAAGTATTATATGTTTTATATGTTATATAATATTTTATTATATTATTATATATTATTTATATATTTATATTATAAAAATATAAATAAGACTAATAAAATTAATTATTTATTGAATTCAATTGATTAAACTTTTATAATTGCAAAAATATATTATTCTAATTAAAGCTGTTAATTAAAAATCAAAAAAAAGTAAAATTTTTTCCCTCTGTACAACTCTATTGAAAATGCCCAGAAAGAAAAATTAATTAAATTTAAAATATTTATTACATTAGCAATATACATAAACTGCATACATATTTAATTGCAGACAAATCAATGTGTTCCTTTTGCATTTTCCTATTTCTAGAATATTTTAAAGGTTGTTTACCGCAGCTTTCAATTCTCATTGTGTTTTACAAACAAAAAAGATTCTTATAAAATAAAAGCACTACAAACTCAACAACAAGAGAGACCGACAACAAAAACAATAAAAACAAAAAAATTAAATCATGCAGAGGGTGAGCTAACCCAGCACATAGAAGAACAACATCGACAGCAACAGCAACAACAATAATAATAAATGCATTCTATTTCATGGTTTGGTTGTTACACAAATTCAACCCCCCCACCCAAAATAATTTTAACGATACAAAGGGGGTGGTTGTCCTCATAAACCTTTTACTTCTTCTTCTGCTCCTCTTTCCCGACGAGTTTTGTTGGCCTCTCGCTTGTGTTGTGTTCTGTTGTTTTTTCTTTTACAAATATTTTTATCATGAAATGGAAACCTGAAATAAAAATTTCATTTTCTATCCAAACCGAATGAAAACTGAGGAATTGTGTTACAAATACAATCATAAACAACAAGTCGATGAAGATTGCAAAAAGGAAGCAAACAGTAAAACAACAAGATAGAAATAACATTTCCAAAATACAACAGCAACAAGAATGAAATGAAGAAATATTAAACAAAGTAAATAAACTTGCAAACTCACACACATTCGAATAAAAAATAAATTTGCACATGCATACGCGAATGTGCCGACAAACAATAATATCGGTCAATGTGAAAGCCACAGTGGCCTTGCCGTGGGCCGCAAATATCAGTGCAGTCATATTTTTTTTTTTATTTTATCTGGGACCAGCACTCAGGAGCTGACTCCTACACATGCGAAGCATTGTACTGGAACTATAGGAAAGGGATAGTAGGAGAAACGATAGGAGGTGAAGCTTAATTAATTATTTTTGCAGTTCTGCTTTCGCACGTTCTTTGTTTCTACTCGTAGCAGTGCAGAAGCTTCGGTTCCGTAGCTATATTTATTATTGTTTTACTTCGCCGGTGTTACACAATACCGACGAAGGAGGGCGTTCTGATGAGATTGTGGATTGCTGTCAGCTGAAGCCGGTATTGTTCAGTGATCAGTGAATATGCCTTCGCCACTGAAACCTGCCGACAACAACTGACACACAAAGACACACTAATACACATCAGAAAAATGCGAGATGTTTATTTTTATTTTAAAATTTTAGTCTGAAACTGGGGTTGAACCCAGATCTGTTTTTGGATTCGTCGTCAACGTGCAGACTACCATCCATCGTGCCATCGCCACCCTCAATCATTCCAATTTGACACGGTATGAGATATGGGTGAATTATTATGGAATGCTGTTTGCATTAATTTTTAGTTGGACACCTGATATTTAATAAAAGTTTCCTAAATAAGAAAATCCAGCGGAGAGTGGAAAAATTAAATAGACATTGATACCAGTGTTGACAATGTTTTTTTTCAAAAATCTGCATATCAAACAAAATAAATCTTATTTTGGCAATAGAATTCTATTTTATAAGATTTTATTGAAATCAAATTCAGTTAAAATATTTATTGACATATGAGTACATTACATACAATTGTCAATAGTTCCGCTGCAATATATTGTAAACGTGAAGGACATCTCCTGGATCAAGAAAAAAAAGGCTTTTATATAAACGCTGCTATAAATGATTATCATCTCAAGGCCTTCTAGAAGGCCTGATTACAGATTCTCCCATCATTGTGATTCTTTCGCAGGATACACTGTAAATTTATTTACAACTACATGCTTGAAATTACAATCGTATTGTTGTACTCGCATTACGGGGTATATCCTTAATAATGGTCTTCCAATGTGGTTCATTATACCAAGTGTACACACGCTCAAATCAGCTCAGCTACAGACACCAAAGTATCTGCAGACGTATGAGAGAAGAATACTTTAAAATATTCCTACTCATGAGCAGTGTCAGTATGTGAAACTCCTTGGCAACCCCCCTTTCGATGGTAACAAGTATGAAAAAATATACGCAAAATTGAAAAGCCTTCGCTGACATGGATCGGTTTTAGTTTTTTTTTTTTTTTTATTAAGATGTATGCACGTGTGTGTGTGTGTGTGTTTTTAAAGCCATACTCTATTAAGCATTTTTAGTTGTTTGCTTTTTTACGTGTAGTAATTCGCACATATGCGGGGCTGCCAACTTCATGATTTTTTCCAGTAGTCAGGGGATGTCTGCACATATGCAACACATTCCACCGGAACTAGGTTTTTGGGAGTTACGCGGGCGATCCCAAAACTACTCAATCTGACGGCAGCATTTAAAAAAAAAATCATTTGCTAAAATGCAGCAACCTTATAAACCATGTGTTCCAAGTTTCAAGGCGCCACCTTTTTCACTATTTGGTTCAGGGCCATCTCAAATAAACGGTGTTATTGAATTTGTAGAAAAAATGGAAAAAAGTTGGTTACCTGTATGTAATTCAATATTTTCATTTGAAACGTCTCAGTCCAACCAATAAAAAAGCCGAGCAAGATTCTACTCTACGGCAAACTGCTGCTTCGTTTACGGCTGTTAAATATTGAGTGAGAGAGTTTAAACGATGCCGCTGGAGTTGTCTCCGCCGGTGTTCGTCGATCAATGTATATGTTCGCACCAGAAACGGTTAAGAAAATCTACAAAATAATATTGGATGAACACCGGCTCAAAGAGCGTGAGCTTGCTGCGATGACAGGAATTTGAAAAAGTGCTTACAGCGCATATTGACCGAATATTTGAAGATGAGAAAACTGAGCGCCAACTAGCTGTCTCGTTTTTTTTATCTTGGATCAGTGCTAAGGGAAAATTCCTTACATAGCATTGTGCATAGTGCGTTGCACTGGAAGTAGATGGAGAGAGAGAAAGAATAGGGAAGGAGAGGATAGACAGAAAAAATATTCCTCTTGCTTTCAAAAAAACCGACGCCATGATCTTCCCTATCTATTCTTCTACGTCGTCTTTATACGCGATTCTACCATTCCCTTCCACTGCTCTGACTGTTGTTTTGTCTCAAGTGTAAAGTGGTGCACCCATGTCTAATCCATGGTAACGGCCCGAATCAAAAACTTAACTTTATTGCGTTGAAACATTGTCAAATACTCACAACACTGTTTCTGTTCTATTGTGGGGGTGCTGATGGCAAGGAGACAGCGTATTGTCTTTGCAATCAGAAGCATACGGGTTCAATTGCCTTTCCGGTCAAATCAGAAAAGAGGTTTTCTGAGTTTTTTTGTATTACAGCAACCCCTCCGTCCGTAATTGAGCAATAAAACCTCGGCAAAGAAAAATAATAAATAAAATACCTCCCCTTAGCTTAAAAATAATGTGTCAAAATCAGAGACGCCGCAACTTTGCTTTGTAATTAAGAGGGAACTGCAGAGTTGTAAATTATCTATCTTCCTACCCCTTTGTAGTCAAGTATGTCATCATTCAGATCCTTTTTTAAAATTTCATGAATAATCGCTATTGGAAGTCCCAGTGAGGCTGCTCTTTTCCGTATTGAAAGTCGTGGATTTTCACGTAAACTTCTTTCAACCAGTTCAATGTTTCCGGATCGACTGGGCCCTGTCCGTGGGGCATTCATAGCAGAAGCAGTTGCCGGAAAACTCTGCACCCACAAACGAATTAAATTTACGTTCGGTCCATCACTCATTCGCCGAATACCGAACTTTGAACGAAATTGTCGACGAGCAGTTACGTAAGAATTATCACTCTTAAAAAATGTCTCCACAGCAAACGTGCGATGCTCACTCGACCACTGCGACATCGTGACTGACATATTCGCACAATCGATAATTCCAACGGCGCCACCCTCCCTCCGCACCGTTTATTACTTTTTGAAATAATCGCATTTAAAAATATAAATTTGCCAGCAGACACCCTGTATATGTAGGCGATTTCCCTGAGCACTGCTACAAGATAAAAAAGAATTCCTTAACGCAGGCAAGGTTGGCCTAAAAAGGGAACATTTGTTTGCTTAGAATATTGGCAACTCTATTCCTTAATCACTTCGCGTACTGCTTTTGGGCATAATTAAGTTTCGTATTTGTGTTTGTGATATTGAACATTGTAAATTTTAGTTTTCTACACATGCACGCTCGTATAAGTTTTCTTTTCATGCATGTGTTTAGATTTTGAGAAATACTTTGGGGGTTGACATGCCACCGCTTAATGTTGCTACCATTTTTGCACGTGCCACAATGCAGTGCAACATTAAGCAAAAAATCAGAAGAAAAAAAAAACAACAACAAAGAGGAAAAACAATTTCAATAAACTCGTAGAGAACAAATAACATACGCTGAAATGACGATAATAATAAAAAAAATCATGTAAAACACAAGTTAATTTCGGTCCAAAGTTGGCTGGGTTCGTTCGTTCGTTCATATGAACTTCTCAAATTATTTTAAGGGCTTTTGAATTTCTGTATTCAAATTCCGATTCTTTATCGTTTGTTTTTTATTTTTTTGTTTGATTGCTTTTTTGTCTATCGGAAGTACAGTTTTGAATAACGATTGTTAAAAGCTTGACTGACATACATAATTAAGATGGTCAACTGGTTTTTGAAAATATCGCACCCTAAATACAAAAGCGGCACAACTCAAAATTCTCAAATTTTCAGGAGAGGCAAAAAACTGTTTATGCAAAAATGATTGTAATATTTAAAATAAAATTGGTTCCATTATGAAAGAAGTCTATTTCGAAGAAGGTTTTGCTAAAATTTTTTTAATTTTATATTATAATATAATATTATGTGTAACAAAAGTAATCAGCACTTCTTGAGAACATTGACGCAACTAAAAATAGGTCTTTTTAGTAGATCGTGCGTAAGCAATGCAATTAACATAAAAACAGACATAACGGTATTTTTCCAGTTAAAGAAAACAGTGATGAGAAAGAAATTTTTGAAGTAGTTAGAGATGTGTACTGTGAATTATTTTACGGAAAAAAGTACATTTTGGAAAATTTTGAGTTGTGTCACTTTTGTATTTAGGGTGCGATATATTTGAAAACCAATAAATTTCTTTAATGAATCAATTACAACAAAATTAATTGACTAGATCGCGGAAGTTTTAATTTAAATTTTTAAAGATTTCTGTTTCAAGAAACTTACACGGACAGAAAAAAGTTTGATCATAAATGGATGGAAGTAGAAATCGACTGTTGGGTACAGGCGAGTGACGTGTTCAATATTCCAAAGTTAATTTTATTTTCTTTATAAAAATATACTGAACTTCCCCAGCTACCACAAATTTTCAAACATCGAGTTTTTATTATATTTCAACGTTTTGAGATCCTGGGAGTCGATACCGACAATTTTCACGATGATTCAGTATGGATATATGTATGCACCCTGTAAGAATTGTCAATAGTGAAAGAGTACTGATCCACTACTGACATATCTACCAGTACCACTGATTTACTATACCTAAGGCAATGTAATTTTCTGTAGACATTTAACATGTGCGTGTCATAGAGAAAGCCACAGTTCTTGGAGACATATGTAGACATTAAAACCAGAGCTTCACTAATACTATTTAATATCTCATGAAGTATCTGGAGTCACTTAACAACCGCAATATGGCTTCCGTGGAGCACGTTCCACGGGAGACTTATTAGCCTTCCTCTCGGAAAAATGGTGTCGATCCATTTACCGTTTCCAGCGAAAGTTAGGTAGTGGCTCTAGATATTTGCAAAGCATTTGACAGAGTGTGGCATGGAGCGCTTTTGTCCAAACTTATTGCTTTTGGTGTCGGTGATATCTTCTCTCAATTTATATCGAGCTTTCTCAGGGATCGCGCTATAAGAGTTGTTATAGACGGGATCGCATCAAACGAGTTCAAGATTAATTCAAGAATACCGCACGGCTCCATTCTTTCTCCTACTCTATTTTTTTATCTTTCTTAATGACCTTCTATCTCAAACTTCCAACTCTATCCATTCTTTTGCGGATGACAGCAGTATCTGCTATTCATATTCATTTGATCGTAGGCCGACATCGAATATGATCGGGGTGACGAGGCAGAATGGTGCCCTCACGAAATTTCGAAAGCAGCCGTTTCAATGTACAATTTTCCAATTATTCTTTCAAAGTCAATTTTGTAGAAGACAAAATCTTCGAAAGACCGCACAAAATCTCTAAAGTTTTAACTTTCACCAAAATTTAATTCTTTATTCTCACTATTTCTATTTTTATAGAAAATGACATTTTATGACATTTTTTTTAATAAAAAACTTTAATTTTGCGCGTATCACGTTTATTTTCAACAAAACGAAACAATTAGAAAAACCCAAAAAGAACAAGCAGAAGAAGGTTTCAGTTGTCAAAATCAAACAAAAAAGTGTAGACGGTTTGTCGACAAAGTCACCAATTTATGCGACATAAGTGGTGACTAGGAGATACTTCACCCCAGGCTTCCTTCAGGGCATGTTCATACATCATCAACATCAACATCTTATAACTTAAAAAGGCCACAACGGATTGGAACGAAATGTATCGCATACGAAAGCTATCGAATTCACTTAGATTTCGTGAGCTATATTCGGTGCCCTAGATTTCGGGAAATTTGTTTTTTCCGGAAAATGTTTTGCTATTTGTGTTTTCAGTGTAGAAAAATGATTTGTGACATTCGGCAATACCAAAAATGCTCAGTAAAGAATGACATTTCATTTGTTTTATTCATGACATTTAAGAATTTTTTTTCTCTGTGTATTGAAAACTGTTGTTCTCCTAAAATAATGATTTCTTCACAGTTCACCTTTTTGGTCAACGAAAACTAAAAAGATTAACTCATTTCCTGCAAGAGAAAAAAAAAAAATAAACTTGGAATTATTTTTATACGCCAAATTGTTTGCATTTCTGGCCAAACTATATAAATTAAATAGATTGAGTGAAATTATTTATAGAAAGGCACACTCAGAAAATTATTACAGTAACGGGCTGTAGTTTATTCAGGAAGTATTCCGTTCAGTTATTTTTTAATGCATAAACATTTAGAATTGTACGTAATTTTAATTTCAACTGCTACTGACATTCATTTAAAAAACTATGTTGTTAAATAAATAGAAATCAAAAATTTCAAGTGTTTAAATCAGTTACTTTTACGGAACTTGTGATTTGTTTTTGGTACGGTAATGTATGAAGTAATTCTCAAATAGTTTAAGGGTATTTTTATATAAACATGTGAGATTTTTTTTTTGGACCAGCACTCAGGAGATGACCCAATGTACATGCGGTACATTGTACTTTTTGCACGTTATTTGTTTTCTGTAGCAGTGTTGTAGCGTCTCTGATGTCAAGGAGACGTATTAAACTTTTGAAGCTTCGTTTTTGGTAGTCATTATTAGTAATTATTTTACTTCGCCGCTGCTAAACAATACCGATGAAGGAGGGCGTTCTGATGTGCCTGTGGATTGGATACAGCTAAAGCCGTTACTATTCAGTGACCAGTGACTATGCCTTCGCCAATGAAACCGTACGACAACAACTGACACAATGACACACAAATGCACATCAGCAAAAATGCGAGATGTTTTTATGAGTCTGAAACTGAGGTTGAACCCAAGGAAATTTTTCGACTATCGACATTCGCTTTTTAGCTTTTTGAAAAAAATTTTATTGAATGTCTGCGAACATAAATTAATAAAAAAAAAATTTATACTCTTACACTTCTATTTGATTTACTTATTTATTCCACGGTTTAACTACAAAAAACAAAGTATAAATCAGTTGCTTTCAAGGAATTTGGGGTTGATTAGTTGGTGATAAAAATATTAGAAACAAAGGAAAAATCTATAACAGACCAACCTAAATTACGACACAAAGCGTTGTCTGGCTGTCAAAATTTTTCATGCCCATAAAAAATATATGAAAGAAACTGAAATAACACGGCGTCAAAACTTTGGAATTGGAAAATCCAATTTTGACGGCGCGTTATGAAGTGAAGTTGGCTGCGAAGAAAATTAAATTGTTGAAAAGTATTGACAATTTCGTTGTTTTCAGGCCTATTTAGTGATTCAACTCTATTTCTTATTTCTATTTAGAGTTTTTTATTAATCAAAGTTTGTAAACACTACTGCTTCTGGCGCAATGTTAACGCTCAGCGTAAAATCTAAGCGATAAATTACAATGCGCTTTGCGTCGTAATTTAGCTTGGACCAAGATATATTTATACAAGGTGGACTCGTGTCAATTCACTCTAAAAAAAGTGTCTTTATATTGTCAAAATCAGTCGGTCGTTAACTGCACACTTACATTGACCTCGCGAAAAGTCGTTGCTTGTTTTTTATTTGTAAGTTGAAATAAGCAAAGTAAAGGAAAAAAAACAATTGTTTTTACGGATTTAAGTCATTCTTTTTTACCATTAAAAATAAAATTAACTTAATAACACTAATTATTTTAAGCCTAAGGTCTTTTTATATATTTTATATTTATTTCAATATTTCGCTACTCCTTTGTGTAGCTTCTTCAGGAAAATTGTTTTTATAAAAAAAAATAAAAAAAAAAAAAAAAAAAAAAATTTTTTATTATAAACAAAAAACAATTTTCCTGAAGAAGCTACACAAAGGAGTAGCGAAATATTGAAATAAATATAAAATATATAAAAAGACCTTAGGCTTAAAATAATTAGTGTTATTAATATTTATAAAAAAAAAAGGTCAAAAAACTAGAAAAATTATAATAAAATTAACTTTTTATTAAAATTAAATCAAAAATAAGTAGACCACCGGTGTTTATTTTAAATGGCAATTTCAGTTAATTTTATATACAAAATATTTTGAGTGCATTTTTCACTCACATTAATTACTACGCTGCCACAAACTGTTAAGTCTAAATAAATAATTATCTCAATTATCACAAAAACCTATTAACCTTCAGTATTGCCAACAATGGAGAACAACAACAACTGCAAGTTTGCTTACAAAAATACCATCAAAGTCGATTATTATGCGCGTATCGCCAATACACACGACTTCATTAATAAATAAATTTTTTTTACAAACGAAAAATATTGTATTTTCTAGAAACATATCAATTTGATTAATCATTTGATTTGTTCAACAGATAAAGTTCAATAAACTTTGAGAAGAAAAGTTTTGTTATCTATAAAATTTCAAACCAATAAACGTACGTACGGTACGTACGCACATTCATTTACTTCTTCGTAACCAGTTGGAGAATGTGACATGGCATGTAAAGCAAACATTAGATCAAACTAAAGTGTTGTTGGGAAATTAAAAAAAAAAGTAAAAAATAAAACCCTAAAAGCGAAATGAACAAAAAAGAAAATATATTTGGAAAACCCAAATAAGACCATTACAATCCCTGAAAAGTAACACTGCCCCAGCAAAGATATTTTCACTAACGATTGAATTCATTTTAACTAAAACTTTGTATTTACGATGGATGGATGGATGGATGGATGGATGCATTGATGTTAAATAAACTAAACAAATTTTGTTGAAATATCCCTTAAAAAAATTGTTAGAAATACATGTGTAAGTATGTGCATGGACAGGCACTGTAGCCAGCACCCATGAACACACACACGCACATATGGACAAACACAATGGGTGAGATATAAAGTGCTTTTTCGTAGCCAGCCCACCAAACATTTTCAGTTCACTTAATTTCAAGGCACTCACATACATAGTAATTCATGGCTTGTAATGTAATTTATATTTGCGATATAAATAAATTTCTTGACTTACCATGAAAGGACAGGAGAACTGGCAAAGATACCTGAAAATGAAAATAATTTTTAAACATGTTAAACAAAATTAAAATTTAAAAAAAAAATTTATTAGACAAAAATAAAAGTTCAAACAGGAATTAAAAACTTATAAAAAATTAAATACTTTTTCCCTCTAAATATTTCCCCATTCTGTAAATTTGCAATCGTCAAAATTCCCCGTGAATAATTTCATGTTAAAATAACATGAGTTTTTTCACTTTAATTTTTCTGCTTGGTTTTTGCTTGAGAATTGCATGCAAAATGTAAGTAAATTCTTCCTTTATTTCTGTATTTTGATAAATATAATTTTTTTCTATAGCAAGATCAGCTATTATAGTGGAAACATACATAAATAAGAAATAAATTGCTAACCGACAGATCAAATGAGTGTGTTTTGTTAAGACTATACAAAGATATCGCGGCCCAATTTTGAAGTTCTCTTACGGATTAACTAGTACATCATAGTTCCCCCAAGTCTAAACAGTTTATTTAAATTTTTGGAGTATGTACTCTTATTTATATTTATTTTATTTTTTAAATTCTTTAATTTTCACACTTTTGTTAATTCTTGCATTCAGGTACTTTAATTGTTCAAATGCAATGCTTTTTATGCGGGTGACTAATTAACTGGCCCCTGAATATTTAAAAGCACAACTTAACACTTCAACGCACGAATTATTATTTCTGTATTAAATTTAAATTCGTTTGCTTTTTAATTAATTTGTATGTTATTGAAATCTTCTTCCTTTTTGTACATTCGCTGAGAATGATAACGTGAAAAAAATTCCACGGAAAATTCATGATACAAATTTTCACCTCAAGTGTAATGAAAATTACACGTGAACTGCATGCTACCAATTTTCATTTTGTGGGGCATGAAAATTTTACGTGAACAAAAATTTCACTTCTTATTCGCGGTGGGAGTGAATAATTTCTCATAGTCACCGGTCACTGAACAATACCGGCATCAGCTGATACCAATCCACAATCACATCAGAGCGCCCTCTTTCATCGGTATTATGTAGTACCGGCGAAGTAAAATAATTACTAAAAATGGCTACTAAAACGAAGCTTCCGAATTTAATACGTCTCCTTGATATCAAGGGCGCTGCAACACTGCTATAAAAAAAAGAAGAACGTGTAAAAAGCAGAGTTGTTAGATAGTGAAGCTTCACCACATATCATCTCTCTCACTATCGCCTCCCTCTAGTTCAAGCACAAAGCATTGCAAGTGTAGGTGTCAACTCCTGAGTACTGCTCCAAGATAAAAAAGTAACAATCCAAAAAATTTGTCTGAAGTAAAACAAAAAGGAAGCAAATAAAAACATGCATGTGCATTAGAGCGTACCACTTTACAGCCAAAAAAAAAGTCATCCGTACACCCCCTACTGAACAATACCGCTACTGAACCGAAGCTTCAGCACTGCTACGAGTATAAACAAAGAACGTGCGAACGCAGAGCTGCAAAAATTAGTAATTAAGCTTCACCTTCTCTCAATTTCTCCTACTATTCCTTTCCTATAGTTCCAGCACAATGCTTCTCATGTGTAGGAGTAATCTCCTGAGTGCTGGTCCCAGATAAAAAAAAAAAAAAAAAAAAAAATTACTCCTCATAAATCAATTTCGATGTATTTTCTTTTAATAAAAATAATTTTTTTTTGGAAAAGGTAGTGCGTAAATTTATTATATAAATTTTTTCTTTTGCCGAAAATAGGAGTTGTTTTTTTTAACTTTTCTTTAAATCTTTGCAGGTACCACAGCGGAACCATGATGAATTGAACCCAAGTGGGCTGGGGTCTTTTTTTTCACCGGCGTCCTCACTAATTCACCTAACCTTATATCTTTGGTATTTGTAGTAGAATCTTGAAGAATGATATGTCAATGTTTTTGTCTCGAGAAGACCAATATTCTACTTCAATGGCCATTGACTTCAAGGCTCAAGTGTTAGTATTTATCCAGCAGATCTCTGTTTCTATCACCTTAATGTACCAACCTAATGTCAGGAACTTAAAACTTGTAAAAATTTAAAGCAGTTTTGCCAAGGAAGTAATTCGATAATTCCGGCAGAAACATTTAAAAATTTAATGTTACAAAAAAACCAAAGAAAAATAAAATTTTAATTTTAATCAATCTTATTTCGACGTGATTCAAGTCGGCTGTATTTAATATAACTCTTCAGTTCTCGTTTATTCGTTTAACTAAAGTCGCGGAGAAAGCGTTGATTAATTTAAAAAAAAAGTTGTGGAAGTATATATAATATAAATTCCCCAACTAATGTTATAAGATAAAAAAATTCCTCAAAAACTAATCAGAAAGTTGTATCGTAAATGATTCGCTGAGTTGATTCACTTGTAGGGTACAATTTTCTAACAACGGACGTATCATTTATAATTGAAAAATGAGCTCATAAACGGTTATTTTTCTTATGAAGCTGTTTCCTAAAAGATTGGAATATAATACAAAATGTTACCTGGGTTATATACTCTATTATATTATCAACTCGTAATGTGAAAGTGTTTGTGTTTTTGAAACAAACAAAAATTAAATCGTTTGCTTTACTATCGCAATGCTTTTAACATGCGCTTTGCTTTCAATTCAATTCAAAGTCTGGTTCATTTGAAATCTGGATAATTTGAAATTTTTCTTCGGTTGTTTGGAGTTTCAAATTATCGAGGGTCAACTGTACATACAATTTACGAAGAACCATATTTTCGATTTTTTCTCTGTACGAAAACAACGAACGAACGACTATTTTTGTTTCAATCTTGGTCCAGCAGTCAGGGGATGATCCCTACACATGCGATGCAATGTGCTGGAGCTACAAAAAAGGAAAAACTAGAGAAATGGCAGGTGTTGTACGAATAGGAAAGAGGGGAGTTTCACTATCTTACACCTCAGCTTTTGCACGTTATTTGTTTTTTGGTTGCGTTGCAGAGCCTCTGATGTCAAGGATACGTATTCAATTTCGAAGCTTTTTTGTAACGATTCCTCAGTAATTACTTTACTTCGCTGGTGCTACAGAATACCGACGAAGGAGGACGCTCTGCTGTGCCAGAGCATTGGTATCAGCTGATGCCGGTACTGTTCAGTGACAATTTTAATTGTTCGTTGGGTTAAAATGCAACACCAACGTTACTAGAAATGAGTATTTCCGGCAATAAATATAATTAAAAAGCTACGCGTACCAATGCCTTGGCGCATTTGTAATTTTACTACCAAACACGCCTTGTAATCGTAGTAAAAAAAAAAATCAATTTATTGCAACAGACAAGAGACAACAGACTTCACTTCCATTGTAGTAAAAAGTTGTAGCGGCGGCAGTTGTAGCTTTGCAAGAAATCCTTGCATTTATCAGGAATGCCTACCCCACCAAATAAAATATTTTAAAATTTGTTTGTTATTTTTGTGTTTTTGTATCCCTTTTGTGTTCCTCTCTCTGTTATAGCAACTCTGAACTTATGACTGCGTGAATGCGTGCGTGCCCGCGTGCATGTGAGTGTGTGTTAGAAAATAAAGAAAAAAGCACGGCTTGACTATTGTTGCTGTTGTTGTACTGTCATGTTTTATTATTTTTTTTTCTAGCTCATAATTGTTCCATGAAAAAGAGCGAACCAGAGAGTGCAAAGGACTTTCACTGACGCCGGCAAAGGCTTTGTTGTGTACTGTTTGTTGTTGTTAGATATGGATATGTAAATGCAACATAATAATAATGATGTTGCTGTTAAATGTAATGATAATTATATGTGTGTGTGTGTGTGTGTGTGCGTAGTGAGTGCAAGTATGAGTGTGAAATATATTTAAAGTAAAAAAAAAAGGGTGACTAATATTTGAGTTTTACTACTGCTAAACGATTGTCTGGCTAAAAGGACATCGCCGTCTCAAATGGGGGTTGAATTGTTGGTGTTGAAGAGTTTTGTAATTGTGTAGTTGTATGCGTGCCTGTGTGAATGTTGTCTGGTTGGAAGGTCGTTGTTGTGTTGGTTGCTTTTGCCAGGATTTTTTCCCTTTTGGGTTGATTTGTGTTTGTTCGTTTGTTTGTTTGTTTGCATATTTGTTATTTTTCTAACTAAGGGTTCACTCACTTTCCGATATAAATTGCCAGACAGGATAAAATTCTAATCATTCTTAACATAAACGTCGCATAGAGCACAACGAACGAGCACAAAATAATATAAATCTTTTTTTGTTTCTACAACGTTTTGTTAAAAATATATTTTTGTTAAGTTTTAGTTTTCCTTACTTTCCCCAAATAAAAAAAAGATAAAAGAAAAAAAACAACAAAAAAAAAACACCTCAATGCCATCAACATAATCAATCAATCACCCAATCACTCATCAAGTTCATTCATTATTAAGTCCTTGCAATATTCAAACTTAATTATTTCTGCAACTTTTCTATGTTCGTTTCATTTGTTTTATTAAGTGAGTGAAGAGAAAAAAAGAAAAAAAGTGTTTGTGTTTGTTTTGGACATTAATTTGAGCACGAATTTGAGAAAAATTGCCGGCAAAAAAGTGCAAATATTTCAACACAATGGCTGCGGCTACCCATCACAATTTACAAGTGCTAAATAATTCCACATATGCCCATTCCATTGCCGGCATGCCCCATGGTTTGGGCTTGTTGACAACTGTGGCCTCCCTGCCACCCAAATATCGCAGCCGTTATTTAAATATAAAAACGAAAAGTGAAATACCTCTGGATCTATCCAGAAAATCCATGTCACCACAATTGGCATCTGACGTGCCCATGGCAGCCAATTTCGCTGAAGTCTATACCGAACCGTGCAGTGATACAGCGTCGTCTCAGGGCAGTGAGGAAATCATAAACGATTTAGTCAAACAGTGTCAAGTGATCACAGATAACAAAGCGCTAACAAGCACAACGACAATCACAGCCAAGACAGCCAACGTAATAATAACAAAGCTACAACAACAACAACAACAGCACATTAAACCTATTACACCACCCCTGACACCCACCAAGAAAAGGAAAGTCTCCGAAACCAGTTCCGAAGATGAAACAGACGCCAAAGAAAATCACACTAAAATTCTGAAAGTGGAGAACCATAAAATAAAACAGCCGCTGGTGGAAAATACACCCGTTAAACCTATAAAAATTTCGGACACAGCACCCAAGACTGGCAAAAACCATGCATCAGCGGCTGCTGGTGGTGGTGGCAGCTCTAAAACCAATCGCAGCAACAAGGCTACAAGAAAGTTAAAATTCGATGAGGAAACCTCTTCGCCAGTATCGGGCACCATTATACGGCCCCTCGAGGATATAACAGATGGCAACATGCAGTACAGCAATGGCGACATTGATCCCAAATACAACATAGTGGAAATCACCGAAGAGACCAAAGCCGAATTGGCGGCCATAAAAAATGTCATCGGTGATTATGTGTGCAAATTGTGTCGCATTAAGTTCGAAGATGCTTTCGGTTTAGCCCAGCATCGCTGTGCCTGTATAGTGCTGCTGGAATATCGCTGTCCCGAATGTGGCAAACAATTCAACTGCCCCGCCAATTTGGCTTCACATCGTCGTTGGCACAAGCCACGCAAGGATGCTACAGCAGCCAATGTAGCCGCCACTGTTGCCTTACACAATAAAAAGGAAAGTAAAGAACAAAAATCGAATAAAAAATCAGAGGAATCTGAAACAATTTACAGTTGCCAGGAGTGTGGCAAAAAGTTTAAACGTCAAGCGTATCTTAAAAAGCATCAATTAACCCATCAACAAAAACCCATCAAAGAAAAACCTTCACCAGCTGCTGGTATTGATGACACCAGCTCCCGCATACAAGTGCGGCAAGTAGCCGCAATAGTAAACAACACCACCATACCAGCAAGTGCAGTTGCTAAAAGTAAAAGCCAGCGTAACAGTTACGATGAACACGACGATACCATGTCCGATTACAGCTCGTCATCATCCTCCCAAGGCTACGGACGTTTGCAAATTATCGAAACAGGTTTAACCGAAGAGGAAAATATAGCAGCGGCCGCCCTAACCAATCTACGCAATTGCGCCTCCGTAATACAACACACCACTTTGGCTCACTAACCGTGCATCGTTAGTGACACGAAGGGACGCGCTTGAACAAGAATGGGGTGTTGGCAATAGCAGGTGAATTTTAAATGTACAAATTGTATATAATTATCGACATACATACACTTTAATTTTGTTAGGGTTGTTAAAAATGTGTCATCATTTTCAATTAGTTTTCGTAGTTTTTGTATTTCAATCCACCAACAATGGGTTGTCGAACTACAGCTAAATTCAGGTAACCAAAGAATATTTTATTTCTATTTTCAATTAAGCTAGATGTTATTTTCAATTAGAATTGAACATAAAAGAAATTCTTCAAATTGGCATGTTTTGGACAAAAAAGACACAAATCAACTTGTTCTAGACAAAATGTTACAAGGGAAAGCGAAAATCTTTAAAGTTTTATTTTTTCTTTAAGTTGAATTGAATTGTTTGTCATTATTTGTTTTCTTTGTTAATTTTTAATTTTTTAAATTGATATTGTGTGTTAATTTTTTTTGTTTTTTTTTAATTTCAAAAGTAATTTCTTGAATTTTGTTGTTGTTTTGTGGATAAAAATTCTCCAACAAATTTGTTCTTTCCTTTTCTAAAAACAAAAAAGGCGAATTCATAACAGGTGAAATTAGTAGCCCAGCTGGCCGATGACTGTTTATCACTGTTAGATGGGAAATTGTATGAATTATTTTGACAACGTATAATGATTTTCCGTTGTTGTTGTGCTAATAATTTTAGCTGATATGAATTAGCCTTGCTAAAACAGGCAATAACAAGGCAAATTGAGTACCAGTTGGCCTTGTTAGCGCACCTGATTATCATCTGTTTGAAGCCAATCCTGCAATCGAACTTTGTTTATTTTCTTCACTTTTTTACATAAATTGACGATGACTTTTTTTTACATGCATTTAATGTGCGCCATCTATTGATTATACAGGGTGGCCCAGAATGAGCTTTATGTTTTAAATGATAATTTTTTTATTTAAGCGATTATTATATTTTTTTTTTTAAATACAGTATATTATTGGGGAATTTTTTGCAATTAGCTTTAAAAAATGATATCCTTCCTGTAAGCGATGTCCATTTTCTGCATCGCACATACCTGCTCTTTTTAGCATATTTTGCATAATTTTTCGCAAAATTTCGGGTGTAATGGTCATTATTTCATTTCGAATGGTGGTTTTTAGTTGGAGTATGGTTCATGGTTTGTTAACGTACACTCTTTCTTTCAAATATCCCCAAAGAAAACTGTCAGAAGCTGTTAAATCTGGTGGACGTGGAGGCCAGTTAAAATCGCTTGTGCGCGAAATAATGCGTTCGCCGAAAATGTCCCTTAACAAAGCCATTGGGGCACCAGCAATATATGCTGTGTTCGGTCGTGTACTGATTCATAATTAATTTCTCAAGTCTTCTGCACAAAATGGTGAAAAAAAAACAAAGAAAAAATAATAATTAAAAAAGTTATAAAGAATTTAAGCCATATAGCTCATTCTGCGCCACCCTGTATGTATTGATTATTAGACATATTGTTGTTTATTTCAATATAGTACTCTTGGATTGTTGTAGCTTTAAGTACTCAATTCTCCTGGGGTAACCGTAACAGTTTTTAATTTTTAAGATTATTTGTTTTTTATTTCACATTTTTTTTATGATTTAAAATTGTTGATAATTTAATTTAAACAACACAAATATTTTATTATTTTCCTTTGCATCTATTGTAATCTTTTCTTTAAGTTTTTCTTGTTTTTTGTTTTGACAACTATCGAAGTGGTAATTTTGACATTTAGAAAAAAGTAAATTTTTGTATGACAGTGGAAATAAAATTTTAGGCAATAAAAATAATTTAAAAAATATGCGAATCGCATACAATTTTTTTTCCAGGTGTTGAACTCTTTCATTTGTATTCATTTTGGAAAAATAATATCGTTCAAATACAAACTGTTGCGTTGACGGCACTCATTTCAATCAGTATTAAGATTTCTTAGTCTGACTATCCGTCAAGGCATTTCGTGAAATATGAAAAACACATTTTCGTTTTTTATTCTGGGCGGATGACGAAAAAATTTTCAAACAATTTCGGAAGTTTTGAAAACCTTCGAATAATTCGTATCACAAGCTACAGCTCAATTATATTTTGAATTCAATTAGATATAGAGCTGTCTACAGTCCGAAAGTCCTGGGTTCAAACCGTATGCAAGTTATCAGAAATGTTTTCGATGTGTCTTTGCGTCTATGCTAATCCATATCACAGTGTCCTACTGCGTCATTATTTGAACAAAGAAAAATGTCGGCTCTCCTTTAGCTTAATGCAACTATTTGACACCAGAGATGCTGTAACTTGAATACAAATTAATAGAACGAACAACAGCACAATTGTAGAAGAATTGGCCATGTGTATCTTATCTACACGATGCCTTTCCAAATGAAGTAACACACTATGTCACCATTATTGGTAGACATATTAACTAAATCTCAGGTAGTTTTAGACATAAAAAAATACTAACATATATATTAAATTAGTAATAATCTAGTCCTTAAAGTATTAAAATATATTTTTTTTAGATTCTATGTATATTCTAATATAATTTTAGCGAAGGCTCTCTCAAATGCTGCTCGCAAGGCGAATTGATATCAGGTAAACTCAGTAGTAAAGGGTGGTTAAATTTCAAGGGCCGATGTTGATTTTGAATAAAACACAAACTATTTAGGAATTATTGTAATTTTATTTTATTATGATATATTGGTATTACTCAATTATGTATGGAACAAAATATCGGCCAAATGGGCGCCGCGACCACGGCGGCACACCTCCATCCGATGGTCCAAATTTTCGATGACCCTGAGGCATAATGGAGGTTCTATGCCGTTAATGTGCCGAATTATCTCATCCTTTAGCTCTTGAATTGTTGCTGGCTTATCGATGTACACCTTTTCTTTCAAATAACCCCAAAGAAAAAAGTCCAACGGTGTCAAATCACATGATCTTGGCGGCCAATTGACATCGCCATTACGTGAGATAACACGGCCATTGAATTTGTTGCGCAAAAGAGCCATTGTTTCGTTAGCTGTGTGGCAAGTGGCACCGTCCTGCTGAAACCACATATCTTCCAATTCAGGCCATAAAAAGTTCGTTATCATCTCACGATAGCGAACACCATTCACAGTAACTGCCTGACCGGCCTCATTTTGGAAAAAATACGGCCCGATGATGCCGCCAGCCCATAAACCGCACCAAACAGTCACTCTTTGTGGGTGCATTGGTTTTTCGACAATCACTCTTGGATTTTCATTCGCCCAAATGCGGCAATTCTGTTTATTGACGAATCCACTGAGGTGAAAATGTGCCTCACCTCTGAAGATGATTTTCTTCGAAAATTGATCATCCACTGTTGCCATTTCTTGCCACCATTCTGCCCATTCACGACGTTTGGAATGGTCAAGAGGCTTTAGTTCTTGAGCCAATTGCACCTTGTAAGCGTGTAAATGCAAGTCTTTATGCATAATGTTTATCAACGAAGAGCGTGAGAGGTGCAATTGTTGGGCACGACGACGAGTTGAGGTGGACGGCTCTTCAGCCACACTATCGCGAACAGCAGCAGTATTTTCTGCAGTACGAGCTGTACGAGCATGCACTGGTGTTCTCACATCTTCTACAGACCCGGTTTGCTCGAATTTTTCCACGATTTTTGCGATTGTACGCACATTTGGACGATCAAATTGACCAAAAAAATCACGAAGTGCACGATATGCATTTTGATTTGAACGCCCATTTTCATAATAAGTCTGGATAACTTTAACACGTTGTTGGATTGTGTATCTCTCCATGGTTCAAATTGAGTAAGTCTGAAGTAGAGAAATGTCAAATAAAATTCGGAAAAAAGCTTAGCGTTTAGGTGTGGTTCACATTCAACATCGGCCCTTACAATTTAACCACCCGATATAACAACCACCAAAACTCATTGTCTACTGTCAAAATAATTCATACACTTTGACATTAAACAGTGATAAATAATCGAACCAGTTGGGCTGGTAAGTTCACCTGTTATGAATTCGCCTTGGTATGAAGCGTAAAAAAAATTACAATTTCTAAGAATAAAAAAATTAAACTATTAAACTATTTGCCCTTTCAGGGACAAATTAGGGTTTATTACTGACTGAAAAATTTTTTAGAAAAGATGAAAGTTATTTTTTTCTTTTGGAAAGCAAAACATATCACGTTCATTGGCGTGCATAAAAATGCAACGCTGGGACAACTGAACTTAAGGCGTTTTGATGCGAATATTGGAATTCCAATTGCGTATGGCCAACATATCAAATAAATATAAAATCCTTGGCCAAGTGAAGAGTTCGTTAAGGGAGCACGAAGAGACGTGAGTAAATTAATTTTTTTCACACCATTCCAATACGTTCCGTAAAGATATTCAGGTACGTGATGCAAATCAATCGCTTTTAAAAAGCTGTTATGATTAGCGGTAATTTTTCCACCAGTTTCTTCCTTAAATCGAGTTCATATTGCTAAAGTTTAACATTTTTAATTAAAGCTATGTACACACGATTGTCAGATTTTACAATATATGTAGTACGATATGGCATGATGGCATTGCACTCACAATGAAAAATTGTTACCATGCGGTAATTTTCCAGTTCAGACTATTGTAAGAAAACCTCACAATTTCATTGTCACACAGTTGTCCGAGAATAAATTTTTCTGCCAATAAAAATTGTCCGTTGACACGGTTATCATACAATTATTGTATGGCAAAAGTTGCCAGATCCAATGTTAGACTTTCTCTCTTAATATTTATGGGCAGCGTAGCCAATAGAAAAATTTATCTGACAATGATGTCATTGTACCGTGCACTAAATTAAGCAGATCTGACAATAACAAATGACCGTACAATATCTAGCAATTACTTGCCAAAGGCAATGGCGGGAGTTGTCATGATTGTCTGATGTCTGGCAATAATAATATTGCATGCAATGTAATGACAGTACTTTTTGTGAAAATGTTGCTATACAAAATTTGTGAGTTCACACAGTTGTTTAACATTTTATTACAATTTTTCTATCAATATTGTAAGATATGACAATCGTGTGTACATAGCTTAAGTTTTTAAAACTCTGAAACCAAAGTGTTCACATTTCAATTATTGTATTTTACTGACGTATTGCCGATTGCTAAAACAGCTGATACAAAACTCAAATAATAATACCTTGTGAATGAAAAATATGAAATTATTAAATTATCGGGATCTGATTTGAAACACATAATCGATACAGTAATAAATATTTTTTGCAGAAGAAGACATTTTTTTACTTACAACAACAAACAAATTAAATAAATTAATGTATGTCGTGCCACCATTAAAAGCTACGTTCAGTGAAAGACCAAAATAAAAATTATATGAACACAGCTTTTAGAACAAAATCAACGCTGCGTTTTACTTGTGTTTTGAAGCTAAACATGTTTACCTTATCGTGTTTTGAAAACAAGTCAATGTATGGGATAACACATAAAATTAAACATCTAAAATTCCAAAACTTGTTTAAATTCGGCAGTATGAACGCCATATTACTCTATCCCTCCCGAACTAGTTCCGCCCCAAAGCGCTGAGTCCGTAGGCGGCTTAAACTGAGCAATCGTCCGAAAAAAATAAATTTTTTTATCTTGGACCAGCACTGAGGAGATGACCCCTAGACATGCGGTGCATTGTGCTGGAACTAGAGGAAAGGGATTGCAGGAGAAATGATAGGAGGTGGAGCTACACTATCCTACAACACTGCTTTTAGCACGTTATTTGTTTTGAAGCTTCGAAAATTAATTTCAAAACAAATATGTATAATGAGCGCAAAATTTCATCATACGTCATACATTTCATATCTGTTTTTCTTAGATATTTGTTGGAAAAGAAATGAATACTCAATCATTGAAACGGATGTCTTTACATTTTTATGTGCGCGTCTGTATTACCAGAAATTAAATTTCTTTAGACCGTTTCGCTATTAAAACGAAATTAAAATCTCCAAAACTCTAGTCCTACATTTCAAAAATAGTATACTCGCATCTGAATTACAACTCCAGGTAAAAGAATCTTTGTAAATACAACAATGCAGACAGTCATATTTCTAGTCACCTACGTCACCCTCGAGTGTACATTTTAGTTATAAGTTAAAGAGAAGTGTCTAAAGTTAGGTTAGTTTAAGTGGCGTACCCTCACCGAAGGAGAACGCCCCACTTAGTCTGAAGTTAATTAATCAATTCTCTGTTGTACATTCTAGTCTTTTATATTGTAGTCATTTAACAAACCAAAGAAAGATGAGTGTAAACTCTAGTCATTTTAGTTTTTAGGCAGGGAGTTTGAAATCAACTCTTTAATGAAATCATTGCATATACGGAAATTTGTAAATGTTTGAAGGAAGAGCATTTAATCTAGTCATACATTTTAATAATAATAATAATAAGAAATTAAATAACAAAAATAATAATAACAATGCATTTAATGAAATTTTGTATTAAAATGACACAGCAATTATTAATTCGTTTATTTAATGAAACCTTTAGTAATAAAATTTTAATGATAAATTATTTTCTAGACACAAAGAAGAGAAATTCCTGTAAATAATAAAATTATATTAATAAAATAATAATAAAATGACTCATGTAAAAATTCTTCAAATGAATACGTGTCATTTGATTATTGAAACATTAACCCTTAAATACCTTTTGTATCTTTAAGGTTACAATAACATCATATTGAAAGTTTTCTTAAAAATGACTTCAAGTTCATTGGAATAAAAAAAGTAGTTGATAAATTATTCTAGAGCATTACTTTCATACAGCTGGTAGAAGGCCCAAGGAATATTGACTTTTTATAAAAAAATAAATTGAAAATTTTCTTAATACCATCGTTTGTTGTAGTAAAATTTTCTTGAAACTGAACTATTAAAATGAAGAAATTAGTGCCAGAAAGTCGTGGCTGGAAACTCTGCGGTAGCCAGACAAATTTCTCTGCTGTGCATTAGTGAGGGTCAGTCGTCTTTCTCGTGTTTTTAATGCTCGCAACAGCTGGAACTTAAACGGTTGTAAGTAAAGATCTTTGAACAAAATTTAGTGAACGACGACGATAAATTGGGACCTTCTTCTGATCACAAATATCAAAAAGTGACCGCAGTAGCACAGTTCGTATGACAGTTAACCCTTCGTAAGTTTGATCGGGCTTACAAAATGCACTTTCACTCCTATTTTGAAATATTTTTAAACATTTTACGTGATACGTGTTGTATTTTCAACGATCATAATTCATAACTTGCTGTACCACTTTCTTTCTCGCAAATAACGCAGCGATTCCGATTTAAACAATCACTTCAAAAATTTCCACAGGGAAATAGCACCAACAAAATACACTGAATACTGGTAACATAAAAAAACTACATGCCAGTGTTGCCAATCTTGTTGAAAGAAATAAGTATCATTAGCGTAACATATGAAAAAGAACAGCAAACTTAAATCTCAACAACATGCACTCCTGAAACGTATCAATCAATCTCTAACGCAGCAAAATTCTTCACAAAAATTTTTATTAAAATTATTTTGATAATTTGCCGAAGACTTGAAGAAGATTTGAAACGTTTTTGAATGAGAAAAATTCAAAGTTATTTGTTAATAATGGAATTAAATACTCGCATATAAGAAATCTAAATATTTTCAGAAAATTTGCTAAAGAACAAGTTGATTTAATAAAAAAAGGCTTATGGCTAAGCTACAAGCAAGAATAATTTTTATTTTTTATTTTTAGTAAAAAAAATATAGTATTTAATTTAAAGAAAAAACCTTCTAGACTTTAAGTTTAACTAACTTCTCACCAACATCAGCTTCTTCGAAGATCTCAAACTAGATTTAAAAACAAAATGTACATCTTTCCATTAATTTTATTAAAAAAAATAATTTCTTCAAATAAATTCAGGCAAAAAATTGTGCAGTATTAGAATTTTAAGTTTAAAAATTGTAATTAAATTTCAAAACAAAATTGTAACATTCAACAAAAGTAAATACAAAGCGAGTGTGAACTCTAGTCAATCATAATCTTAGGACCAGTTAAAGAAAAAACCAACAAATACAAAATTATTTTAACAATCTTTTTACAAAAATTTCGATTACTTTTTTGTAATTTGTTGGTTTCAATTAGTCAGGTTTTATATTTAGATTTCCTAATATTTAAGCTCTTAGAAATTATTTGTAATAATTAAGTTTTTGTAGTGTAAAAACTATGTTAAGCAATCAGCTGATCGGAACCACACTACCAATAGTTTATAAGAAAGAAAAAAATCTTAATAAATCAACTGAACCTTAATAAAAATAAATTAGTACAAAAATTAATAAAATTTTAAATTATCAATTAATTAAAATTAAGAAAATAAAAATATATTTTTATACCAAAAAAAAAAAAAAACAAAAACGAGAAATTAATTCAACAACAAAAACGAACTGCGGTTGTGTACTAAAATCTACAATTAAACTAAAAGAGTAAATTCTTAAAAGAAAATATTTTTAATATAAAATAAAAACAATATATATCACAACATGTTTTATTGTTCCTTAAAACAATAATATTTTTTCAGATTTTTCAAATAAAAACAAAATTTAAAATATCTGAATTAGTAATCTTTCATATCTTGTAAATTATTTTTTAATAAAAAATTTTAATCACAAACATTTTCTTTAACTAATTTAATTATTAAGGCTCAATATTGTCTAACATTTATTAAACACAAAACAAAAAACAGATGTCTATCTTTAAGTTACACTTGTGATATTATTTTATAAAAAGCTAATAAAAAAATTATAAGAATTACCTTAAGAACAAGTACAGTGTTTTATTAAAATTAAAAGAAAAATACAACCCTGTAACATAACCTTCTTTCGTGTATGACAACAAAAAAATATTCAATATATTTTTGTACCAACGAATATTAGATAGAAATAAAGATAAATAAAAACATATGTGAGCGGCATTTTTGAATTCGAAAAACCAAAAATGGCAACTATGGCGAATTAAATTCCTCTTAAGCGAGTGCTACACGATCAATTTTCAGCTTCAATATTTGTCATTGTGTGCGTTATTTTATAAAAAATAATCACACATATACGTATAAGCAATACAGCTGCATGACTGCGCGATCAATTTTTTATTGCTGTCGCAAATTAGGCTAATTTCTATATCGAGCCTTTGGTGCAATACCGTAGTAATTCAAAATTTGAATTTTTTGAGCTGGGTATGCAGAAATGATCTTTGGGGAAATATATATCTAAAGGAAAATAGGATTATGGTTCTATTTCTAACTGTTCAGATTCTACAGCTACAAATATCTTTATTGCCTCCAGCTATTTCCAACAATATTTATTTGCAATAATGAAATATTTCCTTTATGACAAGAAATTTACAAACAGAAAACATTACAAAACATGCCTCTTTATTTCAAAACTTGTAAAAAAATAACTTTAATAAACGAAAATAATATCAAAAAGATGGCTCAAAACTTCAAATGTATTTTTCTCAGTTCACGATTTTTTGAATTACTACGGTATTGCACCAAAGGCTCGATATGTGGATATAATGTTGCCATTATGGTGGCTGTGTTGATGGCTGAGTATTTGGCATGTAGGCTCTGCAACCATAAGAGCCCGTTTTCGATTACTGACCCGGTCAAGTCAAAATTTTTTTCAAATTTTTCTGTGCTACAGCAACCCCCTTCGTGGCTATTTGAGCAATAAAATGTCGGCGAAGTAAAATAATAAATAAAATGACTCTCCTTAGCTTAAGAACATAATGCGTCAAAATTAACATGAGAGACGCCGCAACTTTGCTTCATAATTAACACGCAACTGCAGAGTTGTGCTAGAATTAAGCTACCAGTTGCAGAACCTGTCAGTTCCCAATACTAGTCCTCTCTATCTCTCTCTCTCTCGCTCTAACTAGTTCCAGGGCAATTCATTGCATCTGTAGAGGGATATCCCCCGATAAGAAAAAATAAAAATATAAAAAAAGTATGCAATAAATTATTCAAGTCTTATTTTTACAAAATTTTTAATTTATTTAGCAATATGTTTTCTCGATATTTAGCGTCATCAGGAAAAATAAATTTTTAACTAACATAAAATTAAAATATTTTATATTACAGTGAACTCGCAGAAACGTGAATTAATTTTTACCGTGGGTGTTCACGTTCTCGATTTTGTTCACGTTTTAGATTGCATTTTTTCTATAACATATTTTAGTCTCTTTTATTTTTTATTTAATTTAAAATGAAGTATGTACGTTATTTTTCACCTGTGAAACATAGTATATTGATTCTACTTTTTGTAAGTTCCTGCCATATTTCAATATACTACATGGCTACTATGGTTTGCAAAAGGATTTCTAAGAGACTAATTTCTAAATAATGTTACTGAATTTATCAAAAATACCGGTTAGCTGAATTTAAACTACGATAATTATAAATTTGCTTAATTAGTTTTTAGTGAAAAGGAGAAACAACAAAATAAACATTCTTTGATACAAAGACAAATAAATAATTTTTTAAGACAACAAAAGGGTGTGTTAAAATTACTTCATTCAAAGGTTTTATATAATATATTAAAAATGATTTTAATGGATGGACGAGCTAAACAAAAAAGTCGGTGATCTCTTGTTAACGTTGTTTTTTTTTCTTTTATCCGTGACCAGCACTCAGGAGATGAGCCCTACGTATGCACTGCATTGTGCTGGAACTAGAGGAAAGGAAGAGTAGGAGAAATGACAGAAGGTGAAGCTTCACTATCTTACAACACTGCATTGTGCACGTTCATTGTTTCTATAGCAGTGTTGTAGCGTCTCTGTTGTCAAGGGGGCGTATTCAATTTTGAAGCTTCGTTTTTAGTAGCCATTTTTTTTAGTAATTATTTTACTTCGCCGGGGCTACACAATACCAACGAAGGAGGGCGTTCTGATGTGTCTGTGGATTGGATACAGCTAAAGCCATTACTGTTCAGTGACCAGTGACTATGCCTTCGCCACTAAAACTTTGCCGCAACAACTGACACAAAGACACACAAATGCACATAAAAAAAATGGAAGATGTTTTTATGAGTCTAAAACTGGGGTTGCACGCACGAAAATTTTTCGTTTTGTAGTCAACGTGCAGACTACTTCGACCATCGCCAATGCTTGAGCATTTCTTTGAGGTTTCTTAATACTCTGTTTCTTATTGAACAAATCGTCGATTTGGCGACATTATACTTTTTCGACAAACAAGTTACTGATGAACTTTTCCGTAAAAGTTCTAAAATATCTGACTTTTCTTGAAAATTTAAAACTTTTGGTTTTTTATTAGACATATTTTCAATAGAAATATTTTTAGAGATCACTTTTTTATATTATTTGTATACCTTCGTATATGTTCAGTCAGCACAGAGAGACGCTTCCAGTAGAACTGCCGCATTAATACTAAAGCAACTTATCATGCAACAAAACTTATTTACAACAAACAAACTACGAAATTCTTCTGCGGGGAATCCCAAATTTTTAAATAAGTTTACAAAATTGAATTTTAACGTTCGATAAAAAGTTCACGTTTTAGAGCCGTTAGCCTTTGTTCATGATTTAAAGCTGCCAATGTAAAAAAAAATTTTTCATGTTTCTGGATGTTCACGTTTGTGCGAGTTCACTGTATTTGAAAAGAAAATTTTTTTTTTTTTTTTGTCAAACATTTATATAAAAGTATTTGGAAAAAAATGTTTCTTTTCTTTGTCATACAAATTAAAAGAACTCAAATTGCATATAAAATACATATTTAACAATTATAATAGATTATAATTATCTCTAACATTTCTAACATATAACGACGTTTGCAATTATCCTCTCTATTCAATATTTCTACTTCATCAAATTTCGGAAAGTGATTCATATGCAATAAATTAGTCAGCAATGGCATACGATAAGAATAGAAAGTCTTATAAAAAGGAGAATTAAAATAAGAAAAGTTAACTAAATGAATGAATTTTATTTGGTATGTTTCTGTGATGTACATACTCTATTTTGAATTTATATAAAGTATTCTAATGTGGCAATAGTGAAATATGAACAAGGCGACGCATTTAGCCAACAATATGTGTAGTCGCGTAGACTCCTACGGTTTATGTGTTTTATACTTTTATACTTGCGAAAGTCAACATTCTTTACCTGAAAGAGAAAATACGGATTTGGGTGTCTTACCTTTTGAAGACTTAAAAAGGTAATGCAGTTCAACAATTATCGCCTACTTATTAAGCAATGGGATTATCGAATTTAGATTTTAAATATTGCACATTTCTGCTTTTGCCTTTAAATGCTGGTAAGAATGGCAATAGTTTCGCACAGAGTTGTGAACATAATGAAGCTTTTCTCTGTCACTTCAACTTCTGTCATCAATGTATATCACTATTACTTTCATATAGTAGTAGACATTCATTGGCTAAAAGAAAAGGTTTACACAAATCCCTTTCCATATTATGAAAAGTCTTAAAGAATTCGTTCTGACAACTCTTGTTTCAGAAAAAGTCGTAAATTTTGGCTTGGTGGAATATCCGACACACATGTGCAATTTTAATCCACACCATCTAATGTATTTTGTGTTTGAACACACTTGTACATCTCGACAGATCTAATGAATAAATCTGACGGCCAGTGACGGCCAGTAACGGCCTTTAGCAGCACATACGTTGGGCAAAATTATCTCGAGTACATCTACTACAAGTATGTATGTATGTATGTACAGTTCAGATCCTCTAAGTTACTTAAAGTGTGTAATTTACATATATGTACGAGTATATTGAGAATTCATAAAATATGCAAATCAGGCGTTTAATAAACGCCGGTACCTGTATAAATTTCACAAATGTACGTGTACCTCTTTTGCAGCATAACATGCCGCTGCATGCAATCTTAACAATCATTCTTCACTATTAAACCGACCAACCCACTTTAAACACCTTAAGAGGTCATTTCAACCCCATGTTGAGATGAGTTTTCTTTTGTTTATTTTCCTCGGCTCACACATCTTAGACATGGTCTCTTTTTATTGCAGTATATGCTGGTTCTTAAGTGGTTTTGTTCTTGGTTGTTGGTGTAGTTGTTGTTGTTGTTGTTGTTATTATTGCTGTTGCTGCTGTTTGTTGCTCATTCATGAGGTAATTAGGGTTGTTGTTGTTGTTGTTGTTGTTGTTCTTATTGTTGTTATTTTCATCATTCTTTCTAAAACGATTTAATTTCTTCAGTTGTTTGAATTTCTCTTGATGCAAGCGTTTGTGTACGGCTGTGTGTGTGTGTGTGTGTGTGTGTGTGTGCGAATTGCTCGAATTGTTAGATGAAGGAATGAGTGGTGACTGATTGTATGGTTTTAATAAGAATGTGTGTAAACACCTTTAGGGCCGCCGCTACAATTCTTCAAGTGATTGTTAAGAAATTAGGTTTCTCATTGTTGAACATTCGAAAACAAATTAAGTTTATTTGACAAAATAATAATTCAAGAGGGGGAAAAATATGAGGGCCGGTCTATTAAATAATGAGTTGAGTTTATTGTTAATAAAATAAATGTGCAACAATATTTCTTAATAACAATTTTTATGAATTGTTGAAGTAAATACGTGTATTTTAATAATTCATTTATAATTATATGAATGATTTTCTTTTCCCTCGTTTTTCAAACTGTTACAGTTCAATTAGGACAGGGAATTATTTGGTGCGTAGAAAGTTCCTTTAATGATGAAATATAAATTATACATGAAACTAAGAAAATACAATCTCATACTAAATCTGTAAATGAAAATTGTGCAATGAATGATGGTTTGATGAGTGGCAACCACACCCTCGTACATAGATGGTGGCGATGGCTGAAGTAGTTAACAAGTTAATTACAAAAGCAAAAGTCTTGGGTTCGAGGCCAGTTTCTCAGACTAAGGCGTAAAAATATTCCACATTTTTCTGATGTGCTTTAGTGTGTCTCTGGGTCAAATGTTGTCGGAAGGTTTCAGTAACGGCTTCAGATGTAACCAATCCACGGGCACATCAGAACTTCCGCCTTCGTCGGTAGTGTGTAGCACCAGCGAAGTAAAATAATTAATAAAAATGGCTACTAAAAATTAAACTTCAAAATTGAATACGACTCCTGGGCATCACAGGCGCAGCACAACTGCTATAGATAAAAAAACTATCCTCTGTCGATCCCTTCACCATCTGTCATCTCTCTCACTATCCCTTTCCTTTAGTTCCAGCACAATGCATCATATGTGTAGGGGTCATCTCCTAAGTGCTGGGCCAAGATAAAAATACAATAGTAGTATTGCAGCCCACCTGCTGTCATGGAGGCGTTTTGCAGTTGGAAGTTTTAGAATCCATTTTTTTTATTAATTACCAGCTCTTAGCCGTGGCTTCACTCACCTACAAATTTACTTCTTTTTATTTTAAAGCATAAAGAGCAAAATGTATGAAAATCATTCCAATAGTTCTTCCTTGATGTAGTTTCGTAGAGGTATATATTTCCTCTTACAGGCAGTGTCGAATTTTTTTTTAAATTCTGTGTGTCCTTGATACTAATTTTTAAATTTCATCAAAATAAATTAGATTGTTTGCGTAGGCCTATGTTACCCCTACGTCCACTTGCGGTCCTATAAAAAAGTATTATCCTTCCTATAAAAAGTAGATCCGCATATATATATGTTTTAAATTTCAGTAAAGTCGGTCTGGTAGTTTCGCAGAGACATATGGTACCTCCAACGCCACCTCCTGCTTTTATTTATTCAAAAAAAAAATACCTCCTGTGTCCTTCTATACTCAGATTTATCTAGGTTTTAGATTTCATTAAAAAGCGGTTTGAAAGTGAAGGAGAGGAATATAATGCCCTTTACGCCCCCTTCTGGTTCTATTCATCTATCCAGTGTGTCTTTCTTGCCGCTCTGGATATAACTATGGTTTAAATTTCAGCCGTACCGTCGGTTTCCTCGGTTCCTACTGGACTCTTCCCACTCTATCAAATCCCTGTCCAGTGATGTAGCTCTCTTCCTGACCTATTCTATCCTATCATGTACGCTACTTCACCCTCCTTCTCTTCTTCTTCACAGTTATCAAGCACCATGATGAATAGGACCCAAGTGGGCTGGGCTCTTTATTTTCACCAGCGACCTGTCTACCTAACCTCATCTCATGTAAATTTCTGCAAAATGGGTTTGACCGTTTGGAGCTGTAAAAATTTCCCGCTATTGCTCTCCTAGTCCTAGTTTAAAAAAAAAGGCCTTCTCTATAACCTTCTCGCTGTTTCGTAGACAATATGCACTAAATTTCATCGTGAACGGATAAGCGGTTTGGCGGGCGAACAAACAATTAAATTCCGTATTTTATATTTTGCATCGCTGATGTTACGCAATACTGACGAGGACGCCCTAATGAAGCCGGTACTGATCAGTGAGCAGTGACTATAACTTCACCACTGAAACTTTCCGACAACAATGACAGAAAGGCACACTAATCAGCATCAGAAAAATGCAAAGTGTTTATATGACTTAGTCGGGCTGTGGGCTCGAACCCAGGACTTTTGGTTTGTAGGTCAATGTGCCAACTACTTCAGCCATCGCCACCCATATACGATTTCATATATAAAAAAATTGCTTGTAGAGCGAAACATAGAAGGAGTAGTGTTTATGGACTTATGATCTTAAGTTTTCCAACATCGTGATGAACGGGGAAGATTTCTGCAGGGAAGTCATAACTACAGCGAAAACTCTTTATAAAGTGAGAGACCAAATCTGAACAGCCTCGCAGCAGCACCAAACCAACTTTACATACAGCTATTGTGTGTTGGTGATGAATTAAAACAGTTAATAAAATTGTCACAAGCGCAATAAAAGAACATTCCAATTTTACAGTTGCCTACATGCTTAATGGTTTTGTGCAATAAAACGGTTATTGGCTGCGGCTATAAAGTCATTCATTGTAAGAACAGCTGAGGTTCTTTGAACAGATGTGCGTACACAGCAACAGATTTTGTAAATGATACCCGCACAAATACGAGTTGTACTGCAATTCGCTAAATAAACAACCAACAAAATGCAGACGTTTTTTTCTTGTTTGCAACATGTTGCGCGCGGCAACTGTAAATGTGCACACACTATTTCCGAAATCCACTTTCGCTTCTTAAACCAAAAAAGAAAAAAAAAAAAACATTCAGCTGAACACACACATACACACAGCCACGAGTTCTGAGTAGTTTCATGATTAAAAATAATGCGGGCTGGCGGGCGTTCGTTAAACTACTAACGGAATTTTCGTTTTACCGAAATTCATTCAGATAATTTCATTTCATTATGTCAGCAGTAAAATAAAAGAAGAGGTGTAAAAAAAAATATATGTATGTATATTTGCGCTGGTTGTAACTTTATGACGGTACACAAATAGTTTGAAGCAACTACGTTTGCATGCTGATGCACGAGTGCATGTGTGCATGTGCATTGATTGCAACTTGCGGCTGCCAAATGACTTTTGGTATTTGAAATGTTAAAGCTGGTTATCTGTAGCCAAATGTAGTACTGGTATGTGTCTGTTCTGTTATGCCATCCATCCTTCCATCCATTCATTCAGTCAGTAATTCATCCAACCATCCCTGGTAGAAATTTTATATCTCCGTTTCAGCATTTGATGGCTGCAGTTATTTTTCAATGATGGTTGGCTTGTTCATATTTAGTACGAGTATTTGTAGTGCTCGTATGTTTGCATGTTTGATTGTGTATCAAATTTCTTGACTGGGTTTTAAAAATCCCGTGGATATAATTTAAACTTGTGCCGCGAAATGTGTGGATCCTTTTCGCTAGTTTTGTGATGATGTTGATCCTTTAGATTTGGTAATTTAATAGCGCTCAGTGACAGATGGATGATTTTCTTTTATATATACGAGTATGTCCTATCTTCCTTTGGCTTTTTACATAATTGACTTTGTTTTATAATTTTTTTTTTTCTTTGCAGTAGAGTTGATTTTATATTTTTAACATGATGGCTGGCTGCTGTTGCTATAGGGATTATTTGAATTTTTTATTGGGGAAAATTGATTACGAAAAGGAATCAAATTCAATTTGATTAAGATAAATCAAGTAATCAGTGGATTGCATTACACATACACATATCTACATAGTACATAAGTAAAGGGTGTGTCAAGATTATGTAAAAATTAAAAATTTGACAGCTAATCGGTTTGAAAAATTACGCATTTTGTTTTTCGTTTGTTGTTTTAAAACTGCGTTAATATTGAGGAGACTATTTAGAAAAACTTTTAAAACACATTGAATTTTAAATAATCAAACGTTCAGACGAGAATAACGAACACCACGACCACCACGCACAGTGGATCATATTTTGCAGAGGCGATGAAAAATCGTTTTTCCTTTGTGGTTACCCATTTAAAAGTTAAGTCACTCATTTGAAAGTAAATACCAGTGAACTTCGGATCCCAAAAAATTACAGCTCTGTTTAGACTATATCACAGCGAACATGGTGATCGAAAATGGACTTTCTCATTATTTTAATAAAATTAAAAATTTCTTTGTAAATTTAAGTTTTTAAATTTTGTATAAAAATTAAATAGAAATGAAAATAAATTTTTAGAAAAAGTTCCAAATCACCGAAAACTTCTTATTTAATAAAAAAAAAAAAACTTAAAACAATTATAATTTCCTATTATTCCTAATGATGTTAGCAAGCTGTTAACGAAATATCGAATAATAAAACAAAATAACATAAAAAAAGACCTCAAGCTTAATAAATATATTTCAAAAAATATAATAAAAAAGGTCAATTAATAATATAATTAAAAGAAAAAAAAACTCCTTCACGTCAAAAAAATCTTTCACTATTTTGTAGTCCGAACCATCTTCTGCACTCCTATACCCCATTGTATATCCGCCAGATTCCGCCCCTGTTATCCGGACCAGTTTTTCTCACCCAAAGTCAGATATTTTGTGCAAAATTTACGATTGCACGTTGGCTACAAAAAAGCAAAAATTTCCCAGTTTCAGACTAAAATCATAAAAACATCTCGCATTTTTTCGTATGTGCATTTGTGTGTCTTTGTTTTGGTTGTTATCGGAAGGCTTCAGTGACAAAGTCATAGTCACTGCTCACTGAAAAGTAACGGCTTCAGCTGTAACCAATCCACAGAACGCCGTCCTTCGTTGGTATTGTGTAGCACCGTAATTATGTAATATTTACTAAAAATGGCTACTAAAAACGAAGCTTCAATAAAAATTTAATACTTCTCCTTGACCTCAGAGGCGCTGCAACAGTGCTAAAAAAAACATGGTTGTAATATAGTGAAGCTTCATCTTCTGTCATTTCTCTAACTATTCCTCTATTTCCAGTACAATGCATCGCATGTGTACAGCTCATCGGTTGAGTGCTGGTCCAAGATAAAAAAAAGATTTTTTTTTCTGTGTTGGTTACAGGGTTTAGCTATTTGGTTTGTTTTGTTTGTACATTTCGCAATTCTCAAAGATTTTCTGGGAATTTTTGTATAAACATGTGAAATTTTTTTTAACTTTTTTCAAGAATTTGGTTACAGGTCTACTGAAGATTTTGGTATTAGCACCAAATGATTTGCTGCATATAAACCATATAACAAACAAAGATAAATAATCATAATGAATTATGACTAATGCTGATAGCAATCCACAATCACATCAGAACGCCCTCCTTCGTCGGTATTGTGTAGCAACGGCGAAGTAAAATAATATAAATGGCTACTAAACCGAAGCTTCAGCACTGCTACGAGTATAAACAAAGAACGTGCGAAAGCAGAGCTGCAAAAATAAATAATTAAGCTTCACCTCCTCTCATTTCTCCTACTATCCCTTCCCTATAGTTCCAGCACAATGCCTCGCATGTGTAGGAGTCATCTCCTGAGTGCTGGTCTCAGATAAAAAAAAAAAAGGAATAGTTAATAATATTTTATTTTTCTATTCAGATCTGCAACATTCTCTTTTTGAAGGAGTTTGGCCTTGTTAATACAAATTAAAGACAAACATGATTTTTTTTTAATTACAGTTTGTTACCGTAACTGTCCCATCGCCTTCCCCCAAAACTATTGATTAAAACCAAACTTCTTCATTTACAGACCGATAATTCAACATTCACATTCGACATTTTGCTGAAAATTAATTGTCACAATTATTGTGTGGACGCCTACGTCGCAAAAACTATTTTCAGCATTTTTCAAAATTAATTTGAAAACTACAGGGTGGCACAAAAGGTGCTATATGGTTTGAATTCTTCATAACTTTTTTAATTATTATTTTTTCTTTGTTTTTTTCCAGCATTTTGTGAAGAAGACTTGGGGAATTAATTATGAAACATTCGAAATGAAATCATGGCCATTACACCCGAAATTTTGCGAAAAGTTATGGAAAATATGCTAAAAGGAGCACGTATATGCGAAGCAGAAAATGGACATCACTTACAGGATATTATTTTTCAAAGCTTATTGCAAAAATTCCCCAATAATACACTGTATTTAAAAAAAAAAAATTATACTAATCGCATAAATAAAAAAGTTATAAACCCTTTAAACCATATAGCTCCTTTTGTGGCACCCTGTAAAAACAACAGAAGAAAATAAAACTAAATTTGAATTAAACTTTTGTAATATAAAATAGAAAATTAATTTAATTTTCACTTGTAAAGAAATTAATAGCATCAATTAAATTATTGTTGGTGAATTCATTTTCAATAAAATTTTTCAACAATAATAATTAAAAATTTAACCTGCAAAAAAAGTGAATCTGGTCACTGTGATTTTATACCACGGTGCCCAATTTAGAGTAAAAAAATAATCGGTTTTTTGAATATTTTTTATTAAAAGAAATAAATGGTGAAAAGTTATACAATCATTTTTATAGTGAAAATTTAAATTTCCCGTTGCCAGTGGCCATGCGTAAAAATATACGAGTATTCGGCAACTGGCAACTCATCCATAATCGAGCCATTAGTTTTTTTTTCTTGGGCCAGTTCTCAGGGGATGTACCCTACACATGCAATGCATTGCACCGGTAGTAGGAAAATTGATTTTGCCTTTGGGGGGTGGAGGGAGTAGTGTATATGAACATTTTACTTGAGATTCCCAACATCGCACAGTGGGTTCAATGGTACCCAAAATGGCGATTAATTCAGGGAAGCCGTAATTTACAATTTTTTTTTTGGTTTTTTATTGATGAATAATCACAAATACATAAAAAAGCAGCATTTTAGAAAAAAAAGGTTTGAAAACAATTTTTTTTAACTTGTTAGGCGCTTTTAACTTGATTCACAATTTTCGCTGGAACTTTAAAATAAAATGAGATAAATTAGTAAATTAAATTGCAAATTGGAGCATTCTTAATGTGGTTTTAGAAAATAAAATATGTTTTTAAGAAATAATGTTAGCAAACTTTTAAATTGAAATCCGATTTCCGTCTACAAATTCTATAATTCTGCAAATTAAACTAAAAAATGTAACAATAGAAAACATTATTATTTTTTTTTATTGATGAATAATAATAAACACATAAAAAACAACCATTTTAGAAAAAAATATTGGAAAAAAATTCAATTGTAAGGATTTTTTTTTTGAAAATCACATTGCCCCATTTTAATCATCATTATCTTCAATTATTATTTACTTCATATTCATCATTTATTTCATAATCATCATGAAATTTCATATAATAATCATCATCATCATCGCCATTATCATTTTCATTCTTCATAAAATCATGTAACTCATGACGTGAAATGAAAATTGTTTTGGGACTTGTTCCTGAAATTAGTAAGTATACTTGATTAAAAAAATTACTCACGTACCCATCTCTAATAAAAACTACACTTATTAGCTGCAATAACAACTACCATACGGAAAATAAAGACAAAAGGTAATAAAATCAACTTGGTTTTTTGTTTGTTTTTTTCACATAGGTTTTTAGGAGCTGGAGTTCTTTCAGAAAAACTTTCATAAGTAGAAAACCGCAAAAAACCGCAAAAAGATATTCTGGAATTTATTACCTAAAATCTCATATTTTAAGAGCATATAATTTTTGTTTTTCCCGATTTCACCCAGAAATTTGTTGAAACTCAATATATATATATCAAAAATACCCCATTTTTAGTGCAATTTGAAAAAATTTTTTTTTAATATTTCCAAAACATTTATGTTAACAAGAACTTATTTATTATATGCTCAAATACCAGAAGTAGATGGTTCCATTATAAAATGTTTACTTTTACAAGTGTTAATAAAAAAAAATAATTACTTGAAATATCAAAATTTTCACTTTAGACTATTGTGCGCAAAACTAATAATAATTATTGAACTTTAAATACACACTGCAAATAAAGTAAACAACTAAGAACCGTTATTTTTGCAATTAGTGACGCAGAATTTTATCTACTTTTACCCGATACCAAACACGGTTGTGAAAGTTAGAGTTCATCTCTTGAATTAATCGCCAATTTAGATGGATTTCTCCCCTCTGTGCATCGCAATTACTGCAATGTAAAAGTAAAATGTTTATCATTCTTGCCAAAGTTATTTCATTATTTCACTGAATGTATAACAACTTGTAAGCAAAAGCTCTGACAAGCAACTAAACACATTTGATCGTTATTAAAACTGCTTTAGGAAGGACTATCGCCTTGTAAACTCGATTTACAATAAAACAGTTTTGTTTTAATTGACTACAACCCGTACGTGGGTAGCTTCCCTTTAAGGAGTGTCACATTAGCAAATAAAAGAAACCCACTAAGTGTGACAACAGGGAAACAATAAAACGCATGATGATTAAAAATGTGCATTAAATTTAACACGAATATTTAATTCCCCTGGTCTTTGAACAGATCGAAAAGTAGTAAAACTTAATACTTGCGTTTTCAATTAACCAATAACATTTTCAGGTTTGTGACAAACCCAAATACACATTTCTACGGACCAAAATATAAGTTCAATGGCAGAGAAAAACGTGCTGCAATTTACTACACGAAAATCCTGTTTGGTCCACCCCAGCTTTTTACTTTTTCCTTTGTGAGGTTTGTATGTGTGAAATTGATTGTTTGTTTTGGTTACAACATGAAATTATTAATTTTCAAATATCCATCTGCAGCCTGAACAATTTTTAGATAAATTTGAGTTTGAAAAGTAGTAGAAATAAATGTAGAAAAAAAAAAACTCAGGCGAAATCTACATCTGTTCACATCCTGTGCGTGTAAATAAAATTTAACTACCACCTACAAACAACAAGTAAAAAAAAAATATTAAGTACAGTCGACTCTCGATAATTTGAAATTTAAGGTTAGATATAAAGATAAAGTTTAAATAATCCCGAGTTGAAATTATAAAAAAACATGAAATTTAAGCTGCAAGTCCTTTCTATTTATCGCTGTGTTTTTCAAACGAACTTGAAACCACTTTACATTCTCGAGAGATGCAACTTAACAAGTTTCAAATTATCGAGCGTTGACTGTACCATAAATGCTTACACTTTTAATATCTGCTTCGATAGCAACCCGCCCCACAACCCAAACACGAAGCATTTTTCTAACCAATTCAAGCAACGCAACCACAAAAGTATGTTTTCCTTTCTGGTGTGTTCATATTCAAATAAATGCACTCTTACGTACCGTCCGTCGTCTATTGCCAGCAACATAATTTTAATCTCCACTTTAACAATTTGCGGCCAGTATTCTTTCTTTCATCTGCCTGCCAGCAAGATCAATAACTTTGTTGTTTCAAGGTGTGTTTAAAAGCATTTTATGAAAAAAAGAGAAAAAAAAAACGCGCAACGAATTGCTCTGGTATTTGGTATTCGTGTTTTATTTTCTGAAACAAATTTATGGAAAAACGATGCTCTTTAGTTGGAATTTAAGACAACTGTTTTTTCCATTTTTTTTCTCAAAAAAAAACAAAACAAAAAAAAAACCGAAAAGTTTTAACACATTAAAACCACCCTCTCGTTTAACCAATGCATTCAATTAATAAATTATACCACAACTGCAGAGCACGGCTGCGAGTATCCTTGCTGGCCCATATGTTGGAATTTCAAATTTATTTATTGCCATTCGTTTCGCTGATGATCGATTAAATTGTTTTCATTAGACACTTAATGCTCAATTAATGGCCAGTTTGTATAATTAAAATATAATTAGAAGGTGTTTGATTTCGAAGTTTGTTGATCGAAATGACAATAAGGAATGGCATCATATAAAAATTAAGGTGAAAACTGCGAGTGCGCCATCAACAGAAGGGAAATGAAAAATATCATTTGTGGTACTGAGCATCAGCTGCCCATCACGGTTCCTTTAAAAATAATGATAATAAGACAACGCTCTACAGGATTTATATCTTTAAAATGGATTCACTCATATTTTCGGAATAGTTTTTTTGTATGTAGTTTAACGTCTCTGAACTGAGTTGCCCCATCAAATACTAAAGAAGTTGAAATTATAATAAAACAAAACAAAAAACTATATTTGTAATAACAGTGAAACGAGCTTTATTGGACAGAAAATTTTATGGCATTAATGTTTAAATATGGTTTCGGTTTTGACCATATGAGTGCCAGTGTCGGCTCATACAAGAAACAATCTGGAACATAAATTTTCACAAACTTTTCGCAGCATTTGCGCCCGTATTCTCAACAATCTAGTCAGGCATACGCAACCTTTTTTTATGGGGGCCTCAAAGACGTTTTAATTACGATGCAATGGGCCGCACGGATTCATGTGCTTACAAAGAATATAACAAATTGCATAAAATTTGCTTTAGTTACATCGGAGTCTTTTGAAAGTGCCATGGACAGAACAGTTTGTTTTTTTTTTCAACTTAGACCAGCACTGGAACTAGAGAGAGGGATAGGGTAGCGAATAGACAGGTGTGGAAAGTGGTAGGAAGATAGAGCTTAATTCTTGCACAACTCTGCAGTTGCGTGTTAATTATATAGCAAAGTTGCGGCGTCTCTGATGTTTTTTTTTGACGCATTATTTTTAAGCTTGGAGCCATTTTATTTATTATTTTACTTCGCCGACGTTTTATTGCTCAAATACCGACGAAGGAGGGTGCTGTAGCACAGAAAACTCAGAAAAACTTTTTTTCTGATTTGACCTGGCTGGTCAAAAGTGCTAAATGCACTTCTTTGCAAATATTTAACACTTTTACAATTTTTAATTTAGTTCATAAAATTACTTTAAAAATTGATTTAATTAATGTCAAGTTTTGTCTCACTGTATAAAGACAAATTCTTATATGCTAAAATTTTTGGTGATCCGTGAATTAAAATCTCATCCCGAAAAATATTATTATATTGAAGAAAATTTTAAAATTTTCTATAGATAATACGTTTGCACAAATCAAGGGTACCATATTTGCGCTAGTGAAACGGAAAAAACTCAAAGTCAGTGGAAGTTTATAACTGAACATCTGAATATGGGTACGGAAAAGAATTCAAATAAAATCAGAACAATTTAAAAAATTGTTTAAAAACCAATGAAAACCCCCTTTAAAAAGTTCTCAAGCTTTGTATTGTCGCTTTTAGTTTTGTCTTTTTCAAATAATTCAACAATTCAATTAATTGAAAGCAAACTCAGAACTAGAATGAACACCCAACTATTGTGTGTATTATACGTATAAGAAGAATACGTATAAGAGGAGGGTTTGCTGCCTCTCTATAAACATATCGGATGATATAGTTTATCTGAAATTAACTAAATTTAAAATATATTTCTCTTTTTCGCTTGTGGAAACAGGCATTCCTATGTATTTCACTAAAATTAGTGTTTGTATTAAACAAAGTGGATTTCATATACAAAAATATTTAAAGCAAACGTAGTTATTAATTATATATCTTCCCCTGTGCGCAAAATTATCGCATGTTACTAAAACTAAATTTTACAGGAGAGCGTTTTTATTTCTATTTTTTTTTTGTTTGCCTGACAGCATTAGCTGTAACATACGATATCTCCATAAATATAACAATTATCGCTATAGTACTTTATCAATTTTTCTTAATGGATTTAGAACCAATTTACATAAAAAATCGATTTCGAAAAAGGCGTAACATGCGATAATTTCGCGCACAAGAGTCGATATGTGTGTCAAATCAGATAGCAAACTGGTTTAAATTCCTAAAGTGATAGAACGTTTTTTTTATAAGTATTTTTTTTTAATATATATATAGATATTTGAAATGTAAACTGTTTCTTTTAATTATAGATATAAAAATTATCGTAAAAAAAAGTAAAAAAAAAATATTTTTTCATTATAAACAAAAACCAATTTTCCTGAAGAAGCTATACAAAGGAGTACCGAAATATCGAATCAAAATAAATATTACATATATTAAAAAGACCTACCTACAGCTTAAATAATTAGTGTTATTAATATAGAAAGAGGTCAAAAAACTAGAAAAATTATAGTAATAAAAACTAATGCTACAAAAATGAGCACTTTATAACTGTAGAACAATTTAGTTCTCTTTTATTGGCGAGTTAGCACTTCTAATCTGACTTCTTTGGCAACTCTGGTTGACTTTCGTTAGGAGAGTTATACAGATTATGGTTCAATGGAAAAGATAAGGTATTGCGCGTGCAGGTCTATGAACCAGACCAGAATATCATCTTGTCTAACATAATCTTAATGTATGTTCTCTACTTCTACGTTACTAGTTTTTACATTTATTTATTTGTTCTTCTGAGAAGCTTTTTATATTAAGTTAAATAAAACAAAATTAATTCATTAAATTTAATTTTTAAAATAAATTATGCGCCCCCGGGTGGGCTCGAACCACCAACCTTTCGGTTAACAGCCGAACGCGCTAGCCAATTGCGCCACGGAGGCTACATGACTTCGTAAATAAAATGAAAGTCTTTACGATTGCGAATGGTGATACTTTCAGAAGTATACCAGCACCGGGACAAGGAAAATATATTTTGCGAAGGCAATTTTATATGTAGTGGTTTTATATTATTTTTTTTTTATCTGGCTTTTCATTTTTGAAATAAGTCAACATTAATACAGTATAACCTCGATAAGCGCAACTCCTCGATATTCGCAATGCCCAAATTCTTAACATTGTTGTTTCTGTTAATGTAACTTTTCAAAAAACAAAACCTCAATTAACGCAACTGTGCAAACTAAGTTAAGTTTTATTTTTAAATTTTGTTTTTCATAAATAAAAAATATGCCATAAAAAAAAAACAGTCGAAATTTGCACACCTTTTCCGTTAAAAACATGAATCTTAAAACTTGATAACAACCATCAGTACAAATTTACATAGAATGTGTATTTTTTATTTATTCTAAATATATTTTTGTGTATTTTTTGTTTTTATTTTTTATTTTATTCATACAAATTTTATTTATTTTAACCTCTTTCGTTGCATAAACCTCTTATTTGGGTTAATATATTATTTTTAATCGAAAAACAAGCAACGGAATTTTTGATTCGGTTTTCGCAACAGCCCAAAATTGCTATTGGTTGCGTTAATCGAGATTACGAGGTTTTCGTTCAGGAAATGAGAAGGAATAGAAGGAAAAATAATTATGCCTAGAGGATCACATAGCCTCCGTGGCGCAATTGGCTAGCGCGTTCGGCTGTTAACCGAAAGGTTGGTGGTTCGAGCCCACCCGGGGGCGGAATTGTTTTTTAAAATTATTATTTTTTAATTTATGCGAATATATTTAGAACAAAAAGTTTAAATTTTCTTTTTGTTTTGAATGTACAGGGTGGCCCAAAATGCGCGAAGGTGTTTTAATTCCTTAGAACTTTTTTATTATAATTTTTTTTTGTTTCCAGTATATTGTAAAGAAGACTTGGTGTTTTTAAAATGGAACAGTACATACTTAATTGAACAACGTGCCAAAATCGTTGAAATTTATTTCAGAAGAAAATCATGATTTCATTCATAATTTAATTATGAGCGACCGAAGCCCTTTTCCAATTGAATCGATTCGTTAGTAGGCAAAACGGGCTACGAAAAATCGAAGAGTAGTTCAACAGTGAGAATTACACCCACTTAAGTGTACTGTTTGGTGCATTGTGTCGTCGGAAACAATAATTGGCCCATATTTTTTTTGAAAATGCACTCTGTGTCGCCGTTTCCATCACTGGTTTTGGATATCGAACAATGTTTTAAAATTTTTTAAGTCCAGCCTTGGAAAACCATCCGCAATTATGGTTCCAACTGGATGGAGGCACAGCGCACACTGCGAGGGACACAATGGTTCTTTGAACTCAAACCGCTTTGCTCATTTTGGGCCATCTTGTCTTTTAGAGACCGAGCCAGATTTTCTTACATTGAGGCCCAGACACTTGTTAAAGTGGAAAAAGAAAAAAATTAGTTAATTTAAAAATGAAAACAATGAATTATATTTCACATTAAACAGTTTTAGGTTAATTTCGTAACTAAATGGTATTCATTTTAAACCTCTTTATAATAAAATTTTGAATTAAAACCAGGCATGGCAAACGGGAAATCCCGATAGCCCAAGATTTATTTTTATGGGATTTTTCGGCTTTTATAATTTATATATTTTTATGTAACAATAAAATTAATAACAATTTTATTGAATGTTTTATAGTTGTTAGTTATAACTTTTAATTAATAATAAAAATAAGGAAGTTTTAGAAAACTTAAATAAATTTAAATCGAATAATAAAAGTGTGTGTTGTATAAAGAAAATTTTTGAAGCAGCTATTAAGTTTATTTTGTTGGTATATTTATTTTCTCAAACAGTTCGTTAACAATTTTGGTATTAGCACAAAATAAAATTTATAGTTAAATAATTATTACCACCTTTTATTCCAAAAATCTTTCCATTTTATATTTGATTAAGTTTTTAATTTACAGAATACGAAAACCTCATGTGTTACCCATGATCGTGTGGCCTCCGTGGCGCAATTGGATAGCGCGTTCGGCTGTTAACCGAAAGGTTGGTGGTTCGAGCCCACCCGGGGGCGTTAATTTTTTTTTAATTATTCTAAGGTAATATTTTAATTTTAATCAAGTGTGCAAGTTTAGAAAAATATTTTCGTATAATTTCGAAGAATCATATACAGTGAAACCTCTCATAAGCGAACACTCACCATCGCGGTATTTTTGTCCGGTTATGAGAGGTGTCCGCTTATAAGAGGTACGCATTTATTACTTTAAAATTATATTTATTTTAGACTAGTGGTTTTTGTTTAACAAAATTTATTCAGATTGGACTGCTTTAATTTAGATCGGTTCGATTTGAGCCGTTGAGTTTCAAAAATGACTTTAAAGATTTTTGATGAGCTGGAATGCGACAAAGTCGTCTCTAGAAAGATGCCTCAAACCGACAATTTGTTTTCTTCACAAGGACAAGGATTAAGGAATTTTATTTTTAATTTAAATTTTTTCTGTAATTGACAACATATTTTTGTGTGGCATTTTGTGGCTCTAAAGCTATGCCATCCTCAACACATGACTCTCTGGTAACAGGGGAATCACAAATTTCAAAGCGTCTTGCCAAACATGCGAGAAATATGTGTTTTTAGAAGCCTGTTGTGTAGTCCATTTCGCTGTTTGGGTGTTTGTCAAACGGCTTGTACTAAATTCAAAAACGAATTAATTTTTAAAATTAAAAAAAATATATAATAAAAAAGTTTGAAGGAATTCAAACACCTTCGCTCTTTTTAGGTCACGCTGTTAGGATATATTAGGCCTTGTTATATAGAGAAATATAAAAATTTAACATTCAAAGTTTTAATTTATAATGTGACAATGTAAAGTTTAATAATTAAGCCAGCAACCAGCGGTTTTCTTTTGCTTTTTTTTATTCTCTAAAAAGTTTAAGCTAGAAATGACTGAAACAACGTGCAGACGAAGAAGTGAGTGAAATGAAATTTCAACAAGAAGCATAGCGCCTTCCCGTTATTTAACTTTTTGTTTTATATGGCATTCCACAAGGGGTTATAAAATCAAAACCCATATTTTATAAAAAGGAATACAGCACTGTAAAGCTTTCACAGAAATATGGCAGCAGCAAAATAACGGTTATCTATTTCACCACACCTAACTTCAAATAGCAAATGTCATGTCTATAGTAGACTATTAAATAAAGGACACAAAACTGACATTCACAGTAGTAACAACGACACATAACAACGTGTTGTAACGGCATTCGAGTCCTTTTTGAAAAGTGTTTTAGGAAATCATATAAAAAAAAAAAGAAACAGAAAAGAATAACTTTTTTTCTGTGTATTAATTGAAAAGAAAAGTGAATCTCTGACATTAATATTAAGCAGCAAATACATATAAAACGGTAAAGATAAAAATAAAAAGAACTTAAGGGAAACAAATAAGTAAATTTGCACGGAAATATAAAAAAAAAAATTAAACTAAATCCTTAAAATTCTATTCACATGCATAATATATGTATGTATGTATGTACATTACAATATTTATATTGTACACACAAGTATATTTAGTTGTACGAGTATGTGTGCACGTATGAATGTGTATGTGTAACTTTACTTAAAACTCAACACTTTCTTGAGTTGATTGTATGAAATGTTCGTATAGAAATCCACCACTGTCATGTTAAGCTTTTCCAAAAACCATGTAAACAACAAACAAAATACTCGTACAAATTTCACGTTGTTGTGTTGTTTTTGTTTCTTCTATTTTTTTTTATTACTTTTCCACTTCATTCTGTCTGGTTATGACTATTCTCGTTGGCTGTATGCTGTGATTTCAAACCCTATTATCCTTCGTATGATTCGTGTAATGTGGTGAATTTCCTGTGGTGTGTGTACGTGCGCGTGTAGGTGTGTGTTGGTGTGCGAGTGTGTGTGCATATATATGTGTGCGCACCAAAAAAGCTTAGGCATTTCGGTGTGTGCGGTAAAAATTCATCAATTTATATTTTCAGTTTTATTCGGACTGTTTAGGGCGGTTCCGCAAGCAGGTTGAAAAGTAGTTACAGAATGTGTTAGTGCTCCAAAAAAAAAAAAAATTAAAGAAAAGAAATCACCAAGTGTAAAGAAAAATTCTATATAATATACATTACATTTCATTTTAACAATTAACTAAAAAACAATTCCAACTCAGGCAACTGCACGAGTTTGACAAGGTGGCATGTGAAACATTTAAATAAAATCGAACAAATATAAAGAAAACTACATGAGTAAAAGAAAAGCTCTTGAAAAACAAATGAAAATATTTACAAAACTTTTGTTAAAAGGTTAGTGATTACATGAGTGGTTACAGGGAGAACTAAAAAAAAAATTATTTATTCACTACATACATGCGTTTAAGAATATATACCCCATATACATACATGCATATAATACATACATATATGACAGAAAAATTAGAAATAAAAAAATTGCCAAAAATACTGACTTAATTTTCACAAATATGCATGTGTGTAGGTAATTTTCATTCAAGCGAAGAATGCCCAAGTATACAAAAATTTTTACCAAATCGGAAATTTTCCAAGTGAAATAATTTTTAATTAACAGAAAACATTTTAGCAGAAATACATCCATATATGCTAAAAATTAAATTAAGAAAGAAAATAAAATGCAGAAATATATATAGATGTTAATATTATTTGAGAGACCCTGAACGTATGCTATGGATTTTAAAACTTCAATAAGCCCTCAATCATGCTTTAAGAAGTTTTATGGAAACATTTTCTCACAATTTAAATGAAAAATAATTGCAAACATTTCTACTTTTCCAGCATCATTCAGTTTTTTATTTTGTGCTTAATTTTCGTTTTTCATGTTCTGCTTCTTCTATGTATTTCTATTTATCATCATTATCCTTGCTATGAAAGTGTTTGCTTTTCAAGTGCACACACACTTACTTAAACATACGCAAGCACACACACTTACTTAAACATACGCAAGCACACACAAACACACGCATACACATATTTACACATACAATGACACAACCACATTCATGTCAGATATCCAGCCAACTTAAACAGCCACACTGTCTGTGTACTAAATAAAAAAAAAAAAAAAAAAAAATATAAAAAAAACACAGAAAAAGTAAAATGAAACAGAGAAAAACCTAAAAAAAAACAGCAGGGAAAAATTAGGAAAAAAAATGCAAATTCGCCACTAATACTCATCATATCCCACATAATGCTTCAATCTTAACTGCAAAAAATCTAAAACAGATGAAAACTAAAAAAATTGAACTAAAATTCGTAAATGTTGCTGCAAGTGTAGTTAATTTAGCGTTTTTTTTTGTGCCATAACATTTTTAATTTATAATTAAAATATGGTGTGGTGTGGAAACAGGCCTAAGAACCGGGTTTTTATATATATAAATTTTAATGGATTTCATTATTCCCCCAGTAATTAATTCGTGACCCGCTCAAAGCAATTTAAGAACGATTTCTATATAAATTTATTTTTACTAAAACCTTCAATTATATCATGCATATTTTACGTCAAAAGACAATTTGTTATTTTATTTATTATGAAATGTTCCAAACTGGAGGTAATTTTTAAAATTTTGTAGGGAAATTCGTTTTCGTAGTCGAATATCGTTTTGAGTTAAATGAAAGAAACTTGAAAGCAGTGCTAATGTTCGTTATTGAGCTGGACAACCACAATCAGTCACTGCAGAGTAAATGAACTACGATATTTAGCATTAATGAAGTGTTTTTGCATATCGAACTGTGAAGCTGGAATCTATCTACTCGATTTAGCATTGCACTTTTCCGAAGTCAGTGTATTTGTATTTCGCAAGCACAAATCACACAGAAAAGATTAAATCAAATGTCAATTATAGTTAAACGAAAATTCAATTAAAATAGTAATTAAATTTCAATTTATCATGAAAATTGCCGGATCAATTACCAGTTTCAATTTAAAAAATTTCCCAATGTTTTTCGATTTTATCCTTTTATGTTATTTTGATTGCACTGTTTTGGTAGATGAACAAAGTCAATTAAATTATTAATTAGATACAAAAAAATTACTGAACAAAAATTTAATTGAGTAAAATTTAACTCGTATTTTCTTTGAGTGGAATTCGTAAAGTAGATCTACTTTCAACTCTTTTAAGAGTCACAAGAAGCGTGGCAATCAAAGAATTATTTTAAATTTTGTTTTCAATGACCTTAATTACGAGTGCCGTATTTCGTTTTTCTACAACGTTAAAACAAAAAGCTTAAATATTATTTATTATGAAATGTTCCAAATTGGAGTTAATTTTTAAAATTTTGTAGTGAAATTTGTAAGAAGTACCAATACACACGAAATTGTTTTCAGAAGAATGCTAAACCAGCATATTAAATCTGTTTAATATTTTCTGTTATAAAAAATTATTTTTACAACTAGGAAAACTAATATCAAAAATCTGCTTTTCTCTTCATACAGGGTGTCTGGTAGCAGATTTATATTTCCAAACTTAAATATAAAACGTAATAAATTATAATAATAATTTATTATGAGCATTGAACGATAGAATGGATTTTATTTTTTAAACAGTATGTCATCCAGATCCTTCAGATCCTTTTTTAAAATTTCATGAACAATCGTTCTTGGAAGTCCCAGTGAGGCTGCTCTTTGCCGTATTGAAAGGAGCGGATTTTTACGTAAACTACCTTCAATCAGCTCAATGTTTTCGGGAGTCCTTGAAGATCGACTGAGCCCTGCCCGTGGGGCCAAAGAAGTTGCGCGGAATCTCTGCACCCACGAACGAATTAAATTTACACTCGGTCCATCACATATTCGCCGAATAGAAAACTTTGAACAAAATTGTCGACGAGCAATTCCGTAAGAATCATTACTCTTCAAAAATGTCCCCACAGCGATCGCACGAAGCTCACTCGCCCACTGCGACATCGTGACAAACAAATCCGCACAAACGATAATTCCAATAGCGCCACCCTCCTTCCGCACCGTTTATTACTTTTTGAAATAATCGTATTTAAAAATATAAATTTGCCACCAGACACCCGTTACAACATTTTAGAATAAATATGGACGCTTTAAAGTTATAAGATAATCTTCTTCTTTTGTATGAATTTGAAAGAATATTCAATTATACTATATCGACAATTTCCATACAAAAGTTTTACTGAAATTGAAACGCTTTTTTTTTCTTGGGTAAAAAAGATGACAACACTTTGAATTTAGAAGCAGAAAAACTAAAACGAAAAAAAAATTCTAAAATTGCCTGGTCAGGCTGCCCCCGATTTCTTCTCTACACCGCTCGCTATCAAACAAAAAGTTGCATTCAAAAAATTGCGGCGTTTATTGCAAGTTGTAAATATGTTAAAAAAAAGTTTATTTGACTGACATGCATATTTCAATTATTTGAAACATTTTTCTATTACGTTTGTTAACTATCAAGCCGAATTGATAACAGGTGAACTCACTAGCCCAGCTGGACGACTATTTATCGCTGTTTAATGTCAAATTGTATGAATTATTTTGACAGTACACTATGATTTTAGGTTGTTGTTGTGCTACTGAGTTTACCTGGTACCAATTCGCTTTGCTAACTATCGAGTGGAAGGCAAATAACATTGGATGCATATGTACATATACGAATACATATTTATATACGTGGAAAAATGTCAGATATCCATTCTAAAAAAAGAAGAAGTGTTACATATTTTACGTTATTGAGTTTTTCGTACTATTAGTGTCATATGTGTGTGATTAGTCAGGGTTTTTTTTTTAAATTGCTCACATTCGTGCCCGTCAAAAATTTCCCTAATTGCCAGAGAATTTTTTTTTTGTCTTTAGACAAAAATTTCTTTCTTAGCATTCATTTCAATAATAATGAAATATGAGAAAAAATATATCTACATTTTGGTGGTATTTTGAAAATCAGCTCGATTTTCCCTACGCTGCTACTTTAGAATCAGAAAAACCTGCATTGCGAAATTTTCCCCTCCTTTTGGGCGACATTGTGTTTACTACAGCTGTTAAAAAAAAAATTAAATTCGCGTTAAAACTGCAAAACACGGAGAAGCGCAGAATGTGTGGGATTGTGCAGATAATAGTTAGACATGTAGTTGCTCACCAATGCATTATTCGCACGATAAGTTTATTCCCCAAAAAAACCTTTTATATTGAAATTTTGTTTTTTTTTTTTCAAATAAATGTTGAACTTCTGTGATTATCACGTAATTAGCCAAAATACATCAAAGTCAATCAAAAAGTAAATTTTGAATTTATGTTTGTATGGGACGTAGCACGCCCACTTATTCCTTCCAGTTTTTGATTGATGCTTGTTTTTAATTACAAAGTCATTTCTGTCAAACTTCGAAGATTTTGCTTGGCCAGTTTTCAAAATATACAGAAATCAATATTTAGTTTGTATGGTTGATACCATGGCCACTTTTTTACTGATGATTTGTACTGACCATTAAGTTACTCAGTTACTCATGTATAGGAAAATGAATTTTCTTGATAATTTTTATCTAATTTCTTCTTGGGTATTATTGTTGTTTGCCCCAAGACGAGGGCAAAATTGGTGCGAATCATCGAAATCAGTGCAGGCATTCTTGAGTTATAAGCGCAGTAACTAACGTCACTCTCTTTTATATATGTACTAGCTTTTACCCGCTGCTTCGCTCCCGTTATTATCTCCATCGGTTATACAGTTTCGGAAAGGCATATCTTACCTCTACGTCGCCTGCTGGTTCTATTTAAAAAATATATATGTATATAGCATATGTGTCCTTCTAGACGCAAAAACATAAATACATTTAAATTTCATTAAAATCGGTTAGATGGTCTGGCTGGCGTGGATATTGCCTCTACCTTCCCTCGTGGTTGTAGTTATAAAAAAATTAATACCCTATAACCTTTGCGGAGTTGCACAGTTGTCAATGTATCTTTTAAACTCAACTACATCCAAATTTTAAAGTTCATCAAAATCGTTTATGTAGTTTAGGAGAGGCCGAAATTTCCCCCTATCGTCCTGCTGGTCCCAGTTTTGAAAGTGTACATTACCTATGAGGAATTTTAGAAGCAGATCTATCTATGTTCTAAATTTTATTAAAATCGGTTTAAACGTTTCGGAGGGTCAGAATTTCCCCCCTATCGCCCTCCTTATCATAGTTTTAAAAAAAAAGTAATACCCTATAACCTTCCCGAAGTTATACAGACTAAGTGCACTAAATTTCACCGCGATTGGTTCACAAATGGCGAAGTTAAGCTCGTTTATATTATAAAATCTGTTAAAAACCATGTGGAAGAATAATAAATAATAGAGAATAATAAAATAATTAAAAAAGTAGGCGTAAAGCTGGGCGAAAAATATAAACAAGTAGACTATAATTCATTAAAGATTCCCAGTTATATGCTGTACAAATTTAAGGAAGATCGGTCCAGCGGTTTGGGCTCCCATAAGGTACAAACAAACACACAAACTACAAAAAAACAAACAAACACACATTCACCTTTATATATATAGATATAGATTCTCTTTTAAACTCTTGTAAAATTTCTTTATAATGGAACATAAAAGTGCAGATATTTTAAATAAATGGAACAAAATCGGGCAGGATGTGTCATGCAGTTTTGGGTTGAAAAGAAAACGTCATAAGTCAAAAAAATACTTCGCATTTTTTCTGATGTGCATTGGTGTGCCTTTGTGCTACTTATTGTTGGAAGATTTAAATTTTAAACCGAATCTGAAATGTTAATTTGCTCGAAAATATTTGTCGCCAAAGTTTAAAGTTGCCTGGTTGGTTGGATGGTGTGGGTGCTGACGTACAGGCGTTGAAGTAGAATTGCAAGATGGCGTTTTGAAGGTACCATCTACTCATCGAAGGCCTCGCCATTCTGGATCCAGCGAAGAGATGTAATATATCCACCCCATCGCTTGGAGCCATCTCATACGGTCACCTCTACCTGCATGTGATACGTACGGGCTGCTACTCCAAGAACTTGAGTCGCAACACGTACAAAACTGGGCAATCGCACAGCACTTGAAAAACAGTATCTTCTGCGTTCTATTACCGATAGCTGGCTACATAATGTATGCCTGTTACTTTTGTTTCTTAAGCAACGACTTCGCCACACTCTACACATAAAAGTTTCAAGCGGCCAACTGTAGCGGTGGCTGTTTTATTTTATGGTCCGTGAGATTGTGCCATTTCTAATGATTCTTTTTTTGGCAATGGATTTCTCACAATTCTTTGACTATTTGACATTCGTGTGTGCCTGTGTGTGTGTATTTGTGTGTTTCAGTTAAAGAATAAGAACAACTGTGTGTGTGTGTGCGTGTGTGTGTTTGGGAATAACTATTTTTCTTTATAGCTTTTGTTCTATTTTTTCTTTGCCATTCTACTCTTCTTACCAAGAATTTGTATTTTGTTTCAACTAAAATTCCTACGAAAGACATTTTTATTTCGTCTGCCCCCAAAAGAGTCCATTAAATGAATTACAACAGAAAAAGCACAAACAAAAAATAAAAACAAGACAACAAGAAATCACAAGGAAATAGACTTTGTTAAGGCAGACGACGACGACGACTGCAATTAATTAAAGCATACGGCAATTTTCATACTAAAAGGGTATTCGTTTTTTCTTTTGTCTTTTTTTTTTTTTGCTGTTAAAGGCAACAAATTTACAATTTCATATGAAAGATTTCCAACGAGAACAAAAAATAAATATTTCTATGTTTTTAGTTAAACTTTTTTAATTCGTTGGTGTGTGTGTGTCAGTGTGTGTGTGTGTGGTTTTTACTGAAATGCCCTTAAGCAAATTGAAATTGTTTTTTCTTATTTTTTGTGCTCTTGTTTCCTTCTTTTTTTTTTGTAGTACAGACATGTAGAAAGAACAATTGTTTAAATGAAAAGAAATAAATAAATTATAAAAATTTAAAATAACTCTTTTCAATAAGCATTGGTTTGCTGGTGTGCCTTTGTTTTCATCATCTTCATTAAAAGGGAAAATAATATGATAAAATTAATTAAATATTTAATAACAGTTTAGTGTAAAGCAATTAAAACTTTAATAAACAATAAAAACAAAACTAATCGAACTAAATAAAGAAAAGTGGCTGAAGGTGAAAGAGACTAGACGAACACTGCACGTGAAATATCTTATAAGAAAATGAACAAGAAAAATTGTCTGTAAAAACCTGTGGGTAATGACAGGTGAGTAGAAATATGAAAAACTTAATTGATTCAATGAAATTGTATTTTGCAAGGCAATCTTACACAAGCTAAAAGTCTTCGTGTTCGTCTTACTAATTCACAAGGTGTTAAGAGCAAAAAAAAAAAGACAAAAACTAGTTGCACAATTCCGTTTGCTCTACGAAATCATCAACTATTCACTAAGCCGACGGCAAAATCGCTATTAAATTAAAATATATTCTATACAGATCGCGGAATTAAACATAAGGAGATTGCCTAGAATTTTTACATATCTCGATGCTGTTTAATTTTGCTGCATTTTGTGATGTGTTGTAATTTCGTGAAAGAGTAGATGCATGCACATGCATGCATGGCCTAACACGGGAATAGTTGTAACATTTTAGCCTGCATTAATGTCAGAACAAAATTTCAAAGTCCCAAACTAATTTCACAAAGCTATTAACTGAGTTTTTAGTGGCTGGATTCTAGAACTAGAGAATCATGGCTTCATTCCCCCCTGAGGTCAAAATTTATTTTCTTTAAAAAAAAAAATTCTCCATTAATATAATGAAACGGTTTCATTAAATGTTCTTTATTATAATAATGAAACTTTTTATTAATACAATATATAATTACATTAGATATATGAATTCTTTTAATCTCTGCTCTTCATAAGTTTTTCTTAGTTCACTATTTCAATGAATATATTTTCAAGGTCTAAACGAGTTTTACTTTTAATAAAATTGTGACAACAAAGAAATAAGCTTTATGAGTTTCTACAATTTTTGATGTTTACGATTTGCTAAAGCTAATTAAATTTGCAATTCTTTTGCTTAAAAATGTTTTATATATTTGTCGTTTTACGAACGACTAAAAATAAAAATTTAAGTGTCTTCAATGCAGTGAAAATATTTCATCAATACAACGAAATATTCTCCACATACCGAGGATATCTCTGTGAAGCGGGATCCATATAAGAGTCACCCTGGAATAGTCCGAGATTTCACTGAGAAAACACCAGCATTCATGAACGATGATAGACATCGAAGTGACGCCCGGCAGGCCCCCTGAATGTAGACCGACCAACTGCCAGAGTAAATCGGAAGATTTTCAGATTCGGTTACCGTTTACAAGATAATTATGTAACTGACTACACACCAACAATTGCCGCTAGCGGCATGTGTAGACGGTAGTGTACTGTCGTGAATCTGTTTCATGAAATATGATGTCAGCATGTGCTTGCCCCATGATTTGTCTATTAGTGCTAATGACACAGCGTATTGACGCTCTAATTAAAGTATGTCATTGTAGCGTAGATATGCGACTACTAGACGAGCTAATTTAAGTCGCTGTATTGTATTTCGTTTTTCCCACGTCTGTCAACAAAAATCATTCTGCCGACAATTAATTTAATCCCATATAAACCCAGCACATAAAAAGTAATTCTCTGAAAACATTTGTTTTTTGCAAATTCTCAATGTCTTATTTTCATAATTTTTTCTCTATTTAAACGAAAAAAAATTCTTGAATTCCTCTCCGTATGCAAATATGTATTGCGATAAGCAAAGTTATTTAGTTAATTAAATGAAAGTATGAACATTATTATTTCGAAAGAGAAAATCTTTCACCTGAGTTTCATTTAATCGTTGTATTTCTGAACACATCTGACTATAAACATACAATTTTAATTCGAAGAAAAATAAATACGTTCTTTCATCATGATGTCTTCCAAGCAAAATATGCTCAAGTATGAATTTGTATGAATTGAAATTGTATTGTATTTTGATGTAATCAAACACTGAAGCAAACGAAAATGGGAAAATATTCCCAAGAAGTGAAAAGAAAGAGAATAATTGCTTCGTTAGTTAAAACGATAAACAAACTTATGGGAAAATTTATAATAACTTAATTGTACTCGTATGTGGTATACTGGCATAGACTTACTATATACACACACACAGTTGAACAGCTGTATAAAGGGTGTTGCATTATTTAAAAAAAAAAAAAAATTGCAAAAAGAAATATTGCCCGCTGACAGTTACAACATGTTTAGGTTAAGCTGTCAAGGCTGAAGTCTGTCCATTCCAAAAACTCAGCGGCCTTGCATCTTCTTAGGTGACGCTGTTCTGCCTTGGCAGTATGGAGGAAGAAGCATATGGGGTTCCCCATCATTCTTCCAATTGATCGGTACTAAATCAACCTGGGTTCCGCATAAATAAACTTATTTTTTTTTTAATTTGTGATATTTATTTGAACTACAATTATTACAAAGAAATAATTAACCATTTAGTTGTGTTTAAGTTCATAGTTAAAATTTATCACAATAATGTGAAAATTTCTTCTGTGTTGAGAATATTATTATTTTCCTCATGTTGTATTTCTTTCTCATCCCAACAACTTCTACGGAAGTCGTTATACGGAAGATTCAATCTTTTAATGACAAATGACCCGTCAATACTGCCACTGTCATACGGAGCTGATATCTAAGTATCACTTCCATGACGGTGCATCATCTGAGATGTGTATGATTTGAATGCGCACGGTTAAGTCTGCAAACAGAGTAGAAGTTCGATTGCTTTTAAGGGCAATGAAAGACAAGAACATTTACAATTTAACATGGCGATCGTGCAGGTGACCTTGTTCGACCATTTACTCTGCGCAATTTCGAGAAGAGCTTTTGCTTATATTTGTCTCTTGCAATATTTTAGGAGTATTGCGAACAAATGATGGGTATGCCACTCCGGCAGCCGACCCCTATCCTTCGCTACCCCATCCGCTATATCATTTCCAAGTACTCGATCATATTCCAGTGACAGTATTAAGTCAAGGTTCTAATAGCACACCATTTTAGTCAGAGAGAGAGAGAGAGAGAGGCGGCTCACATGACCCTTCGATGTCGTATTTACAACCGCTTGAGATCTGAAAGCCACCCTACTATCGGTACATATCTGAATATCTTCACTGTATATCCTGCAATACCGCAACCAGTTAATCGCCCTTTCAATTGCTGCAATCTCAGTCTGTATCCCGCTAAGCCGATTACCACTTTACTCCTTTTGTCTAACTTCGATCGGTCTGTGAACAGCACGCGATATCCTATCATGATTCCAAGCATGTCAGACATAGTCATGTCAAATCTTATATCAGACAATGATGTAGCAGCTGTAGTCTATGTATTCCGGAATAGCCCCCAATCATTGTAACACAGAACAAATTTAAAATTAGCTTCAATTCAAGAGTTTATTAGTAAATTGGTCTTGCAATTAAAAAGCCTACAAACAAATCGATCATATCAATTAACATATCATTGGCTTAGTCGGCACATATGCCAAGTTCACTTGTTATGCAAAATGAGTTTTTAATGTAGAATGTTAGTGTAACTCTAAATACATCATTAACAAAAAACAAAATGTCGTTCTTGCTGTCATGTAATGGTGAGCAAACTACAAAAAAAATTATAAAACTATGAAAAACATATGCTAAGTCCAGCTGAAAATAACAAACATGTAGTGTAACTACATTCACTTAATAAATAACTTTAGCAATGAAATACTTTTGAATTATTTATGTGCCGGCTCAATAAATTTATTTGTGCAAAACAGCTCAAAAAAGCCTGAATTTAAATTTTCAATTTTGCAAAAATTTTAATGCCGTCCACTTCTATAAAGTTGTTGAACGTGGACGCGGTAAAAACGATACCAAATTAAGACATATTCGTGCTATTAAATGCTTCATAAAAAGTGATATACATATATATTAAAGTTTGTTTCTCTTAAGCTTGTAACATTTTGCTTAAAAAAATATATGACATCGTATATTAAGTGAATTTATTTTGGGAATATCTCTTTATATATGATTCTAATTGTGCTTTTTCCCTTAAAAAATATATATATGTCCAATTTATTGTTACATACTTTATGATGTTCTCATAAAGTATTTTTTTTTTTTTTACAAAAGTTATAGTTGGATTGTTATGTTTTTGTTTATAGATTTTTGGTGTTGTGTTTGATATTCAACTTTAATTCTCGATTGATTAGTTGAATTTTAAACATATAGATCTTGGTTTGTATTCAAAAGTTAGGAAAAATCTACTGATGAGCTAAGTAAGCATTAGCGAAATAGTACTATATGGATATATGACATCTATAGAGCTTTCGAAGTTGGAACAAATTTAACAGAAAAGAAGAAAGATAACAGCTCGGAAAAGAAATACAATTTTTAAAATCACGTTTACCCAAAGATCACCATAAATTTAATAATGGATTCTTTAATTTAAAAGTAAAAACAAGTATAAATTAACTGCCGTATTCATAAACATTTTTCGAATTTATAAAAAGTTTAAAAATATATTTTTTGTATGGAAATTTGTTCATTAAAAATTTTATAAAGCAAAACTTTTTTTTATGAATACGGCTGTAAGTTTTTTTTTTATAAACAGCAATGGAATAAGATTATTAAGTGAAAAATTATTTATTTTATTTTTGTCTACAGCAATGAAATAACTCTGATGTACTTTTTATAAAAAATAACACAATTAAATTAAAAAAGAAAAAAAATCAATGAAATAGAGCGCAAATCTGTTAAGTTCACATTTAAAATAGAAAATCTTGAAAAGCAAATGCTCAAAGTCCAAAAAGAGTCTATAAGTCTGTAAAAACCATTTTTTTTTTTTGAACTTTGCGAATTTTTGTATTCAAACAAGATTTTTTTTTTTTTTTTTTTTTTTAAGACAATACAAACTCTACGAAGCTCTCAAGCTTGTCTGTAGAAACACCCAGGGTCTAAGCGGCAATCGAACCCGCACCTCCATATTGAAAAGATTAATGCTCATCCACTAGACTACGGAGAAGAAGATTGCGTTTACAGATTGATAGAAAATTAATTAATTGATCAAAAATTAACAGTTTTTGTGCCTCTTGAAAAATTTAAAAAAAAAACGGATTAAGCATATTTGCCAACGAAGCCAAGGTTTTTTCTTTCATGAGCGTTTTGAACATTTAAATATCAATTACATAAAATGCTTTATATTCATATAACACACACAAACACATGAAAATATTAAGTTCTTTTCAACTAAGAAATTTAATTGGTGCAATGAAAATATTGTTTAATTGCTTTAATTGAATTTTTTCGCGCGAATATCTCCGGATGGCCAGCGGCCGTCACCTACCATGCATCGGTAGCATGTAAAATAATCGCTGAGTTCAATACCAGTTGTTTGGCATTGAGATCAGCTGATAGCCAGAGCATTATAACCAGAACATTCTGCAAGACATTGGCGCCGCAGTTAACTCAGCATCAACAAGACAGTGGTATGAACGTTCCGCTGTTCTACACCACGTCCGATATACCGCAAGAAAATATCTTTTTAAAATATAGAACGATACTACACAAGTAATTTTAGGACACCCTTTAGCTTTGGCATACCAAATGTATTCAATCTTGTAAGTACAAATATTTACTACACATAAACGTAGCAGTAAATATGAAATATTTCTATTTTATAAAATTTACTGCTCAGCATATACATTCAATACACAGATCCATTATCGCACACCCAAACACACCCACACACACACACACGTACAGGAATGCAAATACGAGTAGAAGAAGGAAAAAAAACAGAAAAGAAATAAACAAACTTATCCCAAACAGACGGAGTTCTTAAGTTAATAAGGGTGTTTGCTTTGTAAACTTATTGTTCGAAATATTTACACCCAAAGTGGCAACAACTAGAAGATCAGAATAATTCATCGCATCATGATGGTGTGGCATATCTGCTTTTCGCTTTTTTTTTGTCTTCCTTTCTCCAGTTTGTGTAAGAAGAACTTAATCGTAGATACAAATGGAAAAAAAATCACACATCACAAGTTCGTAAGATTTCTACTTTGATTTTTGTTTTCGTTGGTACGTACATACTGTAACCGAGACGGATTTACCTTTTAACCATGCAATGATTCTACACAAGCAAATATAAACAATATTTCACCCACACTTAAGAATTTATTTACTCGCATACAAAGTGAAAAATATGGTTGGAATAGGGAGAAAATGTTAGGCAGATATACGAGCATATTTTGTAATGACGGTGGAATAAGTTTACGGGCAAAAGAAGCTGATCAGAATTAATCACATTATCCAGGGTTGGGCATTTAAAATAATTGGATTACCCCGCTTTGCGCCGCTAACTAGAAGCTGGCGATGGCTAAAGTAATCTGCACGTTGACTACAAACCCACAAAGTTGTGGGTTCGAGGCCAGTTTCAGAATAAATCATAAGAAAATATCTCGCATTTTTTTTCCTGATGTGCATTAGTGTGGCTTTGTGTCAGTTGTTGTTGTCGGAAGGTTTCAGTCGCGAAGCCATAATCACTGGTCACTGAACTGTACAGCTTCAGCTGATACAAATCCACAGGCACATCAGAGCACCCCTCTTCGTCGATATTGTGTAGCACCAGCGAAGTAAAATAATTACTAAAAATGGCTACTCAGACGAAACTTCAAAATTGAATATGTCTCCTTGACATCAGAGGCGCTGCAGCACTTCTATAAACAAAAAACGTGCAAAAACAGAGTTGTGTGATAGTGAAGCTTCTCTTCCAGCCATCTTTCTAACCATCGCTTTCCTCTAGTTCCAGTAGAATGCTTCGCTTGTGTAGAGGTAATCTCCTAAGTGCTGCTCCAAAATGAAAAAAAGAAGAAAAAAAATTGCGACCAGAGAAACGCGACGTAAATCGAAGCACGACTTTTTACATACGGCCATCCGATGGAGGACTAATAAACCAAAAATATTTGAATAAAGAAAGACAGTTAAAAAGTAAAAAAAGTAATTTCGTTCTCACCTGTACTGAAAACAGAAGCTTTGTCCATTGGGAAAATATATGAAGTATAACTTTTTACTAAAAACATAAATACAATAAAGCTAGCAACCGTTGTTAACAGTATGTGGATAGTTACAACTATTCTCGTATGTATTTTCTTAAGCTCTGGCGGGTTAAATAAATGATATTAATGACTTTACAACAACCTCCTCCTGTTGACACAGAGAGTACTGATGACGTATGCAGTAGCATCGAAAATACGTATTCTACTCAACTAGTGTTGGAGATTAATTGTTTGTTTTCCCTTATTCAATTCAGGAATGTAATTTCTTCATAATATTGCGATGTGAAAAATTAACTGTGAATTTGAAGACGACAGAAAATGTTCATTAATTTTATAAAAAAGTAATTTTGTATGAAGTATGAAAACAACAATAAAAATCTATGATTCTAATTTTAAAATTGTGCTTTTTCTCGAAAAAAAATATATGAAATGTATTCTCATAAAGTGTTTTTTATAAAAGCAAACTCAATCAGTGAGGAGGAAAGCATATCCATATAGTACTATTTCGCTAATGCTTACTTAGCTCATCAGTGGATTTTTCCTAATTTCTGAGAGAGTAGTAGTAAGGGCATTGATTTTACAGCTCAAATTTCGTGGGTTCAAATCCTAAGCCAATCATTATAAATTTAGCTGATATTGAAAAAAATTCTGTTCACTTCAAACTTAAAAATAATGTTAAATGTGCTGCAATTGTGCTTTATATATTCAAAAAAAAAACGCGCAACAGCAGCCATACTTTAATTAATTTCAGGTACATTTAACGAGCTGGGTGAACCTGCCTTTTCTGCACACTATTCCTTTCAAAAAAAAAAAAAAAAATTTAACACCCAATCTGAATTAAAATAAAAAAAAACCTTTTTCATTCTTCAATTCCCACGTGTTGGTGACGGCATTGCTGTTGATATTCACTGATATGCGATAAATCAGTGTTGCTTGCCTGCTTGGTAAATTCAGTTTATCGTTGGCCTTGCACAGTTGTTGTTGTTGTTTGTTCATTCGCTTTTCAGTCAGACATGCATTTGCTTCAGCATTTCTCAACGATTTCTTTTTAGTTTTAATTTCCAAGTTTCATTTTGGCAGTCAAATTTCTTACATCTCCTTCTTAGTGGCAGGCATCTTTGCTTGCATTTACATACGAGTATTTTTGCAGACATCTTGTCACATACAAATGGCATGCATATTCCTTGCAAGCTGTGGCAATCGCTTTAAGTGCTCGTTTTGCTGCACAATTGGAAAATAAATCTTTTTATGAATAGTTACACCTTGATAGACAATGTTGGCATTTGATCTTTTTAATGAACACAATGAAATATTTTCCAACTGAATGCTTGTGATGCAAACCGTGTCTAACATTAATTTTCCAATGGCATGTTGTGGGTGTAGTAAACGATGGCCTTTACTGACTTTGCAACGTCAAAAAATTCATCGCTTTTAGATTAGTGCATCAGCGGCGTTATAAAATAATAAATAAAATGGCGTTTCTTTGGCTTAAAACGCTAATGCACTTACTCAACACCAGAGGCGCTGCAAGACTAATTTGAAAAATTAAAAAGAAACAGATGCACAGCACTGTAGTTCTATAAGAATTAACTGCCTCTTCATTGAAGCCGAGTGAAAATAAACGTTCGGCCATTTATATTGAAAACAAAAACAATTTGTGTTTTTTTATTGTTGTTTTAAGAATAAATGGCCTAACGAGTATTTGCACTCATATTCTATGAACAGGCAGTTAAGCTTTCTAACCTCTTTCTTGTCTGTTTCTACTACACTAACCTTTGTATTTAAAAAATTATATGACGTACATTGCTGTATAGTTACTGTTCGTAGGCATTTCATTTAAATTAGTGTTACTACACTTTAAAAATTTGTATTAACAGAAATTATTATTTAAATTTTGTTACACTGTCAGAATTAGTGACAATATTATGCGCTTGTTTTCACAATCAATTATTTATGAAAACTTTTATCTCCTCGATTTGCGTATCAAAGTAACCATCAAATTTAGTAAATAAATCTTTTCTGTATGTAAAAATACAAGTCCTGACTCATCGGGAGACTCATTTAAGAAGGGATTTTTTTCTTTTTTTAAATTCGAACGATTCCAACGGCGATACAAAAGAGCAAAAAATGGATGAAATCTGTCAAATAATATCTGCGAAACTAGACAGATAGAAGCAAACTATAAACTGATGAAAAGTAAGAGGGCACGTATTTGGTACTTTTTAATAACAATTGTGATATATTTTGGTCAACATTAGTTCGTTGCCACCAAAACGAAATAAACGCGTCAAGCCTCGTCTTTTCTATCTGTATAAATATGTTCGTGCTCATGCTTTCGATTTTGATCATAAGGGCTGCCAGGAATATTTTGCCAAAAATCGTCAATATTAGAAAAAAAACGTCACAAAAATCGTCTGATTTATACAACAACCAATAGTATTTTATATAAATAAAATAATTAATAAAAATATAATAATGGAAATTTAAAAAAATATTTGAAGCATTTTTGGTCAATTCAAAGCAAGATTTGAACAGATTTTGTGTCCAAAGAGTTAATATAATATATAAATTTATAATTTTTCTAGTTTTTTGACCTCTTTTTATATTAACACTAATTATTCAAGCTGTAGGTCTTTTTAATATATTTAATATTTATTCTGATTCGATATTTCGCTTCTCCTTTGTGTAGCTTCTTCAGGAAAATTGGTTTTTGTTTATAATGAAAAAATATTTTTTTAAAATTAACAATATAGGAAAAGTTCTTGTCAATGAAAATTCAAAATAAAAATATTAACAGCCATATTCATAAAAATATTAAAACCCATATTCATAAAAATATATTCTGGATTTGAAATAGGTATAAATATTCGATTTTGTATTGAAATTTGTTTTTGAATAATATATTTTCCAAAATAAACGTTAACTTTTTATTTTATATGTTTTATATTTTAATTTAAAACAGAAATTTTAGTAGAAATTCATGGAATATACTATTATACAGTTTCTCATAAACTTGCCATTCATGTGTAAAGTCGCATTAATTTTATTGTTTTATTATTCGATTTTATACACGTACAAACATACATATCGAGCCTTTGGTGCAATACCGTAGTAATTAAAAAAATCGTGAATTGAGAAAAATGCATTTGAAGTTTTGAGCCATCTTTTTGATAGTATTTTCGTTTATTAAAGTTATTTTTTTACAAGTTTTGAAATAAAGAGGCATGTTTTGTAATGTTTTCTGCTTGTAAATTTCTTGTCATAAAGAAAATATTTCATTATTACAAATAAATATTGTTGGAAATAACTGGAGGCAAAAAGACATTTGTAGCTGTAGAAACAAAAACAGTTAGAGATAGCCCCATAATCCAATTTTCTTTTAGATATACATTTCCTCAAAGATCATTTCTGCATACTCAGCTCAAAAACTTCAAATTTTGAGTTACGACGGTATTGCATCAAAGGCTCGATATGTACATGCATATAAAATATGAAAATAAGGATTGATGATATTGATTTAAATTGGGTAATTACGAAATAAAAATACTATACATACGAGTACATATCATAGTTATGTCTTTTTTTATAATATTTATTATAACATTTAGAGGAATTCTTTTTTCAATAATCTTTTGAGAAAAGAGAATCAATCCCCTCAAGGGTTCCTATTTCCATTGAATTCCTTATATCGGTTTTATTAAGATTAATTTTGCTAAATATTCTTTGAACATTAGCTGAAGAGTTTGGCCAAAGTCCTTAAGTTATTTACAAATTTACATAAATTTTGGTAAAACAAGTTCATTGTGTGATAGATTAAATGACTTTACTCTTTTCCAAAAATATATTTACATTTAATGCGCTGTCTCCACATTCGAAAAATCTTAGATTTCTTATTTCATTCTCAATATCTCAATATTTTTCTTTAGAAACTAGAATTGAATTGGAAAACCTTTTTAATGGTGTAATTATTCAGATGGTCTAATTAAATTTAAGTTTCTAATAATTTCGTCATCGAAATCAAATCTTCTTTTGGAACAAATAAAAATATGCCACCCAATATTAAATTAAAAAAATAAGAAGAAAAATGAAAATAAAAAAGTGAGCGGAAACCTTTAGTTTCCGAGTTATGAGCCTGCGAAGTTCCATTATAATTTTGTGAATAAATGGTGTATTTTCCATCGAATATGGGCAATATGGGTGGCATGTAGAAGCTGTTGAAAAGATATTTCAGAATTTAATAAAATTTTAAATTCGTAAATTATTTATAAAAATAAATTTCCTTTGTGGATACTAATGCTCTGTATGTATGTGTGTGCATTTATTAAAAGATAATTGTGCAATGATTTTCTCCTCCATGGTGTAACACACGCCGGCTTTGTTAACAAAAGCTACTCTGTATGACCGACCTTGGGACGGGCGCAAGAATTTTCTCCTCTAGGGTATAACGAACAACGGCTTCGTTTACAAAAGCTTTAAATTAAAAAAAAAAAAAATTAATTCACAAATTTAACGCCGGTCCTTAATACGTTAAGCATTTTTATATAATATACATATACATAGCGAGATATCTTTAAAACCATTCAAATGATAACAATATTGACCATTTCCGTTCCAAAATGTAGTAGAGATTCGCATTTCTATATGAAAACTTCGAAGGCCCATAACTCGGAAACTAAAGGTTTCCGCTCACTTTTTTATTTAATTTTTTCTTCTTATTTTTTAATTTTCTATACGGTGGACTACTTTTTTTTTTTTAATGCGGGAGGGGGCTATAAACTTTATTTAAGCCCTTTTTTGGTAACAATAAATTGATTGAAAGTTTCAACATCAATTGTATATTGTCTTAACTTTTCTTTTAAGTCAAAAAATCGTTAAACCAAAAATATGAAATTGTAAACAGAAAACAAAAAATTGATAATTATATCCGCTTAGAAGGAAAGCGCTGTTTATCTGTGTTTGCGCAATAAAACCGCGAAGTAAAATAACAAATAAAATAATCTCTTTTAGATTAAAAATTAATGTGGGCAATATACTCTTTTTAAATCTGTCTAGTTACCGATAAAGTTTTATATATTATTTTTTGACTGTAATTAATTTTTGATAATTATGCCCCAAAATAGTGGAATTAAAAATTTTTTTTTTATGTTTTATTTACATTTTCTACTTTTATTCTTTGGTTCACCAAAAAAAAAAACATTACTCGATAGGTCTTTTGGTTACGAATAAAAACTCGCAAGGTTGCTTTAAAATGGTCGCTCGTTATAACTGCTGTCATTAGAAATTTCAATAGATGTTATTCGATAATGACTGCGAGAATCCCAAAAGTGAAAATTACGCGTGCCAGAATTACGCGTCTGGTGATATTCTAATAAAAGTATGCAAATTTAATACAGATGGCTTAGTTATCGTAACAATATCTATACAAAAGTGAACGAGTTTGTATGGGACAGCGAAGCGCACCGGGTTGTTCTAGTAAAATATACAACAACAAATTTATGAAGTAAATCAAATTAATATCCTTATCGATTTTTCAAAAGAATTCAGTAAAAATAGGATTATTAAAAATGTAGCTTCGCCATCTCACTCCATCACCTCCTTCTATTATATAAAAAACAACAACAACAACAAACATATAAAAATTGTCGCATTAAGCAAAATCCGCTAATATTGATTGCCACAAAATACTTCCAGTAAAAGGGCAAACAAATCACACAGCCACAAAGCATTGTTGCATATAAATATTGTTGGTTATATTGAAATATGGTGTTAAAATAATTCATGTGGAACGAACAAATAAACTTAAATAAATAATAAAAAAAAAACTAAGAAATCGAAAAGAAAACAGCCCCAATACAATTCAAACAATTTCAATTCTGTTTGCAACTCGACAACTAGACGTGAAGAACTAAACAACTAAATGCAAAGAAAATAAATTGAAAAGTCAACATTTGCAGCAACAACAGCGGAACACGGGAGCGAACACAAACATGAACAAATTTTCATTTTATGAAATGAAAGGAAAACACCCAAAATCACAAATATTCTTTCAGTCTTGCTTTTTTTATATTTATTTTTGTTTCTGTTTTAATATTTATCGTTGGTATTTTTTTCCTTACTGCCTTTTTGTTTGACTTCTAATACTTTTTCCCTGGATTTTCATATTTTTTTTTTGGCCATGCTTTAGGAGATTGAGATTCGTGTGGCGGCATACGAGGCATAGTTATATTGGGTTAGGTTATGTTGAAAAAGATAGAGGCAACTGCGTCGACCCAATCTCATACTCTCAAAATCGGCTAACCTCTGCTGAATCAATTTCAAAGTATTTTTTTTTAATAAAAATATTTTTCTGAATAAGTTATAAAATTTGGGTATTATAAATTTATCTGGCAATAAAAATTGTCAGTTCACTCGGTTGTCAGATTATTGCATGGCAAAAGTTGCAACATTCAATGTTAAATTTTGTGTTTTAATATTTATGGACAGCGTTGCCAATAGAAATATTTATCTTGTAGTTGTGTTATTTTACGCACTAAATTAAGCACATCTGACAATAACAAATGACCGTACAATATCTCGCAATTGTCAGTTAATGGAAATAGCGGGTGTTCTTCCGATTGTTAAATGGCTGACAATATTATTGTTGTACAATATAATGTCTATTCCAAGTGCATAACAAAAGTACCCAAACTCGCACAAATTTACCTAAAAGCGTTCCAGATAACAATTTTTTTGCAATTTTGAAGGAAAATGAGAGAATTTCTTGTACGAAGTTGCACGAACTTTTTCTTTGGCTAAGTTCGGACTAGAATTAAATTAACAGCTGTTTTTTTTTTAGATATGAAACTAAGAAATTAATCAGAAAATTTGCAAAGAAACGAAAAAAGTTTTGAGTTAAAAATTTATGAAAAAACAAAATGGAAAATTTTTCATTTAATCTTGAAGTAAGTACATATATTTGGGCATATTTAACCTTTTTTTTTTTTCTTTAATGAAAAATGGCTTTTACTTTTTTCCAGTTTATTTTTATTCACCTTTTACAGCTGAAGCTCGGAAGGTTTCAGAGGCGAAGGCATAGTCACCAGTCACTGAACAATACCGGCTTCAGCTGATATCAATCCACAATCACATCAGAACGCCCTCCTTCGTCAGTATTGTGTAGCACCGGCAAAGTAAAATAATAATAAAAATGGCTACTAAACCGAAGCTTCAGCACTGCTACGAGTATAAACAAAGAACGTGCAAAAGCAGAGCTGTAAAATAATTAATTATGCTTCACCTCCTGTCGTTTCTCCTACTATCCCTTTCCTATAGTTCTAGCACAATGCATCGCATGTGTAGGGGTCATCTCCTGAGTGCTGGACCCCGATAAAAAAAAAGCTAAAAATTTTTCATCAACAATATTTTTTTGGTTTTTCATATAAAATAATTTTGCTTTTGATCATTTTCTTGGGTATTGTTATGGTACTTTTTGTTATTTTTATTTTCAGTTAGTTTTTCTTTATTTATTATAATAAAATAAATACGAATATCTTTGGCCAAAAGGCACAATAAAAAAGTCACCCTGTTGTTTTATAATTTTGGAGGATATATGAATTTTATGCAATACAACTATTTTTTCAAGTTTTTTCCCAGATAAGCCTCCTGTAAACATGTGAGCGTATGAGTAGGTTTTCTTTATTCTTTCGAGAAACATATGGAAACACAGAACATGCCAATATTTCACATACGGCTACGAACTCATTCGCAAAGGCAAGAAAGAGTTGTACCAGCAATGGGAGAGTGAGAAGATTTTTTCCTTCTTTTTTTTAGATTTTTTTCTTTTTTTTTTTGATTCACAATATTTGCACGATATGCAAACAATTTATTTGTGTATTGAGGTCGCTAAAGAATAAACGACATCATCTAAATAACAACAACAACAAAAACAGCAAATGGAATGAAAACAAAAACTAGAATTGTTACAGCAGCAATAACAGAAACAACAACAATTGTAACAGTCAGTAATTTTTGCATGGGAAAATATCTTACGGTATCCCACTCCCACCCACTCACTATCTCTGGCTCAGTCCCGTCCCAGTCGCACTCTCAGTATCACTCTCTTGTTTTCCATGTTTTATATTTATTTGCTCCGTTTATTGTTTGTACACGTAAGAACTGTTTTTATTTTCATTGTTTATGTACGAATATGCACATGGGTTTATGTGTGTGTGTGTGTGTGTATGTTTGTGCTTAAATTTGTATTGTTGGCGGCAATAAGTAACGGCTGGTTATGAAAACATACGCGCAACACACACACTATAGAAATAAAGCCCGCAGATACCAACGAAAAAGGTTTAGAAGCCAAGTAATGCAACAAATTTTATGGTTTGATATTAAAAATTTAAGAGACCAACAACACAATAAAACAGAAACCAAAATACCATTTAACTGAATTTTCTATATTTAACAGAAACCACTAACTAACACATCCATTCATTCACATTGGTATGTTATATAAATAAAGCAAGGTTGTGTTACAGCGCCAGCAGCTCTTACAGGAGCCATCCCAGTGGTGTGGGCTGGCTGCTGTGATCGCTCAAAGTAATCAGCACAGGGGCTGACGCTGCTGCAAAATAAGTTCTTCTTAAAGATAAAAATTTTAAAAAATTATTAAATGGCCTGCAGGGTTCAACAGCACTGTGTTGTCCTTTGATTTTCACTTTGTGATGGGTATTGCGACAATGTTTGTTGGGCCCGCAGAGTAGTGTCTATAGAATAGCATTATGAAGGGGTGGGAAATTTGCTGGTGCATCTACTCGTATTGCATGGACCGCATGAGAAGAGAGACTGTAAATTGGCAATTAAACCGAACATCCGCTCACTAATCAAGAGTCACATAACCTCGTAGTATTTTCATTTATTTTTAACGTGTTTTAACATATAAAAAATACATGAAGCAACAGCAGGAATATAGGAGTAGCCGTGCTGTTAGTAAAATGCATATTTATTTCAAAATTAAGTTACAATGAAAAATATTTTATTCATTCAGCCACCACAAAACAACGTTTCATGTTTTGAGGTCAAAAGTGAAACTGAGGGCAACTGCGGTATCATCGAATTGTACGATAAGAATAGTAATCTGGAGGTGGGAGAATTTCATGGCGGAACGGAACGGAACATAAAGTATTCTTATGCTGCAATATTTTTGATTCGTGTCACCCTGTATAGTCTGAAAATTCTGTTCAAATAAACACTTTCACTTTAAACATCTGCCGTAATCTACCAATTTCGGGCGGTAGAGTCAACTCAAGATAACAGCAGCCTTTCACAGAAAAAATAATAATTAAATTTTTCCCAATTAAGTCATTACTCAGCAAACATTTTTTTCTTAATAAATAATTCAATTGAATCCACGTTTATTTTAATTGATGTTGGTATTCTCTCAGGGCTGTGCACTAAAAATGACAAAATTTTTTCAATTAAAACATTTAAGTGATTCTGCGTTTTTCGTGATAGATTGGAATCTAATTATTATTTTAATTGAATCTTCGTTTTTATTTAATTGAATCTTGATTTTACTTTTTTTCTGTGTTAGCAGAGGATTGCTGGTATAAACGAAGTTTCGTTATTTTTTTATATTTCCATATTCCAGCTTCGATTCCATATTAAATTCAATTTTAATTCTTTTTGTTTTTAGCTTTCAATAAATTTTTCTCAAAATCTTAATTAACAAAATAGTTTGTACGTTAATTTCACTGCTTTAGCTTTCCCTCCAAGAAAATAATGAGATTTCAATTTCTTATTAACGGTTTCTATACCACAATTTCCATTTACACCACTTGTTATCAGATGAAGCGTTAAATTAAAATTTTACCTATTAAGTGGATAATATTAAACACACTCCCACACACACACACACACACACTTATAGACAGGCGCGCATGCACTCACTCATTTGCTAACAATTTCACAGTAAATTAATAACGTGCAGACTTTTTAAGTCAACACAACCACTACAACAGTTTTACGTACAAGTGTATTACGATTAAAGGACAATAATTACTCATTATTTGTTGTGATGGTTTGAGTGAAGCAAAGCCAACTGAAAATGCCAACAATAAAAACCAGTCAACTAAAGGAAGTGTAAGAAATTAAAAGAAACAAAAAAAAAATAAATAAAGAGAAAAACTTGTGAAAATTGACATATGACAAAATTAAAGCCATTAAAACTATTAGTAAAGCAAAGACAAAAAAAATCCAATTGCAGAACTTCCTGTAAAACGAGGTAGAGATTGCAATCGGTATTATTTTCCTATTTTTTTTCTATAAATATTTTGCAATCTAATGAAAGCAAAATATATATGGAAAAAAATGTAGGTATTCACTAGAAAAACAGACAGTCAAATGCAAATAGATAATTTAAATTAGTCTTTGTGACTAAGTGGCACAAAGAAAATTATTTTTGCAAGGATCTCTAGTGGTTTCTATTAATTTCTATACGGATAAGAGTTCGTTAATATTTGAGTCAAATCTTTTTATAATTTAACTTATTTTATTTTTATTTATTCAACGCGAGTCAGAATGAATTACGATTACTTACATATCGTCATATAAAACGTAAAACCTGTAAGTGGCAAACATTTCTAATCGGCTCTTGAATATTTTCTACCATGTAAAAATAAACGTCCCTAAAAAAAATTTGTTTTCTCAAAATGTAGGTGATTCTGTTAATTTTATGCAAGTTTAGAAGAAACTTTTTTCTCGGCTTACCTACTCAACTGATTTATTAAGTTTTTGCCCTCTCCTGTAAAATCTGAAAAAGGGCAGTTACATGGTTTTACGTTTTATATGACGATATACTTTTTGTATCGTCAAGGTAGTGTATATGTACATTCGTGGGTGCTTATGCCAACTCATCCGTAGACTTTCAATGAAATTTTTGCAGCAGCTAAAAAATTTCAAAAGTTTATATACAAACTAGCAAGAAATGTTTGAGAATTACAAAAAAGCTAAACAATCGTAATTCATTCTGACTACCGTTAAGTAAATTAAGAATAATATGTTTATTGAGATTTAATATTTTATTGTCTTTTAGATACAATCATTGTCGACCAAATTGTTGACTAATTGTAAAATGGTTTACAAAAAATTAAATAAAAATAAAAAAATAAAAATAAAAATAAAAAAATAGATTTAAATGGAATAAAAAATAAAAAAGTTATTTTATATAATAATTAAATTAGGCTGCTTTGTTTTCTGGAATTGTTATTATCGAATTATTTAATTTCTCTGATTCGAAAAGTTTACAAATATCAATTTTGAGATCTTTGCTATAGAATTCGGGAATTCTTGAATTTTATGGGACATTGAATAACTAGAGATAAAATTACTAAAATGCAGGAATTTTTGGAAAAAAACTGGGGAATTTTATGCAGCAACTTTTAAGGCGCATAAGAACTAGCTAACATCTGCTACATATATTTTCTTTTAATAAATATTTTACTGAATAATAAAAATATTTTGGAAAAAGTAGTGGATAAAATTATTAAAAATTTTAAAACTTTTTTGGGAATTCTGTAATTTGATTATTCGAGTCAATACGTTTAAAAAACCCCCAACATGAGGTTGTGAGGACTTGTTTTTTTTTTAATTTGAAAAAAAAATAAGTAAATTCCATCTCTGGAATTAAAGGAATTTCTTTTTTCTGCAAATCAAAATGTACAAAATTGCTACTTTGGGATTCTTAATGCGTGATTTGTGGTTTTTCGTTAGTTTATTTTAGATGCTGGCAATGGCTGAGTTAGTTACCAGGTTGAATAAAAAAACTACACGTCATGTGTTATTATACGACATAAAATAATAACATTTCTATTTTGTCTGATGTATTTTATTGTGCCTTCGTGTCAGAAGTTTCAGAAATTCAGTGTCAGAAATGTTCAGTGGCGAAGCTATTATTATTATTATTATTAATACTGGGGCCAGAAAGCACTGCGTCCTGCGAAGATCTATTGTGCAAAGACCATTACACCACCAACATGAGCCTCCTAAGGAATCTGAGCACTATTCGTTTGTTGTTTGTTTGGTGTTCTTCAACTTATTTCGCGGCACAACAATGTCACCCAGATGCAGAAACCTCTGTCTGTAGAATGCAGGAGAAACACAAGGAACGTGTTCTGAACACTCCTAGTATTACTTTCACAAAATCGATAGACATTGGTCTCGGAGAGGAAGTAGCCTATCGATTCAATGTCGTCTTCATTGACTTCAGGAAAAATGAACTGAGACTTATCGGTCTATATGATTTAGGTAATTGCTCGGGTTTCTTCCCAGCCTTTAAAATAAATACAACCCTCACTCCAGACCTTCTTTTAGGTATATGGCCCAACAATAGACTAGCTTTATATAGTCCGAACAGATTGGGGACAATGTGATCTATAAGCCGTTGCAGTAGGCATCGAAATTATCACACTGTATCCGTTTTTCTTTGAATAGGTCGTTTGCCAGTCGCATTTTTTCTGATTGAAGTGGATTTGTGTGGCTTTGTGTCAGTTGTTGTCGGAAGGTCTCAGTGGCGAAGCCTTAAATAAATTTATAAATTTTTCAATACATACCGAAAGCATAATATTAAATGATACAAATATATTTGATCGTTTTCTGATAATCAATTACTCCAGTTCCTCTGAAAATCACTTCTATTTTCAAATACTACTCGCATTTGCAACTCCTCTAATTTACTTAACCCTCAACATTTTCAATAGAAAGCAAAAGGAAACAATTCATAGCCATTTAGCAGCTTGAAAATAAATTAATATTTCTGCAAGTATGTCAAGGTTAAAATGCATTTTAATATCAACAAAAAAAAAAAAAAAAGAAGAAAAAAAAATAAATAAAAACAAAAGTAGCAACAGAAAGAACAAAATGGTTGATATGTTATTTGAAATAATTGAGGCAATTATAAAAATACCTGTGTGTCATTCACAAAAAGCGATTAAATTGCAATACGTACCTTTGGCAAAACTAACACACACATGCACACAAGCACAGTGTTACACACACACACACACACAAACACACACACATGCACCTGCTTTGGCATATTTTGTAAACGAACCAAACCAGTCAACATCGAAATATTTAATTTAAAATAAAAAAAGAGCAAAAAAAAATATATAAAATTATTTTCACTTGCACGCGTAAAGAAAAGTAAATTAAAAAAAAAACGAAATAAAAATAATAATAAATTGAATGTCTGAAATGAAATGTAACGAAATGTTACAAAATCATAGAAAAATTGGCTAAGGCGAGTTGCATCTTCCAGTTTCAATTACAAAAGTAACTGAAGTTAATAATTGAAAGTATACGGTGTTCCTGCTTGAGGTCAGAGCGAAAGAAAAAACAAACAAACAAACAATCAAAAAACTATTCGAAGGACTGAATAGCATCAGTATTGCTGCACGGAGAAAAATTAAAATCGAGATTCAATTAAAAAAAAATACAAATATTCAGTTAAAATAATAATTAGATTTCAACCAATCACGAAAATTGTCGAATCAATTAACAGTTTTAATAGAAAAATTTACTTCCATTTGAGTATTTTGATTGCACTAATTTTAGAGAACAAAAAAATTATTTAAAATAAACTTAGATTTAATTAAATTATTTGTATATCTGCAATGAACTATAGTCTATATAAATTTTAAACATTCCAACTAGACGTTGCCACGCCCATAAAAAGTGAATATTTATTTCTGTCTATATTGAGAAAAGTATGAAAGTGAGTGAAAGTTTCTGAATATGGTGCAAATGACTTTGCAGTTAAAACAAATCATTAGTCAAAATCTGGAATGGATTGGACAAGTAGGCGTGGTACCTCCCATACAAACTAAATATTGATTTCCATATATCTTAAGAACGGTTAGAATAAATGTTTTTGTATTTAGTCTGAGTAACTTAATGGTCAGTAAAAAAGTGGGCAGAATTGGACAAGTGGGCGTCGTACCTCCCATAACAAGTAAATAATGATTATTATATATTTTGAGAGCTGTTAAAGCAAAAGATTCTTAATTTGGTAGAAATGTATTGGACAAGTGGGCGTGGTTAACGTCATAAACTTCTGTGATTATGACTACTTTTATTACAGAAAAAAGAAATTTTTTAAATTTTCATAAGTTCATGACCATATCGAGCCTTTGGTGCCATACCGTAGTAACTCAAAATTTGAATTTTTTGAGCTGGCTATGCAGAAATGATCTTTGGGGAAATATATATCTAAAGGAAAATAGGATTATGGTTCTATCTCTAACTGTTCAGATTCTACAGCTACAAATGTCTTTATTGCCTCCAGCTATTTTCAACAATATTTATTTGCAGTAATGAAATATTTCCTTTATGACAATAAATTTACAAACAGAAAACATTACAAAACAGGCCTCTTTATTTATAAACTTGCAAAAAAAATAACTTTAGTAAACGAAAATACTATCAAAAAGATGGCTCAAAACTTCAAATGCATTTTTCTCTGTTCACGATTTTTTTAATTACTACGGTATTGCTATTGAGCTTTTTTAATTGAAATATATGTAGCGAAGCACACCGGGATGCAGCTACTGACAAATAAAATACATTTTTGCGTATGAAAACTAACACAACACCGCCGTCGAACGGAATTGATCGTTCATAATGAACTGTGCGATAGATTTCATTTCTATATCATACGCCGACGAACAAATTATTACGGAGTTACCGTTTGCTATTTCCGTTTTCAAATATATTTTCTTTAATTTTTTTCCTTTAGTATTAGATTGTTTATTAATCGAGCCCATAGGGGCATATATGATTAAAAATATGGATAACAATAATAATGAAAACATAGTACGAGAGGTATAATAAAAAGCAAATGTATTACAAAAGAAAAATGTTAATACTATTTGATGTTTCAATAATAATACAATAACATTTCCATAATATTTTAATAATCTAATATCCTATTGACGAGATATTTATAAATTGTATACAGCATTGTGTATTGTAAAGTAAGGCGAAATGAAGAAGTTAGTTGATGATATAGACAGCCTTAAACGTCAATGTTGCAAGTAGATGTTTAAATATTAATGTTAGACAGCAAATGTTTAAAGCGACAGACAGACAATTCAAAGCTTCTTATACAAATAGGATGACTTCTCAAAAACGGGCTTATTAATTTGAGGGAAAATCAATTAAGAGTTTCGAGTTGATTTAGAGAAACAAAACAAAGGAGCCAAGTGTGGGTTTGCGTTATTTTTCAAAACGTAACTTAAATATATAAAACTTTGTAAAGAGCACACTAGGAATTCTTTAATATAATCCGAGACATGATCTGCGATTCTCAAATTAAAAATTATGCGATTTCCTAAAAGTCTCACTCGGCGAAGGTTGGTTGATGAACAGCCACTGTAAATTTCTAAGCAATACAAAATATGAGTCATAAGGAGGGAGTGTGCAATATGGATTTTAATTTTAATAATTACTGCAGTATTAATAAAAATTTTTTGGATTTGCAGAAGGTATATTGATTATATATGTATATATATATATATATATATATATATATATATATATATATATATATATATTGATTATATTAAAGTTCAATACACTTGATTTAATAAAGCTTTTATAAATTAAAAATTTTTTTTTTATTAATACGGAAGTAATTTTTTATTTTAATAATTGCTAAATTTTTTAAAAATAAATCATTTAAGTTAAATACGAGTATACACATTTATTTACCATAAAATTGCTTTTTAATTGCTTTTTTTTTTGTAAATGTTTAAGTTTTTCAAGTAATTTTATTTTGATACGGTAACACTATCAGCTGTTATTTGGAAACTAAATTTTAATAACAAATGAAATAATATGGATACAAGTAAATTAACAATCGAACAAGTGAAAAAATATGAATGCGGATACAAACAGGAATCGAAAGATTACAAAATATAGAAAGCAAAGCTGAAAGATGAGAATATGACAGCCAGTGATGTTAATTTTTTTTTTAGTATTTCCGTACAGTCCTAAAAAAATTATCGATTTTAGGTAAAATTAATGCAATTGTACAATAAGAATGCAATTTTTTATTGAATATATATATTTAAAAAAAAAACCAATAACCAAAAAAAAAAAAAAAAAATAAAATATTTCAGTAAATTCAATATTTAAACTAAGCTACTTGGTATTATGTAGCTGTTATTTATTAGGCATAAACGTAGAGAATTTAACTGAACTTGGCGTTTGTTTGCATATTTGTAATGAAATCGTACTTTTTATGGTTTAATTTTATGAGAAATATGTGTGTCTGATATGTGTAGACACATTATAAATAAAAACTTGAAAATTAAAAACTTTTAAAATTACCGTAGAAATATAGAAATTTCCTACCATTCGGAGGTCTAAATTATAGAACAATACGTTATTTATCGAACGGTTAACATCACTGCTGACAGCTGTAATTGTGCGCCACACTGGGAGCAAGGTTTATTAATACAAGATTGTTGCAAGGCAAATTCAATTCGCTTTGCAGCCGCTTTGCAAATTTTTTGCATAATGTAACATTTTTTTTAAGCTTAACATAACCTAAAAATAACGTATTAAATTAGTGTAATATGAGTTAAATTGAAATTAATTTGCAATTTATTTTGCATTCTTATTATAATATTAAATTATTGTAATTATTAAATTATTTACAACCATTTTTCTTAACTTTTTCACAAGAGTAAACAAACATTGACGTTCGGCGTTAAAATAAGTACAATTCGTTGTATCAGCTGACGGTCGAATGAGCTAGTGAATTTAACTGATAATAAATTTCCCTTGATTGGGAGTTTACGCAACGAATTTTTAGCGGCGAATTCGTTGTACTAGGCGAAATTCATCGGTCGTCACAATTGTGTTCCCAGCATTAATTGGTAAAAATGTAACTATTGTTTTTTTCTGTGTGCTCTTAGAAAGAAACAAACAAAAGGCCAAAGAAAAATACCCGTAAATTATATTAAACTTGAAAAATGTGCAGTTTCAGTTATTAAATAAATAAAATTTCAAAGCAAAAAACTTTAAATTGTCTAAAATTAAACACTGGTAACGCCATACTGTGACGTCCGCCTGAAAATATGCAATACCAGTTTATGCAGTTTCTTTTTTTTTTCCGAACACCAAAACAAACTAGAACATTGCAACAATATATTGCATATCGAAATGTACGTGTAACTTTTTTTATTTGCCTGTGTGTTTTTGTTTGTTTCTACTTGGCGTGATGCTGCTTAGAGAACCTGAAAATTTTGCAACAAAATAATCCAGTTGAAAACACTACAGTAAGAACTGTTGGAAATTTAAAAACTTTTCCAATAAATTCTCATTCTATCGAAATGACAAGTAGTTTATCTTCTGTTGAAATATAAATTTGATAGTTTTTTTTCTCCAAGTTGCAAGAAACAAAAAACTGAAATTAAATGGTGGAAAAAAAGTGTATTTGACAACACAACAATCTTAAATTGCAACATTGGTATACTACGTAATACATACAACCAACAACATCTACAAAAAGCAAAAAAAAAAGAATATGGTACGCGAAATTAAAATTAAATTGAAATTGTTCTTTTTTCTTAAATCAAATCCTTTAGAAATCGAGAAGAGAAAAAATTTAATTTACTTTTCTTACTTTTTTTCTAAGAAAGAATTTTTTCTTAATTTCCGGTTCCAATTTAAAACTTTTGCACAACTCAGTGTAGCAAAATTTTTGCCTCAACTTATGTACGTTTAAGCAAGGAAATTAGAAAAAAAATGTATTATTAAAAAATATTTTGCTTGATTTTGCCTTTAAAATAAAATTAATTCGGAATTTCAGCGAACGAACGGGTTCTCAATTGAACGTTCAATTGCCGTTCAATTTGTTTTGATCTTTTTTTTTCATCTTCGACCAGCACTCAGGAGATGACCCCTACACAGGCGGTGCATTGTGCTGAAACTAGAGGAAGGGGATATTAGGAGAAAATGATAGGAAGTGAAGCTTCACTGGCCTACAACACTGCTTTTTTCACGTTATTTGTCTTTATAGCAGTGTTGTCATCAAGTTTTGATGAGATAAAATAAAAATCGAAGAACGCGCTGATGGCCATACCGAAAAGCTCATTTCAGAAGTGCTACGAGGATTGGAAGAAGCCGCTGGCATAAGTGCATTATATCTGAGGGGTATTACTTTGAAGGGAACAAAATGGATATTGATGAATAAATAAATACTTAAAAAAAACAAAATTCAAAGTTCACCTTTTCTTTTGAACAGACCTCATATATATATATACATATGTATATAACATATTCGTTGTATGGTTAAGCTAGTCTATATGTACATTTAGTTAATGTTTATACCAATTAATCAGTAGACGTTCAGTCAAATTTTTGAATCTTTCATGGTTATAGAAAAACTCTCAAAAAATCTTTGAGAATTACGTAAATGCAAAATGGAATTCCGTACTTAATTTAAGATTTTTTTTCTTGATTTACGAATTTTGTACACATTTTAAGAATTTCCTGCATTGGATCTCTCTAGAAATCCCATTTACGGCTTGTTTTAAGTACATATGAATTTGTAAGTTCCAAAAGTAGAAAAATAGTTCGTAGAAGAAAACTTAAGTTTAGTACGATTTTTTTCTTTGTGTGCATAATTTAAATATGATATTCTGATATTCTACGAAAAACCAAATGTGTTAAATTGCAGAGCAAAATAAAAAAAAAATAAATCAGATAATAAATTCAAATAAAGGAAAAATGCTTTGTGTGCTTAATTTCCTTTCTTCGTGTAAATTTATAAATATTGGAAAAATAAAATTATGGCGTTTTGATTTTGTGTGTTCTTCATGAGGCAAAAAAAAACGAAAAATTTTAAGAAATGTAAAATGCATTTTTCATTTCATGTGCAATAACATGCTTTTCTTATGCACTTATTTACACACACACACACACATACACACACATCCTCCGAAGAATATATTGTCTTTGTTCGTTTACACGTTCCGGACTGGTGTTGTTAGTATGTGTGTGTGGGTGTGTATATGTGCATGACAATAGTTTTATAAAATTGTGATTTCAACCAAAATACATGTTAAAGCATATTTCCTTTTTTTTTTTTTTTTTTTTTTTTTGCATAAATATTGTAGTTTTTCCACACATCTTATACATATTGCAATTCGAATATTTTAAAGACACATTGAGGAAATGTTTTATTATGTGGCGTACGAGTTTTGCTGCTGCTGTTGTCGTTGCCGTTGTTGTCATCCTCTACTTTATTCTTTCAACTTGAGGTCATAAGATCTTTCAATATGTATTTTCAACATTTCAACACTGTGTGACTATTTATGTATGTGTGAGTAAGTAATTGTTTGCCTCCATCTGAAATCTTTTACTTTTTATGTGTCAGCAGAAATTCTGCTTTTAGAAATAAGAGGCTGATGGAAAAAACAAAATATGTTTTCCTTAAATCAGCATTATTTTTAATTATTAAAGAGATAAAAGAAAACAGAATTTTTTGTTTTTGTTTTCCAAAACAATTCAGTTCGCTTTTAACTGAGTTCTTTTCGAATGTTTTCAGTGATGTTATACAAAGGCGGTTTTCGCCTAAAAATACGACGCTGTGATAAGTGTTTGCTAATATTGTAATATAATGAATATAATTACTAACGGCTATTTTCACAATGTTTAATTATTTTACTTTTAACAGAAAATAAACTAACTGGCGGTTTGCTTAACAGGCACTATTTAATCGACGGTTAATGATTTCAGTTTCACCCTCCTTCAGTTACTTAACTAAAGAATTCGCTAAAAAGTATGGCAATATTGTCTGCATTTAGACCCTGGTTGTTTCATGTGGTATCCGAATGGGCCTAAGCTATAGCTTAAGTGGTGACTCCTCCTTGGGGGAGGGTCTGCCACCTAATCGATATCCATTAATATAATATAATCAATAAAATCACTATAAAAGATTTTTAACAAGACAGGAAGTTTTTTTTGATGTTTTGAAAATGTTTGCGAAAAAGTGGCAACACTGGTTGTGGGCAAAACGTGTAATAAAGAAATCACAACATACCTTAAGGATGAAAGCAAGGAAAACACACCCATGCACATGCACATTGGAATGAAATTATAAATATTTTGCAAAACACATTTCATATCAATGCATTTTATTACTTATAATAACAACAAAAAAACACCAACAATAGTTGAAAAAAAATTATAATAAAAAATCTTCAAAGAAGACGACAAGCAGCATTCACAAGTGCGGAATAACACACATAAAGTAGGGAAAATGTTTTCATGTACGAGTGTTATTTGCATTAAAACTGATGTGTCAATGGGTTTTATTAAAGTGCAATCCGGTTGGGGGGTATAGGTCATGTTACCACTTCTAATACTAGGCCACATACATACATATGTACATGTGTATATATGCTTATAGCTATATGTTCATACATATGTATGTGAGTACATATGTATAGCTTCGTGTTTGTAAATACATATGCACTTAAGTATGTTTATTGCATGTTGGTGCGTTCTCGACATTTGACTTACGATTATTACATGTTTAACTTTTGCCTCAAATACACATATGTTGACATTTAAGGTCGCAATAGTAACTTGCAATAAGTCATCATATTTCTTATTAAAAGCTTATTTAATATTTATTCAACATTTCCATAATCAAAGTACTTTCTTTTGTAAAAGCACTGTTTATAGAACGCATCTTTGGCAGGCGATAGTGTAGAGTAGAGACAGGTGGCCTTAATTGTTACATATGTATCTGTGCTATTGCGAGTTTTATTGATATGTACATATATAAAAAACATATAGTTCAACTTTTCAGACTTCGGACTGTAGGTCGATATTTCTCCAAGTCTAAGAAAACTTAGCAATAGCGGTACGCTGGTAAAAAACTCAATGCAAAGGCAATGAAATGCATTCATTAAATGTTTCGCATTATATTAATAAATATTTTCATTAATACAATGCAAGATTTCATTGCATACACAATTCCTTACAATTTACACTTTTCTCACATTTTTCATTTTTATTGTAAAGGGTGGTTAAATTTCAAGGGCCGATGTTGATTTTGAATAAAACACAAATTATTTAGGAAATTATTGTAATTTTATTTTATTATGATATATTGGTATTACTCAATTATGTATGGAACAAAATATCGGCCAAATGGGCGCCGCGACCACGGCAACAGTGGATGATCAATTTTCGAAGAAAATCATCTTCAGTGATGAGGCACATTTTCACCTCAGTGGATTCGTCAATAAACAGAATTGCCGCATTTGGGCGAATGAGAATCCAAGAGTGATTGTCGAAAAACCAATGCACCCACAAAGAGTGACTGTTTGGTGCGGTTTATGGGCTGGCGGCATCATCGGGCCGTATTTTTTCCAAAATGAGGCCGGTCAGGCAGTTACTGTGAATGGTGTTCGCTATCGTGAGATGATAACGAACTTTTTATGGCCCGAATTGGAAGATATGGATATGGACGATATGTGGTTTCAGCAGGACGGTGCCACTTGCCACACAGCTAACGAAACAATGGCTCTTTTGCGCAACAAATTCAATGGCCGTGTTATCTCACGTAATGGCGATGTCAATTGGCCGCCAAGATCATGTGATTTGACACCGTTGGACTTTTTTCTTTGGGGTTATTTGAAAGAAAAGGTGTACGTCGATAAGCCAGCAACAATTCAAGAGCTAAAGGATGAGATAATTCGGCACATTAACGGCATAGAACCTCCATTATGCCTCAGAGTCATCGAAAATTTGGACCATCGGATGGAGGTGTGCCGCCGTGGTCGCGGCGCCCATTTGGCCGATATTTTGTTCCATACATAATTGAGTAATACCAATATATCATAATAAAATAAAATTACAATAATTTCCTAAATAGTTTGTGTTTTATTCAAAATCAACATCGGCCCTTGAAATTTAACCACCCTTTATTAAAGGAAGAAAATCTTTACATTTGTCAAATGAATTTTCTTTTTTACTATTTGTGGAAAAAATTTATAGCTATTGTTGCTAAATGCACTTAACTTGCATAATAAATGTGGTTAAATATTTAAATTTAATTTAATTTAATTTTAATTTAATTTAATTTTAAAAATTCTATATTTAATAATATGTACTTAATTTTTATTTTTGTTTAAAAGCTAAAATAGGCTATATATTCAGATATAAAATAAACAGATGACATGAATACAACCTAATATTCTTCGTTATGTTTGTATAGCTACTAATTCTCAAATGCTTGTTGGAAGTTTTTATATAAACACTAGATCACAGTCCCACCTTCGCACGGAATCTGTTTACTAATGAGAAAAAAAAATAAGTATTGCTGTTTTTAGCTGACCCGGTAAACGTTTTTTTGCCATGTACATATATTATTTCTAGGAAACATTTTTTTAGTTCAATAAAAACAACTATCTACTATAAGTGTGCGGGGATTTACTTACAATCGAAAGCGTAGTAGACAATGAACGTATGCTTTATTTAGGTTAATAAATTAATCTTTATCAAAGTAACGAATATATTAATATTTTTACTATCAATGGTATAGTGAGTAAGACAGGATACCGGCTGCGTTCTCATCCCTTTAGAGTCAGTCGCCGTATTGAATTTAGGTTGATGATAAACTTTTTAAAATCTCCTCATCGTACCCTTTCATTTCATACCCATATTAAAAAAAAAAAAGGAAAAAGTAGGTAAAAAAAAGTGGGAGTAAAGTGGGCGTGGTTAATTTTAGGGCGATTACTCGATCTACCCAATATGCACACAAAATTTCATGAGACTCGGCCAAGCCGTTTCGGAGGAGTTTAACTACAAACACTGCGACACGAAAATTTTATATATTAGAGGTTTTTTTTTTTTTAACAATTTCGTTCAAATTATAAACTGACTGGTTCACAATAGCAGTAAAGAGGGTGGGGATGGCTGAAGTAGTCTCGACAGCAGTTACATTTTTCCTGGTGTACATTAATTTGTCTCTGTGTCAGCAAAATAATATCACTTATATAAGGAAACTTTCAACATTGATACAATGAAGGCCTTCATTAACAACCTTATAATGGCAAATTTTTTTGATAGAATAAAAGCATTCATTGTCTGATATCTGTGTAGAGCGACTATTTCATATGATATTTTTTTGTAATGAATTCTATAACTTGAGGGTGGCGATGGTCGAAGTAGTCAGCACTTTGACTACAAAACGAAAAATTTTCCTGGGTTCAAACCCAGTTTCAGACTCATGAAAACATCTCACATTGTTTCTGATGTATTTTTGTGTCAGTTGTTGTCGGAAGGTTTCAGTGGCGAAGGCATAGTCACTGGTGACTGAACAGTGACGGCTTCCGCTGTATCCAATCCACAGGAACATCAGAACGCCCTTCTTCGTCGATATTTTTTAGCAGCGGCGAAGCAAAATAATTACTAAAAATGGCTACTCAAAACGAGGCTTCAAAATTCAATAATAACACTGCTATAAAAACAAATAATGTGGCAAAAAGCAGTGTTATAAATAGTGAAGCTTCACCTCGTATCGTTTCTCTTACTATTCCTCTAGTTCCAGCACAATGCACCGCATGTGTAGGGGTCATCTCCTGAGTGCTGGTCCAAGATAAAAAAAAAAATAAGTGAATTTTTGCACTGCTTAAGATTCATATTAACTAATTCTGAGGTTCAAAAGAGAAAGGATTAACATTCTATATCTTTTAAAAGAAGAGTTAAGCTTTAGCTTGAACCGAGTATAAAAAAAGAGTCATAGAACACTGGAAAATATGAACAAAAGAAATATTATATAAATTCAGAATTATAGGTCTGTGAACAAGACAAAATACTAAATTTAATTAAAAATTCACAAAAAAAAATTCATTTGCATTTAAATTTTTTTTTTGACATATTGAACGCTGCTTCCGATACAGTGAATGAACGCCAAATAAGAAAACATTCCGCAAAGACATGCTTTTTATCAAATGCACTGGCAATGAATTGTTTTTAAACTAATTCAGCATAACAAGATTAGGACCTTCTGCACTTCTCTGGACGTTCTTCTTAAGCTGGGTATTATTGTCCTTCAGCGGGCAGGGGCAGGCTTCCTAAAATTTTATTAAAAAAAAAAACAACCAAACAACCACAATTTTACAATTCTCTATATAAATTTTCTTTTTGATTATCACTGACAGCAAATAAAATAATTAAAACATGTTAAACTTAATTAATTTACTTGTTTTTTTTTTGCTCTACCAAATGTTAATCAACAAAGTTGTTGCATTAAATGAAATTAATCTTTTTATTTATTTATTTGGTTATTTTGAAAACAAGTTGAAAAACAAAACCAAATTACTTGCAATCAATGCGTCATTTTAAAATGTTAACATGATAGAAAATACGCAAAATGTTTAACGAGTTTCAAATGCCACTACAAGGATAATGGATGGCTTGAATGTAAACAAAACGAAAAACAATATAAAAATAAATAGAAGTGAATAAATAAAAGAGCACTCTGTACAACTAAACACGAACTAATACAGCACAAGTGCAAATACACATACAACATACAGGGTGTGCCAATACAACGTTTCATTTTCAATAGGCCATCATTGTCATGGCATTGTCATGACTGAACCTGTTATTACTAGCGGATGGCCGGTTAAAAAATACATCACTGACAGAAATACGCTTCAACAGCGCATAGAAACGATTAAAATGCATAAGGAAAAATTGGGAAAATTTCGCAGTCACAGCTTGCAAACCATAAAATATTGTGAAACAGCTGGAACTCGTGCACATCTCTCGGCAACAACTGAGAATATTCATGTTGCTTGTTCGTAGTTTAAAGTAAAGCCCAGATTGTTTAATTTCTCGTCAATCCCTGGAATTGGCCATTTTATATGAACGGAATTAAAATCTATTGCTGAAGGGTTGCAGTTCGTGTATTGGTTATGGATTTGAATTCGTGGTGGCGGGGAGAATAGTTTTTGGTCTGTTCGGGACATATAGTCAGTCATATTTATGACATTTGCCCTGATACGACTCATGAGACTAGTTCAGGTGTTGTTGCCTTTCAGCAGTAGTCAGCGTAGAGTGTTGTGCTTCCCATAGGTGCTCTAATTTAGGATGGATTCACTGATATGCATTAAAGGCCCTCTGTAACACCTTAGCACGGTGTACATCATAGAAAGGGATAACTATAATTGGATAAGGATTGCAACGTATGTGCACCTTGCAAGTCAGTGGTTACCTTCCTTGTGCCCATAGGGGCGGTGGCAGATGCCTGAATTCACTCTGTGTGGCTAAATGCTGTGCACAGGTACCCCTGTTATTCATGAACACAATCTGACCGCGTTTCGCAGAGGCATTCATAACTGGCCACCGACAACTTGTGATTTAGGTTAGGTTAGGTTTGGTTAAGTGGCTGACACTCCGCGAAGCAGAACGACGCACTTATGACACAGCTTAGGCCCACAAGGCGGGAATCGAATCCGCACCTCCAGACTATTACTAGAGTATGCCTCCGTTCCCTAGTTCATGATTATTAGTCTAATCAACTTGTGATTTAATACCTTTAGACTTTTTTATTTGGGGTCACAAGCGATTCAGGATCTCATAGATGGATTTCATGAATTTATTTATGTTCGAATTGGTGATAAAATATTCAAGAAATGAATATGAGCCTTCAAGCGAAGAAGTGGCAGGCATTTTGCTAATGAATGCCAGACATCTATTGACAAGACGAGCCGGCCAGAGGTGGATCATTTCAGGATACAAATGAAACGCAGACTCTGCGGCATTACTCAGTGGCGAGACTCTTTGCGCGGAGCTGTCAAGAGGTGAGCTCGAATGATTTTAGCGGTGCTGATGGGTCATTGGTCGCTCGCAAGGAAATTGGATCTTCTGTACAACGACTTTTTGTAGAATTAGGAGGAGGAGGAGGAGAAATTTGAATACTTGCTCTGTCACTCCCCATCCTTGGCATAAATAGGGCATCTGCGAGGAACAGTCCATTTCTGCGCTATCGGTATGCGGCGTGAAGAGATTAATTTCTTTATCCGGGATTCAGTATGGTTTGGCACGACGATCGAGCTCGCTCAGGCAACACAACTAGACCGAGATGAACCCAAGTGAGCTGATTTACTGAAATTAGCAGCCTGCTAAACTAACCTAAAGGCATCCTTCCTCCGCTATACAATTGCAGTTGACTCTCTATTATCCAGCTAGAACGGGGCCGGGTTTAGCACGGATAATCAAAAAAAAAAAACGGGTAATAGAGGTCATTTAAAAACACTATATTTTTCAGATAACAATTTAATTGGTATGCTATAGGTGTAGTCGGTTCAACTGTAAATAGGAAATCGATGATTTAGCTTAAATGTGCTCGTTCTTCTTGCACTTGAATAAAAGAGTTCTTAGTGGAGAACCCTGTACCTACACTTATATACGACAAATTTATAATCATAAAATTGGCAGCACGATGACACTTTGTGTTGATTTTTGTTGCTGCTGGTTGTTGTTTATTTCTAACTGATTCCGCTTGCTATTGTTTTTTTTTGTTGTTGTCGATTTTGGTTTTTTGGTTGCTAAAAGGTATTTTTCATTTTTATCTGCGTGTCAAACGAGAACTACAACAGCAACAGCAACAGCAACAGCAGCAGCAATATTTAAAATGTTTATAAAAATCTATGCTGACTTTAAATAAATGACTGCTACTCTGCGTTGTAGCTGCTGTTGTTGTTGTTGTTGATGACCTAAAATAAATTGAAGTGCAATTAAACGCAACTCAACATAAATAAATACGACAATAAATAACAAAAAAACAAATCGCGAAAAGGAAAAAAAAATTTAAAGCAATTTATGCGCAAAACAAAAACAAAAAAAAAAAATAAATAAATGGGAAAAAAGAGAACATGGCACATGTTAAAATTGTGGTAATTAGAATTAAAGGAATTATAGGATTTAATGGGAAAAAAGAAAACCAGAACAGTGAAATATCCACTGCAACATGTTCAATTAAACATTTGCTAATTCCGTACACCACACCGTGGCAAAGGCAAAGCAAGTCCAAAAGGTATTAATACATTGCCAAGGCACAAATACATACATACATACACACCTCATACTCCCAAAACACTTGCATAATATGGCTCGTGAACCAGCAAATAAAAACAGTCCCATAATTTCACTCCCCATCGACAGCATAAGAATTCCTTTGGGCTTAATACCCCTGCTATTGCTGTAGCTGCTGCTGCTGCTGCCATTGTTACTGTTTTTACTTGAAGAAAGCAAAACAAAAGCAAAGGAAAAACTCAAAAGGAATTCTTTCATGGGTTTCATACACCTCCAACGCCTTCTTGCCGAAAAAAAAGGAACAGAAATAAAATGTAAAAGAACTTTTCGTCGGGATTCATAAATGTTGAGTGTTGAATTGTATTAAAACAATTGCTTTGTAGTTTTTTTTTTTTTTTGCAAACTGGCTGTTATTTTTGGATGGTAGTATTGGTCTTTCAATTTTGTAAAAAGCCAAGTTAAGTGCAGACGAGGCAAATGTCTGTGCAAAATGAAGTTGCGTCATTTCATTGCATGTTCAGGACGCAAAAGTGGCTTTAAACCAGTGGCAGGCAAACCTACACTATTTTTATTTTTTATCTTGGACCAGCACTCAGGAGATGACCCCTACGTATGCGTTGCATTGTGCTGGAACTAGAGACAAGGGATAGTAGGAGAAATGACAGGAGGTGATGTGAATCATCACTATCTTACAACTCTGCTTTTGGACGTTTTTTCTTGATAGCGCCTCTGCTTTTTGCACGTAATTTTTTTTTTTTTTTTTTAATAGCCAGTGTTGTAGCGTCTCTGATCACAAGGAGACGTTTTAAATTCTAAAGCTTCGTTTTTAGTAGCCATTTTAGTAATTATTTTACTTCGCCTGTGCTACACAATACCGACGAAGGAGGGCGTTCTGATGCGCCTGTGTGGACTGGATAAAGCTGCAGCCGTTATTGTTCAGTGACCAGTGATTATGCCTTCGCCACTGAAACCTTGCGGCAACAACTGACACAAAGCCACACAAATACACATCAGAAAAAATGCGAAATATTTTTATGAGTCTGAAACCCCAGAACACAGGAAAATTTTTTCGTTTTTCTTTTTTTTTGTAGTCAACGTGCAGACTACTTCGACCATCGCCACCCTCATTACGTTTTTCGGCAGTATGTGTTATATATATTCTCTTTCTGAACAAGAGGTCGGCTTTGCTAAAGTAGAATTGTGTCTCATATACCCAATTTAAAAGACAAATTAATTTAGATATGAAAATGGAAAAAAGTTACAAAATCAGTCTTGTTAAAGGGTGCTTTCCATTGTCCCACAAGTCGTACGACATGCCAAATGTTTGTGTAGAAGAACACAAGTGGTATCGTCTAAACGTAATATGTAATGAAACTATAAGATTTTGAGAGAAAATACGGATGAAAATTTGACAGTCGTATGGCTCTCTTGATTTTTTAAAATTTTTCTAAAACCAACACACCATTAGATCAGGGATGCATTTTTATATGTGTAAACAAATGTGAGAAAGCCAGGGAGGGAAAACTGCTTTCATAAATTTATACCAATTATAAAATCAAAATTTTTCATTTTAGACCACGACAGCACAATTTTATAAAAATATACGTATATTTTCTAAAAGTATACTAAAAATTTTGACCACGAAAATAACATATTCCAAAGTTATAAAAATATTTTTCAAGATTATTAAAAAAAAATTCAATTGCACAAGAGCTCCAGCCCTGGGGAAAACAAGCAAACAGCTGTAGTTAAATTAAATGAGAATGTTTTCATCTTACTTGATTTTATCTATAGCAATGATGTAAACGCCAGAAAATAACCATCCGATTTTTACTCTCTTTTTTTGAAATACGGATGGACTTTTATTTTATTTTCTCTCACAGTTTACGTACAACAAATCTTATCGTTTAAAGCACCCTTAAGCAAGAAATCTTCAATATTTATTTCGTATGGGCTACTTTTTATATATGATAAGTTTTCAAATTGAATTCGACTTTTCGTACAATAAAGAAAATGTTGACACACAAATATAAATACTCGTAGGTCAATACAAATATTAAATATAATTTGCAAATGTTATTTTGTTTGCTTATTACATACATAAGTATGTATATCTGCAGAAATATGTCTTCAGAACACTATTTCATTAGCACAGCTAAAGGTAGACCTTCCCTGATTTTAATTAGTTTTGCTTTAACTTCGTGATTTTGATGCGCAATGTCACGTGATTAGGATTCTTATGCATTTCGATAAAATTTTATATTTTTTTACAGTCATAAAAATTACAGTTGTAGTTAAATAATAAGAATGTGCGTTCTATATTTCATGTGTGTTACGAAACCAAATATTTTCGTTTGCCAAATAATTATCTGAAAATAAGTTTAGTCCCATTAAACATATTTCCTTGCAGTTTGTTGATATAAGAGAACAAACATTTTTGCTGAAGAGAAATTTTTTTTTGTTGCAATTGATTGATTGCAATTGTTAATTGATTTTAAGCAACAAGCGATAACACAGCCTTCTTCTTCGAATGTTCAAGCCAGAATGAGTAATATTGTTTAATTCTCTACAATATGTGTGCTTAACTACGGGTAAATAAGAGAATAACAAAGCGCCCATGGGCGGCATTTTGCCTGACTCTTCTCTAAGCACGCTTGCTTCTTGTAGTGCAGTTTTCTTTCAATCACAAATTGCTCTATAGTCCTCTATAGCCAATCCTAAGGCCGATGTATTTACAGAATATGCAAGAAGCAGTTCACTTTGTGAACGTGAGGTACAGAAATCACTACTGTTCGATATTGAATCGTTTTCGAACACTTTTTCGTACATTTAGGCTGGTATGGTGGCCATAACTTGGCAAATGTTTGTTTTCAAATGCTCCAGCATTAGACGATTATACGCATAGATACGCTGTTTGACGTATTTACTAACTAATTAACACTTCAGATGACATATATTTAACAGCTGACAGCATTGCCAGACCGGCTTCCGCGTACTCCAAATTGCTCCCGCTTCTGAAACTTAATTACTGAAGTCAAACAAAGCATAAACCAATTGACAATTAACAGTTACGGTATAAACCGGCACACATATTTCTAATATACATGGCTGCGTATGTTTATAGTTTTAATGTTCTCTAGCTCGTCCCTTAGTTCATTTTGTTCTGTTCACATGGGGTGAGGGCATTAATAGTTGTTTTCTTTATGCATGACTGTGAATTCGTATCATTTAATGTTAAGGGCAGTTGTAATCTTATGTTATAATCCAAGCAATTCAAACGCAAACACGAAAACAATTCCAGAAATTTATTGCGAATCTGCAACACAGCAATAGTGTTGAGTTGCCTCGTGTGCCCGGCACTTGAAAATATGTACTTACGAGTGTGTACAAATACTCCATTTGTAATATTTCTTGCAAGATGTATTTAAAAACCCCAAAAGAGTCCGCAATAGTTCATACGAATGAACACTAGTTCCTGCACATGCATGCATAAACGTTAAAAACCAGGTTACAAAGGATGAACAGAAAGGCGACTAAGCGTAACTGACTGCTATAAATGAAAAACTGCAATGAAAGGAACCCAGAAAGGTTTACAGCTTTCTTCACATATACTTGTTTTTGTTGTTGTTGTTGTTGTTGTTGTTGTTGCTGTTGCTGTTTTTTCCTCTTTAACAAAATTTACATCCCTGACCTATTTATGGTCTTATGGCTAAAAGAATTATTTGTTTGCTCTTTTCTTATTTATTTTTTTTTTTAGCCTGTTTCGGTTTGTTTTCTTTGTTCTTCTTGTGCTGTACTCAAGGAAAGACTTTGTACAGCATCGATAGGAAATTGCCGACGAAAGAACAAACTTTTTAAATTATACTTTCATTACTGCATGAGGTGGCCGCCTTCTATATGGGACGGCAGTTGAATTACTTTGTTTAAACTTTACAAGTGCATTGAGCTGCTTTACTGGGCAGTAATACGAGTAAATAATACTTAAGAAATGTAAATAATAAGTGGCATGGCTCCGTTGATAAAATGGACGCTTCTTCTGTATGTTTTTATGCTTGAAAAGACATTTCAAAGTCTGTATTGTCAAGCGAATGGAGAATTTAATTCTTGTGACCAACATACTACGAGTATTTAAAATTAATTTGTTGGCAATGCCACATATACTAACAGCTAGAATTAAGATTTTCTCCATGAATTTTTTTAACAAAATGTTTGTCCACCAATCTAAATATATATATAAAAAGAAGTGTACACTTTGATGGCACCACTAACTGCGGAAGCGGGTCGACCGATTTCAACCAAAATTGCAGCGTAAGTTGGCCATCTACAGACCGGTTTATGTAAAGTTTGCACGAAATCGGCATAGTGGCATAGCTTTTATATTTTCCTATATATTCCCCTACAAATATCCAAAAAATGGCCTACATTTTCAACATTAAGATTTTTTATTGGCGCTTGCAAAGTTAAAAAACCATGTATCGTAATGTCTTAAAGTTAGGCGTGAGCAAAGCCGCGGGTAAATGATAGTTTTCTATAGAAAAGTTTTTTTCTCAAAAAATTTTTTTATCGAAATTTTTTGTCCATGAATATTTTGTAGAACATTTTTGTCTATGAATTTTATACGGAAAATTTAGTGGCCATGATTTATTTTGTAGAACATTTTTGTCAATAAATTTTTATCGAAAATTTTTTTATAGAAAATTTTTAAACAATAATATTTTACAGAAATTTATTAAAATAAGAATTTTTTATAGAAATTTTATGTCTTTGAATATTTTTGTAGAACATTTTTGTCCTTGAATTTGTTTTGTACAAAATTTCTGTTCATGACTTTTTTCTAGAAAATTTTTTTCAAGAATATTTTTATAGAAATTGCATGTCTATGATGATTTTGTCCATAAATTTTTTGTATAAAATTTTTGTTCATGAATTTTTTTATAGAAAATTGTTGTTCATTTTTTTTTTTATAGAAAATTTTTGTCCACGAATTTTTTTTATAGAAAATTTTTGTCCACGAATTTTTTTTATAGAAAATTTTTGTCCAAGAAATTATAGGGATGAATTTTTTTATAAAAAAAATTTTGCCTAAGAATTTTTTTTAAAGAAAATGCATTTCTACGTATTTCTAGAGAACATTGTTGTCCATGAATTTAATATCGGAAATTTTTGTCCATCAATATTTTTGTAGAATATTTTTGTGCATGAATTTTTTTATAAAAATTTTTGTCCATGAATTTTTTTATAGAAAATTTTTCTCCAAGAAATTTTAGGGATGAATTTTTTTATAAAAAAATTTTGCCTAAGAATTTTTTTTTTAAAGAGAATGCATTTCTACAAATTTCTAGAGAACATTGTTGTCTATGAGTTTTATATCGGAAATTTGTGGCCATGAATATTTTTATAGAATATTTTTGTCCTAGAATTTTTTTATAGAAAATTTTTTGTCCATTTTTTTTCAAGAATTATTTTTATAGAAATATATTTTTTGGTTCTGTATAGCGGACAAACAGCGGTGTAGTACAAGTAGTACAAATCCACTAATATTGGCATCCCTGATACACCCAAAAAGATGCATATCCTTCTTATTTCTCTTTTATTTTGTAATTTGCACGCATATTCGCTGCTTAACATAAATATAAACTTGTATTGTTAAATAATTTGTAAATTAAAGTCATAAAAAGAATAATAAAAAATAAAACATAAACATAATACATTAAATATAAATAACTTAATATTTAAGACTTACCATTTTGCGAAACGTTGGATATTCGTTCAAAATATTATTTTAATAAATTCACTTTGCAAAAAAAAAAAAAAAATTTTGAAAACCTGAAAAGAAAAAAAAAACATTTGATTAAAAAAATAAATGCAAATATACATATATACATATGTATATACATATGGCTCATTTACTTCAATAACGTCATAATTAAAAAAATAAAATTTTGTAGTTAATAGTGCAGAATAATTCTTTATATTGGCTGGGCCCGTGACAGACGAATATTTTTTCATTTCCCTATTAAGTTTTGTGTAAATTGAAAGCTTTAAGTACGTTTTTTAAAAAACTCCTTTTGTTTAATTACGACGTTGTTGAAGTAAATGAGCGATATGTATGTGTATAAATAAAATATTTCCATAGTGATCTTTGCAAAACCCTTTACAAGTGTATTTGTGGTATGTATGTGTGTGTATGTAATTTTTAAATTGTACTAAAATTTGGAGAATATACTAAATATGTACATATTTATGTACATATTCATATCCATGACCGTGAAATTCTAGAAAACATTTTTGTTCATGAAGTTTTTCATAGAAAATTTTTAAAAATGAATTTTTTATCGAAAATTTGTGGCCATGAATATTTTTATAGAACATTTCTGTCCCTGAGTTTTTTACAGCAAATTATTACCCATGAATTTTTGATTGAATATATTTTCCTATGAATTTTCTAATATAAAATGCATGTCCTTGAATTTCTTTTATAAAAGATTTCCTTTTTTTTTTACAAAATTTAAACCCATGAATTTTTCTCTATAAAATATTTGTCCATTATCTTTCCATAGAAAAGTTTAACCCATGACATTTTTTAAAAAATTATAAATAAATTTTCTGTGCAAAATTTTTTTTCTAGAATGTTCAGAGAACATTTTTGGCCATGAGTTTATTATGGAAAATTTTTGTCAATGAATTTTTTTTGTAAAAAGTATGTAGATGAATTTCTTGCATTAATTGTGCATTTATTTGTGCATTAATTTCTTTGAGCAAATTTTTCCTCATTAATTTTCATTAAAAAAGAGATGTCTTCTACGTATACAAGACATCCGCCGGTACTAGTTGGAAAGGTATAGTGCAGAGAAGAGAGTTGATGATAAGTAACGGAAGGATAAAGAGCTTAATTCTAGCACACCTCTGCAGATGTGAAAATTTTTCGGATCTGTAAAGCAACGTTACTACATCGCAGGTAATGCTGACGCATTAACTTTTAAACAAACGAAGAACAATTTTGTTTATTATTTTACTTCGCCGACGTTTTATTGATGAAATACCGACGAAGGAGGACACTGTTAACATAGACACATCAGTCTGACGAGTATTTGAACCGCTGTCCTCTCCATATTCAACAAACACATTCTTAGAATATACGAAATAATTAGATCCAAATAGAATAACTTATAGTTTATTTAAATGAGCATGAGATCTTATATTATTTTGTATTTTGAATATAATAAACTTGAATTTTTTCCAATATTTCGTTTGCACAATGGAAAACTCCTTCAGGGATAATATTTTATAATATAATATAATATATAATAATATAAGATTTCAAGCTATTTTAAATAAACTCTAATTGAACAACAGAAAGGATCGAAAACATTTTAAGAATAAATATAGAATAACATTTTTATATTTAAGAAATACATTATATAAATTATATAAGTAAAAAAATATTTTTTACTAATAAATTCATTAAAGAAAATCGTTCATGTATAAAATTTACTTTACGGAATTTGCTATCAATGATTTAATTGTTATAGAAAAAAGTTGTGCACATGGTTATTTAAAAAAAAAATTATTTGTTAAAAAATTTATACAAATGGAGATTTTCGTACAAATCGCTTGTCTTACAATTTATTAATTCCTTGTTGAATACTCCTTATGTTCTTATAAGACTTTACTTGCTTCTGTCACTTGCAAAATTCTTGTTTTTTTCACTCATATTTAATTCATTTCTAAACATTTTCAAAGTCCAAGTAAAATGTTAAGTAACTAGAAATTCCAAGGAATCTTAATTCTCTTTAACTTTTATCGCTCCAAAAAGTATGCAGTAGTTTATTCTAACAAAACACTTGTGATGTATGCACGCACCAGTGTTGCCAATTTCGGTTTGTTTTCAAATGTCTTCATATCGGCCAAAAAAATCTTATTTTCTTATTAAAAATCCGCTTTTTTATTGAAATAAAAGTTTTTTTAAATCAAATTCAGTTGATATATTTATTTACCTTTTTTATACCGAATGCACATTTGTTGAATAAACCTGTTGCTATTGCCATACAGCTTAAACTATTTTTTTTAACAACCATAAGTTTCACAAGCAACTGAAACGATTGCCATTCAAAATCATATCCTGAAATATATCAATATTATCTTTTTTAAACTTGAAGTGAAGCCATTCGTTATCAGTTTGGTGAATATTATTTGAACAATTTCGCTGAGAGACATTTTCATCAGAAGGTTTGAAGAACAGAAACTTGAATTAAGGGTGCCCCGCTAGTCTAGTGAGTAGTGTGCTGGTTTATCAGTGTGGGGTTCTAGGTTCGATTTCCAGCAGAGACGCTGGTCTGTATTACTACAACAGGTGAAAGTTTTTTCACAACAAGTTTCACAATGAGACCATAACAAATTGGAGCCAAGTGGACTGGGATCTTTCTTTACCTTCACAGCCAGCAACCTGCCGACCTAACCTAACCTAACTTGAATTAATAGAATTAATAAAAGTAGTGAGGGTGGCGATGGTCGAAGTAGTCTGTACGTTGACTACAGAACGAAAATTTTTCCTGGGTTCAAACCCAGTTACAGACTCATAAATATATCTCTAATTTTTTATTGTTGTGGCTTTGTGTCAGTTGTTGTCGGAAGGTTTCAGTGGCGAAGGCATACTCACTGGTCACTGAACAGTGACGGCTTCAGCTGAATCCAATCCACTGGCACATCAGAACGCCCTCCTTCGTCGGTAGTTTGGTAGCACCGGCGAAGTAAAATAATTACTAAAAATAGCTACCAAAACGAAGCTTCAAAAAATTTAATACATCTCCTTGACATCAGAGAGGCTACAGCAATGCTATAAAAACAAAATAACGTGTAAATAGCAGTGTTGGAGGAATGTGGAGCTTCACCTCCTATCATTTTTCCTACTATCCCTTTCCTCTAGTTCCAGCACAATGTAGCACAATGGGTAGGGCTCATCTCCTGTGTGCTGGTCCAAGATAAAAAAAAGTATTTAGAGAAATCTGTTTTTAAGCTGAAAAAACTTTTACTGCCTGTCCCCCGATGTCACTCGATATCGTTCGTTCGCTTAATTACGGTCAAAACAAAATTCAAAATATTGTGTTTGTTTTGAATGTAAAGAAACATTGGAACGATATCATATGATATCGTGGGCCAGGCAAATAATCTTTTTACCCTCCCAAAAAACTTAGAAAAATAGATAAATCTTCAGATATGGCAACACTGACAGGCACACACAACACTCAACATGACGTAAGATAAACTAATAATTTTGATTTTTGATGATGTTCTGAAACGAAAAAAAAAGTTGACTTTTTGATGTTGTTGCTCTTGTTGGCTGTTGGTCTTACTGCTGCTCTATTCCAAATGGAGCTGGAGATGCAGATGATGATGATGAGCAGCAAACGGTGTGGTTGTGCACTAGACCAGCTCTTGCATAACCTCTAGTATTGTCTTAGTTATTGTTGTTGTTGCGGCAACATAAATGTACATTCTGATATTCTGTGTTTTATGGTTTTCTTATTTCTTAGGATGGTGTGTTTTTGTGCTGTTGTTGTTGTTGTTGTTGTTTTTCAGATTATTTTCCTCGAGCAGAAGGTTAGTTGTGCAGTTGGTTTTGTGGTATTGACGTATTGTTTGTTTTTTATTTCACTTGTGTTTGTGTTCTTGTTCAAAAGAATTGACGTCATAGAATTTAAAAGTTCATCTAGAGTTTAAAAAAAATATACAACTGCGAGAAATATTTTTGTATTTTTTTTTTTTTTGCTTTCAAATATTCTATCAGTAACATTATCATAAAGCGGAGATTACGAAGTGCAAGTGGCAGACTTGCTGTGGCAGCAAGCAATGTTTTTTGACTTGATTATCAAAATGATGAAAATATTTGAAAAGAAATTCCATAATTCTATAATTTATTTAAATTACTTAGAACGCCAAATTGCATTGCGTGCTTTCTGTATTTAAACGTCACTAATATCTGATTTTCGTTATTTAATTTTCTACATGATTTTTTTTTTTTTTTGGCAGCATGCAACGTCATAATTTCTTTCTGTGCATGTGAATGGAATGATATTTTCATTACACTTTTATCTATTTAGTGTCTTTGTGTATATTTGCCAGTCAGTATTTGTGTTTATTTAACACTGTGTGGGAGCTGCATGGGTGTGTGTATATGTATAGATGTATGCATGCGATAGAGCGCCTGTTTATATTTGTGTTTGTGATTTATGTTTGGCATTCCATTCTCATTGTGTTTGGTTTGAAAGCATTTTTCAATATGATAAATAAATATTTAATAAATGGATGCAATATAAATGAGAAATTTTCAACAAACAAATATATTTCACACAAAATAAAGGATTCAAATGAATGGCAATATTTGGTTGGCCATTATAAACAGCATCGGACTATCGGAAAGTGTAATTTTTTAATTTTTTTATTTTTTCTTTTCAAATAATTATGGCCATCCCTAAAAATAGTTATATTCATTGAAATAATGTTAAATGCATTCATTGATGGGTCTAGAAAATTCCAATACGAGGCTGGTCGGGTACAATTTATTGTGTTTATGCCATCCATCGTCTGAGGCGTATGAATATTATTTGGGGTTGAACAACAATTAATATCACTTATACGCTGAAATATACGACACAAAAGGGGAGCGAGCAATTATGATTGGAATTTTGAGTATGAAAGAAAACGTTATGAATTCCTGTACGCATTAATAAGGAATACATTTCTTTTTTTTGTTCAAAATGAGGTGACAAAGAGCGTTTCTTTTCTCTTTTTTTAATTTTCTGGTCACTTTTCACTATGGAAAAGCTATGAAAAACTGATATCCTAAATTAACGCTAGATTAGAATGAAATAGCGGAGAAAAATTTTTGCGAAAATCGAAATCGTTCGACCAGTTCTTGCAGTCAACAAAACCATACACACCACAGACTGTTAGTGGTTTTGTTAACACGGGAAAATATATTTCCATTTTAAAGGGTGGTGAAACCAAAATGCACGATGTTAATTATAAATAAATCAAAAAAAAATTTATAAATAAATCAAAATATTTTTGTATTATGATGGAAGGATCTATGACAATAAGTGAAACAATATATCGGCCAAATGTTCGCCACAGCTTCGGTAGCATACCTCTATCCGATGGTCCATATTTTCCATGCCTCTTAGACATAATTGAGGTTCAATGTCGCTACTGTGCTGAATTATCTCACCCTCTTCGTGCAGCTTCGAATATACACTTTCAGAGCTGGATAAGTTTCTCCTTCGTCAACCCCGCTGCGAATTAGGAAATTTCTTATGAAACAATTAAATCCATCGACGATTTGAATTTCATAGGCTGCCACTAAATCTTTTGCCGTAATTCAGTCAGCAAAAACTTTTTCTAATACTCTCTGCTGTCTATGATAAAGAAAATATAAACTACTCTTCAATTTAATTACATTTGAATAGAAAAATAGATGCACAGAAAGAAGTTAAATTTAAAAGAAATAATTTATTACAAACAAAGCCATAACCCGCCCTCTCTTTTTCTCTCCTTCTCTCTTTCTCCTTTAATTACATTAAAGTATTTGAAGAATAAAATTTATAAATGAAAGAAATTAGAAACACAAATAACAGGAAATTATGACAATAAAGACACATGGAAAAATTATACTCGCAATAAAATGAAATAAAAAGAAATTGTATTGTGCACAGATGCATTTTCCATAAAAATACGTGTGTGTGTGTTTGGGTTTGTGGTTGTATATCTCTTTGTTTATAGATGTGTGTGTGTGTGTGTGTGTATGTGCGTGATGGTATAAAAAGTTAACAAGTTTTAAGTGCTGGCATTATGAAAATACAAAAGTACATAAAGACAAATATTAACATACGTTTACATTTACGCACACACACACACACAAGACTATAAGATTACAAATACTTACAAGTACATTAATTCGTACGCCAGTAATAAGAGGCACTTAAATCACTCGTACTTGATTATATTTTAATTTACATACAGTTCCACAACTCAGACAGAAAGACAAACGTGAAAAGTTTCTTTCTTCTCTTTTTTGTGAAAAAAAAGGAATTTATTACTTTCAAACTTTATCGGAAATAGAGTGAAATGAAGATTTTGTATCACAAATTAAATCGCTACAAGATTCCATTTTGTTTTTGGATTTGATACATAAAAAAAGTGTCAATTAATCAGAACAGCAGCACCGAATGCTTTTGGTTTGAGTTTTGATACAACGGAGATATTATCCTAGAAGCCATAGTAGATTTTATGTTTGGAAATTGTTCCACAGCACATGAAACCTTACAGACAATTAGTAAGTGATATCAGACGTCCAGGGCGTCGGTATAAGACACCTTTGACTGTGCGACATAGTAAGTCTTATATAATCAGAAATAAAATATGGGAATAGGTTGTCTCTGCAGGCCATTCGTGGAACTTCCCGCTAAGTTTAAGCCATTCAAAATAAATCAGAGGCATTCGACACAGTTTTTTAGCCTAGAAAGTCAATGTGACTAGAAATTCCGGGGAAAAAAAATTAAAAAGACATCGGTATCTCTCGAATCACTTTACTACAGATTTTCCGATACATTTTCCAAGTCTATCAAAATCAGTGAATGTCTAAAACCGATTTAACGATGACTGTTGGAGTTACAAAAAAAACCAATTTTTTTTGCAAAATCGCGAATCACGTGATTTTAGTGAAATACGCAACAATCGATGTATAATTTGTTGAGCTTAGAGCTGATTAGATTTTGAACTTGATCGCTTTAGTAGTTTAAAATTTACGAAATCTACAGAACAGAATCAGTTCATTTTTTGAATGCAGCACACTTTGTTCCGTTCCTAAGTTATGACCTCTTTTACATACAGCTATAGAAACACACACTACCATTAAACCGAAAAAGTCAGAATCGACACCCAGTAACTCAAACCGTTGTTCCAAGAATGAAGTAAAATCAGTACATTCCTACAACGGCAAGTTAAAAGCTTAATTCTCAATGTTCTTCAGAAGACTTTTTCCGACATTCAGATTTCAAGAACATTAATAACGCAGAAATATTTGTAATTTTTTTTTTATTTTGCCACAGCTCACTTTTATTTCAGCCATATTATCCAAAAGAACCGAATTGCAACTTTTTCCCATTAATTTTACAAAAAAAAAAAAAAATATATAAAATTTTTATTATTTTCTATAAAATTTTTTTTTATTTTTTTTATAAAATTTTAAAATATTTAAATTTAATAAAAATTTCTTGCATAGAAAAATAATAAATTTTTTATAAATTTTTTTTCTTTTTAAAAAAAAAATAATAAAAATTTCCTGAAGATGTTAATCGATGGTTAACGAAATATTGAAATAGAACAAATAAAAATAAAAGCAAACCTTTAAGCTTGGAGGATAATATATTATATAAATTGTTATTGAAAAAAACAGGTTAAAAAATAAACATTAAAAAGACTAAATTAATAACTTAATTTAAATTAGTTATTTATTAAAAAGAAAGAAAAAAAAACTTAAGAAATATTAAAATTCAAGTGAAATCAATAAGTGCTAAATCATACCTTTCCACATAGAAATGTATGTAAATAGTTCTCCATTCAGCAAAATAGTCCAATGTTTGTCAAGTGTGTGGGAGAAATGTCGACAAAAATGTTGAAATCGTACACCACAATTTTTGTCAGACTTCCGACCGAAAAATGTATGAAGTTATTGACACGAATTCTAACAGACATCTCGAAGGAAATTCTGAGTTTCTTTGCCAATATTACTGACAGAAATCTAATGAATATTCGTGGGAAATTGTTATGTTTTGACGGATATTCGCATTATTTTCTTATAGATTTCTGAAAGAATGCCGCATGCAATTCTCTTTCTGACAAAAATCTGTGAAATTTTAAAAAAAAATTTTACCAACCGCTAAAGACTTTTGCTAAATATTTTGTATTTGCATCAGCTTATGCAGTGGGATCTTGATTAGTCGTGATTCGATTAACCGGCACAATCAATTATCGCGGAAAGAAAAAGAAAATGTTTTTGCATCGATTAGCCGTGATTACTTCTATTATCTGGGCTTAAAAGCATTATTTGTTTCGCTCATTTTTTAACTATCAAACATAATTTGAATAAAACGAAAAAGGAGTTTCCTCGACGATGAGTTGGAAATTATCATTTAAACATCATTAACAGCTGACCAGTTTTTATACTGCATATCGCATTTACAAAAGTAAAAAATATACAATTCACGCGTCTAAGCATTATACGATTTGTCATATGGAACATTATTCATGTATAATTCTTCTAGTTTTTTGAACTCTTTTTATATTAATTACAGTAATTATTTAGAAACTGCAGGACCTTTTAATATATGTAATATTTATTTTCATGCGATATTTCGCTACTCCTTGGTGTAGCTTCTTCAGGAAAATTGGTTTTTCTTTATAATGAAAAAAATATTTTTTTAAAATTCACAATAAAGAAAAAGTTGCTGTCAATGAAAATTAGAATTTATTCTACAATTTCAAAATAAAAATATTAACAGCCTGATTCATAAATTTTAATCTAGACTAAATCACTATGCAAACTATGAAAATGTATCAGTATTGAACACAGAAAATAATTGTGTAATTTTTATTCATGTTTATTACATTTTAATATAATTTACCTTAATACATGTATGTATTTTATTTCACTAAAAAAAAATTATTCGGGTATGTTGTGTAAACCGAATTCGCATAATTTTATTCGGCTTAAAATCGAGTAGATAAGTCTGGTCGAAATTAAATCGAATAAATAACTGATGAAACATAAAAAAAACAATTAGTAATTTTTACTCGAAGTCTTTCTTTTATTAAATTAAGTCAAATTATATACTCTGTCACATTTTTAATGCAAAATAATCAATTTAATAAACACTACAATATTCCTCCATGTTCTTGTTAAAGATGCAGATAAAGTAGATAATTTTCGATAAATTCATTAGAGAAGATCATTAAAATATATCTTTTAAATAAGAATAAACAATATTTTGAATAAATTTTCATTAGCTTAATTTTAATTTATTGTTAAATAAGTTATTTTTAAGTGAATAGTTAACATATGGTAGCATGTGTGTTCACACCAAATAAATAAATTTTGAGAAGGCGGTGAAAATATTTTAAATTAATTTGAAATAAGTAGCAAAAATTAAAAAAATGTAAGTGGCATTTCGCAATTTCATTTTCACTAAATTCATTAAAAAATCACTTTAGTTTGAAAAAATTTTCAGTAGCTTTATTCACGTTTTGACGTTTAAAAAATCTTATGCGAAAGCAAGTTCGAACGTTGGAAATCGTGTGATTTTTAGAACACCAAATTAGCATTTATTCAGTTTTGAGAAATCACTCGTTTTTAAATCGACTCGGTTTATAGAACAGAAACTCATTCTTTTTTTTTACAATTTAAAATAACTCGCATTTGATTACAATTGGAATTAAAAGTTGTTTCACATTTTTCCGGTTCTACTATCGTTCGGGTGTGTATGTGTCTCTATGGTTTCATCAGCCATTCATATACATATTTTTCATACAATAAAAGTAGTTGCTTTTTGTCGTATTATAATCTTTTATTAAATAAAAATTTATCTTTAGACTCTGAGTAGAGATGTAAATGCATACAAGAGCGGACAAATAAACAAACACAAGTAAATAAATAGATTCACTTATACAAGTGCAAGTTTTATGCAGAATTTTATGAATAAAACAAGGGAGACGAAAGAACGAACTAACGAACGAACGAATGAACGAACGACAACAACAAAAAGTAACCTGTGTAATGAGTACTCATTTATTTTCACATGTGTGTGTGCGCGAATGTGTGCTTACGTTTGCATAAATAAAGAATCCTTTAAGTACAGCTACATATATCCCAGCTAACATTTTGATGATCAATTTCCAAAAAAAAAAAAATGAATCCAAATGATTATTTTGAGATCACTTTTGCTTACTAAAAATTGATTTACTTATGTATCGTTAAGCAGGTCTTTATATGGTCAATTCCACGATCTAGAACGGTACACTTGCTTGCCTTTGAAGTGAGATGAAATAAAGAAATCTTAAATTTTCTTTTTCTTTTCTACGTTTGTTTTTATAGCACATTAATGTCACTATAAATAGTGCAAAATGTAACTTTTATCGATTTTTTGTTTCTGTTGTACAACCAATAAACATGGTATCACGAACGGTACAAAATTTAGAAGTCGCCTTCAACTGCATTTAGAAAAATTAAAAAAATTTGCGAATTAGAACACCATTTTTGATAGGATTTTTTTTTAAATTAAAATAGAATAATATGGCTTTGCAATGATGGTAGTCTTACTTAAATATTTGAGTTTCTGTTTTTTGAACAACCTTTACTATGGCTTAGCACGGGACATTTAGAACGGGACATATTTTCCTACAATGCTTGTAATAAAAATTTTCTTAAGTTTAAATTGTATTAATTGTAAAAATTTTTATACTTATTATTTTATAGATATTTTTAAATATAAATTTTAGGTTTTGGTATGTAATAAATGAACCGTTGATTTTAAAGTGAGATATCTCCATTCTTAGAAAAATAATTCTCAATCATTTAAATTCCTAAATATTTAACATGTCTTTTCTTTGTGAAGTAAATTATAAATATTTTGTTATATAATCGACTCGCATATTTGATATATTCTACATCTTTTAAATAAATATTCAGTTTCCAGACCAATTTCCTGAAAATAACAAACATCACAAACTGAAAATACATAATTTTCTTAAAATTTCAACATTTCCTATGAAATGTTAGAAAAAAATCATTTGTTTATTGACATATAAATTTTCGATCCTGTGGAAATGCCCATATACATTTCGTTGGTGGTTAAGCCAATTCTTTGAGAATGAATCAAGTATAAGCGAAATGTACATACAGAATAGTTTAACCATACAACGACATACATACAGACGTAAGTTTTTTTGAAATACTTTCATTGCATTTGTGAGACGTAATACGAATTTTTGATATGTTTTAATACAAAGTATTATAGTATTAAACGCGCTTTAACACCTATTTTATCTGAATATGAAAAAAAATGTTTAAAATAAGCATCTTTAAGAAATGATAAGTCCCTTAAAAAGGACATACTCAAGTACATATGTAGTTTGATTTTGTTTTCCAACTAGATTAATGGGAGTAGTACAGTCGCTGTGCTGCCAAAGAAAATGCTGTCGCACACAGTGTTATAAATAATACCAGAAAATTGAACAAAAATTAATCAGGAAATGTTATCATATGTGATTCTATGAGGAGATTCATTTGTGGGGTCCATTGTCCCACAACCAGAGTACCATTCACGATCGACAAACTCATATGCGTCTATTTTGCCCGTAATGCCCGAATATGATACGAAATGTTGGCTGGGATATTTTGTATAAAATAAAATAGATATAAAATAGCATGTGGAAAAAAAACACAAGAATAAAATCACTCAGTTTACGCTTATTTGGTTATAAATTATGTTATACTCTGCGTAAGATGGTATGCATGTGTGTGTGTGTGTGTGACTGTGTGGATTTTGTGTGTACGCTTGTGTTCTGTTAGATGCATTGTTTTAGTAGTTATTAAGTAGTGAACGTGTAGCAGTGCTACACATGTGTAGGTAATAGCAGCAGCAGCAGTTTGTAAAGTTATTATTTATTGTTATCGCAAACATTGCATGTGCTACGAGTGAAAAAAAAAATAACAATAAATTGCATAGAAAATAATAACAACTTCAGTATTATCTTTTATCTGGTGCATACTATAGATAAAGATATTTATAACAAGTATCTAGTGTTCGTGCAAGCATAGCAGAATCATTATAGTGTTTTATGCAAAAAGTGCTTAATCAGTGGCAACATAATGTTGTAAATTTTAATATACGAGTACATCTGCAGCAAAGATCAGATAAAGCTACGTTAGTCCTGAGATTCTTTAAAGACTGCAATCTTATTTCTTAAATTGCTGTCGTTGCAAGACCATAGAAAATACTGCAATTTTATAAAATTTATGCTGCGACTAAAATAAAAAGTATTTCTCTGTTGAAATTTATAACCTAAAAGAAGACCAGAAAATATTGGAGATACCAAAAAAAATGCGAAAAATAACACTTTAACAAATTTTTCAAGTAAAAATTAAACAGTTTTTTTTTTCAATTAAAATTTGTCTTGTAAAATTTTTTTCAGTAAAATTAAAAATTTTAATATTGAAAATTTTACATAAAAAACATTTTTTATAATATTAATGTGAATTTAGTACCAGTTGGTCTTATTAGCGCTGCTGATTATCATCTGCTTCCAACCAATATGTCAAAATTTATTTATTTTCATCACTTGTATAACATAAATTTAATGCGCACCATTCATTGCTCATAACCGACCCAAAATCTTTGCAAATTCATCAACTTTTGTTTATTTTCATCGTTTCTTTTTTTTTACATAAATTTGTTGTGCCCCAGTTATATTATCTGTAAAAATTGTGCAATTTTTTCTTATTTCTCTTACTTTTTCATATAATTTTTATGCGCGCTATCTATTGGTGAAAATCGACTCAACATTTTTTTTTGACAGATTGATTGCTTTGCTCAGTACAGTAGTGCTGCGTCTTTGTAGGTATAAAGCCACCTGGTACTGAATTCGTACTTGTCCACACATCAAGATGACTTGTTCAATATTCTGTTGGTAGAAGTGAGTTTAAGGAATATCTAAATAATTTTGATATGCGTTATACTCACCTCAGCCTATACGTGGGAGATGAGTATGTTGGGAGTTTAGAAAGAGTGCCTCCGTAGGCCAGTGCTTGAGGATTGCGAGTTCGTTTCCCGCCTATACCCTGAGTGTTTCTGTAGACATCTTAGAGCTTCGAAGAACAATTTTAAATATCTGGGTTTGACGATTCATTCATTTTATGTCTGGCCAGGCAACTTAAGAAAACTTTCAAGCGAATAAATTTTCTGTTCGCCTATAAATTTGGCAATATAAAAAAAAAACATATCAGCGTTGCAGAAACCAGTCACAGCTCTGGGCATGTGTAACTTTTGTGATTAATTATGTAAAAATGTTTCACTTAAGTCACAACTAATACCAGAAACTAAATTATTTTTAATCGTAAATATATTTTTAATTAGTTTTTATTCAATTTGCAAAGTATTTGAATCAAAATTGCTTATCGTGAAAAATTTAATAATATTTTCGCATCAAATTGAAATTTCCATACCTGGTTTAATTTTATGGTATCAAATGAAATGAATGTCAACTTTGTTGCACAAGAAAATATAAATAAAGGCAAAAAAGTCGCTATGCTGCGACTATCTTTTAAAATTTGTATTGGCATTTATGAAAATTCGACTTTTTCAGTAAATATCAGATCGCTTATCGCTTTGAGAGATTTTGACAAGCGCAATAAAGCCGATTTTCTTTTTCTAAACGAAAAAACCATACGACTGAGCTTTTCAATTGCTCAATCTATTTTTTTTTCGGAGCAGGGTTCAGGATGTCCCCTTCGTATGCAACACATTGCATTGGAACTAGATAGGGAGGGAGAGAGAGAGAGAGACAGAGAGCAAGAGAGACAGTGTGGAGAATAGACAGGTGCTGTAAGTGGTAAGAAAATAGAGCGTAATTCTGGCACAACTCTGCAATTGCCTGTTAATTATGAAGCAACGTTGCGGCATCTTCGATATTATTTTTAAGCTAATGGGATCCATTCTATTTATTATTTTATATATGCTAATTATTTCAAAATTGTGCTTTTTTCCCAAAATTTTTATTTTTCTTCACAATTTTGAAATAAGAATTGTATATATTTAAAGATGTTGCCCAAGTAAATTCATTTAAAATGTTTATTATTTTATTTTGTCGACATACGGATTTCTCTAAAACCGACGATGGAGGTTGCTGCAAATTTTTGTTTTGGTTGCAGAGTCTTCACGCTAACTACTCTGCCATCAGCAGCTTCGATTGAGAAATATGTGAGAAATTTAACTTGAGTTAAGCTTAGCGGGAAGTTTCAGGGAAGGTCAATCGATTCTCACATTTTTTTTTGTCAAACTGGTGTAGAGTTCTAAAGTTGCGGCGCTCTAATTACTTCACCCAACATATCAAATATTTTTGTTTTTTATTTTTACCCTTAATAATACTCAAATAAATTTTTAAATTCCAACTTACTCTTGGTTTTTCGCTTTACAATTTATATGGAATTAATCATGGATTTTTAATAAATCCATTTAAAATAATTTTATTTGTATAATAATTGCAATTCGTTCTCCTTATTTTTTTTCAGATTAAAAATTTGTCGGACAGGAAAATTACGCTTCATAATTAAATGTTCATTATTTTAATGCAATTTACAGGTGAGTTTTTTTTTTTTTTTTAAATCTATTTTTATTGTTTGCATTGAATGCGAAAAAAGAAATCTTTATTTAATAATCATGTTAATTTTAATGCATTTGTATGCGTGTGAATCGATGTGCCAAATGTGTTTATTTTCATTTTTATTTGCATTTTTAATTGTTGTAGGGCGAAAAAGCAGTGCAATAGTGCGGGTTAATTTTACAATGAAATCAATGCCAAAAACCGAAAAAGGAAGTGAAATGAAAATAGTGAATTAAAATATATTGTAGGGAATACAAACTGCATAAGACTGTTTAAAACAGCATTAACTTTTTTTAATTTTTAATTTTTTCTGTTGTACATTTTTCTTTGAGCGCAGAAGGGATGTGTGGCAGGATGAAAAAAAAAATATTACAATTTACTTTCAACACACACACACAGTAAGCGGAATTATTATATTTTATTTATTCCTTTTTTTCTTTTAACTAGAATGCCAAATATACTAGATGCAGCGTTAAGTGTTTGTTTTTAATTTTTTAAAAAGGTTTTATAGTTGACAAATGCATTATGGTTTTAACTACGCTGAATTAATTACTATACTGGAGCAAGCGTTTTTGGCAGGATAATAAATCTACTGAATTTCTTTAAAGTTACATTTTTTTTCGAGCAAGTCTTCTGCAACATATTAAAAGAATAATTAACTGAGAGTAAGTAAATCTAAATAATAGATATTAAGAAGTTTAATTTATTATAGACTACAGGGGTATGGTTGGTTGGTTGGTTGGTTGAGGTAGGTCGTGGCGTTTTCATACCAGAAACTCATGAAACCCAAAAAAAAATATTTAAAAATAGAATAAATTTTTAAGAAACCTATTATTCCAGTGAGGATTATGTTGGCTATACTAATGCAATCCTTAAAATCCTTCGATGGTCTTTGTATCATAAAACCTCGGCGAACTAAAATAATAAATAAAATTGTTGTCTTTTAGCTTAAAAAACTAACGCATCGGTATAACATCACAGACACAGCAACTCTACTTTACAAATTCCCAAAACAACAAAACTGCCGAGTTGTGCCACAATGCAACTCTCTATCATTTTTCACCATCTGTGTCTTCTCCACACTATTCGTTCCCAACTAGTACTGCTGCAATGCGTATCAATGATACCCTGAGCCGAAAGTGTCGGAATACTTCAGCATCCTAAGCCTGCCCCTGGACAGAGCAGATGGATAACCGACAACTTACCTTCGCGCTCACAACGGCTTCTGATTATTATGCTGCCATTTATTCCCCAAGCTGGTAGGCTTTGGGCTGGTTTTCTCAAGAACTAGTGTCCAGTCCAAGCTTCCCGGAAATATTATTTCTTAACAGTCTTATTATGTTGTCGGGCCTTAAGTTTGCCTTGATATTAAACAAATATTCAAACCCTTCTATCGACGTTCGGGCATTTCCGAAACCTTCAGCCATATTTTGTAATGCTGCATACCCAGCGACGCATGCTCGATCATGCTGCTTCAACTGGAATTGTTGCTGGTATAAATATTGAGAAATCGGAAGTTCTTGCTGTTCTTGGCATGCAAATTTAATGTGATGTGCGATGAACTGACCACATCTTTCTGGTCTTAAAAGAAGCATTCGGCTTGTTATGTCGGTACAAGACATACTACACCCCATCTGGTCCCACCTACTATTTACACTACAGTCGAACTTCTCTATAGCGAACTTCTCTATAACGAAATCTTCTCTATAACAAATAAAATTCGTGAACACAACATTTTTGTGAGTATTTTCATACATTTTGATCTCCCTATAACGAACTTCCCTATAGCGAAGTTCTCTCTGTAACGTACAATTTTTTAAGACCTAAATAGAATTTTTCACACTAAATAATCTCTCTATTGCGAAGTTTGTAGCAATCGATTTTTTGCATCAATTTAGTCACATATGTATGTGTTGATAACAAAAAAAATTAATGTGTTCATGTAAAAACTATTTTTTTGTCTTAATAAACATATTTTTTCATAATAATAATGTAGTCAAAATTTTCTCCAGTTTCTCTATAACGAATTTTCTCTATAACGTAGAAATTTGACGGTCCCCAACTGCTACGTTATAGAGAAGTTCGACTGTATTTATATCCGACCGAAAAGCGAAAGTAGAATACAACTCTCATGTATGGGCCGGTGCTTCAAAGACTATTATGCGATACGCGACAGAGAAGTAATTTTAAGTTGCTGTGAATAACATGTTGGGCATATGATCTTCGTCACCCCGCCCATATTTTGTATTCGCCAATTATATTTTGCAAATTTATTTGGCAAAGTATAAAATTAATAAATAAATAAGTAAATACATTTCCATAAATTAAAAATGTCCTTCCAACAACTACTGATAAGGCAAAGCGTCAAATTTATAACCCAGCAATTCCTTAATACCATATTTTGAGCTTCGTTTTGTAATATCTTCTAAAGGGTGTCCCAACAAGAACGCAAGATTTAAATTTTAAAGGCAGCAATTGAATTGTTTCTCTGGCTGTATAACATGTGGCGCCGTGTTGTTGAAACCACATGCCCTCCACATTCATTCCTTCAATTCTAGGCACGAAAAAACTGGTTATCAATTCACGATACCGAACACCATTGACTGTTTGCGCTTGACCTGCCTCATTTTCATAAAAAAGGTCCAATGATTCCTCCAGCCCAAAATCCACACCACATTGCATTTGCTTCTCGTGAATCACTGGAGGATTTTCCTCACCCCAAATGCGCAATTCTGCCTATTGACAAAGCCATCAAAATGGAAATGGGCCTCGTCACTGAAGATGATTTTATCGGAAAAATCAGCATTTTCATGTTGTCTCTCCAATACCCAATTAACGAACTCCCTTCGCTCCATTTTTACTAACCTCGTACCTTCTACTAGCAAACAATAACAATTGTTCACATGTCAAACAATGACACTTCGAATGGCGCCAAATTTAAAACTTGCGTTCTTGTTGGGAGACCCTTTATTTGGAAAAAAAACTTTGAAATTCAAATTGTTATTTAAAAGGAAAAAATAAAACAAAATTTCAATTAAGCACTTTGTAATATCAAATAAAAGATTAATTAGATTCTCATTTGTAAAGAAATTAATATTATCAATTAAATTATTTTTCTTGGCTTAACGAAAAATATATTTTCAATTAAATTTTTAATAATAATAAATAAAAATTTAATTAAATATTTTGAAAAACATTTTAATAGCGAGAAAAAATATTTAAATTCTATTCGAATGCCGTTTGGGTATTAATTTCTATTTTCATAAAAGATTTAAATAAAAATAAACCATCATTTCGTGTAGCAGACAAATTAATTGTTTATTTATTTGAATATTGAACCCGAAAATTTATTAAAAATTTAATTGTTTTGATTAAACTTTTAATTTAATTAAAACTGTTAATTAAAAATAAAAATGTAGATATTTTTGTCTTTGTATAATGCATTAAAGATATATTTTTTTGTGTTTATGTCATACTAATAATGACACTTATTGGATGGACTGCCAATCATTATGATACGAGGGGGTCGAAAAAGGACCCAACTTGCTCGTCGTCTGCTTCGATGTTCTCCCCACTTTTAATAAAAAAAATTACATTCTTGAATACCATGTAACATATTCTGAAATCAAATAGCTAACAAATTGTTATCACATAAAACTATTGATGAATTTTTGTCCTCAAATTTGTTACGTTTGGTTACAGGCAATTGGTCACTACATTGATGACAAAATGACCATGACAAACTCATCTAATATATTGTTGACAAATGTCACAGAGGTTAAATTTAAGTTACTCGTCATAATATTGACGTCAAATAACACACATCATCACTATGAAAGCGTTACTGTCACTGCTGCCCCATTCAAGTGCAATTGGAAATACTTGAAGAAACCATTCACTTGAGCTTTCATTGCACTATTTCCCAATCAGTGCTGAAGTATAAACACAATTTTCAATATTTCCCTTATCAAGCTCCCTTAACTGGAGCATTTGCAATCCCTGAAATTACCGTACAAATGAAAATAAAATTGTGTTCGCAAACAAAATAAAAATAACAGCACAATGACAGCAAAATATAAAATTATAAATAAAGGAGAAAGGACAATAAAATAAATTCAAAAGTTTTGCAATAAAAACAAAGTACGGAAAAGTAAAGTAAAATATTGACAAAGCAAATATCTTTCCTTGCAGCAAGACAACAAGGACACTGACTATAAGTTTCAATTCCAATTGCTTGTATTTTGTAAAAGGAGAAATTTGTTGTTTTCATCGTCTTTTTAATATCTCAACTATGCAATCATTTCTCTGTTTAATTAATAAAATCTTTTCTGTTTTTTTCATTATCATTTAAAAACAAAATAAATAAATAAAAAGTACTTGTGAATTAAAATTGCTTCATAAATATTTTAAGGAAAAAAAACGATTTTTTTTAGCAAAAACTAACTTGATGATGAACTACTTCCCTCTTCTCATCAAATTAAAGAAAAGAAACTTTTTCATTTGATGGGTAAAAGTATTTATAAAAATTCATTAATACATAGAACATGTAAAATTTTTATGCTTTTTATTAATAAATTATCAAAAGTTTATTAAAAAGTTAATAAGAAAAATTTACATACAAAATTCGAGGCATGCCTTTCGGAGCCATAGTCTAGCTTTGTCTATCTGTCAAAAATTCTCATGCCGTCACAAAATAATTAACACAAAGAGAGAGAGAGAGAGAGAGAGAGAGAGCTATAGAATATTTGCAAAATACGATTGGGTGATCACGTGAAGTTGGCAGCAAAAGACTCTCGTTGGCAAATATTGACATTTCGTACGTAGTCTGGTCAATCTAGCGTTTTTATTTCTGTTTAGTAGCTGTTGTTTAACCATATGAGTTCGTATTATAGAACTAGAATGACACTTACCAGCTACGCTAGAATGATCGCTTCTAAATAAGGTCTCACATTTGATAGTCTAACAAATAATGCGACAATTAAATGGGCGACAGAAATACGACAAATTTCGTTAAAGCGTTTGACAGACTATGGCATGGGGCAATTTTGTCGAAACTTATTGCTTTGGTGTCGGCGATATCTTCTCTCGAATTATAGGAAGCATTCTCAGCAATCGCGCTATAATTGTATAATTGTAAATGGGAATTCATCCAACGAGTTGATGAATAATACGAAGAGGTATGATAAGGCTCCATTCTCTCTTCTACTCTTGTTCAATGACCGTTATTCCGAAACAACAACAAGAATTGCGGCGCTGAGGCAGAATAACAATGATACATTGAATAGTAAACTCACGAAAATTTCGCATTGGGGTCACGAGAACATTGCCGATTTCAACACTTAAAACACCGAATGCTGCTTGGTTATGCATGCCCGATCACGTTGTTGCATGTATAATTATGGGTGGGCGGTTCAGGTCTCAAAAGTGCATGGGCTTTATAAGATGGTATAGCTGCGAATCGCATTACGTATTAAAGAGGAAACTACGAACAGTGCGAATGTGAAATAAACTCGCTGCGGAAATCTTTCTTGTCACTTTTAACATGAGAAAATTCATGTCGGATGTTCATAAACACTACTGCCTCCAAGCCCCCTACCCCAACCAGAAGGTATGACTTTTTCACGAGCTCTATTTTCAAAACCTTCAAAAATCTGCAGAAAAAAAAATCAAATCGAGAGCATCACGTGTGAGAGAGAAGAGATGAGCTCTTAAATGAAATTTTTGTGCTCTTCCCTTCTTAATTTTGGTGTGTGCGAAATAAATGCTGCAGGCATGCGAAATCATGGAATGCTAAGCACTCGAAAATTTTTACGCAATTGTAATGCATTTAGAGGAGGAAATTTTACTGAACGGTTGATTAACAAATAGAATTTACTGAGGGAACGTATGTATGAATTTCGTAGAGGGTACCCAATGGTCTGCCTTTTGGTAGAAATAAAGTTACTTGATACATCAATTTGGTCAGATAAGTATCAGGCGTTTCATCAAGTGTGTGTGTTGTGTAATGATTTCTACACATTTATACAAAACTTTTTCATTACAACAGCTTTATAAAGCATTCATAAACTTATCACTTGTTTCCTTCCATAAATATCTTATATAACCTTTTTCCACTTTATTATATTAAAAATACCACATACAATCTTCTAAGGAGAAAAGTATTTGGGAATTTTTAAAGACCTCGTTTTAATTTTATGGAAAACTGATGATATTAAGTTTTAGCTTTACAACAGGACTAAAACAGCTAAAAAGTTTCCATTGAAACGTATTCCTGGTCGCAGTTCTTTTTTTTTTTGCCTCAAATAACATGCGTTATTTATTTTATTTAAGCCTTTGAAACAGGCTTTTGAATTGTTTTGCTTTTTTATTTCAGCAGCTGTTAAATAAAAGACCTCATTAAAAAACTTTTTGTAAAAATTTATATTTTTGTTTCGTAAATTTTTTTATTTCTAGTTTTTTCTCTCACACAGAAAGTATTAAAAGAGCTTATAAAATATTTAACATACAAAGCGCAAAACTAAATTAAAAACTTTTATTTTAAAGATTTTTTTTTTTCTGTTTTGTAGTTCCACTAAACAGTTCTTTAGCCAGTTTCGTTTCTGTTTCATTGCACAAGCAATTTCTGCATGCAAATTACAAAATCATTCTTTTTTTATTTAAATAAAAAAAAATAAAAAATTAATAACAGTAGATAACACTTTTGGGGGGGAATAGAAGAAAATGAATCTTTGCACTAGAGTTTTGAAAGAACAAAAAAGAATATCTTTCCTGAAACACCTACGCTACTTAACACCATTCATTGCCATTGTTTTGTGCAGCACGAAAACAGATCAGAAACATGATTTGAATTTTGTTTTGGGGGAAAAAAACTAATTTAAATTTTTTGCCTTTTTTTATTTTGTGTTTGAACAATATAAAAGAAAACACATTCTCACACATCCACATGAACTCAAGTCATATGAAAAGACATCGGAAAAAGTTAAATGAAGAAGAAATCCCTACTGATACAACTAGCAGATGCAAATAGTCGCACACACACACACACACACACACACATGCATTCAGACACTGCAAAATGTCAATTGAAGGGTTACCTTCACCCAAACTCTTATTGCTTGCTCTTTTGTTATTCTAAAATATTGTACATACATGACCATAAAAAAATATCTGAAGATATTCTAAATGATTTTCTGCTCAAGTAAACTTAATTATTGTATTTTCAGAGAAAATTTAATGCAATTAAAATAAAACAAATTTTTTTGTTGTTTACATATCAGAGATGCCAATCGGAATTTTTCGGGATCACGGGATTGTAGGATTTTTCACGGGATTTCGGCATCTATGAATTTCTTTATTTTTTTTTTATATAATTAATTATAAAATGAAAAAATAAAATAACTCATAAATTTTTTTTTAATTGAACAATATTTAAATAAAAAAATCTTTATTGGATTCATGTACTTTAAACAAAACAATTCATTTCATGTTATAATTACATACATACAACAGGTAACAAAACAGAAAGGCTTAATTTATTGAATATATTCTGTAATTCATTCGAAATAAAAATGAAAAAAAAAAATAATTATTCATTCAATTATTCAGAGTTAGTGAAAATTCATTATGATTATTTATCTATGTTTGTTATATGGTTTAGCTGGTCATTTGCTGCTAATATCAAAATCTTCAGTAGACCTTTAACCAAATTCTGGAAAAAAGCTGAGAAATTTCACATGTTTATACAAGAGCTCACAAAAAATATTTGAGAATTGCGAAATATACAAACAAAACAAACCAAATAGCTTCTTTAACAATTTTCCTTATACAACAAACATTTTATTATTTGATTTTGAAAATACAACAAATGTAAACAAAAACCATATTCGATAGCAGTGCAGCCAATATTGAATATTAAAAGATTGTTAGGGCTACCATCCTTTGGTTATACTGAGCATGTTAGTTAAACAATACACTGTGAATATGAAGTATTTGTTAAACTATAGTTATCATTTTAGTTTACTAATAATTAACTAATGACTGTGAATTTGGGCCTAAGATATATTTCCATTATCCATAACTAAAGATTAAGTTTTGCGGATAGTTTTATATAAAACTGGTAACCCTGGTCACGACATGTTTAAAATTTGTGTGTTCATTTGACATTTAATAAAAATCGACGCTAGTCGCTCTGAGTCTTACTCGATTTGTTATTTTAATTTATTTTTCTTAATACTTTTTTTAACCTTTTTTATTATTTGAACAATATATTTTTTTTTTTTTTAAGCTTTAAGGTTTTTTTTCTTTATATTTATTATTTTTATATATATTCTCGATATTTCGATATTTTTTCCTTTTTTTATTTTTTTTTTTTCGAAATATCGAGAATATATATATAAAAATAATAAATATAAAGAAAAAAAAACCTTAAAGCTTAAAAAAAAAAAAAAAAAATATATTGTTCAAATATTTTAATTTATAATATTTATTTTATAATAAATAATTAACTAATGACTGTGGATTTGGGCCTAAGACTTTCTTACATTTAGTCAACACTTTGGTGGACAACGATTGTATTTAAAATGTGAAATAAAAAATTTAATCTTCCAATACAATTATGTAATTATTTTTTCTATTATCCAACGTTATTGAAAATTCATTACGATTATCTAATGAAATGCTGCATATAGACCAGCTAAGCTAAACTAACAACAATACGAGTACATACATACATACAACATACAATCGCAATAAAAAAAGAAATACAGTGAATTTTTATTTCGACTAAAATAGAGAACAGGGCTCCCCCCATACCAATATGAACTTAATTAATTATATAGAATTTCGTTAAAAATACCAGCTATTTTTATTATTTACTGATTAGAATCCCACTATTTCTTTGCGAAAAAAGAGATTAGTTGACGAAAATTAATATTTGATAATTGTTACATTTATCCAACTAAAATTTGTATACAGGGCAAGTTTAGATTTATGCATATTAAAATTTAGTTTATTAATATTTTTGCAAATAATTTTTGTTTATAATAACATATTAATAGTTGTTAAGTTGTTGAATTTAAAATGATCGCTTTTGTGTTTTTACTAAATATGTAATAGAAATTCTTAAAAAAAAATCCCGATTCGACATTTTACAATTTCGAAAAATCCCGGAATTTGGGCCCCCAAATACCTACATTCGATTCACTCGATTATTCGAGAAGTTTTTTTTGCCCAAGTTCAAGTGTTAGACAATGAGGCCACAACATTTTCTTATAATGTTCTTCTCTATCACTGCTAACTCATTTGCAAATAAAGCAACGAAAGAACACAGATATTGCTTTCAAATCAGATTTGGCATTGCTCTCTTTCATATGAAAACAACAGTTAAAATATTTCGATTATGTCGAAAAACAGGGCCCAAATCGTCGCTTTCGTGATCGAATGAATTTTATCGAAATTTTTCTTTTTGAGATCGTTTTATTAGTTATCGTATAACACGTATCGAAATTTCAGATCGTGGGATCCGGTAACGAGTAGTCGAACGAGTACATTCTCTTGCAATTTCATTCGATAGACTAAAAGCTGTCGGTAACTAGTTTTTTGCTTGCAATTTAAGAAAGAACAATTTTATTTCATTATTCAGTCATACAAATTATCCTAAATATATCATTGTTGAAAGAGGTAATTGCCTCGCTAATGTCTTTCACTTGGATTTTGAATAAAGAAAACACCAGCGCTGAATTCACTGCAAGTTTATTGTTAATGTTATGTTAATGTTAATGTTAATGTTGTGTTAATGTTAATGTTTCTTATATTAAAATTCCTATAAATTTATAATTAATGTTACAATTTCATATAATAATTAATTCACAAATTATTAACTTGGCATGAAAACCACTAGAAAATTAAAATTATATAGATTTAAAGGAAATACCACGCTAGATACCTAAGAAATTTTTCTTGTCCACTATAAAAATGGAGTTATTGTATATATGTACTTATGTAGAATTGCGGTAAAATTAACTTTTAGTATATAATAATTTGACATTAAATGTAATAGATTATACTAAGTTTCCAATATAAAACAGTGTAGTTCTTTAGCTGTTTTTGTCAGTGGCGACAACAATCATAATCACTCAAAAAGTCGATTTTGAATTTTTTGTTTATATAGGAGGTAACACGCCCACTTGTCTAATCCCTCCCAGTTTTTTACTGATGATTTGTTTTAACTACAAAGTCATTTCGATCATATTCAGAAACTTATACTTCAAACATTCGCAAGATCTAAAAAAATAAAAATTTTCCTTGTATGGCGGTAACAACGCCCAGTTGGAATTTTTGAATTTTTTTATAGTTTATAATTCCTTCCACATACCAGGGATACTGTGTAAATTTCAAGAAACACACATCCATACATACAAACATGTCATTTTTATATATAAAGATTGTTACCAAAATCGATCTGACTATTCGATGCGTCACGAAATGTTATTCGATACGAAAGCTGATTCGATCACTAATGCGGCGATTTGACCCCAGCTCTTAAGCTGAATTGCCTATGACAAGTCGCTTTTCATTCTGAATTCTGCTTATACGTCATGTTAATCACTGGCATTTTTACAAAAAAAAAACTAAACTTTCTGCCATTTTAAAATATTGCGTCAACTCTTTTTGTTTAGTTAGAACGCAAAACAAGACATGCAAAAGCAATAGTTACTGCACGGGTTCTATTGCACATGAAGTGATTCAACTTAGCCGAAGAATGCGTGATTTTAATATAATATTATAATATATGTTCACATTTAACAAAACAGCTCGTCTTTTAAATAAGTTCTTAGAACCAATGAATGTACCAAGATTTGGTTACGTTACAACTGCGCTGTTATTCATAAGAATTAATCCGCAGAGTGGAATTTGTTTTCTATGAGTTCAAAAGTGCTGACATTAAAACTGAATTCAGATAAAGAAGTGCTGAAGAAGACATGAAAATACCAATTACTTTTGTTTTGCTGGGTATGTAATAGTCACACCATTTTATAAAACTTCCATTGTGTCAGTCATGTCGTGAACCAGGGGCCAACTGGCATATGCCATGAAAATGTAATGGTTTGTATGGCCAGCATACATTTTTGGCACTTTCAAAACAAAAAAAAAAAAAAATCTTCGTGAATTATTGAGCAAGAATATTTAAAGAAAATAAATTCTAAACGTTGAAAAAAATGTACATCCATGCATGTACAGCTTTTAAGGCTGCAAGAATATGTGTGAGCTGGAAAATCGACAAAATCAGCAAATTTGGTCAAAGCCAATTTTCATTGAGACACACGTTTCTAACCATCAACTGAAAATATTTCTTCAATACTTGGCAACGTAAACATAGAAATTCATTTGGTAAAATTTGCCTTAAATTCTTTTTATTAAATTATAATCATTTAAAGAAAAAGCTAAAATAGCTTAAAAGCTTGCCAACAAATTAGAGACTTTTGTAAACTAGTAGTTTATATTATTACAACGAATTTATTATCTGCCTGCAAGTTTTTACTAACTTCACTATGAATGAAATGTTGGGTAGGAGTAGTTACAAAAATATTAATTTAAGGAGCGCTTCGTACGCACTCGTACAATAGGAAGGTTGTTTGGCTGACTGGTTCATGGTCCGAAGATTTTCAGGTTCACGACCCAACGCGCTATGTGGTCCGCCAACAGCACACACATCCATGCAAGTTTTAGCTGTGTTGCATCTTTATGTCTTTAAAATGAAACTCTTTTGAAAACAAATGAAAGTGAATGGTCGAATAGTGTCATGGGGTGTGTTCAGTTCAGTTGACTCTTTGATTTTCCTGTTTCACTGAACGGGATTTGTTGCGAAATGTCGTAAATTTTATTTCATTTGTAAAATTTAGTAAAAATTTTTCTTCAATTGAAAAAAAGTAAAAAGTCATGGACAGCGCAAGAAGAAGAATAAAAATTCTCCAGTGCTCCAAGACGAATTCATGACAGGTGAACTTAGTAGCCCAGCTGGCCGACTATTTATTACTGTTTGATGTTAAATTGTATAAATTATTTTAACAATGTACAAAGATTTATGGTTGTTGTTGTTGTACTAGTAAGTTTACCTGGTACGAATTCGCATTACCAGTGTTCTACATGTATTTCTCATTAGAGGAGAACTTCCACTCTTCCTCTCTTATGTTCCTTCTTTTTTTCTATTATCGACGTTTGCTACCGGATTGTTTATATAATGTAAAAAACATCGCAATACATTTATATAATTCGATGTCTTCCGTTTCTTTTTCAAGTTAAACTTTATTTTATTTAATTTCGACATCAACTGTTTCAGCATCTGCGATATCCCAAGTTAAAAAACAATAATTGTAATATGAACCCTTCATTGCTAGTGTGAATATAACATAAAATCATTTAGCTTAATAAAAAATTTAAATTAAAATAAAATTATAAAAAACTTTTCAAAAATAGTATGTTAAAAGGCAACTTTTAAATGAGCCCCTTTTAATAACAGTTCGTCTCAAGGGTGTAAGTACGATGTACGAAAGGTACCTTTTAATAAGGTATCTTTGAAAAAATTACTGTATAAAAAGTACCTCAGAAAAAGTACTTTTTAAAGAGAAGTACGTTTTGGTAGTTGTTAAAAATGTCAGGCTTAAAAAGGTACTTTAAAAAAATACAAAAATCGGCATGCCAAAAAATAATTTTTAAAAAAGTTATTTCTAAAAAAGTACCATTGAAAAGATTCCTCAGCAAAAGTGTCTTTTTAAAGAGCGCATCTAAAAAATTAAATTTTAAAAAATTACGTTTTGGCAGTAGTTGAAAAAGTATGTTTAAGAATGTACTTTAAAAAATGCAAAAATACGTATTCAAAAATAACTTTTTAAAAAGTACCTTTAAAAATTAATTCCTTTTAAAAAGTACTTTTAGAAAAATTTATTTAAAAAAGTGCTTTTAAAAAGTTCTTTTTAAAGAAGTTGCTTTTAAGAAAAGTACCTTCTATGAAATTACATTTTAAAAAAGTACCATTGAAAAAGTACCTTTTAAAAAAATTGCTTTTAGAAAAGAACATTTTAATAAAACTACTTTTTATAATATAAACATAAAAAATACGTATTCAAAAATAACTTTTAAGAAAGCATTTTTTAAAAGCAAAAAAGGCTTTTTTTTGACAGAAGTTCCTTACGGAAAACTACTTTTGCAATAATTTATGTTCGTCTTGTTCAGTATTATTATCAATGAAAAGCATGCTCCGTAGTCACGCGTTGACTTTAAAAACACAAAATCGTGGGTTCAACACACCGCCAAGCCAACAATTTTTCTGATGTTTTTCTGATGTTTCGGTATTTGGGCAATAAAAACAAAAATAACTTTCACTTAGCTTAAGAAATTAATGTTTTAGCGCAATACCTGAGACGCAGCGAAAGAACTAAAAACCGCAACTGCAGAGTTGTCCAGTGTATTTTTTCCCAGCACTTCAATGCCTGCAGCTACACTTCCCTACTTGCAGGAATGTCTCTTCGCAACCCTACCACATTCTAATTATTTGCACTGCTAAGCATTGCATTTTTGGAGGGACATCCCCTGAACATAGATTACAAAGCAATTTATAAAACTTTAATAATAAATGTTTAAATGTGAAAACTTTTCGCATTGGAAAATTTAACAGCTGACCAAACTCATGAATGGTCAGAATTCTGTGCATACAAATTCTTGACCTTCATTTAGAATATTTCACATACGAATGTGTTCAACAATAATAACAACAACAATATCTTTATTCAAATTGAAATTAATTCCATCTAAACACAATAATTAACCATTTGAAATTAAAAAAGTAAAGATAAAGTCATCTGGCAGTTTTGAAAAGCAAAACAGCGCTTAACAAAATCCTCACCGAAACAACAGGAGATAATCATTTCATACGGTTTTACCACAATGACATAAACACATTGAAATTTCATTTACACACACACACACATACACGATATATATGCATTTCTACTTATTTCTACATAAATTTATTTTCCATACAAGTGAGTGTTACAGAAAAATGACTATTCATAATTGTTTAAAGTTAACTGGGAAAAAAAGAAGGATATAAATAAAAAGAAAAAATATATTCAAAGTTGAATTTTAATTATGTTTGATATCATGCAGTCATGGCTCTTTGAAAGTGTTGAAGGAAACCCCTAAAAGCGGAGAATGTGTGTGTGTGTGTGTTGTGTGTGTAACAATGCCTCCGCCACCAGCATCGCCACTGCTACCACATACTGGCATAAATTTTGCGCACACATTTAAATGTTAATGGTGCGACTATCCAACATGTCAGAAAAAATGGCAAAAAGATGAAAACTTCTATGACATGACAACAACAAAAAAAAAATAAAAACCAAAACCAAAAAAAAAGTGTAAAAAGCAAAAGAAAACTGGATTGTAATGTCGCATGAATAGAACAGTTTGAAATACAAAAACAAAAAAAGGAATAACGAAAAACAAACTTTCACTGGCAATGAAATTTTCACAGAAAAAGACAAAAAAAAGACAAAAAAAAGTAAAAGAAATGACTCTCACACACACACTCAAGTGCACACGTTGAACCTTTTAAAATATCGCATGCGGTTTATCGCGCAAAAAAAAAAGATGCTGAAAACATAATTGGACAGACACTGCTTAAATGCCATAATAACAATAATAACTTGTAGCAGAGGGGAATAAAAAAAAAAATCCTTAAAAAAATTAAATATAATTATAGTGTTGTTGTTGTTGTTGTTGTCGTTGTTGTTGTTTTATATTTCAAACTGAGAAACTCAACTGCATTTCACAAAAAATAAAAGTTTGTTTATTTTTGCGGCTGACAGACTTCAAAACTAAAAAAAAAAAATGCATATGCTGGTCATAAATTGGTCAGCTTCTAGATAGTTTTTTTTTTTCTGTTTTATTGCATAATTAAGGAAGTTTTCCTTTACTCAGTACTTGAGGGCATCATCTAATTAAATGAAAATATTATATTTTGGGATAACAATACGAGTATTTAATAGAAAAACAAAAAGAAATATTTTAATTGCTCTCCAGCCAATGAAGAAATGAATTAATAAAAAAAAACCTGCTGTTAATTTTATAAATAGAGAAGTGTTGCCAATAAAGTCAACGTGTACTAGTTCAATATAACGACCCCTGTGCGCGAAATTATCGTATGTTACACTTTTTTCGAACGGTAAAGGATATGATGAAAAAATCCAGAGCGGAGTTTGAGTACAGGTTCGATAAAAATGCCGAAATATTAGTGGTTCGCTGGAAAGACAACAGTATTTGTACAATGGCAACAAACTATGATTCGTATGATCCCCTACGAACTGTAAAAAGATGGAATTCAGAAAAAACGCAAAAAACCGATATGAAAATTCCTTATTTATTTCAAAATTACAACAAGGGCATGGGTGGAGTCGATGAGCTGTACCAGTCGATTTAATTGTATAGAATTGTAATACATGGCAAAAAATGGTGGTGGGCATTCTTCACTTACATGCCATATCAAATGCATGGCGGCTACATATAAGTTGTCCGGAAAATGGCATGGATCAGTTGTTATATCACAGAAATATAGCCAGATTTTATCTAAATCAATTGCCCCAAAAATTTTCTGCTCGCCCCTCAGCATCAAGTGTTGATGGCTTACGATTAGACGGCATTGATCACGTACCTGAGAAGCTGCCAAATCGCGTGCGCTGTGTTATTTGCCACAACAGAAGCCGTTGGGGATGTAGAAAGCGCAAAAAAAAACACTTTGCCTTTGAAAAAAATGTTTCTCAATTTTTCACACATAAATGACCATTGAACCAGTTTGGGTACACCCCTTTAATTTCCAGAAAAAAAAATTTTTTTTATTTATTTTTATTATGTCAGTTATTTGTGTTGAGTTTTATAATAAAATAAAAAAAATTTTTCTAGTTTTTTGACCTTTTTTTTTTTTTTTTTTTTTTTTATATTAATAACACTAATTATTTTAAGCCTAAGGTCTTTTTATATATTTTATATTTATTTCAATATTTCGCTACTCCTTTGTGTAGCTTCTTCAGGAAAATTGTAATAAAAAAAATATTTTTTTTTAAATAATTAGTGTTATTAATATAAAAAAAAAAAAAAAAAAAAAAAAAATAAAAAAATTTTAATTTTTTCCCGGTGGTTTTTGTTCAAATGGGTTAATATTTTGTCAGTTGTTGTCGCAAGGTTTCAGTGTCGAAGGCGTAGTCACTGGTCACTGAACAGTAAAGGTTTCAACTGTATCCTCCTTCCTTTGTATTGTGTAGCATCGGCGAAGTAAAATAATTACTAAAAATGGCTACTAAAACAAAGTTTCATCAGAGGCGCTGCAACACTGCTACAAACAAAGAACGTGCAAAAGCAAAGTTGTATCTTTTTCTAAAAGTTATTTTTTCGAAAGGAATATTTACACATGTAAATATAAAAGTTGTGTTGCAATTCCTTTTTTTACACTTAATATTTAAAAGAACTTTTCATCGCTGAATAGCAGTAGAGCACGCTTGGTAGGCAACACAGCCTTATTGTTTATATTCCATTTTATTATTATATTTTTTTTTTTTAAAGTTTAAAAGTTGAACGAAAATAAATGCTTTGAAAATATTCCAATGTAAAAGCGACAAGAGTTTGAAAGGAACTTTAAAAGAAAATAGAGCAAAATCGTTGTAAATACGGACTAAAATGAATTTTTTTTTAATGAAAACAGAACTCTGTTTTTTGCATTTATGATAAAATGGCAGCCAGTTGCAATTGTCTCATTAATATTTGGCACACCCTGTTGAATACCTTTGATAATCAAATATATTATATGTACAATAAATAAATGTAAAAGCATATCTTCTAGTTTTTCACCCAAATCTCTTTCACTGATAACACCATTATTAGAACGAAAAACGAAAAATGAAAATAAATAAGAACAGAAATAAAAAACAAAACAAAAAAATATATAATAGTTGAACCATTAGGCAACGTTTTGCCTTTGTGCGCTTTAAATACACAAAATAAAATTCCTCATAAATGAATGAAAATGGGAAACATTTCTAACGTTTATCAACTCGGCCATAAATAGTTGCCTTTTTAATGTTAGTTTTCCTTAAATTTCATTTTGCTTGTTTTTTTTTTTTTTGTATCCACTTTTAAACGAGAGCAAAAAAAAGTGGAATTTCGCTTTGTCACAACAACTGCCGCTGTTGTTCAGTTATATAATGACTTCCTTTTGCTGTTGATCTAAAGTCATCATCACCGCCCATCAACGTCATTATTGTTGTAACCATTCAGCCAACATCATGTGATTTCAACGTTTGCAATAATTTTAGTCGTTTTTATTTCACCAACTATTCGCTTTTTTTTTTTTTTAATGAACACATGTGTATGTGTGTGTGTGTGTGTGTGTATATATGATTTTATTTGCTATTTAGTTTCAATGTATTATTATTGTTTGTTTCGTTGCTGTTGTTGTTTATGAGAAACACCTAGTAAAGAATAGTATCCGTTGTGCTTCAATTTTCCTTTTTTTTTTTTGGCAATACAAAGAAATGGAACTCATATGACGGAGTTATAAAATTTATTCACTGTATTTTTTGACGGTTTCACCGGATTTCCGTTGAGATTTTTTTATCTTTTTTATTTTATCAAAAAACTGTGTATCACGGTGGGCAATATTTGTACACATTTATCGCACAGTAAGAAACAAGAGGCGTTAAGTGGCCATAGCGAATGTTTATAGGCCATTTTGTTGAAATATGTATACAAATGACACAACCGAGCCAGTCAATTAATTTTAACAAAATACTTTTAAAAGTTTTATGACTTAATTTTGCTAACGCTCACTAAGAAATTGTGGATTTCAATTCTTTAAAAATTTAAACGAATCTTTTAATTTTTACTTGCATTTGAAAAGCAACTGACTAAGGCAAAGTTTTTCAACAGCATGGAAATATTAACAAGAATTTTATTACTAAATCAGCAATGCCATTATAACATAATACCAAGAAGTTCCTAACACGGAGTGTTCCTAAGGAAACCTTGGAGCCGATATAAGACGTTTGCACAAAATGTTGCAAAGCAACAATGACTCTTTGATTCAGAATCATTGCGAATAAAGTCGATTATAACGTCCGTAAGACTCAATACTGGTGGTACACAATGCCGTCGGAGAAGAGCGCTCTCAAGTGGCTGTGTATTGCTTTCAGCTGAAACCGTGACTATGCCTTCGCCACTCAATTCGTCCGACAACAACTGACAGAAATGCTCATAAAATATAATGCGAAATATTTTTGAGACTTAGCCTGAAGTCGGGATTGAACACAGCACTTTTTGGTTTTGTAGTCAACGTTCAGACTACTTCAGCCACCGCTACCTTCACTCTGTTAAGGAATGAGAACATATTGCAGCTCTTAACATGCAAATTGATTGTGAGTAATAGAAGCATTCAAGGAAAAAAAAGCCTTTTTAATACTGGGAACATAATTGGAACAAAAAACGAACGTCCTCTAACTTAAATAATTCTTTGCAATAAGTTCCTTGTGTAAATTCGTAAATTAAGACCAAAAACTCCCCGCAGTCATAATTCCATATTTCAGTCTATCTTCAAAAATTTTTGTTATTCTTCGATGCCAAATTGTATAGACGTCCATATTCTTTCACTTCTTCAATCACTAATTCACTTGTAACCATATTATTTAATTTATTATTAAAATTTAGTTTCCATACATCAGCTGATAGTGTTACATTATCAAAGAAAAAATTAAACATTAAAAAAAAAACAATTAAAAAGCAATTTTATGTTTAATAACTGTGTATATTTAACCTAAAATTTAAACAATTATTAAAATAAAAATTAACAAATATATTTGAAAACTTAAATGAGAAACGGTAACTCTGTACTAATTTGTTCGTCGTTCGTCGGCGTATAAAACAGAAATAAATCGTTACGCATGAAGAATTTCGTTCGTCAGTTCGTTTCATATGCACAAACGTGGTTTATTTCTGATGACGAAAGTAGTCACCGAAAAATTCGTCGTGCGTAGCAATTGTGTTCCCAGCATAAGACGCTGTAAGAAATGATCTTCGCCGTCGCTTCTTCTCTCTCCTACTATTTTTATCATATTAAACTATCTTTATCGGACCGAAAATCGAATACAACTCTCATGTATGGACACATGCTGCTTTAAGATCTATTTTGAAGCTTCTCGAGCGTGTATAGGAGAGGGCAAAGAGGCTTTAAGGGATTGACTGTAGCATCGGCGGAGGTGCTTATTGTTCTATTGCTACTTCAATAGAATGTTACCTTCTGATATCAGAGAAATCATTGCCGAAACTCTCATATGCAAATGTACAACCTTTGTGATCGATTTACCAGCGAATCACACTATCGTAAAATTCCTTATTTAGGCGCACTGTTGGGATGTGAAATAAACTGCCTGCAGAAGTCATCGCTGTTACATACGATGTTGGAAAATTCAATCACCAGAACCACTGCAAGGGGGAACGAGACGGCAGATGAACTCACGAGAGAGGGATCTGCGGCGCCATTCTGTAAAACGGAATCCAAATATCCACTGCGGGATGGGATGATCAGGTCTGTGGTCGTGCGGTGGTTAAATTCAGTTGCCCGTAACAGCTGGAAAAGTTTGACCAGTTGTAGACAGGCATGTAAGGGCTCGTGGGTATTTGAGTATGATCTCGGTAAAGTGCGCAGGATCAGGGCGCTAGTAACAGCCCATGGAAACTTCAGGTTTTATCTCATGCGGATTGGCGTCATAGGCGATGATACCTGCAGACTATGTCCACAGAAAGCTGAGCCTGCGGCACATATTGCGTTTGAATGTTCTGCTTCGGCTTGTGGCAGACTAAGGGCCATTTCCGATGGGAGTGTGATGGGGAAACTCAGTCTGGGGCAGATTCTGTCAAAATCGCATTTCCCAACCCCTACGTGTTGGTGCCCCATTATTATGGTTTGCTCCATATAAATTGTACTGGCCTGAGAACTTTTGACAAACAAACAAAGCATGCTGCTTTTGTTTAAGTTTGAGGGTAAGATAAATTTTCCCCAGCGTTGCTTGTAAAAAAAACAAGACCCATCATGATCTGAAATGGCCGATTTCAAACTTAATTTTTAGTTGAATTCTTTTTTTAAGTTTAATTAAGTTTAAGTTGCTTTGGCATAGTCAACTACAATTTCAAACACTTATTTTCATTGCCCAAAAGCGTTTCTACTTGAATAAGCAAATTTCGCTTGCGTGTGTGTATGCGTGAGTAGGAGTAAAAGATACCGTGTCGTTTATTAACAGTAACGCAACAGAAACAACAACACCCGTAGCGACGGCAAGAACAAAAAATAAAAATAAAATAATAAAAACAAGTGTGATGTTCTTTTTTTCTTCTCTCATTTCATTTTCTAATCCATTTCAACAACAATGTGATGCCATCAATCACTTGTATTCAAGGCAACAACTAACTACAACAGTCGCTCGTAATATTGTCAAAGTGATACTCGTGTGAATTTTCTTGTTTTCGCTTTTTTGGTTCCAGCACCGTTTGTCATCAGTGTTGGTGTGGCAATTTACTGGCACTCAACTCAGCCACCCACCTACGAAAACAAATTGTGTTACACAGAGAGGTTAATAGATGTTGCTGTTGTTTAACATTTTCTTGTTGTTGTTGTTGCTGTTGTTTAAATTTTTGCAGGTTTCTTTTTGTATGTATGTATTTGTCTGTTTTTTTTTTCTTCTTGTTTATTGTTTTTCATTAGGAATTGTGTCATGTTTACTCAAAAATGTTTTTGTTCTTTTCATGTTGTTTCCGTTACAGCTGTGCATATTCTTTTGTGAGGGCGATTTCATATTGTAATGGCTGTTTCTTTCGGTAGTTAGTATCAGTTCAGGAAAAAGCTTTAGTCAGGATATTCAAGCTCCGAATAGATCAAAGGCAATTGAAAAGAGCCGGTAATTTAGGGAAAACACATACATACGTACGCGTCAACCATTGTCAGAAAAAGTTTCTTTGTAAAAAGCAAAAAATAAAATAATAATAAGACAGAGTAGTCGATTTAGTGACAGAGCAGTTTTGAATTCTTACAAGATTTTTTAAAGGGTTTGTGTTCACTTTCAAAATAAAAACAGACTCCTGTCCGTAGTTTCATATTAAATTTATTTGAGTACTCAGAGAGAAATTATTTTTAAAGTTTCGACATACATTTCAACAAGTAAAAACAACGAAATACAGTCGACGAACATTTTATATAACGAATGAGCATATTTTTCTATTAGATATCTTATATTGTAAACGGTCAACTAATTTGACGCCCTGTTTAACGAATGTTGCAGAAAAAAAAAGAAAGCAAGAATGATTTCGAGAACCATGACTATACAGTATCCTTCTGCAAAGTATACACACATGTAATTATTTTTTTATAACGCTTTTGAATATTAAGTTTTTGTTCTTAAGGTTAAGTGTTGAACGTTTACTAAGAAGTGGCCGCAAAGTTCTGATAGTTTTCATAGATTTTTTTTACAGATTTCATCGATGTGTTTTCCGAAATTAAGTTTCTTATCGAGGCAAACGCCAAGATATTTGATTTCGTTTTTAATTGTCAGGATCGCATTTTGAAAATTTAACTGACGACTTGGTAATCGTTTGGGGGAGTTGTTGTAAAGGAATATAATAGACTGAGTTTTAATAGGGTTTATTTTTATTTTCCATTTAATGTAATTAATAATAATCCCCCCCCCCCCTTTCTGTAAACCGAGTTGATTTAAAAACGAGTGATTTCTCAAAACCGAATAAGTAAATCACACGATTTCCAAAATTCGAACTTGCATTCGAATAAGATTTTTTTAACGTCAATATTTCAATGAAAACACATGTTACAAAAATATAGTATTGCCGGATCATTTAATGGCGAATAATTGCATGAGGTGAATTATTATTTAAAATGTATTTAATTTAATAAAAAAAATTTTAAAAAACACATTTTTAAAAAATTTTAATTTTCAATCGTATTGTTTCTTTATTAAATACTGTTTAAATTATTAATTACTACGTTAAGCCTCAGTTAGTAAAAACATAGCACGTTCGGAGCGATCATCTGGCAAAAGCTGTTACATAAGTAATGCTCGCTGCTCTTTACGAAAATCGTATCGTTGAAATTGTCATTTAGAAAATCTACTGAAAATAGATTTTTACGTTGCAAACGTCAACTTGCCATTACTTATATATCTTCGAAATCGTCGAAAACGCTTATTCTTTTCGCAAGCTTTGTACATTGCGCGTAAATTAATAAACATTGAATCGATTAAATTCATTTCGTTCACAATTCTAACTTTTCTAACTTGAATTACCAAAATTGTTAAAAATATCAACAGCTGAGTGAATTGCTTGAAGTTTTACATTTTTATTCAGAGAGTTCCATTGATATATACTTATTGGGTAACTTTAATTTTCGAAATAAACAACAATTTGGTCGCCATATTGATTTAAAATTTTGTGATAATAAAAAAAAAACAAATTTTAAACTATTTTCATAAATATTCACTTAAAGATAACTTATTTAACAATAAATGGCGATGGCACGATGGATGGGAGTCTGCACGTTGACTACGAATCCAAAAACAGGTTCAAGCCCAGTTTCAGACTAAAATTTTAAAATAAAAATAAACATCTCGCATTTTTCTGATGTGCATTAGTGTGTCTCTGTGTGTCAGTTGTTGTAGGAAGATTTCAGTGGCGAAGGCATAGTCACTGGTCACTGAACAATACCAGCTTCAGCTAATAGCAATCCACAATCGCATCAGAACGTCCACCTTCGTCGGTATTGTGTAGCACCGACGAAGTAAAATAATAATACAAATGGCTACTGAACCCAAGCTTCAGGACTGCTACGAGTATAAACAAAGAACGTGCGAAAGCAGAGCTGCAAAAATAATTAATTAAGCTTCACCTCCTGTCGTTTCTCCTACTATCCCTTTCCTATAGTTCCAGCAGAATTCTTTGCATGTGTAGGAGTCATCTCCTGAGTGCTAGTCCCAATAAAAAAAAAATTAAAATTAAGCCACTGAAAATTTGTTCAAAAAATAATGTTTAAGTTTATTTAATTAATAGTGATTTTTTTAAAGAATTTAGTGAAAATGTGCTGTTATTCATCCATCTACTTTATCTGCAGACTTTAACATGAACGTGGAGTGTTTTTTAAATTGATTATTTTGTATTAAAGTCCATTACAGAGTATATAATTTGACTTAATTTAATAAAAGAAAGACTTCAAGTAAAAATTGGTAATTGTTTTTTTATGTTTCATCAGTTATTTATTAGGAAGATAGTACATTCGATTTAATTAAGACCGAACTTATCAACTCGATTTTAAACCGAGTAAAATTATGCGAATTCGGTTTACAGAACATCTAAGTACAGTCGAACTTCTTTATAACGTAGCAGTTGGTGACCGTCAAATTTCTACGTTATAGAGAAACTGCAGAAAATTTTGACTACATTATTTTTATGTAGAAAATATATTTATTAAGACAAAAAAAATTGTTTTTACATGAACACATTAATTTTTTTTGTTATCAACACATACATATGTGACTAAATTGATGCAAAAAATCGATTGCTACAAACTTCGCAATAGAGAGATTATTTAGTGTGAAAAATTCTATTTAGGTCTTAAAAAATTGTACGTTACAGAGAGAACTTCGCTATAGGGAGATCAAAATGTATGAAAATACTCACAAAAATGTTGTTGCGTTCACGAATTTTATTTGTTATAGAGAAGATTTCGTTATAGAGAAGTTCGACTGTATATGTATTCGTTTTAAAAACGAAAATTTTTTGCGGATTCGGTTTACAGAACATACCCGATTGTTCCATTGTTATTGCAACAAAAATGAGAACAAATCGTATCGCCGAGTACCGAACACAAAAACAATACTCTCTTCCCCACGCGAAATATGCTTCCAATATACATATTTCCCTTCCAAATGTTTCCTCGTCTAAATGCAGACAAAGTGGTTTCTGAGCATCATGCCACATGGCAGAGATTGTATTGAATTCTATTTAATTTAAAAAAAAAAATTAATAAAATTATCGCCTGCCAAGAAATTAATAGTATCAATTGAATTATTATTGTTGATTTAATTGAATTAAGTACCTATCAATTTTATAAAATAATAATTCGAAATTTGTAAAAATTATTTTAATGGAAAAAGAAAAAAATTCTACTTGTTTAAACAGTGTTGCATATGAAAGAATTTCAATCAGATAATCATTTAACCCTAATCAAGTCAGATAAACTTTGTAACGAATCCAACTAAAATGTGCTTTAGAGGCACATATAAACCCATTGCATATTATATTTGGGAATTTATATCTTTTATTTGCACTTTTTTCTTTCAAAGCAGTACTTGTTTCATATTGTAGAATAATATCCGCATCCTCCGAAAATTTACTGTCGTAATATTCATCTTGGTTTATAGTTTCTTCAAAATCAATCTCTTCAATAATTGTTTCGATTTCTACATATAAATATATTTTAGACATTGTGGGAAAAAGTTTCGTCTTTACAACTTTCTCTTTGAAAATTAGCCAACAATTGTATAAACTGTGTAAGTTTACATTGAATGATAAAAATTGAATGGGAATTCCCCGTAATTTAATTTGTTGGTTCATAATGTTGCCGTATGTGCCTCATAGGCACATTATGACAGGATTAGGCACATTTGTGGTTTCACATAAATAAATAAATAAATAGAAATTAAAGGAGAGCTCATTTTTTTTAAAGAAATAAAATAATTCATAGTACGAATTCAAGAAGCACCAAGAACCATGACTTCAATTTAAAGAAGTTAGAACACTTTAAAGTGACAGATGTGTGTGAAAGGCACATGCTAATTGGATTAGGGTTAAATAAAAATTAGCTGTCATTTTGAGTATTTCAGAGACATTATTTTACTCGTATTTCATTACAAAAGCAAGTGATATTTTTTAGCGTATATAAAATTTTAACAAACGCCCTCTAATTAGCCATCTGAACACTGAATTCGCGCATTGCAAATGCATTTCAAGCAAGTTTTTTTTTTTTGCTTCTCAAATATTTATTTTAAAAAGGGGACAAAAAAGTGATTGCATGTCAAATGTCGTTGTTACAATTTGTAAAAAAAAAGTAAAACAGTTTGCAACACTTTTGCAATGCGTTTAAAATTCTCCATTGCATTATGAATTTAAAGCTTTTATTTTTTTTGCTGATTTTTGCTTTATAACTGATTGGTAGCTCGTTTCCCCAAAAGGTACGTACAAGCAGAAACAACAAAAACCAAACAAAATATCCACAAAGAAATGAAGGTAAAACATGACTAAAGTTTAGCACATTGCAATTGATACAATCAGAGATGTTTTTTGTTTTTTTATTTGTAATTTTTTTTTTTTATATTGAAATTAAAATGTCACAGCAATAAAACTAGGGGTATTTAAGCGCACCATACAGACGCAATAAATACGAATTGAAAAGAACCCAGCCGGAAGCCTGGCGTGAAGTAGCTCCTAGTCACCACTTTTGTCCCATAAATTGGTGACATTGTCGACAAACCGTCTACACTTTTTGCTATGCCGTTTGTGTGTAGAGAAACTTTTGACAGCAGAAAACCTATGCTTCTTCTTCCTTTATGGTTTTCCAAATTGTTTCGTTTCGTTGAAAATAAATATGGTGGGGGCAAAGTTAAAGTTTTTTTTTTTATTAAAAAATGTCATAAAATGTCATTTTGTATAACAATAGAAATAGTGGGAATGATGAAATAAATTTTAGTGAAAAATTTTAGACATTTTGTGCAGTTTTTCAAAGATTTTGTCTTCTCCAAAATTGACTTTGAGGAAAAATTTAAAAAAATGCTCCTTTCGAAATTTCTTTGAAGAAGCTGCTGGCTATATTGCAGGCGGAAGGTGTGGAGTTATCGCTTTCAGCAACAGTTTTGTTGTCCAAAAAGCAACAAATATCAACCAGCAAATTTTTCCCCGGGAATTATTGCCACATGGGTATAAAAGCTTAGCTAAGGAAAGTAGAGGAAATTAAAAAGAAATGGGACGAAATTAAATTGGATTTGAACATCGACGGACTCCCATTATTTAAAAGTTTGCGAATGTAGAAACTCAGAAAATGTTTACCGAGGGAGTTTTAAATATTAAACAGTACTAGTGAATTTCTGGTTTCAATATCTACATATGTCCCCAAGTGGGTTACCTAGTCTGTAGTTCTCATAAAACTAGAGCTTTCTCAATAACAAGCACATGTTAAATGTCTATAGAAAATTACATTACCTGGGGTATAGTAAGTCAATAGTACTGGTAGCAATGTCAGTAGTAAATCAATGCTGTTTCAGTATTGACATTTCCTACAGGGAAACAACTTTAATAAAGTCATCGCTGTTCAGCACGCAGGAGCATGTCTTGAGAAGTCTTGGAAAGTCGGCATTATCGGTTCGCATTTCCTTGAAAACAGCATTGGGCATCGACTGTAGTGGCTAGTCGAGTGCTGTAGGTCGATGATTACCAAGTTTTTTTTTTTGCCACACAAGTGATTTGAACTGCAGGTTCAGACCATGCAGCTCAAACCATGTCCAATATAATCCATGTCAGCGTTCATCGATTGAATCTGAATTATGCGACAGTGTCATAGAAAATTTGAAAACTCGGATGAGCGCCAACCAGCGAAGTCTTGGAGAAGATTTGCTCACTGTTTTATTCCATACATAATGCCATCGATAAGCTTCTCGTACGAATAAAAAAATTTCGAAACACATCTCACACACATTGTTGTTGGTCGGAAGGCCGCTTTAAATATTTTAGACGAGAACTTAAAGTTCCCAATACGCCTTGATACGAGTGATTTGGAAAGCTGTTAATGTTTTTATGATTTATACATTTACACATTTCGTCACCTTCGAGCATCTTCACCTGGTGCAGAATTTGTTTTTCGAAAAACATTTCGAAATTATTTCGAGCAACATGAATCATCTCGGCATTACTTCTACTCTACAGCATAATAAGTTTCTAATAAATATATCGTACTGTATGTGACGAAGACAGGTGATGAAGTGCTAGAGAGCAGTGTTTAATTATTTTGCAACTCTTTTAGTGCGAGCGATTTTATAAATTTATAAAGCGGCCATGGTGTTGAGTAGATGCATTAAGTTTCTTAGCAAAAGCAACAAAAAAAAAACACTTGACAGGGACTTCCAAACTTTGACAGTTGTTAACGGCCTTCTTGTTTTGTTTACTACATCTGTCAAATTAGTTGTCATTTATTCAGTCTGTTTTGTCAATTCCCCATGGACAAATATAGCATTCCAAACAACACGTGCAAATAATGAAATTGTTTTATCAAAATGGGTGTTCGGTTCGTTCAACGTAACGCACGAAAAATCATCTTCTAAGATGAGTTTTATTTCTGAATGAATGTGGATCGGGAACAAACAATATTGTGGAATTTGGATCGATACCAATCCACATGAGATGCTATGCATCCAAAAAAAAAAACACTGTTTGGTGAGGATTTTGGGCTGGCGGCGTCATCGGTCCTTATTTCTGTGAGAACAATGTTCGTCAGGTCATTACGGTCAACGGTGAGCTCTTTAGATCGATGATTACCGACTTCTTTTGGCACGAATTGGTTGATCTGGATACCAACAAGATGTGGTTTTAACAGGACAGTGCTAAGTGCCACACAGCTCATGCCACATTGGATATTCTGCACGAATATCACGTGGAGATGATGTGAACTGGCCTTCAAGATCGTGCAATATGATTCCGTTAGATTTTTTCTTGTGGCGTTTTCTTAAGTTGCAGACGTATGCGAATTAGCCAAAAACCACAAGGGTCTTCAATTCAAACATAACCCATGCCATCGGTCAATCAAATTCAGTGTGATTTATGCGCCAGAGTCATACGAAAATTTTACATTTCGGATGCGCTCCACAAAGAAAAGCCGTAGCGGCCATTTAAACGATATTATATTCCACACATAATGGCATCAATAGGTCTTTTAAACGAATAAAAACATTTCGAATGATATGTATCTTACACACTTTGTTTTACTTAAATTTGAAGAAGGGAAGCGCTTAATGAAAAACCCTGCACAATAAAAACGTAGAACAGCAGATTCCTGACTCGAATGCTTTCCCTGGCCCAATATAAAATCTTGTGACAACTCTTCTACTAAATTTTTACCCTATTAAAAAAAATGAGAATACAAAATGTAACTGAAAATCAGAAAAATCGTTTGAAAAATATTTGAAACGAAACTACCAAAAAACATTATTAATTCTGAAAGTATTAGCACTCGTTACTGAATATTTTTTTTTTTATTAAACATTTGTTAGTTCCAAATTGGTCAATAGATTTTTTGTACTTTAAACTTGAATGTGATTTTTTTTTTTATAAATAAGAAGACCGTAAAAATGTAAAAAAAATATTGCTGCCTTAAACAAATACTTTCGAAATTTATTCAAACAGAATTTTTATACTTCCAGCCAATTCATCACAGACACGCAAGTGTTTTAAATGTCATAAGAACATTCATACATAATCCATGCATACATGCACAACTATAAATGTATGTACACGTTTGTATGCGTGTGTATAAAGTATATTATCAAAAAAAAAAAAAAAACCAATCAGCGGTGTTTTCATTAAGAGATAAAAAGGCCACACAGGTACGCAAAAAAAAAAAAATTTCAAATTGCTTGTTTAAAATTGCCAAAGTGCAAACAATAATCTGACGTTCATGGCATTTAAATATAAACACACACACACAGGCACACACACACACCTACACATACATATGTATGTATGTATGTACCTGTTCCCGGTATTTTTATTATTGCTGGTATTTAATAGTCCTGAATGGCGAAACAGTATTGGTGGACAAATGCATTGCACTGCAGTAGTTTAAGTAAAAAATTTTATTTAAAAAAAAAAAAAAAACGTATGTGTGTGTGTGTGTAGGCATGCGAGTGTTTGTACTCTTATATGGAATGTTTAATATAGTGGCAATAGTGGCCACTTAATGTCACTTTTGAAGACAAATTTTTTTTTTTTTTTGTAACATGTTGATGGGCAGTAGGTTAACGTATGCAGGCATTACATACATACGTGGGTAGCCAGAGAAGGCTTAGCGTATATTGAAAACGAATTTACTTTTAATTTTAAAATTAAACAGAGGAAGACTGGCACGAACAATTATAATTAATAATTCACACTAACGGCTTAGTGACATACCCTGCTACCCTGTGCCTACTTGTCGGGCACACAGCACTGCCAAAATGTACAGTTGTGAAAGTATCGAGAATTTAGAAATTAAATACTCAGTATTTAACGCAAAAAATTAGTTACTCAATACATTCTGGATTGGGAAGGGTGTTTTTTTTTTAACTGCATGAGAACTATCGATATCGATAACTATGTTTTGACAGCTGAGAATGTCGAGCTGTGTTGACATTCAGTAAGGTTTGTTGATGTTCAGTAAGGTTTGGCAAGTCTTCATGAATTCCCGAGCAACGCTTTCAAATTGTGGAAATTTTACTTTGGAAAAATAAATCGGTTCGCAAAGTTCACAGAGCATTTCGATCATCAATTTATGGTGAAAATAAACGGCATATAGATCAAGTACAATGAAACCTCTCCTAAAGTACACCTCCTGCGGTGCTCCGTAGTCTAGTGCATGAGCATTATCTTAACAATATGGAGCCTAGACCATGGGTATTTCAGCAGACAAGCTATAAGAGCTTCGTCGAGTTTGTGTTGTTAAAACAAAAAAAAAAACTTCCATAACCGGACAAACTTTGTCGAATAGAGATTTTCATCAGTTTTTTCGTACAAAATGTATTCTCATAACCGGACACTCTATTAATCGCACGCGGATACTAAATTTTAAAAAATTGTGCTCAAAAGGTCTCTCACAAGCGCACAGAAGCTTTAATTTTAAAAATTAATTCGTTTTGCAATTTTGTACAAGCCGTTTGACAAACACGCAAACGGCGGAATAGACTATACACAACAGGCTTGTTCACACAAATATTTCTCCCATGTTTGTCAAGTCGCTTTGAAATTTGTGACTCATGCGTTGAGGATGGCATAGAATTTGCTGTTTATTTGTAGAAATTGTTTGCTTAGCTCGTGTGGCCAGCTTTAGAGCCACAAAATCCTACCCGAAACTATGTTGTCAATTAAAGAAAAAAATTAAAATTATGTGCAGTGATTCCATAAATATGTACTTGTAATGAAGCATTAAAACAATCTGTCCGTTTGCAGCATCTTGCTAGAGACGACTTTGTCGCATGCCAGAACATCAAAAACATTTAAATGCCTTTTGAAACTCAACGGGTCAAATTGAACCGATCTAAGTTAAAGCAGCCCAATCTGAAGAAATTTTGTTAACCACAAATCACTAGTTTAGCATAAATAAAATTTTTAAAATACAGTGTAAATTCGATAATCCGGACGCCACTAATCCGGAATATTCGGTAATCTGGACAGAATTTTGCAGCTCATTGCGTATTCTATAATCCGGATTGATTGCAACTCTATAGTCCGGATTGAATAACACCCGTTTTTATTTATTTTTTTATTCAACTCACAGCATGCTTTGAAAAATACAGTTAGAATAGTGGGATATGAGTATGTTTTGGAACGTTGCACATGCGTTTTTAATTTAGTATTGATGCAAGATGCCTTCAGTGAAGAGAGCACACAAGACTTTATCTATTTTAGAGAAAGTAAAAATTGTTGAAGAACTTAGTAAAGGTATGAGTGGAAGGGTGTTGGCTGACAAATATGGGGTTGGTACTTTTTTACATGATTTTTAATTAAATACATATGTATGTATTAACAAAAAAAAATTTTACATTCATCTAATCGAAAACTATTGAAAAACCGTAAAACTTTAAAAGATGGTGAATATAAAGAGTTTGAACAATCATTATATTCGTGGTTTGAGAAACAACGTGAATTTTGCTATGAATTCTTATAATTTTCAATAAATACATGCATGCGTAGTAATCCGGATAATTCGCTACTCCGGATTGGGGTGAGCAATCAATTATCCAGATTAGCGAATTTTTAATGTAATAAAATTTAAAATTTAAAATTATAAGCGGACCCCTCTCATAACCGGACAAAAATGCCGCAATGTTAAGTGTGCGCTTATGAGAGGTTTCACTGTAATTCGAGCAGTTACTGATCGTTGTCGCACTAATTTTACTCTTCTCCTTTCAAAAACATTTACAAGATAAAGAAATGTGCGTAGCGATGCTGGCGGCAGCATTAAGCCTCAAGTCTGTCGAAATGAGCAAGGAGCTGCCATTACGGGGAATGAGGAGCGCTATTGAGCCTTGCTAACTGAATTTTTGTTTCCAAACAGTTTATCAGCTAAACATCAATGACATTTGTTTCCAACAGAATGGTCGAACTTGCCTTACAGCACGCTTAACAATCGATTTGTTGCAAAATCAATTTGCTGACAAGTTAATATCCAGAAGTGGTGCTGAACACTTGCGCCCCCTCGTTCGTGCGAATTCAGGCCTCTGTTAAGAATCACCCAAAATTGTGGGCTGAACCATCACCCCACCTATATCCAAAAATAAAACCCTAATAAATCGCAAAAAAAATTATGGACAACAGGCCAAAGTAAAAAATTAACAATAGACCAAAATTAAATCACCCAAAACCAAAGAACAATTGCTGTCAAAATTTTTGGGTGATTTTTTATTTCTTCTTTTTGGGCGATGGCGTTTTGGACGTCTATTCGTAAAAACAATTTCGTTAGGAATGCACGACATCAGTTGAAAACTGGATTTCCGTATATCAGGAGAAGCGTCATAGTAAAAATATATAAAGCTGGTCCAAATTACTTCATTATAAATGCACATGAAAACGGTGGCCATGATGATATATTATTCCAATGGAGGTAGAGCAGAGCATCAGGTTTTTACCTGGGACCGGCAATCTGGGGCTGACCCGTACAGTGTGTTCAAGATTTACGCCATCACTTGCCCGTGGGGCTTAATCTGACGGTGGTCTCAACACCGAATGAATAGGAGACTACCACTAACGCCCCAGGAGCACCAGGTACAGCAAGTAAGACTTGCCTCCTAGCGTTGGGTAGCAAATCAGTATAGTTATCCCTCATTCTAAACTGCACCTTGTTGAGGTGTTCGAGCGGTCTAAACTCTGTGTCACATCAGAATGTTTTTTCGTCAAGAACTATTTTAGAACAGTAGTACTGTCAGTTCGAGACACATTCCGGTGACTACTGTTGAATGGCAACAGCACCTAGTTAAGTAGAAGTCGTATCAAGAATATGTGCCTTACCTCACATATTCTCGAACAAACCATAGACTCGACTTCCTGCGTAACTTTAGGTTTCAACCAGAGCCCCTACGAATAAATTCCCAAACCAGCACACACACTCCAACTTTTCAGGGTGGACACGAACTACTCACTTAAGAGTACATCAGTCATTAAACCCTTACTTGGCGCTGAAGGTTTGGGGCTAAGCTGGTCCCGTAGTACTAGATTAGAATTGAACTGGATTTAATCAGTCACAGGGATAGACAAACATATCCTCCTCAATCTCTAGTCAGATTTCGAAGAGTCACCTCTTCTGTCATTTTCAATCTCAAGGGAGACCAAGGTAATGCTACAAATTTAGCTAGGTACCGCGGGGTCGCTAAAACACCCGTAGGTTTAGAAACAAGTTCCTAAACACCCTTGCGGGAGGCTGACCCGTACAAATGCAATTCATTGTGCTGCAACGAGGAAAATAAGTTCTGTTAGCGGGAATAGAGGGACATTCGATATGAATCTATGCCTATCGCCACTGAAAACTGACACAAATGCATATGAGAAAAAATGCGAGATATTGTTATAATTTAGTCTGAAACTTGGGTCGAACCCAGGACTTTTTTTGGTATTGTAGTCAAATTCTTATTCTAGCATGCTGAATTGTCAAGCCTATAATTTTATAAATACTGTGGAAATTTCTTTATTGGAGATGTCAAACATTATCGTGAATTATAAAAAATAGACACAAACATTTTCATGTGCCCTAAATTTCTCACACAGCCCATTTAACAACTAGAAAAGAGCTCCTAAAGTTTTTTTTTTTTTTTATTTGCCTTAGCAATTTGTAGGCTGCTGTTGCTTTCAAAATGGAAACGATGATATTAATGATTTTATCTGTCACTGTACCTGCACATAGGCACACACACACATGCGTACCCACACATACAAACATTGATTTCCATATTAAATTGCACCATCGAAGCCAGCAAAACTAAAGCAGAAAAACACATTAAAAGGGCATTTAAAGTGGGAAAAAGCGCAGGTTAAAATATGCCAGCAGTAGTAATACACAAAATTACACGCATTTCTGCAAACGCACAAACCCATACACATGCACGCATCCATAATTTTATGAACACAATCACTTTATTGTAGAAGAGTACATGTGCTTTGCAGGACATTGTATTTCATTCCGTATACAATGGCTTTCCTTTGCCTCATTGTTGTTAGATTCGCAGTTGGTTAGTCTTTTGGGACGTTTTATATGGGCATGTATGTATGTGTGTGTGTGTTGTGTGTGTGTGTGTTGCATGTGTTCGCTTGCGTGCATTGTTTTCATCTCATATATTTGAGGAATTTATGAAAAGCTTCATAATTACACGACTGCATTTGTTTACAGCCGCATACACTCTTAGAGAACAAGGAAACCAAAAGAAATTCGCCATGTGTGTGTGCTTTCACACATGCATACACAGCCATAAAATATGTCCTTATGAACATAAAAACTTAGGGCCACCGCAACAATTTTGCGCGTAAAAGCATTTATTTTTTTTTTTAATTTAAAAATTTGCGAATATTCATTTGTTTCTACTTATAACGAAGCCACTAAAATATGTAAATTTTTGGCATTTACATATATATATATATATATATATATATGTATATACTTTTTTTAATCCATTTGGGCTACCCGTCGTACATAAATTACTACCACAAAGCACAAAGGTGTCTGTAGGTCTGATCTTTAATGCAGGTCATTTTTATCAGCAAATTTCTTTCAATGCAGAGCAATAAACAAAAAGAAACATGAAAAGCAACTCTAAATCACTCAATAAACACACACATTTCAAGTTATGGGAATGTTAGAACACACTTACACAACAATCATAATTGGAATAAACTGATGGAGTGCATCTCCATAAAATGTATGCAGCAGAGGAGGGACACTTGACAATCAGTTAAATGTGTCATTGTTAAATTTGTATGCGATTTATGAAGTGAATGATTTTTGATAACACTCTGCGACATCATTTTTTTTGGCAGCAATACACTAGGGTAGCTCAAAAATTTTAAATTTATTTTACAGTCCAGGGCAGCCACCAATTTTTTTACTTTACTCGATAAGAGTCCAGTGCCAAAAATACCTTAAGACATCTCGCGCCAAGCCACAAAATCGCAATTCACTCATTCGATCCAAATTTTTTTTTCGGTAAAATATTCTGTTCAGGTCTACTTATTGTACAAGGTGGGCCAAAAAAAGAAATCAGCCTATTGGAAGATGCTCGTATTTTTGCAAATGGCGGCCAATGTCAAATGTGTTTTGACATTTGTGAACTGGACAGATGTAGAATACAAGTGAACAAGCCATGGAGCGATACACTCCCCTTAAGAACGCGCAATAATCGTGTCAATGTTTTTGGCTAACAGTTCGCCTGTGGTGCTGGTGGTAGGCCAATTCCTTCGCCGATTCCCCGGTCGTCAGACACCGACTGCGCTAACACTGCACCGTTTGGCCACCAACCTTGAAGAGTATGGGACCACACGAGACGCTGCCAAGAGTGGCCGGCCCCGGAGCGCCCGTTTTCGAGGACGACGCTGGTTAAACGACAACAGTGGTCGGTGCGCGCTAGAGGGCCATGTTAACCGAGTTTTTTCTGCCGCAATTGAACGAATTAGGACTGGAGGACATGTGGTTCCAACAGGACGAAGCAACGGCACACACTGCGCGACACACAACCGATATTCTGAAGGCGGCGTTCCCGGGTCGCCTCATGTCTCGTTTTGGCGATTTGCACTGTCCCGCAAGATCGCCCGATTTAACCGTTCAGGACTTTTTTTGTGGGTTTTTTTGGAATCCCATGTTTACGTGGAAGCCCTCAAGGACAACATTCGACACGAGTGCGAGAATCTGTCGCCCGAAATGATGAAAAATGCCATAAAACGAGCCCGTTTAGCAATCAATTGTGACGGCGCCCCTTTGGCCGATATCATCTTCTCGACTTGACCAATAAAATTCTAAAGCTTCAGATAAACATAATCAAAGAACCGAATCGAAGTTTTTCATTTAGAAAAAAAAAATGAGAGCCAAACAACATCGGATTACTGCTTTTGGACCACCTTGTATATTTGAAAACAAAAAGTGAAGGGTTTCACTTTTTCCATGGCTTTTCAGCAATTTTCTGTCTGTGCACCGGTGATCACGGGGACCCAGGAAGTGAAATTACAAAATTTCTTTGAGGAAAATAATGTATCAGAAACAGTTTTTGAGTCAATACGGCAGTCAGTAGAAGGGGAAAGAACGTTGCAATAGTTGGATACACGGGAAATTAAATCAGAAAGGGCCCACTGAATATTTCAATCATTCATAGGATGATGAAATAATTGGTCTATTGGTCATTGAAAGCAATATGTTTGCGGCGCAAACTCTGGCAGAAACCTCACTCATGTCCGTGATCTCTGAGCAACCACAGCTACCGCTGTTACAATGAAGCAGCTTCTGAAGGAAGCTGAAGAACCCAAGAGGCGGACTAGAAAGAGGTGTTCGGTATGCTTATGCTCGAAAAACTATAAAAATTATCAATAACTTCTGTATTAAATGCTTTGAACAACACTCTGCTTAGGTCATGTATAGATTACATTTTGAAATTTTGAGTACTAAATTTAATTTTATTGCCTAATACTAGCAGATACAAGTAAAATGATGCATAAAATTGGATTTGAATGTCAAAATTGTTTTGGTATGGTAAAAAATTGTTTATTTCAACATTTAAATTTTTTTTATCTTGAACCAGCACTCAGGAGTTGACTCCTACACATGCGGTGCATTGTGCTGTAACTAGAGGAAAGGGGTAGCAGGAGAAATGATACGAGGTGGAGCTTGACTATCCTACAACCCTCTTTTGTTGTAGCGTCTCTGATGGCAAAGAGACGTATTAAATTTTTAAGCTTCGTTTTTAGTATCTATTTTTAGTAATTATTTTACTTCACCGCTATTACACAATATCGACGAAGGAGAGCGTTCTCATGTGCCTGTAGATTGGATACAGCCAGAGATTCATTCCATGTATAAAAATACAATGTAAATCGTGTGTATTATGCCACATTCACGCTTCAAGACATCAAGGTTGCGTGTGGATATTTGAATACGTGACCCGAACGAGTACTCAGGTATACGTCTCCAAAATTTTAAAACATTTTGTGGGAGTTTTTGCATAACCATGTGGAATTTTTGAACTCTTTAAAAAATTTGTTTGAAGGTCTACTGATGAGTTGGTAGAAGCACCAATTACTAGCTTAACCATACAACAAGTCTACATAAATAAATAAAAATAATCAACAATAAATAATTACGAAAATAAAAACACAAATCAAAGAAAACAGGTTGATTCTCAATTAATTCCTGTCCAATAAAAATTTTAACAAAATTAATCAACAATTTCAGGTTTGTTTTGTAAATTCTGTGATTTCAAATCGCATACATAATTCCCAGAATTATCTTGTTGCTGTTGTTTTTAATATTTAATAAAGGGATCCCCACAACCTTTTCATTTGCGAATTTCTGGGAGCAATTTTTGCTCACTGACTCTCATTAATTTTTAGCGTCTGCTCGATATGTTTAGGAAGGTGCCATTAATAAGTTATTTAAGTTTCGGGTTTAGAAAAAAAATGCTTCCATACAAAAGGGAGTATATGGAATGATTATTAAAACTTGTAATAAATAAATTTTAATGTTTTTCGCTGGATTTTTTTCGGATCGCAGACTGCCTGAAAATTTGCTACCGACCGCGTTTAGTAAATGTTGTTAAAAAGAAAATATAAATACCTGAATTCTACTTCGAATGTTGTTTAGTTATGTTATTTTTTGATAATAAAAATAAAAAAGAATCAATATATGTAAAGTGAAAGCTCCCATAAGCGGACACTCATCGTTTCACAAAATGTTTGTCCATCAGGTGCAGATGTTTCTTACAACAATTTAAAGAAAATCATTTTCTTTGCCAATGATAGATGGCCGCTTATAGGAGCTGTCCTGCTCGTTAATAGAGCTTTCGTATGAAATTCTTTTTTTTTATAGCACTTGATTTAAAATTACTTGAACCTGATTATAATATTTTCAACTTAAGCCAGAGTAAAATGTAGTATGAGCTGGAGTCCAAAAGAGCTGTTTGATATTTTGCTTCTGATATGGCCCTCAGCTGCTCATTTTTTTGAAATTTCATTTGAAATCCAATAGAAAGACAGTCACATAAATTATTGAAATTAAAATTGAATTTCTATTTTTTTCTTGCCTTCATTTTCAATAAATTTCACTTGTGTCCAAAATGAAGTAATAAATTTAAATATTTTAATTGAAATCGCTTGAGAAATTAAATAACTTGAATTTTTTTTACGCCTTAAATTAAACAAATTGTTAAATTTAACCGCAAAATATTTCAAATCATTAACGAGAGTAATTTACAAAGTTACAACCACACATGCACACACACACACAGCCACACAGACAAATACACATACACATACTGACTGAATCTCATGCACTTTCTGGCCATTTATTAAAATTAGACAGCAACAACGAGAGCTACAGTAGCAACACCACTGGCACAACAACGAATTACTGACAATAATGAGGGACGAAAAACCGCAACATAATTATTCGCCATCCAATACTGCTCACATCCCACTAAAGGGTTTTTCAATGAGGAGAAAAAAGTTTATTACTTTTTTTTAGTTACGAATGGCATATTCGCTGCTGCCAACTACTTTGTCTTAAATAAATCCAAAATTCCGTTGCAACAGTTTGTACTTCATTATTCTGAATGCGAAAAGTACATGATCACACTCAGGGTGGGCCAAAAGTTTATATGCGGTAGCGAAATATGGAATAAAAATAAATATTACATATATGAAAAGGTCCTGCAACTTAAATAATTAGTGTAATTAATATAAAAAGAGGTCACACAACTAGAGGAATTATCAAATAACTTTTTTGTTTATAATTATTTTTTAAATAAAACCTGGAGAATAAATAATTTAGAAATTCAACAAAGAACGAGAGTAATATTTAAATCAATCTTTTATTTTTTTGTCTTTGACCAGCACGCAACGGATGACCGCTACACATGCAAAACATTGTGTTGGAACTAGATAAATGAGGATTGTTGTAGATAAGGTGATGAAGGGTGTGTGAGAGAGAGAGAGAAAAGACAGATTCATTATATTTACAACTCCGTTTTTGTACGTTTCTTGTTTAATAGCAGTATTGCAGCGCCTCTGGTGTCAAGGAGACGTATTAAATTTTTGAAGCCGTGTTTAGTGGCATGAATTTTAATAAGAAAATTCAATGATTTTCTAGTGTTGTTCGTTTGTTAGTCTATCCAAGGTGAAATGGCAAACATTACTGCACAGAAAAAAATTAAACCAAAATTTTTTTCAAAGATCTGTGTTGTTGAATATGACACAAAAAGTCAACAACACTTAGCATTTCATTCAAAGACAATGTTTATCAAAATTGCAACTTAAAAAAAAGGCAGAACATTTCTTGTTGTTGTCATTAATTTCTTGTTGAATCAATAAAAGTTTTGTTTGATTTCCCCAAACTTTTAATTAAAAAAATTTACAAAACAACACAAATCGTTGTTGGAAATGAAATTTAAATCAACAATTATTTCCTTTGGTTTAAAATATTTTTTAATAGAATTAAAATGGAAATATTTTCAATAAACCACCCTGCAATTTTGTTTTTCAAATATGCATAAATCGTCATCACAGAAAATTCCAGAAAATTTTTTCTGGAATCAATGATTTTCGTATTTAAATATCAAAAACATTTTTTTCTGTATGAGCACTTTTGAGGAATTGCAATGTGTCACTTATATCTTTTCTACACTAAAAAAAATTTGCAATGAAACACCAAATATCCAAAATATGTATAAAGAATGGTTCACATATTTATATATATTTAAATTTCAAAAAAAAAAAATTTCCAGCCATAAAATCATAAATTTTTCTTTAGCTAATACTCGTGCCTTATTGAAAAACCTTTTGAAAATCAGACATTTTCATATGTGTATTAAAAATGTTTGTGTACAAACATGGTATATTTATGTATGTTTTAAAAAAAAGTGCTTAGGACTTTAATATCCTTAACCACTTACAGCGCTCAGCTGCTCCAACAACTTATAGCTCTCATGACCATGCAACTGAATACAAACAACATACAACTTTCCAAAAAGGCAGTTCCGAAAATAGAAACGTTTTGTAACAATTATTATAGGAATTCAAATTGAGGGTTTTTGTAGCTGAAAATATAATTTAAACAACAGGATGAAAAGTTTTTTTTTAGACATATAGAATGTAATCAAGGCGTTTCAAAATATTCAAAACTACTCAATATACTGTTGTAGTACCAGGCATCGCAGAAACATTTACGATAAAATTGTAATATTATGCAGTGTACGAACATGTTTGAAATTCGCGGCCCACACTTTTCCAATATAATTGTGCAATTTTTTTATTGTGCAATATTATTGTCAATATATAAGTCATATGCCAATGTGTCACAAAATATTGGTAAAAATTAAAATAATTTTGATTTTTATTGTACAATCAACAATATGTTGGCAAGATTGTGCAATAATTTCTGTGTACTTTTCATTACAGGAAAGTTGCAGCACATTATATTCTTGAAAATATTGTGGCACTTATTGCATAAAATAGGGCAACATGGAAATAATAAAACGAATAATAAAAAAAAATATAAAATAATATTGTATAATGAATAGACAGTTTAAGGAGTATTTCAAAATTAATGCACAAGAATGCAACAGAAAAGAATCTCAAAATTAATGAAAATTATGAATTTGGCGGCATTCTTTGAGTTAAGTATTGACAACACTAAAAAGAAGAAACACAATTCAACAGCTGATAATTTAAGATTCCACGTCTTTAACTTGAATATTTGCAATGTAATGAAGGTCTCAGGATTACAAACCCTGCTATAGTTTTGCGCAGCCCTTAATAGAGAAGAACGGGCCCATGTAGGGAGAAATCAAAGTGATGATTGAGGTAGTTAGCACTTTGGCTAAACAACGAAAAGTGTTGGGTTCGAGACCAGTATCCGTCTGAGTCATAAAAACACTTTGAATTTATCTGATGTGCATTAGTGAGCCTTGGCATCAGTTGTTGTCGAAATCTTTCAGTGGCGAAGGCTTGCTCACAGAACAGTACCGTCTTCAGATGACACTAATATCAGAGCGCCGCCTTCGTCGGTATCGTGTAGCAGAACCATCAGCTAAGTAAAATAATTAATTAAAATTGCTATTAAATAAAGTTTCAAAAATTTAATACATCAACTTGAGATCAGAGACAACAAAAAAACGTGCAAAAGCAGAGTTGTAAAATTAGTGAAGTCTATCCCTTCACTAACTGTCAGCTCTATCACTATGACTTTCCTTAATGGCTTAGTAATCGTGGCCTGAGTGTTACTCCTCTTAAAAAAAAAAAAAATACAGCACTAAAAGATGGCTGGTCCTTCGAACAAGCGGAAAACCCATTATTATTATCATTATTATTATTATTATTATTATTATTAACAGAATAATTACAAATTATATGTTAATATTTAACGAGCAATGGCATCGTAGGCCTACAGCTCGATAATAGTGTAATAAGATAATTATGACTAGGGTAAAATATTGAAATCGGATAGTACATTCATTTGGGCATATATTGATATAGATTTACTTAAATAAACTACATAAAGATACCATCAAATTTTTCCATAGAGGCCTATTTTCCTGAGATATATTTGTGAGATTAGCGATATATTATTTGGAGATGGATTCGACAGGTAGGATTTTGGGCAGGAATTGTGGAAAACTTTATTGCGTATTCTATTGAATTTCGGACATTACACAAGGAAGTGAAGTGGTATATTAGCCCGGGGTATATTACACAGTCACAGTAAGATGGTGTGTCAATATTAATCAGGTGTCCGTGGGAAATTCTGGTATGGCCGAGTCTAAGGCGAGTAAACTTCACCAAGTCTAGTCTATTATTATGTGATGGCGTTAGGTCGTCTATTGTAGTGCAACCACTATTGATTGATCTATGCCATGAAGATGTCATACTAAAAGTCTGTGTCCTGTCAGGTAGAGAATAATGAGAGCGAATGAATCCATCAATGTCGTTGCGATTAACATTCACATAGCTGTGGAGTGGTGATATAATGGCGGACTTAGCTGATTCGTCAGCAAACTCATTGCAAACAATGCTCTTGTGTCCGGCTACCCAAAGAACTAGGATATCCGGATATTTCTCAATTAAAACGTCCCTAATTTTTCAAGCATAAATTTTATTTTTGGAGACGTTGGAAATAGTCTTCATTGAAGATAGGGAGTCTGTGCAAATAACAAATTTTCCAGTTTTAGATTTAGCGTGCAGTGTTGCCTCGTATATAGCTATCAGCTCCGCGGTGTATACCCATTAATCATTGAGATCTGCGCCAAAACCAGCATTTGCTCTATTTATTCATCTCTATTTATTTGCTCTCATTTACTCTATTTATATCTGGTACTTTATTCAAAGTCTTTTTAACCCAGTAGTGAAACATACCAGCGTTCCACTACCAATCGAACCTAAAATCCGCCTGAATAGAATACCGAGGCACTCTAGGGCCACAACTTAGTCGATATGATTGTTTTAAAACTTTGCCATTTAGTAACCACCGTCGTTTAAATGATAATAACACAAATATTAAACAAGAGATGTTCATACTCACTCACAACAAACACAAACACAAATAATAAAAGCAACTACATCAGGCGCCGCGGTAACAACAACAAGGCGAAACAATTAATATTTTAGTTAAATTACTGCTACAAACTTAAGCAAGGGAATTCTCACTAACTTATATTTCGCAGAAATAAATAGCAAAATATGTCCACTGAGGCGGTTCAAAAGCAAATCTGAATAAAGTTTAGGCAGGCATATCCAAATCGCTTTAGTGTTGCTATTACTCTCTTCTATTACGTCGGTTTATCATCGGCTCTAATTTTTCATTATTAAAATATCTTCTCGTCTGTAGTTAATTTTTCAATTCTTTAGGGGAGACCCTACTTGCAAGATAGAACAAAATGCAGCATGTAGATATTTACCACTGCAGTACAACGAATCGTAGTGGTTTTGTGAAACTATTCGTTTATCTTGGTCCGTGTTGTGTAGTGTTCTGTTATTATTTTTCTTTTTCGGTTAAATGTGGTTAAAATGAAATAGCGAACAATTTAATTAAATGTTCCCTCAATGTAGAAAAGTTAATGGGATTGTATGTGCATAAGCAGTAGTGTGAGTTTATATATGCATGCATACACATACAGGTACATGTGTATGTGTCCATTTAAGTGTGCAAAATCCGCAAAATGCACTTACAAATTCCAAATGAAATTTGTGGGTGCAAAATACATAAATGGAATGGAATGTAATAAGTGTGGGTTACTTTCGTTTTTGTTCCATTTTTTTTCTTTTTCTTGCTACTCATTTGTAAGTCAAGGTCACATTATAAGCAAACTAATTTAAATTACAATGCAGCAGTGCTCTAGGAATATTACATGCTATATGATGCTACAGCGGAAACTTCTATAAAGTACAGCTCCCATAATAGAGCAGCTATTGTAGCCGGAAAATGTTTTTGATCTAATCTTTTCTTTTTATTTTTTCTTTTTTTTTTGTTCTACACAAATTGGAATCTCTTAACCGGAAGCTGCAATAACCAGCCATACCAAGAAGGAATACTACATTTGAGAAAAGTTTGTTTAAAAAAAGTGAATTAAAAAAAAATAAAATCGATTAGACACACAAACAAGCAACAACAGAATTGTAGTAACTTTCGAGTTGGTCTTGTTATGTTGGTGTTGAGTACTCAAGCCGTAGGACGATGAATTTGGAAGTTTTAAACTAAAATTGTTGTTATTAAAATATCAAAAAAATGTTAAGGATTTGTAAAGATAAGACAGAAATGTAAGTAAAAATTGCAAACTCAAGCTGTTATTATGGTGAAACATTGGAAAAATTAAGCTTCGGGAAATATCTTACAAGAGGTGAATTAGTGGTATTTGAAGGCCTTAAAAATACACTCATTTTGAAATACGAAGAACATTTCTTATAAACACATAGAAATGTGGTCGTTTTTTAACTGTAGTACACCATTCAAATAATTAATAATTTGAAGAGGAGCTTAAAAAAAAGAATGCTTTAAAAATAAATGTATAAATACAACTGGAACGAAGGACGAACTTGGCACAGCGTAACGAACTTGCCGACAAGAATTATTATGTAATAAGTACACAGAAAAAATATTGCTTGTTTTTTTTTTTATTTATTAAGACCGTTAATTAATTTTTATTTTTATTTCAATTTCATAGTTTTATTGATACAACGGAATTTTTAATCACTTAAAAAATATCAATAATATAAAATGGATTTTTTGAAAACAGCTGCAGAGGTAGGAAGAGAATCGATTTTAATTCGCTCAATTAAAAAGTTAATAAAAAGTTTTTTTTGGTTCAGTAGTTAATAAATATAATTGAAAAATAATTTTAAAAAATTCTTTAACAACCTATTAAATTTGTAATTGTTGCAATTAACATTTAATAGTTCTTCTAGTTTTCTGACCTATTTGTATATTAATTTTTTTTTTTTTTTTTTACACAATATATATTATTTATTGAATCTTCAAAATCAATTAAACTAACAATAAGTATTCAAATCTTAAGAACTAATTGCTAATTATTATTAAGTACTAAGTATATTAATTAAACTAATTATTTAAGCTGTAGAATCTGTTTATATGTATATAATATTTATTTCCCTACTCCTTTGTGTAGCTTCTTGAGGAAAATTAGTTTTTATTTATAAACTTAAATATAAGCTTTATAAGCTTAATTAATTAGTTTAATTAATTAACATTTAATAAAATATTTTATCTATTAATTTCAATATACAATTTTAATTGATATTACTAATTTGTTTACTGGTGAAATTTTAAACAATTTTTTAACTGATATTTAAAATTTTTAATAGAAATTAATTTTATTTTTTTTTTTAATTATATTTATTTTTGAGCGTTGGCCTTTTTTATGAAAAATGTTTAACAATTATTTATTTTTCAATATTTCGCCACCAAATAGGTAGCATCGTCAGGAAATAAAAATTATTATTGTTAAATTAAAATTGTTAAAAATTTTTCATAGAAATTAATTTAATTTTTTTTTTGTATAAAAATGCTTTTATTGCAAAATATTCACACATGTACATTTATAAGAAAGAAGCTCCATTTTAAGTCTATATATGAGGATGCCGATGGCTGAGTACTTAACGCACATAAAAAAATAAAACACATTTTAATTAAAAAATTTGTAATATCAATTAAAAAATTAATTGGATTTTCAGCTTCAAAGATATTAAAAATATCAATTAAGTGATTATTGTGGACTTAATTAAATTAATTTCAATTAAATTTTTAATAAGAAAAATTAAAAATTTAAATAAATATTTTGAGAATTCCAAATAAAATTGTAATAGAAAAAAAAAAATTTGGATTAAATTAGAATTAATTTCCATTTGTATAAACAATGTTGTCCATATCAAAAAAAAAGGAATCAGAGAAGCATTTAAATAAAATTGAGCCGTCAATTTGTGTGCATCATAGCAAAAAAAATTAAATCATTTATTTACTTAAGTATTCAGCCCAAAAATTAATTAAAAATTTAGTTGAATTGAAAAAAAATTTTAACTGTAGAAATAAATTATTTTAAGTAAAAATGCAACCAAAAGAACCCGGGTTCGAGTACCAGCCCGATCAGAAAAAAAAATTTTATTCACAACCGGTGATCAGTCGCCAACGAAAACCACCCTGATTACAAAATAAATCCTGCTAAAGCGGAATTGCTCATCTGGAAGATGACACTCCACCGTCTCATGGGAAAAAGCTGGGCACTGGCACATTAGATTCGTAAATATTAGATTAACGTTTTCTCGCATTTTTGCCCTTCATTTATTCCCTTCTCATTTGAATTTTAAAAAATTCCTTGTCAAATGAGCTGTTTATCGAAAGCGATAACGCGTATCGAGAATTTTCGCCATAAAATAAAATAAAATCCAGTTTCATATTAAAATTAAAGTATTCTCTGGTTAAAACAACGTTGCACTCAACTAAATCAATAAAAGAAAATTCAAGATTTTCGTACAAATATAGGCGAATGTAAAAGTAACATTGATTGAGATAAAATTTACATGGCGCATTGTTAAATAAACAAATGAAAAATTGTAAAACAACTTTAAAAAGTTTTTCTCTGTTTGTATACTGGTAATTCTCAAAGACTTTTTGGAAGTTATTATATAAACAATCGAGATTTCTTAGAAGTTTCACGATTTTCCTTGATGAGTTGACATTTGCCTCAACGAAATATGCGCACAGACTCACTAAACAATAAATAAATAATCGTAATTCATGCTGACTCGCGATAAATTTAATATCAATATCAATATGGTGTTAAATTAACAAAATAAATCATGTTGATGCAATATCAAAAGCATCTGGTTTTATTTTTATATTCAACCTGATATGTCACGTTGTTTTAAACATAATTTAATGTTGAATCAACTAGGAACATATATTAAATCAACATGACCTAAAGATGGTCTAAAGTGAAATCTTATTGTTTGTATGTCATTGGAAAATCATGTTGATTTAACATGCTGCACTTATGGAGCAAAATCGATAATGGAAAGTATTAAATTTACATAATTTGTATTTTTATATGTAAAGAAAATATTACGAAATATGCAAGATTATTTATTTTCTATCAGATATGCTTTTACTTTAATTATGAAATATGCAAAAACATTTATCGCAAAAAACACAGGCTCTAACGAAACGGAGCTATTTTTAATGCACATGCATTTTGCATACAAATTGCACACTTGGTTTGTAAGATGAACATCTCACGCAAATATTTTTAGTTTTGTATTCAAACATCTGAATAACAATTCTTCAAGTCCTTAAACCTGAAGTAGAGAGGTATTGGAATTGCCGGATACTAAAACAGCTGCCAAGCGTTTCCATTTCAACAAAAAAGTCCTGTTTTAAATAGTTGGCGTCTCTTTTGCATAATTTCACAAATTATTTTATATTTTTTTTTTTCATTTATTTTATTTATTTCTTTTTGCTAAAATTTTCTTTTTAGTCGTTGAAAGAGCAATTTTCCCATTTGATTTGTTACCCTTAAAGTTTTCATGACTGCTTTTCTCTGCTTCTCTCTATCTCTCTCTCTCTGTCGCGCTAACTAGTGTTCTCCCTTTTTTGCAACCATTACCGTTATTGCTTTCAGTGTCATCTGTTTAGAAAAGCAGGTCAGTAAATAGTAATAAAATTGTTTTGTTTCAGTTTCAGCAGTTATCATTTTGTTTTTATTTTTTTTTAAATTTTAACTTGGCCATAAGTAGGTGGATCGATGTGCTTGCTGTTCTATTGTTCATTGTTTTGAGTGCATGGCAAGTGCTTTCGGCAATTATTAAATTTTTCATATTTGTAGCAGCATAAAAGCGAGAAATGGAAACGGAAAGAAGGAAATTTGATATTCATTACTGCCTGTCAAGAATATTTAGTTTTTAAAAAGAAATCATTCTGTAAATTTGCTTGTTAAATTTGTAATGCAGAAAGACGAAGGCAAACTTAAGTGGAGCTACATGGAGCATTTCGTCTATTATTTCACTTGTATCAAAAAAAAAGAAAAAAGGTAAAGAAAATATTTTACATTTTACACCGAACAAGATGCTGCCGTAGCCATTCTCACGAACCAATGACGTCATTGCCAAACTTCAACAATAACAATTTAGAGAAGATAAAAATTTTTATAGAAAACCAAAACTTTTGAAGCAAACCAATTTGCAACAACGAATACACGAACAAATATACACAGTTACAGGAAAAACTTACCCAGCCAGCATTTTTTATAAATTCTTAAGTAAATTCTAGTAAATTTTGACTCTGATGCAGAATATGCGCTCTTTTTCTCATGCTAAAAGATACTTTTGTCGGAGGAAAATGGTACCCTAGCGGCGACGACTGTTCTTGTTCAATCATTTATGATTCCTTTTTTGGTTAGTTTAAAGTCATTTTCTACTCTTTTCTCTACAATCTTTGCTATACAATCTGTTATTGCATTTAAAATGAAACATTTTTAAATTATAAGCGCGAGTTATTTTTTAAACGTATAAGGGCCCTACTTAAATCAGCGTGTCAAGCGTAGGTTTGCTCTCAAAAACGCTCTTGCGTTTACAAATAGTTTTTTTTGTTACTTTTTCATGCCCATACATATACAAATCGTTGTTGTTTGAGAGTAAAATTACACTTGATACGCTGATTTGGGTTGGTCTGTATGCAGTGATGTTAACTTTTTTATTTGGATTTCCGTACAGGCCTAAAAAAAATATAACAATTTATATTTTAAGCGTTAAAGGTTCGTTTTTATGTTTATTTGTTCGAATTTGATATTTCGTTAACCATAAAATAAGTATTAATAAACTAAAAAAATTACCGTTTTTGTGTAAATTTATCGTACGCAAAGTCGTATTGAAAAATAATACTATTTATTTTTATTAAAACAGGTACATTTAAACAACAAAAATGTAAAGTCATAATAAAATAAAGTATTTAAATTTCGTATTCTCGGTAAAATCACGCTGTATATCTGTATAATATTTAAGCTTACCTAGAACATGGTAAGACATATGTGTGTCAGGTGTAGACCTTCGGAATTTAACGTTTAAAAAGTAAAACTTTTTAAAATTGGTCTAAATTACCGTACAATACGGTAATTACAGTACTGTTAACATCACTGCCTGTAAGTGATTAAAGGTAGAACTTATATAACAACGTTACTGCGCACGCGTGACGTTTTACAAAATGAATTCAAAATAGAAAAAGTAATAATTAGTTGTGTACCACAGAGGTGGAACTACGTTTTACAAAATGAATTCAAAATAGAAAAAGTAATAATTAGTTGTGCATCACAGAGGTGAAACTACGTTTTACAAAATAAATTCAAAATAGAAGAAGTAATAATAGTTGTTTAACTGGTTTAGAAATGATTTAAATTGGTTTAAACCCTCATTACAGTAATTTTTTAAAAAATTTCCATCCAAATGTTAGCTGGGTAACTTACTACTCGTACTACGTGTGGTGCATTTGTATGGCAGGCTGTGTGTGTTTGTGTTAATGCAAGTGCAAAAGTTAAAAAAATATACACTCGTACCGAAGCAGTTGGTTGGTCAAACCAATAAAAATTTCAAAACTGGCTTATGTATGGTTTTTTTTGGGGGGTGCGGGGTGTGGGGAGTAGATATGTTTTGGTTTATTTCATTGCATTTGTCAGTGTTAATGGTTAAAATTGCACAAAATTATTGCAGTGCTACTGGTTTCATTCCACAAAAAAAAATAGGAAAAAAAAACGAAGGAGAAAGAGAAAAACAAGAATAGTGGTTTTTGGTTACGGTATTTTTTCTTCTGCTACCAGTTGAAATAACACGGACTCATAATTGTGGTTAAAATATGTAGAACGCAATGTAGCATAAAAATGAATTTCCACTGCACATTATGATTTTCGGTTGATCTAAATTTTTCAAATATTTTAAATTTTCTTTTTTTGTTCATTTTTTTTTTCTTTTTGCTAATAACACATGCAGTGTATATTTAAATAAAAAGCAACTACATGGCCAATATGATTGATATGAAAGTTGTATTGGAACTTAAATTTGAAATGTACAAAAAAAAAAAAGATTTTTGGTTTTTGGAAAATTAAAAAACACTTACCGAAAGCAATAAACGACGAAGAAGAATATCTGAAAAAAAAAACAAATAAAAAATATTAAATATAAAATTTTAATTTAATGCATAATTAAACTGCCCTAAAGAATACCTGTGTTCACTAATTTTTCGCTTTGCTTAATCTAAGGAGACTCAAATCGAAATTTTTAAATTTGAATTTTTTGAGCTGGGTATGCAGAAATGATCTTTGGGGAAATATATATCTAAAGGAAAAAAGATTATGGTTCTATCTCTAACTGTTCAGATTCTACAGCTACAAATGTCTTTATTGCCTCCAACTATTTCCAACAATATTTATTTGCAATAATGAAATATTTCCTTTATGACAAGAAATTTACAAACAGAAAACATTACAAAACATGCCTCTTTATTTAAAAACTTGTAAAAAAATAACTTTAGTAAACGAAAATACTATCAAAAAGATGGCTCAAAACTTCAAATGCATTTTTCTCAGTTCACGATTTTTTGAATTACGACGGTATTGCACCAAATGAGTGATATACAGTGGTTATATCTCTACTCTACTGTAAAAATTTTACATCATTTCCTCTAGTCTTTTGCCCCAAAAAAACATACATTTGTATCCTTCTTTGTGATGTAAAAAGTGAGCAATATCCTAGTGAAAAAAGTGCTGGCAAAGAAGTCAATAAGATCCTCAATTACTGCTCCCGAAGTAGTGCAAAATCGAATTAGTTCTACTTCTTTTTTCATATTGTTGTCGTTGCCGGAAGTTCTCTTTTTTAATGACGATTCTGTGAATCCTAAGTAATGCTCGTGATATTAAAAGTAAACCTGCATTTTTAATCAGGGCAATGCCCCTAATTTTTTATTATTCCTAGGGAGCTATGGAAAGTTTCTTTCGCTTTGCTTTAATGCTGGTAATTAGAAACAGGTTATGAATAGTTCCAATTCTTCAAAAATTCTAATTTAATTTTAATTATATTATTAATTGACCTTTTTTATTATATATTTATGGAAATATATTTATTTTTATTTTACTTAATACTTGTTTTTTTAACCTTTTTTATTATTTGAACAATCTATTTTATTAAGCTTTAAGGTTTTTTTTTATTTATTATTTTTATATAATCTCGATATTTCGGTAATATTTATATTATATTTGAAATATATAATCAAAAAAAAAAACCAAATTTTTTCGAGTAAAATCTCTTTCATATTAATTTTCTGGACATTGTTCTTACGAACTTATTGAGAAGTCGAAAATATATAGTAGTTTCTAAGGAATGACTTCTAATATTTTTCACTGGGATATTACAAATTTTGCAATCGTCAATTTTAAGCACAAAATTTATATATATTTTTTTTTGACAGCCACGCAAGATTTCATGTTTTCATATTTATCTTAATATAGTTGAACCCTTTGCATTAGATAAAAATCAAATAGATATTACAATCAAACCATCCAAACAACTCCATCAATCTATATTAGAGGTAAAAGCGTAGAGCAAAAATTCTAAGTACTTTGCCAATCTTCGTACCTTTAAGGCTTCTTAATTTTTAGGAAGCTGCAAGATCTGCTGAAGGTACGAAACTACAATAAGCAAAACTAAAACACCAATACAAAATTTCGATGGCGATGGTCGAAGTAGTCTGCATGTTGACTACAAAACGAAACATTTTCCTGGGTTCAACCCCAATTTTAGACTCATAAAAACATCTCGCATTTTTTCTGATATGCATTTGTGTGACTTTGTGTCAGTTGTTGTCGGAAGGTTTTAGTGGCGAAGGCATAGTACAGTAACGGATTCAGCTGTATCCAATACACAGGCACATCAGAACACCGTCCTTCTTCGGTATTGTGTAGCACCGGCAAAGTAAAATAATTACAAAAAATGGCTATTAAAAACGAAGCTTTAACATTTAATACGTCTCCTTGACATCCGAGACGCTACAACACTGCTATAAAAACAAAGAACGTGCAAAAAGCAGTGTTGTAAGATACTGAAGCTCCATCTCCAACCAATATAAAAAAAAAACTACCGTGATAATTCGTAAGCCGTTAATTCGATAACCTCAACAATTCGATATAAAGGGCTGGTCCTTTAAGAAAAACTCTTTAATTCATAAAAATGCCATACATTTTGGTCCCCTCGTTAATTCGTGTTTTTTTCTTTGCAGTTCAAAATCAAGAGAAATCCTTATAAATCGTACTTAATTGTTAAAAAAGCTCTTCTAATTCGTAAGAAAATCAAAATCCAATGCTTGGAAAAAAAACTAAATTACAAAAGTATTGTTGAAAAAACAGTGTTTTTTTTTTAGTAACAATCGGAATTTTAAATGTAATTTAATTTTAGCACTTGATAAAAGAGAAAAATAAAATTGTTTTTGCTAAAAAAAATTTGTATAATTTTAGAACAAGAGAATTCATAGATAAAAGTTCTTTAGTTAGTAAAGCGAAACGACAAAAAGAAGCTGAATAACCAGAATTATAGAAGAAGTCTCATTTTATGGTGTGCGCAGTGTCGTCAGTCCAAACGTCTGTAAATCTTTTTTTTTTTACTTCAAGCCCTCTTTCAATCGAAATCCCTTTATTTCGAAAACTCTTGTAAAAAAATAGCTGGTACCTTCGATTACGAATTAACGGGATTCTACTGTACAATATATTTGTGTTGTTCTTCAAACAACAATGAACAATGAAGAATGCCAGAAAAATTGTGACACTTAAGGGCTTGAAGCGCTTAAGTTTTGTTAATTTGAATAACTTATTAAATTGTTAACCAACATTTATTAAAAACACAATCTTGTTTCTATTAGCAGAGACAATAAAGAAAATAATAGCATTCAATTTAAAACAATTATTTAGAATGTGATAATTAATTAATGGAATTAGACTTGAGCTTGGTCTGCCTTATGGCCACATATTCCTGTTTGTCGCATAGAAAACGTATCCATGTTTAAACCCCTATGTAAAAAAATAATCCTTTTAATTTGCCTAGAAATCCTTTAAATTATACTGAAAAGCTTTTCATAAGTAATTTTTCAACTCTCCAAAATTAGCAGCCAGCACCTTCATTGAATATGAATAATAAGATTTGCGTAGTTTGCTAATTTTTGTTAAGGCTTTAGCCGCAACAAAAAAGCTCGTAGACTTCTCATGCGTTTTCATATTTATCAAAATCATATTGTTATAAATTTTTTGTTCTTTGTTCCTTTCTTTTTAAATTACACTGCAACGCCCCTTGGCTTTTCCTTACCATTTCATTATCCTTAAAATGAAAATTATTGCATTTTTCTTGTTCACTATCGTTTGCTAAGTCTATTTATTAAGTTTTTATTTGCTGGAATTTCATATGGAAAACTTTAATAATATTTTCATTATTTCATGTTCAAAATACTTAAATCTTTTTTAATGCACAAACTGCCAGAAGTTTTGCATTTTCCCATTTATTTAGTTTTGTTTTTCGTTCATATTTTCCAAAGAACCTCCGGAGAGAAGAAACTTGAGGTTTTTGTCAAATTTCTGTTGATTTAAATTTAACGTTGCAAAGTGTTAAGGTCTTGTCGTAAAGTCGGCCAGGTTATAAATAAATATAAAGTTATTTCTGTTGCGCAAAAATAACACACGTACAAGCAAAACATGAAACATAATAGGTCAGTTTACAAACTGGCACACAACGTCCGGCACAATAGCCGAGTAGATTTGTACTTGAGTACGCACAATTTACTAACTGCCGGCAATAATAAACGAGAATAAAAAAAAGCGTGGACAAAAAAGAAGGAAAAAAAAAACGTATAACGGAAGAGAAGCCCCAGAAAAACCTTTGGAACTACCTGCAAGGAGTCTGACAAATAGAGAAGAGTAAAATTAGGCTGGCTTTTAAGTATGAGTGCTGCCAAGTCGAATTCATACCAGCTGGCTGCATTAGTTAAAATTCCCATCAGCTGATTTAAAATCAAGTGTCAAAGTTGTTTTCAACTCAAGGCATATTAATATTTACGTAAACTGTTTCGAAAAATTGTATGAAATTGTTGTATTTGTAAACAAGAAATGCTATTGCTGTAGGTACGAGAACACCTGGTAAAAATAGATTTTCTAAGTGACAAATTCAACGATACGATTTTAGTAAAGAGCAACGAGCATTAATTATGTTACAGTTTTTTGCCAGCTGATCGCCGTGAACGTGTTACGTTTTTACTAACTGAGGCTTATGTTTTAAACAGCACATAAAGAATTTTTTTTTTCGCTTAGGAAACGAATCAATTGTGAAGAGGTTATTTTTTGGCTGACAATAGAACCGAAGATATAGAATTCTGAAATTGCAAAAGTGTAATGTAAATTTTAGGGGAAATTGTGGAGCCTGTATTTTCGGCCCCAATTGATTTCTTTGGTTTAGCGGGAATAACAAGTATGCAAAATTTTTATGCAAATCACAGGAATACAAGAAAATTCATGATTACTTTGACTTGGAATTACATCCACATACGAAAAGACAAATTTTCCTAGAACAACAATCCAATAACTTAAAATTACGTCCAAGCTTACTGAATTTGAAAAAAAATTTAACGCATTTGTTTGCTGCAAATCATATTTGCGTTCTCATCAAAAATTAAGAATACCTCAAATACAATAAGAAAACCTTCAAATCCTATACCTTTTTTTTTAAACATGCCACAGGAATCCCTAAAATAATTAAATTTTCTCTTTTTACTTTTTGCTGCACTTTTTCTGCGAACATTAATTGCATAAAAATTTTTCTTTGCAGGCAACAAATAGAGGACTAAACATAGAGGAGAGAAAATAATCTTCTTAAGAAGACGTTAACTGTAAGTAAAACAAGAATTTCGAATATATTGCACGTCATATTTGCAAATTAAAAAGAACTTAACTAAAAGTGGAATAAAACACATTTGATAAATTAACAAAAAACTAAAAAGAGAAAAACAACATTATTTTAAGAATTCATTACTTACTAAACGAGTTATTTGTCGTAACAGTTGTACGAGCAAACGAGAATTGTATGTAAATTTTACACGTTAACAATTTCAAAGTATTTTCGAACAAAATTTTTGTTAAAGGAAACGGAAACATTTTAAAACAGTAGTTGCAGTAACAAGCAGTCATTGTAGGGAATATTCAACCCAAACAAATGAGCAAGGATACGCACACACAGACACACACACACACATGCCCACACTCTCTCCCTCTCACTGGCCAAACCGAATGAAAAATTTTAGTTGGTTGTCATCGTTATCGTGTTACAAATATGTTTGCTGTGTGGTGTGTGTGTGTGTTTTTTGTTTTTTTTACAGGAGTGTTTTGTTCAATTCGTGCAACTACTTGCGAAATTTAATTTTTTCTTGCTTTGAAGGAAACAAATGAATTAACAAAAAATAAAAACAAAACAAATGCCACTAACGGCTGTCAATACATGTTGGACAATAAAGTGCCGAAAAACAAAAATTGTAATAACGGAAGTGTAACAATATTAAACAAAAATACATAGAGAAAAAGAAAAACAACAATAACAATAAAAATAAAAGTTAAACGAAGTGCTAAAAGAGAAAAGTACTCTTAGCAAATCGTAAACTTGTTTTTTTGCAAGTTTCTTTTCAGTTAAATGACACTTAATTGCCATTATGGCAGCAGAAAAATAATATAACAGTATATTTAATCTAATGACAATGTGTAAAAATTACAGTAGTGTCGATTAAGTATTCATAAAGAAAATTTGGAAATTTTTGCTTTTGTGTCGGCATGTGCAAATAAGATTCATACACGCCATGAACAATTGCCAAAGTCCTCTTCTTCGTACTTTATTTATTTTGCATTTAATTGATATATCGAGTGCTTGTTTTAGCTGCATGAAAACTATCGATGGCGATAACTTTGTCGAACCAGGGGCCAAATCGCCGTATTCGTGATCGAATGAGCTTTCGTATCGAATATCATTTCGTGACGTGACGTATCGAATAGTCAGATCGAGGCATTCGATAACGTTCGAATCGAAATTTGTTTTAATATTTAAACGATTTTTGTGCTTTGTCATAGAATAAAAACATATCGACCCCTGTGCGCGAAATGTACACGTATGTTACACTTTTTTCGAAATCGACTTTTTTATGCAAAATGGTTCTAAATCCATTAATTCATCTGCAGATAAAGTATTATAGCGATAATTGTTATAGTTATGGAGATAACACTATGTACATTTTATCGTATGTGACAGTTACTGCTGTCAGACAAATAAAAAAAAGACGAATAAATATGCTCTCCTGTGAAATTTAGTTTTTGTAACATACGATAATTTCGAGCACAGGGGTCGTTATGGTAACAATCTTTTTTATATGAAAATGACATGTATGTATGCATGTATGTGTGTTTCTTGAAATTTTCACAGTATCCCTGATATGTGGAAGGAACTAAATATAAACTATATAAAAATTAAAAAATTCCAACTGGGCGTTGCAACGGCCACAAAAAGAAAATATTTATTTTTTTATATCTTGCGAACGGTTGGAGTCAAAGTTTCTGAATATGGTCCAAATGACTTTGTAGTTAAAACAAATCATCAGTAAAAACTGGGGGGAATGGACAAGTAGGCGTGGTACCTCCTATTGAAAATCGACTTTTCGATTGATTATGATATATTTCGGTTAATTTGTCCTAATGAAAATTTTGGATTTTAGTAGAATTTTTTTTATTTATTTATGTATGTACGTACTAACATGTTTAATAGAAAAATATGACTGAATAATAAAATAAAAGTTTTCTTTGTTAAATAGCAAGCAAAAAACTAGTTTACGAAAGGTTTTAGTCTATCGAATGACATTTCGAGAGAATGTACTCGTTCGACTACTCGTTATCGAATACCACGATCTGAAATTTTGATACGTTTTATTCGATAACGAATATGACGATCTCAAAAAGTCAAATTTCGATCAAATTCATTCGATCACGAATAAGACAATTTGGGCCCACAGTGTATAATTATATTGACATTTCAGTTCAATCAAGTCATCATGAATTGTTTAAGCAAGTATGATACTACTTTCAGTTTTCATTAATTAATATAAAATTGATAGAAAGGGACAAATGTAATATAATATTTATAGTTTTTAAGTGTTGCCTGCTTATTTTCATAGAAAAAAAAACCCCAAAAAATAATACGCTCAAAAACTAATTAACAATTAAAAGTAACTTCAGCTTCAGCTGTATCCAATCCACAGGCACATCAGAAAGCCCTCCTTCGGCGGTATTGTGTAGCATCGGCTTCACCTCCTACCATTTCTATCCCTTTCTTCTAGTGCCAGCACAATGCACCGCATGTGTAGGTAGGGGTCATGTCGAGAGTGTTGATCCAAGATAAAAAAAAACTAAGCTCAAAATCACAGACATTGTGCATAAGTTGTGCGGTAAGTTGTCAACATCGAAAAGATTTGAAGTTCGAAACGTCATTTTAAGTTGAAAATTTTAATATGTTTTTTGACAGTTGCTCATTTTTCGTCAATAATACTTGTGTACGATTTGACGTTTTTGCATTTATCTTAATATGGTTGTACTCTTTACACCTGATTAATTTTCCCATTACAATATGCGCTCTTTTCCAAAATGTAAAATATGAAAAAATGTAGTGTCATAAGACTCCACTGTAACTAAAGCATATAATGCAATTTGTTATATTCTTTGTAGGCACATGAAACCGTGCGGGCCATAGCACCATAATTAAAATGTCTTTTTGGCCCTTATAAAAAAAGGTTGATTATGACTCATCGAGAGTGTTGAGAATGTCATTTAAAAAATTTATTTTTTTTGGGTATTCTTAGCGCTACCAGACAAAGCTCATAGGGCTACCAGACAAAAAGGTTAAAAAATCGCTTAGCATAGGTAGAGTGAAAAAGTTGAGTTAAAAACTAGGAAAAATTTCACAATTTTAGGGAGAATATATTATATTGTTAATGCTGGTTTGTCAGTGACATAAAATGTAAATGGGTTAGAAAAGTTTTCTCAAGGAAATGAGTTCATTACGAAAAAAATCGTTTAAATTTGAAAAATCTGCAATTCGGCACTTTGTTTTTTATCTTCGCATGTTTATGGAAAAAGCAAAAAATATGAAGTATGACCTTTACTAAAAACATAAAAACAACAAAGCTGGCAACTTTTGTTAATAGTATGTGGACAGTAACTAAAGGCCATGTCACACTTTTCACTTTTGCTTCGCTTTGCGTTGCAGTTTCGCTTTGACATTTAAAAAAAAAAAAAAACTCATCAACAAAAAGAACAAACGCACTCAACACTTTTTTCTGCCAGCATGACGTGGCTGTTCAACAAAGAAAAAAAGATCAACTGGAGCACGTCCAATAACGAGCTTAAACATTATGATTAAAAATGTACTCGCTCTCCACTTGCCTGATGTGTAGAACAACTGAACAGTTTTCTGATCCTTATGGTATGCACAAGATCATGATCAATACAAAATTTTTTATTTTTATTTTTTTTTGTTAATTTTTCTCTTTAACATGTTCACATACTTAGTTTCAATAATGTTCGAAATAATAATACAAAAGATCAATTAAAATTTAACGATATCAAGTAATGAAACCCTTGGGGTGCAGAAGTAGTCTCTCTTCAGAGGACAGAAGAGAGAGAAAAGGAGAACATATGGAAGAATTTTTAGTTTAAGACCTTCACGCAAAGCAAGGCGTGTCTATATGAAACATGTCACATAAAGTATTCTTAACGCAGCGCAAAGCGAAAAGTTGGGCATCTTTTATCTTTTTGTGTGCTTTGAATAATTTTCTTTATTCGTGTCTTCGTTTCTCTTCTTTTCGTTTTCAAACAGAAGAACATTGTAATTATATATCGTCAAATAACATTATTGACTTTTATTTTTACAATAAAAAAATAAATAGCACAATTATCAAACACTTTTATTTGGTAAATAAACAATTCGTGAGTGTTGTCAAAGCGTTTATTGTGTCATACACCTTTTGCTTTACGCTTTTCTGTCAAAGTTAGAAATGTCACGCAAAGCGACAAAGTTCTATGTGACATGGCCTTAATATTTTCGTGTGCATTTTCTTAAGCTCTGACGGCTGAAATAGATGATATTAATGACTTTACAACCACCTCCCTGTTGACACAAAGAGTACTGATGGCGTGTGTAGTGGCATCGAAAATACGTATTCTACTCAACTGGTGTTGGAAATTAATTGTTCTTTTTCCCTTATTCGAATCAGGAATGGAATTTCTTCACAATATTGTGATGTGATAAATTAACTGTGAAGTTGAACACGACAGAAAATTATCATTCATTTATAAAAATTGTAGTTCGATTAAATTCTAAGTATTCTGAATATTTGTGAACATTTTTAAAGAAAAACATGAATATTGCCGCAACCGAATCATTTGCAAAAGTACTATAAATCAATTATTGGATTAAATTCGTTATATATGGTTATTATTTATTATTTGATTTATTCAAACCGAATTATTTTTCAGATGTTACGTATGTGGTGTCCTACTTTTTCATTAATTGGGTTTCATTCTCGTCCAATAATAAATAATATTATTACGCTGCTGGTAAAATATTTTATATAAGAACATTTTAACAATGAGTTATTTTTGTGGAAGAAGAGACATCACCATTAGACGGCATAGTCTTCGACGATGTATGCACGATACGAATTATTATTTGATTTAGATTTAGATTTTCTAAAGAAATCGTCCTTTTACGACAATTTGAGTAACAGCATTTCTATTTATCTGTCTACTATTGATTTTTGTAAATATCAAAAATAAAGACATTTAACTGGATTTTTGTTTTTCTTTTTAATTTGAATTTTCGTGATAGCGATGAAAGTTGGCGACCCTGATGTAAATAACTACCATAAATAAATATATGGTTATGAAACGAATACAGCTAATTACTATTCTAACAGTCTGGGTTCAATTCTTGCCGTATAATTTTTACAGAATTCTGCACAAAAGATGAAGTTGCGTGGCAATTTCTGCACGTCCTTTTTCCTTTTTTTTTAAACTACTGCCATCACGTAATGGAACGAATAACTTTTGCCCCGAAAGTCCTAAAAGAACAATTGGTATTTTTTTTTACATATATTATTAGAAAAAACCTAAAAACACTTTACATAGCAGATTGCGATAAGCGTTTACGTATGTAGAGTCTAATAAAGATTATAAAACTTGTCTATTGCATGTTGATGGGAAAACGGAAATTTACTTTGCTTTTAAGCATGTGATGTGAAAAGCAAAAATGCAACACGAAAGATAAACATTTCCGATTCTTATTTTTTTTTCACTCTTTCAGGTTCTGCCATTTTAGTTCGTTTTCGTTTGTTGTGTTTGTCATTTCGCTTGTAGAACGGACACAGCATAACAATGGTTCTTAATCCTTTTTATACCTCATCATCTCTTTTACTCCACCCCATCACATCCACATGCAGACTGTGTGGTGGTTCCACCAACAAAAAAAAAATTACACCGTATAGCTGTTGTTGTTATTGTTAACATCATCGTCACTACCGAGTTGTTTCTTTTTTTTTGTTTAATTCACCAAGGGTCTTGATTTTTTATTTTTTTTTTGTCATACTTAACCGTGTTACATTTGGCCGTTTAGCTTGGGACAACTTTTGGCTGACTACTACAGCAGCAACAAAAGCTTGCAAACTACATGAGCAATAAAATTGACGACAAAATAACAAGAGTTTGAATAGACGGCAACTTGTACACTTCCACCCAGCTGGAGTGTAAAGATATGGAAACTTAAACTGAAATGGCTTAAGATGAGAGAGTTTGATTTAGCTTAAGAACTGATAGCAACAAGAAGAAATACAGCGGCGACAAAACGAAAAAAAAGAAAAAAAAAACAAATTAAATAAATAAAATACAGAACAAGTTACAGGAACAACAATAACACAACGGCTAAGTGACAAGTGAACTTAATGGCACTCAACATGGAAACGGACATTAGCCTCATTCAAATCCTTTACTTTTTTTTTGCTTCTTTGGGGCTTGTTTCTTTAATTTTTTTGCCTCATAGACATGAATTTATAACGTGGCTAAAGTAAATAAAATTTAAAGAAAATGAATTTTTATACGAGGCCGGTGGCCAAATTCCTGCAAACGACTCGATTTGAAATTTCAAATAAAATTATTTTAAAATATGCTGCAATTTCTTGGGGAATTCCTATGAGGCAGAATTAAAAAAATAATACCTTCAAAAGGATACATTCGTTTGTGCATGGAAAGGTGTGTGGCTTTTCTTAATTTTCTCGCATCGCTTTTCAGCGGCACCCAAATTACTCAGTCTATTAAAACCATTTGTTAAAAAAACCAACATACCGAAACGCTTTAAATAAGAAAACTGTACTTTAAGCTCCAAACCAAAAGTTTCTTTCTTCCCAAATAATTTTCAAAGAACAAATATTCCCTACACTCTCTGATTAACATTTTCGGGTATCTCCCTCGCTTCTTGATCATAAAGTAAAACGGCCAACGAAATGTTATAAAAGAATGCCCATTTGCACTCTCAACACATGACGGGCACATAAAAATAATAAAAAAAAAAAGAGAATAAAGCACAGACAATGACGTGGAAACTAAAACAAGGTATAAAATTTTATAAGACGGAGACAAAATGGTGTCGAAGAAAGTTTTACACTGGCAAGGCAAGAATACAACAACAACAACAACAACTGAAAAACATTAAGATAAAGTACACGGATACAAAAAACAAGAAGCAATAAATAAAACAAAAATATTGTAAATTAACTCACACTCTTGTGCTCTCATGCTCACACACTGGCACACTTACCACTACACACGAATGTATTAGATAGTTTGGTAGAGTTAAAGTTGTTCTGTTTTGTTCTGTTCTTTTCTTTTTTCTTCTTCGTTATTTTGTCGTTACTCCAAAAACATGTGTAGATACATTTAAAGATACACGAGTGTTATTGTAAATAGCAAGCGTTTTGAGTGATAAAAATAAAAATAAAAATAAAAAAATAACTAAAGAAAAATAAATTACAGGAATTGTTTTTCATGTTTTCAGTGATGAATAGATAAACAACAGTCCAATAAATTTCTAAAATATGAAAAACATATAAATGTTTTAAATGAAGTTACTTTGGGAATACCTTTTGTGTTTTTTTTTTTGGATTTATATTGGACCAGAACTCAGGCGAAATCCCCTGCATACGCATTGCTTTGGACTGGAACTAGAAAGAGAGAGAGATGGATAGTGCAGTGAGCAGACAAGTGAGGAAAGTGGAAGGAAGACAGGGCTTCATTTTTGCACAACTCTGCAGTTGAAGTGTCTCTGGTGTTAATTTTGAGGCATTATTTTTTAATCAAATGAGAACCATTTTTATTATTTTACTTCGACGATGTTTAATTGCTGAAATACCGATGAAGGAGCGTGCTGTAGCACAGAAAACTCAAAAAAAAATTTTTCATTTGACCAGGCTGGGAATCGAACTGGGGTCATTCTGGTTGCAGAATGACTATTATTTAGGCTTGCCTGATGGCCTGGATCGTCTGGATTTTCCAGTTTTTTATGACTGGTCCAGTTTCCAGTCCAGTTTTTTCATATTTTATACTCTTTTATAATGAAATTAATATTTTGTACAGAAAAATTGCATTCTAAACACAATAAAATTACAACTATATTTGCAAATTTTTAGATTACAGTCGAACTTCTCTATAACGTAGCAGTTGGGGACCGTCAAATTTCTACGTTATAGAGAAAATTCGTTATAGAGAAACTGCAGAAAATTTTGACTACATTTTTTTTATGTAGAAAATATATTTATTAAGACAAAAAAAATTGTTTTTACATGAACACATTAATTTTTTTTTATTAATACATACATACATATGTGACTGAATTGATGCATAAAATCGATTGATAAAAACTTCGCAATAGAGAGATTATTTAGTGTGAAAAATTCTATTTAGGTCTTAAAAAATTGTACGTTATAGAGAGGACTTCGCTATAGGGAGATCAAAATGTATGAAAATACTCACAAAAATGTTGTGTTCACGAATTTTATTTGTTATAGAGAAGATTTCGTTATATAGAAGTTCGCTATAGAGAATTTCGACTGTATATCTTTTCCTAACTCAAATTAGTACCATTTTTTGTACATAACTGACAATTTATAAAGTACCATCACTGTCATTTTTTGCTAATTGTATATTTAAGTCCAACACCAGTAATTTCAAGTTCATTTTAAAAATGGTCCAGTTTTGTTTTTTTAAATTCCAGGCGAACATTTTACGTTTTCCATTGTTTAGGCTGTTGGGATCTGGCAAGCCTACTCTTATTGCTCTTTTTCCAAAAAAATACTCGCGGTTTTTCTCTATGTTTCTGCACTTCAAAATTTAAAGTTGATAAAGCTGAGTTGATTTCCAATGACGCCAACCCACTTATATTTACAGTGGAATACCAATAAGTGGTAATCAAAGGGACCAGATATTTTTTACGAACTACAAGAGTTTTCGAAATAAAAGGATTTCGATTAAGTGAGGTTAAATTAAAAAAAAACCATTTGCAGGGGTTTGGACTGTCGACACTGCGCAAACCATAAAATAAGCTACTTCTATGGTTTTAATTATTCAGTTTCTGCTGGTTGGTCTTTTCCTTTACTATCTAAAGATGTTAAAATTTTCCAAAATTAATGAAAGCGTTGAAGAAGCGATACCATATCTTTTGGAAACTTCAATTTTATTTTCTCCATTATTACTAATTACTATAAGCCTGTAAGAAATTAGTTCATAGGCAAAAAAATAAACTAATCTAAAGAAACACAAAAAATTCGGGTTATTGTTAAAAATGCTGTTGAAAAACATTGCTCTTGTAATTTAATTTTTTTTATTGAGAATTATAAGAGATTTTTAAAAATTAAGTACGGTTTATAGGGGTTTCCTTAGACTTTGAACTTTGTTTTTTTTTATCTTGGACCAGCACTCAGGAGATGACCCCCCACATCAGAAAAAATGCGAGATGTTTTTATGAGTCTGAAACTGGGATTGAACGCAGGAAATTTTTTGTTTTGTAGTCAACGTGCAGACTACTTCAGCTATCGCCACCCTCGTATAAAAAATACTCAAAACGAACTAACGAGTAGACCGAAATGTATGGCATTTTTACGAATTGTTGAGGTTTCGAATTGTTGTGGTTTTCAAATTAACGTGGTACGAATTATCACGGTTGAACTGTATTTGAAATATTAATTTTGCATACATTTAGGAGCACTTATTTTTAATCACAGATTTCACATTGAATTTTCCGTTTTTTCTTTAACATGATCAACCACACCATTCAAAACCCAACGTCCTTTTCTGCTGCTGAGAACATATTTTATTAACATTACAAAACATTAACTTTCTTTACATTTATTGCTTATTTGCGAGAATATATTTTTCTTTTTTGTTGCCAAAAATTTCGTCAAGTTTGTGTTGAATATTTAAAATTTAATTAAAAGAACTTTGTGCAAATTGTATGAGCACGTTAACAAAGAATTAGTACGTTTTCTTTTTAACAAGGACGACTTTAATTTATTCACGAGTCACATGTGTTTGAAGGAAAATGAGCTGACCATTTTAATTAAAAAGAATTAAGAGAACGAAGAGAGGCAAACAGCCAAGTAAAACTACACCAGTTTATTTTCATTTGTTAAAACTTCTTTAAAAAAATACGACAGTAATAAAATAATATTTATTTTTACAAATTTAAATTTGAAAATATAATTTGAAACTAATCGATTTATACTATTCATATGGAGAATACATTTTGATTTTACTAAAGGGCGTTCTTTTAAGGGCACTGAGGAAAAGGTTTACTGCCAAATGAGCTGCCAAATCGGCCTCACATTTTGTCATTTATGATCAGTATACTCTTGCAAATCATGAATAAAATGACACTGAAACATTGATGAGCAGATCGTACCACAATTGTGAAAATTAAAATCACACACATTCTTATGCTTCTTAATTTGGTCGTCGAAGAGACACCGATGAATGGAAGATTGCAATTTTTTTGTGGAATTATAACACAGCAAACAAACGCATTTCATTTCAAATTGAAAAACGATCGAAAGTGGAAAACAAAAAATGTTTTTTTTGTTTTTCAAGTCCGTGTTTAGACGGGCGAACATTTATATGAAAAACATCTGACATCGTCTTTTGTTTTATCATTCGCCTTCGCACAAACGAAAATGTTACCGGCGACATTCCATTATTATTGTCAAGATATATTTATACAAGTTAGACTCATGCCCTTCTCCGTCGTCGAACCACAGTGCCACAGAAGCCATTTTTATTATTTTTTTTTTCTTACAGAATTTCATAAATAAATTTTATAAACAATTTTCACAGCCAAACACAAACAATTTATGTATTTTTAATTTGACGTTTGTTGACACTGACGTTTATTTGACCAGCGTTGCCACGATTTGAAATAAATTGCGAATGCTATTGCGACAGAATACCAATTTTCTTTCGCATCGCATTTCATTTGCGCATCGCATTGATTTTCGCATCGCAATTCAGAATAAACCCCCTGATTTTTATTTTACATATTACTTAAAACTTAACTTAAACTCAATCATAATTGTTGCATCAGCTCAATTCTGATTGGTTGACTTTATGAAAATTTTCATAACTCAAAATGCTATCATTTGCACTTTTATTATTTGAAAACATTTTTATTCTTAAAAATGTTTTTAAATTAATTTACCTTATGAAATTGCAGAATTGCAATTTATATGTTATTTTAAATTTTCTTAATATTTTTATGGGAACTGAAATGAATTGAAATTGAATATCTTTTTTCCGTTGCACTAATTTTCATAAAGTCAAATTACTTTGCAACAATTTCACAATATTATTTTATTTGTTTATTGCTTCTAAGGACTTATCAAATTTATCAGGGATATATGTAACTCGCGCGACGATTTTCGCGTTAAATAAATAATTTTTCCTAAAGAATTTTTTGGATTGATTTTTAATAATTAGTCAGCGATGCGGATTAATTTAATCTAGTTATTACTATTAATGTTCGAGTTACAGCTAATGGGCTCTTTCATTGTATAGGGTGGTCCAAAAGAAGTGGTCCTTATAACTTTTTTATTATAATTTCTTTTTTCAGTATTTTTTAAAGGAGTCTGTAAATTTAAAATGGAACAGTACATAATTGAATAATGTCCTAAATTCGTTGAACTTTATTTCAGAAGAAGATGACGATTTTATTCATAATTTAATTATGAGCGACCGAAGCCCATTTCCAATTGAATGGCTTCGTTAATAGGCAAAAAAGGGCTACGGTAAACTAAAAGAGTAGTGCAACAGCGAGAATTACACCCACTGAAGTGTACCGTTTGGAGCGGTGCTTCGTCGGAAGGTATAAATGGCCCATATTTTTTTGGAAAAGAACACGGTGTCGCCGTTTTCATCACTTGTGTTCGATATCGGACAATGTAGGATAATCTTTTAAGGCCAGCCATGGAAAACCACCCACAAGTATGGTTTCAACAGGAGGAAGCGTACCCTGCGAGGGATACCAACCCTTTCGGCCCTTTTCGGCCACCTTGTATTTTCAAAAAGTACTTTCTTAAAATTTGCGGTGCTTTTGATTTTCCGCATAAATTTCAAAGAGAAAAAATAACACAATAAATTTCCTATCTAAAGAATTGAACTTTAGACGGGATTGACAGCTCCTTAAAGCCTTTGAAATCTTGGAATTTAAATAATAAATATATGCATCATGAACAGAATAAAGCATGTTAAATGCGTTTAAGCAATGATTTGTATACAATATTTCATTTGCCAATCCTCAACTATCGTCTTTAAAATTTATCAATGCAAGTAAAAGAGAACAAAATAAAGATGAGACATAAACTGGGTCAACTTACACTGACAGAAAAAAATGTGTAAATTTCTTAGCCAGACTTTAAATGCATGTAATCGATTTAATAGGAGCAATTCGCACTTGCACACACCCTCACACGTACAACTACACCTACAAATTTATAACATGTAATGAAAAACGAAAGAAGCAAGAAAAACTGAAACCTGCCGTTTATTCAAAAAAAAAAAAATAGAAACAGAAGGAAATTTTATTTGTTGTTTTCTTATTTTTTTTTTTTAAGAACAACACACACCATATTTATTTGTTTTATTTAAAGACAACAGTTTTACAAACATTCACAACGCCAGCTAAAAACTCATTACTTTTCGTTGTTGTTCTTGTTATTTTTTTTCGCATGCAGATGTAAATGTAAATGTAATTTTATCAAGCCGCACACAAACTCACACGCGCTAAACTGATGTGTTGGAAATTTGTAAAACAACAAAAAAAAAAAAACAATAAAAACAGATTTCATATTTCCACTCGGCCAAAGATTCGTTTATGAGCGAAAGCCAAGACGGTGGCGATGACTGAAGTTGGTCTGCACGTTGACTACTAAACCGAAAAGTCCTGGGTTCGACCCCAGTTTCGGAATAAGTCATAAAAACATTTGACATTTTTTTTCTGATGTGCATTTGTGTGCCTTTGTGTCAGTTGTTGTGGGCAGGTTTCAGTGGCGAAGGCATAGTCACTGGTCACTGAACAGTACTGTCTTCAGCTGTAACCAATCGAGAGGCATATCAGAGCACACCCCTTCGTCGGTATTGTGTAGGGCCAAGTAAAATAATTACTAACAACGGCTACAAAAAACAAACCTTCAAAAAGTTTAATACGTCTCCTTGACATCAGAGGCGCTGCAACACTGCTATAAAACAAAGAACGTCTAAAAGCAGAGTTGTAATATAGTGAAGCTTAACCTCTTGTCATCTCTTTCACGATCCCTCCTCTACATCCCCTGAATGCTGCTCCAGGATAAAAAAAAAGTGCTTGGTTCGGTTCAAGAAAAAATATTTTTCTATGCCGTCGGTATTTGAACAATAAAACGTCTCCAGAATTTTGTTGGAGTTATTGTCATTGTCATGAAAGCCCTGATCAATTGGGTTATTGATTTACACAGTAGTTAAAGCGTAAACACATATAAAAATGTAAAGGAGTCAAAGTTAACACACACAGACACACACACACATACAAAATTAAGGAAACAGAGTATGTGTGTGTGGATATTAACATACTCACAGAGAAATCAAAACGGAAATATTAAAGTGTGGGAGTAAAGAACTTGGAAAAGAGAAGAAAAAATTTTAAACAACAGAAAATATTACTTGGACAATCAAACGCAGTGTGTAGTAACGTAGTCGTGCATGACTAACAATGCGCCACTAGCAAGCAAATAGCAAAAGAAAGCCCTGCAGAATATTTGTATAGAACAGTAAGTGAAGAAGAGATATTAACACAAAAAAAATAAATAACAATAATTAAAAAAAAATAAAAGATAAAAGATTTTCTTTAGTTTTAGCACTTCTTCCGCAGTGAGTGATTCCAATGAAAAGTTAAAGGTAAAGTTGTCTACCACCAGAGAAGTTATGCTTTAATGCGTTTCGAAAACATGTTATTTTCACACACGCTCATGCAGCGGTTCTCACGCATAGTGACAACAACGGGAATTGGACTAAATTTAACAATGCTGTTCTTTGTTTCCTGAACAAAATTCTACACCGAACAATTCTAATCAGTTCGCTTTCATATTTAAAAAAAAAATATCCGATATGTTGATTGACTTCAAAAGTCAAAGCATTTTATCCGAAATTCACACTCTCAAAGTTTGAAATGCACCAGCAGTATTGATCTCTTTACTTTCCTGTGATTTCCACAGTTGAAGCACTTAACGGTGGGTGTCTCTGGAAAACAATTTAGCAAGTCTTCGTTGATTGGGCTCACGTGTCGTCTTGGGCGCACTCACTCATGTAAAATCGCGAGATTTCGTTTTGAAGATCGCACCCATAACTCATGTAGGGGAACCACCGCTGGATCCATAGAAAAAATGCATTAAATGCACTCTTTCTGCACGTGGGAGTACTTGTCGGTATAGCTGACCTTATGCCATTACTCCAATACATGTTTGTTCAAAAATTGGTGAGGACCAGGTGGACAAGTGTCTTCTCCTTATCCCGTTTCCGACTGCAGCAACAAAAAGCTTTGTGAGGGAGACTTAACCAGCCCGAATGTCTGTTGATCTCCCAATGGCACGTCGGTAACGCGACCGGCGATGGGATGCTCTTCCTGTCCCTATTTAATATCTGCTCCGTGGCTATATCGAAGAAGTGTGGGCAAAGTTTTCTTGCGAAACCAAATGTGCTCAGCGCGTTGCAACTCTTCTCCGATTTCCAAAAATATAGTCTTCCATGGTCGAGCTTCCAAAGGGCAGTGAAACCGAAATCACGTTTGATACATCCCTGGCGGTCCCAGCCTGACCAGTTCATCCGCCCGCTATTTGCTGAAGAAGTTACTATGTGGAGCAATCCAGGTGAGAGTACTGTAAGCTCGACCGCCCAACATGTATAGCACATTGTTGCATTGGCCCACCATGCCAAAGACAGTTCTTCGGAGCCGAGCGCAAGAAATTAGCAGGTCTTACTGAACTGCTGGCTACTGCCCAGCTACTTTTGAAATACATGAAATGCTCTGCTTTGACATACTCACTTCCGCAAGCATCTGTAGTCTACTGAGTCCCTGTCCAGATTTGAAATTTTTGTTGCCGCATTTTTTAAAAGTTGTGCTTTGAAATTGCATTAGTGTCCACATTATGAAATTCTAATTTTGCAATTTTTATATTTCGTAAGTCTTTTTGCACCTACACCAAACTTCAAGTTCAACACTGAAGTAAAAGAAAATTGCAAAGCAAAATAACACATGAAACGGTGTAGTCCTCCTCAATCTTCTCACCTCTCTCGACAACAAACTCAAGAATTGCTGCAACAAAAACTGCAAGTGTGAACGGGACTTAATTTCATGTTTCAGTATCATTTAGCAAGCAAAAGCGTTGCAATTTTGTAGCGTCAACGTCAGATGGCGCTAACGTGACATAAACATTTACTGCTTTAATTTTAATCTTAATTATTTTAGATAATTTAAGCTTAATTACATTCAAAACAAAAACATAGTGGGCCAGCCAGTTAAATTTATTTTTAAAATATTAAAAAGACACGGTCAGACTTGGCAAATATTTGTCTAAAAAAAGATAAGAAGTGCTTTCGGCAAATACTTTCTCAATATTTCATGGGATATAAAACTCAAAATGGAGTGAAGTAAAAATTTATTGGCAACCTATGGTATTTTATTTAAGATGAAGATCTGTTTCAAAAGAAAATTATTTTTAGATAATAAAAAAAAGGTCTGTAGAATTTAGTGGTTACGCTTTTCTGGTCAAATATTTGCCAAGTCTGAATGGAAAATCTTTAATAAAGTTAAATGTAAATTAATGCTGAGAGTATTTATAAGTCAAGAGGACAATGGACAATCAATTAAAAGCAAGAAAATTATGTGCCAAAAACCAAGTTATAATTTTTGGAACGTCACAAACTCCTCGCAACGTGGATTCTTGCCAAATGTGAATAATGTGAATAACAGATTGCCAAGCTTATTGCATACATTTGAAAATTTTCAAACTCATTTTTCTTTCCATCGAATGTGATATAGCGAAGAAATTCTTGTACTTATTTTAAAAATATTCTCTTTCTTTTAAATATTTTCATGAATGCTTGGATGTGTGCATACACATGTTTGCATCTGCATGCATTTCTATACATAATTATGTAAAACTATGTAATTCATAGTATTTCGAAATATGTTTAATAATTTTAAAGCATTTAAGAAGCATGTAATCTGACCCATCCATAGAAAGACTGCATCACAACAACAGTGGAGTTCAGTGCACTTTTTCGTCATCAACTTTGTTGTTGTCATTTCAATTAAAAACTGCGAGTTCGGTAGTTCTGGCATTTATTTTTATTTCTTTATCTCTTAAATTTGTTTAAATATTTTATGTTAATTGCAAGGCATTCACATCCAAACACACACACACAAACATATTCTTCAATACAATAAAGCTGCTTGCTTACTCATTTCAATCAAGCGGTCGTCGGTGTTGGTTCATAAATCCCAAGACAATAAACCGGCATTACAAGTGTCAATGAAATTTAAATGTTTAAATTTTGCAATTAACTGCAAATTAAATCAATGGGGAAACAAGTAGACCCACAATTAGACATGCAAATATATTTTTTCACATAAATAAATTGAAAAGAAATTAAATTTTTAGAGAAAAAAATTGGGTATTTAAAACATCAAACTGCATATTTACATATGAGTCGTTCAGTGGATAAAGGGAATGAGTCCATTTTTGGCGTTTTTGAGATTTAGCGTGGATACACTTCCTTTTACGACTAACAATATATGGTAAAAATTTTGTTCTAAAATTTCAACGGAAGACCCCTTTATAAAGACAAAACATTTTTATTTTATACAAATTATTTTTATACAAATTTACCCAATTTTGACTATTTTCGATTGCAGCCATTTTTCTTATTTTTGTTATTTTTTTATTGAATTAATTTCTTTTACCTCGCAACTTAAAAAACACTTAACGGCACGACTGCTCTCAACGAAATAAAAATGCAAAAACAGGAGACATCAATACAGACGAGGGAACATTGCATTTGGAACATGCAAAATATCAAAAAATTTTGATATTTTGGACACATGACAGCAAACACGAATTTCAATGACAAACAACGCTACAAACGGAGGAATATTGGCCGAAAAACATGCCCATGTTCCAATCAATGTTCCTCCGTCTGTATGCTGCATTATGTTCGCAACCCGAGTGCACATTTTAGCATTTTTGCAACCAAATTTAGCATTTTCTTAAAATTTTTCAATTATTTATTTACTTTCAATTATTTATTGTTTCACATTATTTACTCTCACACCTTTTTAAAAGAATATCAGGCTCCAATTTCGTTCGGGTTAAGTACTTGTATAAGTAAAGCCCCCCGATTAGCACAATTGTAACAAATGAATTTACACGAATTCTTATGCTCTTCAATTCTCTTTAATTTGCCGCCGAAAACTCATGAAGCGGATGATTGTTTATATTTTCCAACAACTCTTGTCCAGCTAACACGCGCGTTTCGTTTCAAATAGAACAACAAAGCAACAAGTGAAAAATTGTTTCTGTTTACAATGTAAACGTAATCATACACATTATTATTGTATTTATACATATCGTCACATTAAATTCAAACGGACGTAAATATTTTTTAATTTTTTTTTACAGGAGAAGAAAAACCAACAAAATCAATAATAATAATAAATTATTGTTGGTTCTTTTTTTTTTTAATTTACTTATATTGTGGATATTTATTTATTTTTTAATACTTTATTTGTTTTTTCTATATGTGTATTCAAGTTTTTATGTTAGTTACACTAAAAAATTATATAAACATAACTTAAAGCTGGCATAAATAGTTTCAAAATTATGATAAGATGTGTGAAGCTACCTTTCTAAAAATCTTAAATTTTAGAAAAAAATTTTCAAAAAAAGTTATTCTTAAAATATGAAATACTGGCTATCCAAAGTCACAGAATTTTTTTCCATTTATTGCATAGTAAAATTTTGCTATACTCAAGCAAAATAATAAAACAGTCAGGAAAGTATTACAGTTGCAACAATTTTTAAACATCACCATACCCATCGAAATCAAAATTCTGTTCGATAAAATATTCGATGCACAACGAAAATTTCGACTAAATGGCCAATTCCAATTTACATGAAATTTTAATGAAGGGCAAAAAAAAAACCATATTATTAGCAAGGAGAAAACTGTAAAAATTTGCAATAATTTTATAAGACTTGGAGAACAAAACCTTTTTTTTTGTCCTTATGTGAAGATAATATCCTATATATTATCGACAATTCAATAAAAATCACCCTGTTTTATGTAAAAATCAAATTTATTCGCATATGTATATTAACTTATTCTTGCAACAGTTAAAGCAAAAGTGTCCTAAGTTTTTGTACAAATTCTTAACAAATCAATTCCATGAGAAATTGAAAGTCGTTCCCAAAATTGCATTTTTTTTGCATAGAGTTTTAATGCGTGTCGCGTTGAACGGTGTGTATGCATCTTTGTTGTTTTTCACCTGCATATTGAATGCAGATTATCGTTACAACTGTTTTTTAATTACATTTTATTATCTTTGGCGAATGACCCACTAGAAAATTTTGTTGACATTCTTTCACCAACCCACTAGACAATTATTTCAACATTCTCCCCCCCCTTGGAAGTGCTGCTGCCAAGTTGTTGATTGTTTCTATTGGAAGCTTACAAAGTTTCGCAATAGATCTTTTAAACACACCTTCTGCTGTTTTAACCGACACTACACGAACATGACCATCATCTCCTGGATATATCTCGATTACTCGACCAAGTGGCCATTTTAGAGGTGGCGTTGAATCTTCTTTAATTAAAACTAGGTCAGATAATTTAATGTTGGGTTGCACTGCCTTCCATTTTGTTCTTTGTTGTAGAGTTTTAAGATACTCATTACGCCATCGGTCCCAGAACTCTTGATGAATCGATTTTACAATATGATATTGTTTTAGCGAAGCAGGATTGACGCTAGAAAGCGATGGTTCCAAAATGGTGTGTAATGGTCTACCTATCAAAAAGTGTGCTGGATTAAGAGGACGTAGGTCGTTGGGATCGTTGGATAACGGAGTTAGTGGTCTGCTATTAATAATGGCCTCGGACTGACAGCATACGGTGGAAAGTTCATCAAACGTAAGTGTATGGGTACCAATGGCTCTGCGCAAGTAGTATTTTGCCAATTTGACTGCGCTCTCCCAAGACTTATTGTTTGGGAAAAAGAAAATGGAAAACTCTTCAGAAACTTTAGAATCTATAGGGAGACATTATAACATAATAACTCGTAAAGATTATTAAAATAAATTTTATTACTTAACTGCCCTGCCCCACTGTACTTACATGTGCATACATACATACTTGTATGTTTGTGTGTATGCATGTGTTCCGTTACATTCCTGCATACAATTCGAAGACCTTCTGCAAAATGTTGGAACATTTCATCAGAATATTTATTTATTGTAGAACTGATCGATATCCATAATTAAACATTCTAATTTTGCATTAACAGCCAGAGTAGTAAAACTGATCTCTGACAATAATTAAAAACACTCGCTCAAACCACTGGCGAAAGATAAACAAATTCTTGCCAACAGGTTGTTGTGTTGTTGTTTGTTGTTGTTGTTTTATTATTACCTGGTCGCGATCGCTCATGCATTCACGATTTTTCATACGAGAGAAGTATTAGAGACCAATAAACAGAATTTCTCTGTAGAGTTGAGGGCAAAGATAAAGGAAAAAACAAAAACAAACCAAATATGTGAATATATGAACAACAAACACAAAATATCAATTCAGTTGGATTCGGTTACTGAAAGCGTGATGGTGAATATTTTAATCAAAGCCTGAAAATCAAAAAAAAGAAATCAAAATTAAATAAGCGTGAAAGAAATCAATATTATCAATTTTTTTCTAAAATTTAAAAACTTCGTGCTCAAATACATGTTTTATTTGCGTTGTTTTTTTTTTTGTGAAATCTCTGGAAGAAAAAAAAATTGAATAAAAATTATCTAAATGTGTGTAATTAAATTTATTTGTCTAATATATTTTGTGTAGTGCAATTGAAATACGATTTAATATAATCTTAAAGTTTGTGTTACTACACTTGTGCATGTACATATGTATGTAATTCCATCATGCACAATATAATAATAGTTATTTAAACGGAATTTATAAACTACAACAAACAAGGTAATTACGAGTGTCAGTTACTTTTTCCAATGATTTTAAACTAGTGATGGAAACGTGAATGTAATTCGAATCAATACCAAGCATGCTTAAGGGAATGCATGCCATGACGACATGTGTTGGAAAATAAATTTAACGGCAAATTTATTTCTTGTATTCATATTTTTAGAGAATTAATTAGTTTTTTTGGAATTAATGTTGCTTCTATTTTGCACAGTACTGTATATAAAACCACTGCGAACGTCTTTATGATGAAAAATATCACACCATCATTCAGTATTTAACACTGAAAAACAAAATTAAGGGAGAAAAATAAATATGTATTTTGATATTAAAACATACTGAAGTGTGAATTACGAAATAATCACAAGTGTCCCACAAAGGAGCGTTCTCACGTTACTGTTTCTGAACGAATGTTCAAAAAAAAAAATAGCATTACCGTTCCCTTGTCTGATATTATTGTGATTTCCGTGTTAAATATAAATTCACGATTGTGAATCTTATTCGCGATCTCATCACTAATTTAAACAAGTTTTGGTTTTTTTATTTTCTCCTTTTTACAATGGGCATATTAGTCAGGGCTGGAACTGTCATTGCATTTGACTATTAACACAAAATTAGTTTTAATGTATAGTTTGAGTTTATATTTGTAATTTTTCTTGAGCAAGTTTTTTCAATTCAAATTTTTAAAACGATACGATTATTTATACACGCACAGCCTGGTCCGTAAATTTTCAAGAAAATTACAAAAAGCCTACAACAATACAAAAAATGCGTAAAAAAAAAGAGAATTCAAGTAACTTTTCGGTACAATCATTACTGTTGCCCTCTTTCTTCTTTCCACACCTTCCTAAAAACTCTGAAAGCCGTGTCAGATACAACTTTGTCGCTTTGCGTGACGTTTTGAACTTTGACACAATAAAAACCTTGACAACTCTAACGCACTGGTTGCTTTCCAAAGAAAAAGTAGTTGATGATTTTGCTATTTTACAAAAATATAAGGCAATAGTGCTATTAGACGATATATCTTACAAAGTTCTTCGGTTTTAAAAGGAAAAGAATAGAAAGGAAGACACGAGTAGAGAAAATTGTTCTAGCTTCTTGTCAAAGCACGCAAAAAGTTCAGAGTTGACGAACTTTTCGCTTCGCGTTGCATTAAAGATGCTTTATGTGGCATGTTTCGTATAAGTATATCGACCCCTGTGCGCGAAATTATCGTATGTTACAAAAACTAAATTTCTCAGGAGAGCGTTTTTATTCGTCTTTTTCTTATTTGCCTGACAGCAATAACTGTTACATACGATAAAATGTACATAGTGTTATCTCCATAACTATAACAATTATCGCTATAATACTTTATCTGCAGATGAATTAATGGATTTAGAACCATTTTGCATAAAAAAGTCGATTTCGAAAAAAGTGTAACATACGATAATTTCGCGCACAGGGGTCGATATATATTTTATCTTAGATGTCAATGCGAATCTGTAACATGGCCTTGAGTTGAATCCAAAAAAATGTACAAACCTTTAAGCAGATAAAGCGATTCTTTCAAAGTGTATTTATCAATTCTACACCAAAACAACACCACGGAAAATAGCAGGCATTTTGTATATTTGTAAAATTCTACCGCCAGTGTCACAAACAGCACCAACTACAATTGCAAAAAAAAACGTAAAATTAATTTATGCAGGCATTAATTGCATTTACACTGCTCTCTCCAAATTAAACGAATAAGTAAAATATCAATGGCGCGCTTCAAGTGTAAACATATTTTGCCATAAAGAACCAAAAAAAAAATCCCCTTGATAGACCTTGGATTCCTTGTAGGTATTCAAAGTATATTTATCAAGTAAAATCAACTAATCAGGTGACTTTTTTGCTCGCTTATGTTTCACACGTCGTATATGTCAAAATTTCTTCACATTTATGTGCGCCAATAACATTTTTACTAATTTGTTTCACAGAGCGCGCCATTAACAGTTTTACTCATTTCTTTATTTTGAGAGATGGTTGCAAAAGCCATTAACAGCCATACCTAAACAAGAGCGGAAGTGGAACGTTTTTTCCGCTTAGCTTTTACGCTGAAATGCCATACCTAAATAAAAGCGGCAACGCTAGGTCAAACCGATAAGAACAGGGCTATCAAAAAATAAATATAACAACCCTGATTATTTTAACAATAAAGTTTATTGGTGTTTGCGATTTTTAAATAAGCATTTTATAAAAAAAAAGTTTAAACAATGAGTTATATGGACGATTTAGAGGATTTACTTACCTCCATTTTCTAAAAACAAATATTTTTTTATGTTTATTTATTTCACCTTCTTTATTTGCAACTTACTTCACTATTAAACGCACTGTCAAAATCGGATTTTCCAATTGCAAAGCGTTGCCGTTGCGTTGACGCCGCGGTATTTCGGTATGCTAAACACAAATTGTATGGGCATGAGAATTTTTGACAGCTAGAAAACGCTTTCCACTCTTGTTTAGGTATGGCTGTAAGGCATACATAAATGAAATTAATGACAATTTTGTTGTTTCTGGTATTGTTGTTTTGTTGTACAGATGCTGCTAGTTGATAAATATACTTTGTAGGTATTCAAAAATAAACGTGTTTTATTACCAAAATAATAAGGTATAGTTACCGCATAGCGGTAACGCTGAAGGGACATAACTAAAGAAACCAAGTGAAAGCTGTATATCAACGACGAATTTCCCATCCCTGATGTAAACAATCAAGTCTTCCCTATTCTATGATCTTGAAAATATTCTAGACAATATTTTAGTACATCATTGCTGTCTGTATGTATTTACGTATGAATGTATGCATATGACGGTTTTAATTTAGTAACTGATAAACCGGATTTATAAAGCCCTGCATCATAGTGGGCCGAAATTTAAGATGAAGTGCACTATTTGTTATTGAGTCGCAAAACCCTTCACACAAATCTGTCTACCATTTTATATTTCATTCATATTGTGTGATAAATTTGGAAATTTTATTTTCTTGGTTGGAGAGAGTAGAGACTTGTGGGAATGTATTAAGAACTAATAGAGTTTAATTCTTGAACAACTCTGTGGTTGAGTTTCTTTAAAGAATTTTTCAAGCAGAATTTTTATACTAAGAAGAGCTACTTTATTTACATATTTTATTGCTTAAATACCGACGAAAGAGGGTGCTGTTACCTTAGATACTTCAAAAAAAAATTTTTGGCTGGACGTAGGCATTGAACCTACGACGTTCTGATTGTAGTTAACAACAGCATGTTTGAATGTTTTCCAACAAAAGTTACTGCTTTCTAAATGTTTCAAACTCACATACAAACCTCGCTAATGGGCATGATTTTCTTGTTTAACTTTACCATGGATCACAGTGTGCATCGGAAACATTTTTTTAATTGGCTTAGGGTTTCAACTCGCGAGTTCGATTCCTGCAAAACAATACACATCAGTACGTGGAAGTGCGACTGCGTTATATAACAAGAAAAGTGGACGAATCTCTTGAAAATATTATGATGCCTGACATATTTATTTTGCTATACTTCAATAAACATTTCTTCGACTTGGCGAATTTATATTTAGAGAAATGCAAGATTTAAATTTTATTTCATAGAAAATGATGAATGTTGAACAATTTAGTATATCAGAAAAATGGGCTCACAATAAAGGCGTGAAAAAAATTTTCTTATTGTCGCCGACAAAATTGAGGAATTTATTAATTTTTTTTATTTGTGCTGCTCAGTGTTATTTTTAGCAAGTTTAAATTAATTATTCCAATCTATTGATCGCCAAATAAGAAATATCTCTATTGTGGGTTTTTAGATACTCAAAAATAATTACTTTGAAAAGTTTAATTTCCTTTTATTTATTTATTAATTAATTAATTATCTTTGTCAAAAAAAAAAAAAAATATTTTCATTTTGCACTATTCTACAGTTAGCAATAGTTCATCAACAATTGAGGGTGAGTGTGCCACTATCGGTTAAGTGATTAATTCCTGCTTGATTAAACGGTCTATTAATGAATAACATTTTTGGGGTATTCACATGGTGTGCTATTAAGTCATTGTGCCATTATCTTAATGTCTTAATATTATAAAATAGATAAAAAAAAATTTGTTGTTGTGTTTCGAAGGAAAAAGTCATAAAATAATAAAACTTTCTGAGGTAAGTTTATTGGTTTGTCATAAAATAACAGATTTTACAGGTCATTTCCTATTATCGTTTACAGCCGGAATAGTTTTTCTTATTATTATTTTACGATTGCCTCCGTAGTCTAATGCATGAGCATTAGTCTATCAATATGGAGGTTAGGGTTCGATTCCCGCTTACACACTGGGTGTTTCTACAGACAAACAGTAAGAGCTTCGAACAGTTTGCATTGTACATATGACTTTATGACTACCATTTGAATCCCCTGATTATTTATTCACATGATTATAGCACAAGTCAGATGATAACATGGAAACTGAATGAACGTGTCGGCCGATAATGCTTTTTAAATTGATAATTAAGGCTTGTGAAACGAGATCATGCGCGGAGTTAGGAAATATCAAGCGCGTCGACATCTAGATTTTATATCATCTCAAAATATTAGGACTCCAACTAGGGAAGATTGAGAGGTACAATTTTATATCACGTTGTTGTACCTTTCCCGCGTCATACTGCGTATTATTCACACTTATCACGCATGGTTAATCTAAGCCGAAATTACCAATTTAGTACCACTGCGACGAAATTGTTTTGGAAAATATTTTTACAAAAATCTAATATTTCAAACTGGTGGTAACCTTAAGCGGACTGGCGGTATTTTTGTTCGATTACAACAAAAGGATGGTGTTTATACTTCATAGGTTTTACAGAGCAGACCTTCAGCCTTCACAAGGGTTTAGTTGAGGTTGGTCGCCATTAACAGCACGATTTCACAGATTGAGTTGAAACTTCTTTCTCACAGAGCAGAGAGCACACTGCTCATCTGCGAATGTAGTTTATAGGCAAATTTTTGCTCTAACCTCTTAGTATATAGTTATTTTGTATTATTGGTGCACTCGCTTTCGGTAGTGTTCACAAAGGCTGTATTTAATACCAAAAGTTAAGTAAGGGTAACACAATCATATAAACTGAAGCCCTTTTGCAAGCGAAAATGTGTAGATCTGGATCACGTGTTAATTAAATCTACTACATGTACTTCTGGCAATTCACACGAGCCATGGTAAAAACTATACTTAATGTGTATTTTAACGTCATGTTCTCTTCAGCCAAGCGATTGACAATTGTCGAAGTTATGAAATATTGTCGTGCAGCCACTATATGGAAAAATCTATAAAACCTGTTCAAAATTTAATGAACGCAGTAGAATAAAACCTCGATAAAATGAAATCTAACGATTAAGTGATTTGTGAGTTAATCAAACATAGTCAAACATATGAACAACATATTAAAAGAAATTCGAGAGCATTGGCTGTCCCACAGTGCTTATAATTATACGCCAGTAAATTACCATAATTTTTAATATAAATTGTTCGATACATACAAACATGTGTATGCAGGGCCATATTTCGAGAACCCGTTTTTGTGCTTTAGTTAAAATTTTTAAATTTTAAAGCGGCTAATGATCGATAACGTACAGCCAGTCAAAAGTGACTACCACATGTAATTTTGACTGACTGTACGTTATCGATCATTGCCCTTTTCAATATTGAAACATTTTAACTAACATAACTTTTATTATTCATTTTGGTTTAATTATTATTAGGAATACAATAAATAATTGTATAAAAAAAAAAATTTATTTACTTTAATGAAGCCAATAGAGTGTAACAATTTTCAAAAATTGTTAAAGAATTTAATTAATTTCGATCTCTAAAGCAACTTGATATTGTTAACAGGAACGTTTTGTTTCTTTATTTTTTTTTTAAATTTTCTGTTTTTCTTACTTTTATCTGATAGTTGCTGTCATTAAACAAAAAAAATACACTATCATTTTCATAGCAACGGAGATAATAAAGAATCAGTCAGACGTAAATGTTCGTATTTGATAAACAAATATTTCGCGCACGCAGAAAGCAATAATTAGGGTACTCAAACGATTGTATAACCGATTAAATGATGTCCGATTATACGTTCGATTGATAACAAAATTCAATATTTTCAATTGACGAATTCATCGGTGGAATAGTGGAATTGTAAACTGTTTTTTAGTCAAAAACTCTGGGTAAAACTTAATGAGAGGCGAATTATATTTTTTAATCCAGCTGTTTTTATTCGTAAACACAGAAATATTTCTTGTTTTGGATTTTTTTTTTTAAATCCAACATAAAGCAGTTTTCAAGGCTTTAATGGATAAGGAATGAAGGTTCCGAAACGTCCTTCAAAATAGCAAAATGGGTGCCTCCGTAGTCTAGTGCATGAGCATTAGTCTTATCAATAAGGAGGAGCGGGTTGGATTCCCGCTCAGACCCTGGCTGTTTCTACAGACAAGCAGTCAGAGCTTCGTAGAGTTTGTATTGTCATTAAAAAAAAAAAAAAAAAAAAAAGATCAATTTGGTGTGGTGATGGCTGCGTAGTTCTCATGTTGACTCTAAAACTAGAAGGAACCGTGTTCGATTTCTGGCTCGGTTCAGTCAACAATTTTTTCTGATTTTTCTGTACTGCAGCACCCTACTTGGTCGGTATATGAGTAAACGTCGGCGACATAAAATATTAAATAAAATGTCTCCCCTTGGCTTAAAAATAATGCGTTCAGATTAATATCAGCGACGGAAGTGAATGTCCAACACATGTGTCGTACACGAGTGTGCCAATCAGTATCCTGCATGCAATAGAAATTATTGCATTGAAAATAGAAAACATCTTTATTTTAACTAGCTTTGTATTATTAATATTTAATGTAAACACCCAATGTATGTGGTCATTCCCTGAGTGCCGGTCCAAGAAAAAAAAAATATCTTCGAGATTAGAGAAAAAAAAAAGTAATGAAGAGGCTGAGCCATCAGTACTTCTACGGCGCAAACTAATAATGTTTTATGGCTTGAGCAACTAAAGACTGAAATTTCTGCGTAGTGTAGTACGTCCGACTTAATTAAATATATACGTTTGCAAGCGCAAATATTATAAATTTTCAGTGAAATGACAATTACAAGTGAGTCACAAAGTTCTGAAGTCAGATGTGAAAAACATGTCGACTAATAAGGGCTTTAAAGAACACGAAAGCATCGAAAATGCTTTTCAACCGTATTTTAGATGCCTTACAATATATATATCGTTACCTAAAATCCAAAAGGCCCCATTATCACTTTGTTTTTTATTTGTAATGCCCTTTACAATTTCAGGTGACGATGTGCATGTATGTCTATATTACAGAAATAATGCGAAAATAATTAATAAATACGAGGTTTGTTCAAAAGAAAAGGGAATTTTGTTTTCTTCGATTACAATGGCTTCGTGCATCATGAGTTCTTGCCAACAGGTCGTACGGTTAATAAGGAATACCACAAGGAAGTTATGCAACGTTTGCGCGAAGCAATATATTTCAAATGATGGGAATTGTCGAAAACAATCATGGATTCTGCATCACAATAAATATTTTTGTTTTAAAATTTTAGTCTGAAACTGGGGTTGAACCCTGGTCTGTTTTTGGATTCGTAGTCAACGTGCAGACTACCATCCATCGTGCCATCGCCACCACCTTATTCACCGGATTTGGCAGCCTAAGATTTTTTCCTATTCCGAAAACTGAAGAGACCAATGAGAGAAAATCGTTTTGCCACAATTGATGAGATAAAGGGAAAATCGAAGAACCACCTAATGGCCACACTGAAAAGTGCATTTCAGAAGTGCTTCGAGGATTGGAAGAAGCGTTGGCATAACAGCATTATATCTGAGGGGAATTACTGTGAAGGAGACAAAATGGATATTGATGAATAAATAAATACCCTTCAAAAAAATGCAAAATTCACCTTTTCTTTTGAACAACCCTCATAGTTAATGCGATTAATTGAATACCCTAGAATTAATACGAAGAGCAATTCAACTTCAAAGATTTTAAACTATAAATTTTTATTATGAAGATAAATTTGATAACAAATATTTCTATATATTTTAAATAAATTTTCAGTTTCCAGACGAAGTTTCTCAAAATAACCAACACGACAAACTGAAAATACTTTATTCTTAAACTTTTAACATTCTTCAATAGAATACTAGAAAAAAAAACCATTTGTTTGATCTAGAAGTAGTGCAAATTCGCATCAGTTCTACTTATATTTTCATAGGGTTGTCATTGCCGGCAGTTCTTTTTTTTTGCTGCCGATTTATTACATCTGAAGTAGCAGTCGTGATGCTAAGTAAATCTACTTTATTTAAATTTAATTTTAATTTAAAAAATTCAGCTGTATAACGTGTGAAATAAAACGAGAATTTTGCAGCGGTATAACTCTTAGAGAAAAAAAAGAAATTTATTTAACCCAATAAAATATGACAACAAAGCAACTTGTGTTGGTAATTTCAATGTTGATTTGGGGATTTTCTTTCATACAACATCAGTTCTTGAGTATGATTGAAAAATTTTCATTATTTTGGGTTCTTTCAGATTAATTGTATACGAACATACATATATGGTACTCCGATTCAATGCCTATAAATTACTTTTCTTGGATTGATTCTGGTTCTCGAAATTTACCGTTATATAGAAAAAAGCGGAAGTTGCACCACGTAATTAGCAATAACTCGAGAACTAGCTCTGCGATAAAACTAAGATAAATAGGTGCTACCAGTTAATTGTGAATTAAATCCGAATTTCTGAATGGATTTTAATGAAATATGGCTCATTTTATTTGCAACATATGCGGGTATCAAATTTAATAACAACATATCAGATTTTGTTTATTTTACATTTTTAACTTTTTTTTTTACATTTTTTTCTCAAAAACTATAAGGATGCAAAAAATGTATAATAACATATTTGAAAGGTTATTTTCTTCTCGATTCATCCGTGCTTTACTTAGTTCTATCGAAGAGCTAATTGCAAATTACGTGATGCACCCTCCGCTTTTTTCTATATAACGCTAAATCTCGTGCACCAGAGACAATCCAAAAAAAAAAAGTTATTTATAGGCATTGAATCGGAATGCCATCCATATGTATTCAAATTGACTAAGAAAACTTAGGCCAATCAATTCTTGTTGACCAATGTTAAATTTGCAAATAAATGAATGTGATTGTCTGAAATGGTATTTTCATAATAAGAGACATAATTTAATTTAAAAAATTTAAATTTTTATCCATCCATCCATCGTTATGAATCTTCGAGTTATTATCACACTTCTGGATTTTCAATTTGCTGCCCTCGTTTTTTTCTAAAAGGGATTTTGAGGGAGTTCGCCATAATAAACCATAACATCATTATATAGGGCAAGAGTTTGCAGTCGGTGCTGAGATATGAGTTTCTACCAATTGATTAATATATCTAAATAAGCTTCATTTCCGTTTGTGCTAATTTTCCTTCTAAAATATGTAATGAAATTTTCATGTTGGACTTCGACCAAAAAGGCTACATACTTGAGAATATTTTACATTCACGTTTTCTGGAACTAATTATGTACTTGTTTATTTAATCCGAGGGGAACATTTAATAACGTGAAGTTAATATTATGCACTTTTGATAGTTTATTAAATTTCTCTCAAGGCTTATCAACTTCTCTAAATGAGGACTATAGGTATTGGGATGTTTCATAAAGCTTCTTGTGGGAACTAAACCGATAATTAATTCTATACAAAATTGAAAATCTCACAAATATTAACAATTTTCAATTTCGATTAATCGATCAAATATTTTTAACAAGTGAATACTCTGCTAAATGCCATCAGCAACATGTTTAAGCTTGGCACAACACAATGTTTAAAATAATGAAACAAGTTGTAGGAAAAAAATTTATATTTCAACTCTACATAGCCGAGACATTTTCAAAAAGTTCACAATAAAATTATGTGCACAACGAGAGAAGCCAGATTTAAAAAATTTTGAAAAATGCCAGTTTTAAAATTGTATTTTGTTTTTTTTTTTTACACAATTATATATTGTATAGCTTTGCTCAAGGACTTAATAGTTATAACTTTTATTCGATAAAAATTGCGAATAATTATTAGGAATAAGTGTTTTTTATTTATTAAGAATAATTATTATGAATAATTTTTATTTTTAAAAATTTATCACCATAACGGTTATGGGTATAAACAAAAGTATTTTTGAGACATACATAACTATTACTATGCGATAGATATATTACTAACTATTTTTAATAGTTATGAATAAGAAATAACATAAAAGTTATAACTCATTTTATATAATAAAGTTTAGTCTCGCAAATTGTTTTATAAATGATGTTTTATTGTAGGTAAGAGGTTTAAATTGAAACAAAACAGAGAAACAATTTATTCTTTAATTCATTGCTCTATTTAAAAAGAAATAACACTTGTTTACTTTTAAATTATTGTTTCAAAATACAATAAATATTTTTTAGTTTAATGAACATAATTTTCTGCAATTTTTCAGTAAAACTGTTTCATACAGATTTATTAAAATAAAAAAAATTCTCACAAAGCATTAAAAACATAATATAAATATAATTCTAGTTACAGGATGTAAAGCTTCTTTTAAGAGACAATCTGAAATGAACAGCCGGATTAGAGTCTCTTTGCAAATTCCAACAGTAGTCTGCCATCATATGTGTATCCCACCTTCCTGGTACCGATTCTCCATAATTTTAATATCTTGGTGAAACCTTTCTCCTTGTTCTTCGCTTAAATTACCCAAATTTTCGGGAAATCGGTCCAAGTGACTGTGCAAATAATGGATTTTAATACTCATGTTGGAGCCAAGGTCTCTGAACTTATCTAGCATATTCTCCACTAATTGAGCATAATTTGGAGCTTTATTATTTCCCAAGAAATTTTTTATAACTTGCACGAATGATGTCCACGCATTTCGTTCAGTTTCGGTCATTGACTTATCAAAATCGTTGTCATTCATAAACTACCTTATTTGGGGACCGTCAAAAACTCCTGCTCTAATCTTATCTCTACTTAGATTAGGCATTTTGCTGCAAATATATGCAAAACATTCCCCATCGCGATTCAGAGCCAGAACAAACTGCTTCATGAGTCCTAATTTGTTGTGCAACGGTGGTGGGACGATCTTTTCACGTGCAACTAAAGCTTCATTTAAAATATTTTTATCACCAACAATCATTTTTTCTCTCGTAGGCCAATGTTTTTGCAGCCAATGTTGTTGCTTGGATCTGCTATCCCAGAGACACAAAAAGCAAGGGTACTTAGTATAACCACTCTGTTGTCCAAGAAGAAAATTGACCATTGTAAGATCAACACAAATGATCCATTGGTGGTCTTGGTATTTTATCTTTTTCATCACTAATGCAATGTTGTTATATTCTTCTTCTTTCTATTGTTGTGGAGTGCGCAAGTAACGAGTAACGCTGACGTTACGTTGAGTTACGTTACGTTACTTTACGTTACGTTCCGTTGCGTTACGTTCCGTTACGTTGCGTTACGTTACTTTACGTTGTGTTACGTTACGTTAAGTTACATTACGTTACTTTACGTTACGTTGCGTTACTTTACGTTGCGTTACGTTCCGTTGAGTTACGTTACTTTACGTTACGTTGCGTTACGTTACGTTACTTTGCGTTACGTTGAGTTACGTTACGTTACTTTACGTTACGTTACTTTACGTTACGTTGAGTTACGTTACGTTGCGTAACGTTACGTTGCGTTGCGTTGCGTTACGTTACGTTACGGTGAGTTACGTTACGTTACGTTACGGTGAGTTACGTTACGTTACTTTACGTTACGTTGCGTTACGTTACTTTACGTTACGTTGAGTTGCGTTACGTTACTTTACGTTGCGTTACGTTACGTGACTTTACGTTGCGTTACGTTGCGTTACGTTACGTTACTTTACGTTACTTTACGTTACGTTACTTTACGTTGCGTTACGTTACGTGACTTTACGTTGCGTTACGTTACATTACTTTACGTTGCGTTACGTTACTTAGCGTTACGTTGCGTTACGTTACTTTACGTTACGTTGCGTTACGTTACTTTACGTTACGTTACTTTACGTTTACTTTACGTTTACGTTTACTTTACGTTTACGTTTCTTTACTTTACTTTACTTTAATTACTTTACTTTACATTACTTTACTTTACATTACTTTACTTTACTTTACTTTACTTACTTTACATTGCTTTACTTTACATTAAAAAAGCACTGTTGTCAGATAGTGAAGCTTCACCTTCTGTCATTTCTCCTACATTCCCTTTCGTCTAGTTCCAGCACAATGCACCGCATACGTAATGGTCATCTCCTGAGTACTGGTTCAAGATAAAAAAAAACCATTAATTGCTTGTTGTATTACTTTATTAACGTTTCATATATTTTTATGAAGCATTGTTCTCAAATATTTTTTTCTACCAAAATATGCTTCAGGATCTGTTTTTACGAAAATAATAAAACGAAATTTAACAAACATTCCGCGTTGTGACTGTTGGGTTATGCAGCTTCTTTTGGGCCAATACCTATGAATGGTAATAACACAGCCCGACAAAATTAAAAAAGATTTTTGCTTATTTGAATTTATCAACTGATTCTAGTTAATTTGGGTGCGCTGAATTCAAATCTGTACTCAGTTTGTCTCTATCAGCTCTAGTTTTCATGATGTAGGTTTTTTATACCCTCCACTGTAAGTGAGGAGGGTATATATCAGTTTGTCATTCCGTTTTTTCCGAAAATATTATTTTTTGTGTAATTGCTAGCTGATTAACGGGAATTTTATTTGTGCAATATTATTCAGAATGTTATTTTTTCTTTTTGTACTCCAATTGCATATCGGAAGTTAGTTGCTTGAAGAAGTGGTTTATTGCAGTTGGCAAAGTTTATTAAAAAAGTGTTGATCTAAATAGAAATGATTTCCAATAGAAGACGGTGTAAAAATTACGCTGACACATTTTGTTATATTTGTGGAGAATACACCTTTAAATAAAACATAAGACCTATTTCGGAATGTGTTAAAAAATCGTATTTAGATTACTTTGGAGTTGATCTTGGTGACCAAGATAAAAGCTGGGCTCCACACATTGTGTGCAATACTTACTGTGTAAATTTGCGACAGTGGAATCAAGGAAAACGAAATAGCCTTAAGTTTGGTGTGCCGATGGTTTGGAGAGAGCCCAGAAATCATTTGGACGACTGTTACTTCTGTTTAGTGAGTATTGCTGGTATTAATAGGAAAAATCGAAATAAATATAATTATACATAATTATATAGAAAATAATTAACTCACATTTGTTTTGTAGTCTTTCGCTTGCCATTAAATCAATAAAATAATGAAAACCAAAATCAAAACATAAGCTGTGTTCCGTTTCTTTTCCAGTAAAAATTTGAAAGGGATATATAAAAAGAGAGAGTAAGAGAGCACGATATAGCGGCATCGCAGCGGGAAAAATAAGAATTGATTACATTAATAATTATCAATATTTCGTTATTCTCAAATATTTTTTCGGAGTTCTTGTATAAACATGTGAAATTTCTTAGGTTTTTCCCAGAATTTTGTTAAAGATCTTCTGAAGATTTTGATATTAGCAGCAAATGAACTGCAGCATATAGACCAGCTAAACCATATAAGAAACATATATAACTAATTAATAATTAATTATATAATGTGTTATAACCGAAAGAAAAATTCTCAATTCCTTTCAAATCGATTAGATAATTTCAAAGCAAATAATTACACATTGATTACCATCTACATATATTACAATATTTACGTAAAATAGAATGTATTTATTCTGCTTCTAGTAAAGTAATGAATTATACAAATTACTCATCCTAAATAGGAATAAAATTAATTAAAAAGAATTAATTACTTAATTCTTTAGCCGAACCTGCTAAAATTATTTACTACAATCCTACGACATTTTCTGTGTTAAAAATAATAAATTCTGGAATCAAATATAATGCAAGCTTTGGAACAACCATTTCGATTCCTATTGATTACCTTTTCATACTGGATAGTGCCCAAAGAAGTAAAAGAACGCTTTCCTACTCAAACCTAAATAAAAATTGCCAGCGTAGTTTAGCTGTTAAAAACTCTCATGCCGGTGCAATTTATATGCAGCAAACCAATGCTGAACGTTTAGAAAATCCGATCTTGACAATTCGTTAACAAGTGAAGTAGGTTGCAGAAAGTGAAGAAAAAACACTAAAACTATTTTTCTAATTTTGTTTAGTTATGCTACCCTGCAGATAACGCGACTTGTTAATACATGCATGTAAAGTGTAGTCCACAGAGGACTATTACTAGTCCACGACTAACCCAAATATAGGGATAGAACATGGTTTATTTAACACTACGATGTCCATACTACGATGTCCATACTACGATGGACCATACAACCAACATTTGCATTACATCGGATTGACCCAAAAATTACTCCTTGCAACTAACTCCATGGAGCACCCCAGAAAGTTATTTTAATTAGATCGAGTAATCGTAAATAAGAAGAAAAATATGAACGGTTGTTGTTTAACTATTAGTTATTGTTTTCCATGACATGGTCCATGGCTACAGTACATTGGACCCTGTTTGTCCAATATTATCTGCAGGGTACTTCATCTTAGGCGCTAGATGACGTAAAACGCAATGCTAAACCCTTCCATTTACGTTTGTCTGCTACTTGAAATAATGACAAGTTCATTGTTTTACAATAATATTTGATAATATAGAATTCTAAAATTGTTAGTTCCTTGACCGCGAAGTTATACTTTTTTGCGCGTTATAGCACCAAATAATGAATAAAATTTAAATAACAAGGAACTCGTAAAGTTAAATTTGATTTATTTGCGAATTGTTTTTTACAGTCAAATGAATATTTTAGCAATTCTTTGCCAAAGCAAGACGTTAATATTTTAATTACCCAAATTTTTTTTTGTTTCTGTGTTACGAAACCATTAGTTTTTTTATAAAAAAAAAAAATTTGTTGAACCCAACAAAAGTACAAAACAGCTGTTTACACAATTCAAAGGCACATGTACATATGTATTCTCACTAAGCAACAAGAAATGCGGCGCAAAGAGCTGGATATATTTCCCTAATTAGAATTGATAAACAAAATACGTTGTGGTTCGATCAGTTTTCCACAGAAGTATTACAAAATTACACATGATTGTGTCACATTACACGGAATATTTTCTTAACTATTTATACTAACAAATAAGTATTAAAGATAAAATATACGACTGCATCCATCATACAGTCGTAAAGCAGTTCTAGCCAGAGGAACAGTAATTACGTTTTACGTGCGGTCAGGCTTGTGTTTTGTTTTTTTTTCGTTTTTGTTTTAAATATAATTAAGCAACAACTCGATATCGTGTATAATTTCATAAATCAAAATATCGACCCCTGTGCGCGAAATTATCGTATGTTACACTTTTTTCGAAATCGACTTTTTTATGCAAAATGGTTCTAAATCCATTAATTCATCTGCAGATAAAGTATTATAGCGATAATTGTTATAGTTATGGAGATAACACTATGTACATTTTATCGTATGTGACAGTTACTGCTGTCAGGCAAATAAAAAAAAAGACGATTAAAAACGCTCTCCTGTGAAATTTAGTTTTTGTAACATACGATAATTTCGCGCACAGGGGTCGATATGGCATTTGACAATTGACTGCTATTCTCGCATTTCGTCACGGAAATAAAACGTGAAACGACTGACCAGAAGATATCAAAAACTTTTTATCCAGGGTGGCCCAAAAGGCTTGAAGGTGTATTCGTTATAACTTTTTTATTATAATTTTTTTTCAGTGTTTTGTAAAGCAGACTTGCGGAATTTAAAATCGAACAGTACCCAATTGAACAACGTGCTTAAATCGTTGAACTTTATTTCAGAAGAAAAACATTATTTTATTCATAATTTCTTTATTTTTATTTATTTAATATTAATAATTAGAATTGAATTATAATAACTAATAAGAAGAACAAATATATTAATTTCACTCCTGGAACTTTATATTGTTATTATTTGAGATAAATCGTTTAATAAAAAGAAAGAGCCGATAGAAAAATTCCGGAAATATGCTTTCATTCATTTTATGTGCTGATGAATATTTCTCGTATAAATAAATTGATTTTTACTGTCCGTAAAAATCGAACATCATAGCGAAATGGGTTAATTTCATGCATTTCCAAAGCTTTGTTTGCATTAAAGCTGAAATATTTACCAAAAAAAAAAACGCTTTTTGAACTTTTGTTAACTGCATTTTAGCTTTTCAAATGTTTTTCTAACAACTTTTGCGATTACATTGTTTGCTAACTTTTGATTTTAATTTTCTAAAGTCATCATCACAGCACATGCCAGACACACACACACACACACACACACACATACTGAAGCAGCAGCTATTAAGCTCAATTAATTCGTATACAAACACGCAAAGCATCTCTAATCCATACATACAGTCTATCCGTATGCTATCCCAGGTAGCATTGGGAAGATAATGTTTCCAAAAATCTATTTCGAGTAATTAGGTTGATCAAAAACTGATGAAACACTTATACGTTTAATAAAAGTGTTGAGAATGACTCGCGCTTACAATTTAGAAGTCTTTTTGATTTAAAATGCGATAACAAATTGTCTAGCAAAGACTATAAATACCATTAGAAAAGAGGCGAAAATTACTCTCAGCTGAAGAAAAAAGGAATCACAAATGATTCAACAGGAATAGTCAGCGGTAGGGTATCAGTTTCTTCCAAGAAAAGTATCTTTTAATACGATGAATATGAGCGCTTATTCTGCTTTTTCAATCGCTCAGCAGACTCAAAAGAGACACGAATTTGATTCATATTTTCGAAAACTGCTGGATGGGGTGCGATTTGATGGCTGGCTTGTAACAAGAACGCACACTCAATTAAGAATGTGTTGACTTTGCATTTACGTTTATTTTTCATTGGAAAGTAATCAAAAGTCATATACAATCTTGGAATTATTATACAAAGACGATGCTGAAATATCCGCATAATGAACATAATTAGAGTGCTTAATGTTAAAATACAGGGTGGCCCAAAATGAGCGAAGGGGTTTCAGTTCAAAGAAGCATTGTGTGCCTCCATCCTCTTAGAATCATACTAGCACATCATTTTCCACGGCTGTCCTTAAAAACTTTTCCAACATTGTCCGATATCTAACACCAGTGCTGGAAACGGCGAAATCGTGTTCATTTGTCCAAAAAACATGTACCAATTATCCTTTCCAACGAAACACCGCACCAAACGCTACACTTAAGAGGATGTAATTCTCGCTGTTGAACTACTTTCGGATTTTCCGTAGCCCTTTTTGCCTATTAACGTGCCCATTCAATTCGAAATGTGCTTCGTCGTTCTTAAGAAGCAAAACAGCGACCCTTGGAAAAATATTCGACATGGGAAGCTCGTGATTTCCTTAATATTATTGATATCACTCTCACGTCCACAAAAGTCCAAAAATGGTCCGATTACAAGCACAGTTACAACACATCAACCCAATGAGATTGGCGATGGCTGAAGTAGTCTGCACGTTGACTACAAAACCAAAACAGACCTGGGTTCAACCCCAGTTTCAGAATAAAATTAAAAAAAAAAAACATCTCGCATTTTTCTGATGTGCATTTGTGTGTCTTTGCGTATCAGTTGTTGTCGGAAAGTTTCAGTGGCGAAGGCATAGTCACTGGTCACCGAACAGTAACGGCTTCAGCTGATAGCAATTCACAATCACATCAGAACACACTTCTTCGTCGATATTGTGTAGCACCGGCGAAGTAAAATAATAATAAAAAAAAAAATGGCTACTAAACCGAAGCTTCAGCACTGCTATAAACAAAGAAGGTGCAAAAAGCAGAGCTGTAAAATAGTCAATTAAGCATCACCTCCTGTCGTTTCTCCAACTATCCCTTTTCTAGAGTTCCAGCACAATGCATCGCATCATCTCCTGAGTACTGCTCCCAGATAAAAAAAAAAACGAGAGACGCACCATTAAGCCATTTGCTAACATTTTTATGCAGAGTCTAAAATTAGTGTAATTAAGATTTATAAGGCCGATGCGGGTATGACAGAATTAAAAAGCTTTCAACTGTGGCCACTGGTTTAATTTTGAAATTCGCAGAGCTTCAATCAGTCAAATCAAAAACTGTCGAAGCTGTTGACTGCGGAAATGCAGCCTATAAGTTTTGGATTTTTTTTAAACAATTTTCAGTTTCAGAATTGGAGATTTTTTTCTTTACATCACAGCGTGCAAAATTTTTGCCAATAAGAAAGTTAAATATAGCCGTATATTTTTATTAAGGCGACTTTTAACGTTCGAAAACAAACCTTAAATAATGTCACCGTTTGGAAATAAGTTGTGAGGCGTTACCACTTGTTAGAAAACTTGCAGGGTTCTTTACCTTCAAGTAGCTTTGTAAACATCTGTCTGTTTGTTTACACATACTAGATTAACCCGGTGTGCTCTGCTACCACCATCACTATAAAATTAGATGAACAGTGTTTTAAAAAATGGTAATTAGCAACCATACCCTCAAATTTCGAAAAATATTTGAGTAAAACTTTTCCATATGCAAAATTAATTTCGAAAATTAGTCCATAAATGGCATAAATATTTCATAATAATAAGTTTGGGCGGGCACTTTACACCCACCGCCATTTAAAACAAAAATTTTCAAATAAAAAAATATGTAAAAAGAATTTCGAAAATTGGTCCACAAACGACAAAGTAATTTGATAATCAATTTTTTGGAGGCGGGCAGATTTCGGTCCCCGCCATTTTTGTGGGCCTCTTTCATATACAAAAAGCATTTTGAAAATTGGTGCATACATGGCGAAGTTAATTGATAATCATTTATAGGCGCTGAGCAATTTGCCTTTCACCACCCTCCCCCGTAATTTCCAAAAAAAAAAATTGTGGAACTTTCTCTATGCAAAAAGAATTTTGCATAATTTTGTCATTTTTTTGGCAGTCACATTTCGCTACCCTCCCCACCCACCCTCTTTATAATTGAAATAAAAAATTTTAGTGAGCCGCATTCAAATGGACCTCTTCCAAAAAAGGCGAAGTAATTTGACAATCAATCATTGGCGCGAACACTTTGCCTTCCCACTCACAATTTCCAAAAAAAAAAAAAATTGGTGGACCTTTTCCGTATGGAAAAATAATTTTGAAAATTGGTCCACAAATGGCGAAGTTATGTTCGTTTATATTATAAAATCTATTGTAAACTATGTGGAAAGAGGAAAATAATTTAAAAAAGGTAGGCGTGGTTAAAAGCAGAGCCTATAATTAATTCCAGCGTCCCAGTTAACTGTTGTGAAAATTTCAAGAAGATCGGTCCAGAGGTGTGGTCTCTTATAAAGTACAAATGAACAAACAAACACAGCCAAGGAGACAAATGTTCTTTTGGGCGAAAAATTCAATGGCCGTGTTATACGTCGTGGCGATATTAATTGGCTGTCACTGTTGGACAACTTTCTGTGGGGGGATATTCAAAAGAAAAAGTTTACGTCAATAGGCCAACGTGCGATTCTGGTGCATAATTTTTGTTATTCGTTTTGGAGGTACTGATGGCTGTGCAATCAGAAGATCATGGGCTCAATTCCCGTTAAAACCAAAAATCTTTTAATTGTTGCTGTTCCAACAGCGCCCTCCATCATCGGCATTTCAAAACAATAAAAAGTCGGCGAAGTAAAATAATAAATAAAATAGTTCAATCAGAGCACTGGTTCAAGAAAGAAAAGCAAGCACTAGAACCAAATAATTAATTATTTTTTTTTTATTAAAAAAAAAAAAACATATATTTGTCACTTTGCCATATTTTACAATTTCATAAATAAATCTTTCCATTTGGTTTTTCCACCACTGATAATAACTTTGTTTTTTTTCTTCTGTCTTTTCTGCTGTTTTTCTACCTCCACTTTCGTCCAACCACCCAAAATCGATATGTGATATTGTGGCAAAGTAAAAAATCGTAAAATAATAATAAACAATCTGTTATGAGGTTGTGTAAAAAACTAACTTTTTAATTGGACTGCATAAAATTTTAATTGGAAACGTGAAAAATATTGAATTGTTCTTGGGAATTAAATAGTCAAGTGAAAAAATTAAATAAAAAATTTTTATTTGAATGTCGGTAGCTGGCTAACTTATTGCTTGTAAGTGCGGATTTTACGCTGTTAATCCTCAGGAAAAACGTTGTAGTAAAATCTTCTTGGCCAGCAGATTATTATTTGAAAATATTTAGTTTTTTAAAAGTATGCAATTTAATGTTCGCTATAATTCCGATTATCAGCTCTACATGCATTTATGCATTTATGTAAATGTATTATATGTATGTATTTATGTATAAACTTGGTATTGAAATTTGCATGCAAATGCATGCTTGTTGTCGCTCATACGAAGGAAATGTTGATGAAACATATTCAGGTATGTGATGGAAATCGATCGATTTAAAAAGTAAATAGTCTTTTGAAATCGACAGTAGCGTGATGATGAATTTCGATCGATTCCATATTCCATATTTGTTTCGTTTCCACATATCTTCCCTAAATACAACTGTATAAAATCTAATAATACAACTGTAAAATAAGTAAATATATGTGTATGTGAGTGACGTTTGTAAAATATTTTAACAAAATAAAATTTATATCAATATATTTTATCATTTTTATTTATAAAATGTCTTTTTTTTTGCTGCGGTTTCGCTAATTCTCTTGGAAAAAAATAATGGGATGAATAGCGAAAATATTCTAAGAAAACGTTTAAGAGATAAATCGGATCCCTTAAATTTGCCAGATGAAATGTGGGTATTTAAATTTTTAAATTTCACTTCTATATTAACTACTATTTATTTAAATAGATTTGTTGAATATTTTCGTTTAAATAAGGACGGATTTATAATCATTTTTTATTTTTTTTTTCTTTTTTTGTATATTTCCTTACATTTTCTTCAAGTAAAATTAAACGATTTGAAAACGAATTTAAACTGGCTTTATCGAAATGCGTCACATGTTAAAAACGTCTTTTTTGAAAATGAAACAAGATGGAATATGAAATCGTCACAACAAATCGTCACATACAAATTCATCACACTATTTGTCGATTCAAAACGTTTTAACGCCGAAAACGATTTTCATCACATACCTGATTATGTAGAGTTTTGTCGTTCAGCTCTGAGCTAGCTCAATTGAATAATTCAGTAAACTGAGCGAAGTGAGCACTCACTTTTTTTGATGATTCTAGTTCAGTGAAGAGCGCTTACCATGTTTTTTTTTCGTTCATTTTATTGGTTCATCAGTGCTACCAGAACCAAAAAATTTTTTTTTAATAAAATTTGTATGATGTCATTGGCGATTTAGTGCAAACACTATTTTTTCTTAAATAAATTTCTGTCTTGTAGTTTGTCTTTATTTGATTTAAGTTTCGATACTTATACCAATAATAAACTAAATTTTATTAAAATTTTTTATATATTTATATTAGACTATGTAAAACATTTCACAAATTTCCCTAAAATAACAAATTTAAGCACCAAAAACATATTTTCTCTTTCTACTACTGATTAAAGCTGCCTTGGTGCGGTATTTGATTGAATCAAATGAGCTAAAAAATCAGTTCAGAAACAAAATCAACTGAGCGACAAATTCAAATGAGCATCGAAATCAAATGAGCTAAAAGTCAACTGATACTACTGAGCTACTGAACGAACTAAACGAACCAGCTCACCAAAAAGAGCTGAACTGAAAAGAGCGCTCACTTCAAAGAGCTCATGAACCTAACTCTAATATTATGTTTGAGTAATCCATAATTTTCTGTACTGTTAGTTTCTATTCGCAAATATTTTCACTTAATTTTTTTTATAGAATTTCAATAAATGCTTATTTGGCATATAAATGCATATTTTTCCATGGTTTTTTTTTTTGTTCAAATTATTTATTGTATCTGCAATATAAATTGAACTAAACATAAGTTTCTTCTTTTAAATCTGACAATATACATGTTACTTTAGGCTTAATGGCATAAATTTAGTTTCTGTGGTAACGATTTTTGCATATTTTTTTTTAAATGCATGTTTCTGCTCTTTTCTTAGCTTCCTTAGGAGTTACTTTTACGCTCCGATAACAGCACTATTAAATAAACTTGTCATGAGACTTGTTCTGCTAATTAAAAGTTAAAATAAGTTCGACACTTACGGAGTTGAAGTTGAGTTTTGTGTTGTATTGTGTAAAATTTTTTTTTGGGGCACATTTTAACTCACTACATTGTTTCTTAAGGGGAGTTTTTTTTCTTTAAGAAAAGGGCATAAATACACCCATTCAGAGAAGACTTATTGCATGTTTAACGAAGCCGAGTAAAAATATTCGTCCGGCCATTTGTATTGAGAACAAAAACAATTTGAGTGTTTTTTTATTGTTGTTTGCAATATAAATGCCGAACGATTTTTTTTTCATTCGGCTTCGTTAAACAGGCAGTTACTTTTTTTTAAATGTTCCACAAAACTGTTCAACAACGATGTTTTACATAACAGTGTTGATATACGGCTAAGGTCCATTATTATAACTAGCCGATATCGGACAAATAATTACTTTTTCGTTATTATTTACAAGTTGAGTTTAACCTAATGTGACCGATAAGCTAACGGAAAGTTCATCCTACCTGTAACTTTTAAAGTGGACTAAAGCATTTGAAGCTGCCATATTTTATGCACTTTAAATATGGCAACATGGAAAGTATAAATGTATACAAATTAATTTTTAAATCAAGAATAAAATAAAACCTTGTCGTTGCCAGTAGCCTTTTTTTGTTTGTCAAAAGTAGTCGGTATTTACTCTGGTACCGGCATATTTTAAAAAATATTAATTTTATTTTATCGAACAGTTGTAATAATGAAAACAAGTTAAAGGTCACTTAATTATTCATTTTACCTAAAGTTAATTTTAGCTATCAGTAACTTTATTGCTTAGTTGTAATAGTGGCCCTAAAAAGATTTCATATCGCAAGAGACGACTGTGAGAACTTTAACTTCCCCTAAAACAGACTACAAACGTACAATTTCACAATGCCGAAATATGTATATATTTATTATGTATTTATATATATTTATAATTACCTATCCCTTAAATACCTTTTTCGCTTATTGGCTCTTAATATGAAATACCCCCTTTTTACACTCATTTTCATGCAAAAGTTCACGCTTAATTAAGTTTCTTTTAATTACCTATTCAGCGTAATTACCCAAAAATATTATACCCCAAAATTAAATTTCCTCTAAAATCCCCTCTACTACCTACCTATTTAAGCAACTCTGTATATAAATTTATTTGTATATATAAATATTATATATGGGCACACTTATATTCTCTGTTTTGTTTTTGTTTCCCTTTTGTGCCTAATTAATTTTATGTTATTCATTGAAATATTTTATATATGATTCTAATTGTGAATGTGAAATTTATTATTACATACTTTATGATATTCTCATAAAATATTTGTTTTTACAAAAGTAAACTCAATAACTGAGGAGGAAAGCATATCTATCCATATAGTACTATGTCGCTAATATTTACTTAGCTCTTTAGTGGATTTTTCCTAATTTTTGAATACAAACCCAAGATCTATATGTTTAAAATTCAACTAATCAAACGATAATTGAAGTTGAATATCAAACACAAATATAACAATCCATGAGTTTACTCTTTGATAACACACACATATTTCTATTTTTAGAGTTTTCTTTTTATCTACACTAGGCTTGCCATCGGCCAGCATAACTAATGTATTTTGAATCAAATGAAAAATTCAAAAATGAAACAAAAGAATATTAAAATTTTACACCGTGCACATGTAGTATTGTATATTAAATGAATTTATTTTGGGAATAACTCTTTACATATATGATTCGAATTGTGATTTTTCCCTTAAAAAAATTAGGAAAAATCCACTGATGAGCTAAGTAAGCATTAGCGAAATAGTACTATATGGATAGATATGCTTGCCTCCTCAGTTATTGAGTTTACTTTTGTAAAAACAAATACTTTATGAGAATATCATAAAGTATGTAATAATAAATTTGACATATGTATATATTATTTTAAGGGAAAAAGCACAATTAGAATCATATATGTAAAGAGATATTCCCAAAATAAATTCAGTTAATATAAAATATTTTATTTTATTTTATTTTTTTATTTTATTCTTCTACTTTTTTTAACTATTTTTATATTAATTACACTAATTATTTAAGCTGCAGGTCCTTTTAATATATTTAATATTTATATTTATTCAATATTTCGCTACTCCTTTGTGTAGCTTCTTCATGAAAATTAGTTATTTTTCTTTTCCTGAAGAAGCTACACAAAGGAGTAGTGAAATATCGAATAAAAATAAATATTACATATGTATATCAAAAGGTCCTGCAGCTTAAATAATTACTGTAATTAATTAAAATATGTTTAGTTTCAAACATACATATGCACATTTTATTTCGACCAATTATGTATATATTTATATACATACTGGCAATGTATTCGGATAAATGGTCTCTTAAAAGTATTTAAGCGTATTCTCATTATTATCTATATGAGGTAATAAAACATATCTACTTTAATAACTTTCCCGCATAATTTTTTTTTAAAATCGTGAAAATTTTGATGGGGTAATTAACCGGGCTTTAATGTATATTTTTTGCTTAATTCCACAAAAATCACTCACTAGAATTTTTTATTAATTATTTTCTTTTTGTGGTGCACAGTGTAATTAAGTATAATTAAATAACATTTTACTCGGCTTCTCCCATCACCGTTACTACACAAGGAAAGTTACTTTGCAAAGCCTTCAAAAAGTTATTTGAAACTTTTAATTACGTCTTTTATGCTATAAGTTCCTAAACAGAAATGAACTAAGTCGCTATAAAAGTTTTATAGTGTGGAACATTTTTGGGGTCTTAGTTTCTTGTTGGAGCACTCAATTTAAACAGAATTTATTAGGAACTAATTCCCCAATCTCTAAAACGAATTAAGTCCGCGAAAATTTTTAAAGAAGTGTGTATCATCGAATGTGGTCATTATTGCATAAAATTTGTTTTTATTACTAAAGATTTTTTGCGAAGTCTATCTTTGGCAGGGCTTAAGGATTTTCCTCACCATGGCTTTTGCCGAAACGGCGCTACCTATGAAATTTTTAGTTAGTAATAAAAAAAAATTTATTCAATCTAAATGAATTTCAATATATTCTCCCCTAACGTGAAGCAGTGAAATTTTTGTTCACTTGAAATTTTAAGTCCCGTCGAGGTGAAAATTGCTAACATGAAGTTCACGTGGAATTTTTTTCCTGTTATCATTCTCAGTGAATGTACAAAAGGGTAGTAGATTTCAAAAACATACAAATTAATTAAAAAGCAAATCAATTTAATAAAAATAAATAAATAACAATTCCTGCTTTTAAGTGTTAAGTTGTGTTTTTAATTATTCAGAGGCCAGTTAATTAGGCACCCGTATAAAAAGTATTGCCTTTGAACAATAAAAGTACTTGAAAGCAAGAATTAACAAAAGTGTGAAAATTAAAGAATTTAAAGTACAAAATAAAAATATAAATAAGAGTACTTCAAAAATTTATATAAAATGTTTAGACTTGGAATTATAACGTATGATGTGCAGTTTAAGTTAATCCGTAAAAGAAATCCAAAATTGGGCCGCGATATCTTTGTACAGTCTTAACAAAATAGAATTGGTCTGTTGGTTTGCCAAGTGTAAAAAACTAGCGGGAAATAAAGCGCTTTTTTTTGCCAATTATTTGCCTAATGTAACCGTAGCTTTACACATAGTATGGCAGTTAAAGGGTTAAGGGAATTTCCTGTAATAGTTTCCCATGTATAAATTTTCCATGTGAAATATTTTTAACTTTTTATATTTGTTTTTTGTAATGAAAAAAAAAACAATAATTTGAATAATTGCAACAAATTGTGAAATTCACCGAATGAAATATAATTAAAAGCTTAACTATGAATGTGTAAATGTAGACCATAAAAGAAATTTTTATAGAACTTAAAATTTAAAAACTGTCAATCTCTATTTTTCTAATTAATCAATCTATTTTTCCTAAGAAAAATTTTCCCCTTCTACTTCACAATTCTTCTCAGTTTTGAAAGGTTTTTCAAATCTACTGCCTTAAAATACTTAAACTATTAAACATTGACACTTGACGAGTTTATTGTCGCGCACACGTTTTCCAGTCAATGATCTTTTTAAAAGCAGCTGAACAAATTATATAAACCAAATGAAATGTTTATTCGCAAATAATTATTTATTATTATTATTATTTTCAGCTGCTTAACTGTTGTGAGAGTTTCGTTTAGAAAAAATAACAATCGCATTTCATATAATCAATTTGAAAATTTAATAAGAAAAATCTAATAAGACAGTTTATTTGCTTTGTAGCTAGAAATTAAAAAGCCATTAACATCATATTAAAATATTTAAAAAAGTTGTAGGAATAATTAGAACGCTTCTAGACGAGGAAATTTTACTTTGCAAAGTCTGGGGCCAAATTACGGCATTCGATTCGTATCGAAAATTCAAACAAAATTATATTGAAATGTACGGGAATTTCGATCGAAATCGAATGCCGTAATTTGTGGAAGAAGAGGGGAAAGTGATTAGAAAAGAGTACAGACTTTCCTGGAGCAGCATAGTTTTGCAAATTTACTTCATTCTTCATTCGTCTTTTATAGTTGTATTAGTGTAGATGTATAAAAATGCAAAACAATTTATAGTTGTATTTCTGAAGATGTATAAAATTGCTAAATTGTACATTAAAAGAACACAAAATTTCTGCAAGGAAACTTTGCGTGTCCATAACTGATGAAGTAAAGAAGGCGGGCTGAATTAAGTACACTAAACAGAAATGAATTAAGTACTCGAATTAAAAAATGAACTGGAACATCAAAAAGTTTTACTACAAATGAAATAAATCGCGAAAAGTCTTTGTTGTTGCTACTTTTATTGTTGCAGGTAATTTTATTGTTCAAATGCAATACATTTTATGCGGGTGACTAATTAACTGGTCCCTGAATATTTAAAAAAAAAACCAATTTTAAGACATGTAAAACCACGATTTTTTATTTCTGTATTAAATATTAAATGAGTGTGCTTTTTTCAATTAATTTTCATGTCTTCGAAATCTTCTTTCCTTTTCTACATTCACTGCGAATGATAACAGGGAATAAAATAGCAATTTTCACCTCGATGGGATTGAAAAATTCACTTCCTATTCACGATAGTGCTGATTGTAAAAATCTACACGGTTGCATATTGGAATGTGAGACTTTGCACAAGTTGCTTGGCAAATGACATTTTGGAGCTCCTGCTATCAACGAAAGTATGTGGGCAAGTGGCCACATTTAAATAGCTGAAAGACGTATGAACTGCACATAGATTTATTTAGTCCACAGCTAGTTAGCCTTGTGCTAATTTAGAAAAACGCCAAACGCGATTCTACACTTTTCTGTAGTTGTTATAACGAAATTTCTTTGCATATTCAAAATTAATTCATTGAAACGCCAAATTCTTTTAATACGTTTTTTTTTTTGTTAAATCAAATAATAAATATCCAACTTCAAAGCGACTTATCTATATGAAAATAATTTTGTTGTTGTTTTGTTGTTTTACTTACAACAAATTTGCCTCGAAGTGTGAAAATTGAAACCAACCTACCCACAAGTCTAATTTATATAAAACTATAAAATATTGCTAAATTTTATTTTCATATGAAAACTTTTTTTGTTGTTTCCCACATAAAATAAAGTCTAACGAATTTCGCTGCGCTCTTACGTGGAAAAGTTTGTAAAAGTTTGTTAAAAAAAAAGAAAAACATTTTTTTTTATTAATTTTTTATCTGACAATTTCATAATAAAATTTCCACGAGTACTAGTTTTGTATAAAAAAGAAAATAAAATCAAATTAATTGCATAAATAAAAAAAAACTGCAACTTTGTTTCAATAAAAATCCCCTCGCATGATCAAATTAATAAAATATATTTTACCTACTGCTGCCATCGTACACTCACTAGCAGCATATTAGAGCTGAATAATTTTACTCGTAATTTAAAAAAAATGAAAATAATAAACTGTAAATGAAAAATGAAGTTGAAAAAGTTGCACTTACACACATGCATGCATACGCGCACGCACAAATATTGGCTGCAACCATATGAGAGAGAATTGATAAACACTCAAATATTAATACCAGTGATACCATTTTATAAATGAAGAAAAGCGTCAAGTGTACTGTCAAAATGGGTAAAAAAAATTATGCAAAAAAGAGTAAAAATAATAAAAATTTGAAAATGTGTTGATTTGCTTCGCCGATAATACGTTAAAAAAACGATAAAAATGACACAATTTACAGAATTCATTCAAAAACAAAATAAATATAATGTTTTAAAGAAAAACAATTTCATTTTCAAACATACTACATATCTGATTTATAATGAAATATTTAGATCCTTCATATGCACAGAATTGCACTGAAACTAGATAGAGAGAGAGTGAGAGAGGAATAGTGTTGAGAATATGTAGACAGAAAGAGGTGGGAAGATAGAGCTTAATTCTTGCACAACTCTGCAATTGCGGCGTCTCTGATGTTAATTTTGACGCATTGTTTTTTAAGCAAAGGAAGCCATTTTATATAATATTTTACTTTCTTTACTTTACGATTTATTGCTGAAATATCGACAAAGAAGGGTGCTGTAGCACAAAAAAATCCACAAAAAATGTGTGATTTTTATAGGCAGGGAATAGAACCCGGGTTCTTCTGGGTGAAGAGTAGACATTAGCCATCAGTCCACTAATTTAATTATATATACTACTAAGGAAGTTTCTAAATATTTCATTATAAATAAGATATGTATTGCTCTCTTTATCTAGTTCCAGTACAAGAAAAAAATTTCTCAGCGCCAAGAAAATTATCACTTGTTTGGCTAAAATCGCGTGAAAATTTTCATTGAATTTTACAATTTAATAGAAAACTGGACGACTCCACAGTTAATAAGTTTAATGTACTCTGTTTAAAAGGTTTAAACCCTAAAAACTACCCAAATACTTTCCATGCACAAAATTATATGCTAAAATATTTTAGTTTCCACAATTCATACTGTGCAAATTTTCAAGCGCCGGCAACAAAAGAAAATTTATTCAGCCCCTAAAAATATGCAATGTTTTGTTAAGTTCTATTTATGTTGGAAATAAACTGTTTTACTTAATGTTAATGTTAATACGGAGTAGTTATTATAAGATTGCCAATTTACAAAGGACTCCCATGGCCCAGTTACTTTTTTCGAATAACCCTCTTAAAATTTGTGTCATTAGTTGCTATAATATATGCAAAATTATTTAACGCTGGCTTTTGAGCTGAGTTTTTAGTGTTATATGTTCTTTGAACAAACTCAATTGTACAAACATAAAACTTGTAATTTAACCTGAATTAATTTATTAGCAAAGAAAATTTATGTGCATATTATATGTCAATATTTATTAATCAGGATACGAAACAACTTAATGTAACTTAAAACATATTCAATTATATCTACCATTTAAATTTGTCATTGAAAATTTATTTATTATACGTCCACGGCAACACTGGCTAAAAAAGTCGTATCATCGTTCATTATTATTCTTTTCAATTCGTTGAAAGCAATAACTTGATCTTAACTTGGAGCAGCCAAGTGAACATATTTAAATGAGAATATTCAATATATACCGTGGGATAAATACACCGAATTTATTTACTTGCATTTGAAGTGAACCTTTTTAATCGTCACCCATTGAAAAGGATAGCAGTTTAAGTATAACTTGAATTCATCTATTAAAGGAAATTTATTAACCAAATTTTCTATCTATTTCTAACTATTTCAAACAAAAGTTATAATTCATAATTTGGTTGTTGTAGCCCACTGTTCCTACTGCTAATTTACTCTCTATTACAACCAAATTATTTTAATTGGTGCCTCACATACAGCAATATACATGGTCCTTCGAGCCTTTTTGTCAATCGAGCAAACTTTGTGATTTGTGGAAAAATTTGTGATGCGCATTATACAACATCTCGCATTTTTCTGATGTGCATTAGTGTGCCTTTGTGTGTCAGGTGTTGTTGTCGGAAGGTTTCAGTGTCGAAGGCATAGTCACTGGTCACTGAACAGTGACGGCTACAGCTGTATTCAATCCAACAGGCACATCAGAACGTCCTCCTTCGTCGGTATTGTGTAGCACCGGCGAAGTGAAATAATTAATAAAAATGGCTACTAAAAATGAAACTTTAAAATCTAATACGTCTCCTTGACATCAGAGACGCTACAACACTGCTACAAAAACAAAGAACGTGCAAAAGCAGTGGTGTAGATAGTGATTCTGCACCTCCTAGCATTTCTCGTACTATTCTTTTCCCCTAGTTCCAGCACAATGCTCCGCATATGTAGGAGTCAGCTCCAGAGTGCTGGTCCAAGATAAAAAACAGAAGCCGAATTATTGTTTTTACCCGTTAAAGATATTTTATTTACGATGTATTGATCAAGTATCGACTAAAGACGACGCTGTTATGTACTACTTAAGGCAAGCACTAATACACATTTAAAAATGATGCGCTGACAAGTGAGAATTTGAACTTGAATGTGCCATAATTTTGCTATCAACCGCGGTGATGTAGGGCATTGGATGCGACAGAAAAAACTGAAAACTATTACATAGACTGACAAACACACAATCACACAAATACAACAATATTAAGATAACACAAAGAAAAGATATACAGATAAAGATAATTATTGGCCAAATACGAATGTAAATTCAAATTAACGGATCTCTGGAATATTCTACACAAATGTCAAATGTTCGAACAGGTTCTAGTGCCAAATGTCTGGAAGATAAATAAAACTGATTGTGAGCGATCGTGATGCAGTTGTGAAAACACTCTTGAAGCGAATGTTTAAATTAATTGCCTGAATGTAAACTGCAGACTGTGAGCACTATTCACTTAAAGTAGCATTGTGAAGAATTTCTTTAGTTAAATTAAGTACAAATAAATAAAAGCTTCTCTAACTAAATTTTAAACTGTTGTAAATAATAAAATTAAAATTAAATTAAAAGGTAAAACGTAATAATTTGGTGTTTTAGTTTGCAATCACGAATTCAAGTAAAATACACGTTTTAAAAAGGTAAAACGTAACATAATGTGAAAAAATAAAACTTTTATTTGTCAAAAAAAAAAAAAATTTATTCAAATGCTCATAAAATTGATCAAACAGCCCTCGCATATTGAAGTCAATAGTGTTTCGATTTTGAATTTTTTTTTTTGCAATATATGTACGTATTTACCACAGTGACTAAATGTTGAATTGGTTATAAAACTATGTATCTGCTGTGCCTGCTGGACTGTGATAGCCCCTAATGTTGAAGCAACTTTTTCAAATTATGTTTTAATTTATATTTTTTTTTTTGTGCAGCTTGAGTGTTTCTCATTATAAAATTTTCTATTCATTCATTTATTCGTTTACAAACATTTTGCTCATTTCAGCAAAAAAAAAAAAAAATAAATAAAATCTAAAAAGTTTTTCCTTTCATGCTGATGATGTTGCGCTGCTGTGTTTATCAGTTTTACACTCGTATTAAAAGCTACAAAAAAAAAAACGAAAAACAAAAAATAAAAAAAAAAGGAGTGCATGAATAAATGTTTTTCAGTATCATCTGTTGTTTTTCACAATTTTAGTGGAAATTTTACTTCATTGTATCACTTGTTCTTGTTACTTTTATTTCTGTTACTGTTTGTGTTCTCGTTTGTTTTCATTTTTCTTCTTTTTTTTTTTTTGCTCTGAAATGTGTATTTAGTTTGTCAGAGACTTCCTCTGCAGTGATTTTTGCTAAAGTTTCATTTATTTTTGGAGTTGTTTTTGCTGCTGCAAGTACGTGAAACATTTAGTTTTGAGTTTAAGTTGCCATTGCTATTTGGACAAATGCATGACTTGCTTGGTGATGGTGATGCAAAAAAGAAAAAATTATCTTTTTTTTTTACACAATAAAACTATCAGAAAAATATTGAAATGAAACGTATGCCAACGAAATACAGTGAAAGCTCTGTTGACTTTGTTGGCTTAAATTTTTCAAAGATTTGCTTGGGATTGGATTTTGTCCTTGTGGACGGCCATCAGCAGACAAAAATTTGAACGTCATCATGTTTCCGCTTAAGGAAGCTTTCAATGTGCACAACTGAAAATTTTATCAAAGTAAAGTTAGCAGCGAAAATAATTTAATCTTTTAATTTTCTTTTTCCATTCCTGCTTTTTATGGATTTTTATGAAATTTTAAAATATTTTAAGGAAATAGTACTAGAAGAGTATTGAAGAGTACCAGAGAAATTCAATCAATGAGAAACAGTTCCATTAATTATTTATTTATGATTTGGCAATTTTGGCTGGAACTTATCAAGAAGTCACACGAGTTGATAAGTGAAAGAAAAAAACCGTTCCAAAAGGATGTGTCTTGGTTTAATCAACTGCACCGCATAAAGAATTTAAAAGCAAGTTTTTTAATATTTTATCAAAAAGTAACAAAAATTCTTATAAAATCTAATTTGTTCTAATGCTGTTGGCTAAAACGTCTAAAACTTTGTTGTTAAGCAATGGAGTTTTGTGCTAAACAACAATTTAACATTCCGATAAGCATATTGCAAAGGATTTTTATTAAAGTGGCACACACACACACAGACACACTCACATATACAGAAAAAAGGACACTGTATCTGATATACACCCATAGTGATTTTACCAGAAGCCACCAAAAATACTGGTAAACTTGTGTCACACAAGACACACGAGAAGTGCGCCGCACTGCACTGCACTCATTTGGCTTAAAGCAAAATTGTCAGTTCTAACCACAGCCCATAAAAACGCCATACCATTCACACACACTCGAATACTTCTAAATGCAAATACTCGTGCATACATTCCTATTCGTGTAATAGTAAAAGGCGTACGTGTTGTTCATGAGATGAACATTTAACAATCTTTGAAATCTTTGGATTGCCAGGTGGGCCAGCAGCAATTTTGTGAATAAATTTAAACCATTTGCCAATGCATGCACATGCATGCATACTTATAATGAGTCCTTTAAAATGTCAGCGATTAAGTTGGCTTCCAGTTCTATGATGTAAAATTAATCGATATATCTGTGTGTAGTTGTTAAGTGGTTTGGTGGCAAAGCCGTACGACAAAGTGAGTGAGTTAAAATGATGACACTCGATGTTATCAAAATTATAAATTTATTTGTGTAAAAGTGTAGCGCTATTAAGCACACATAGTGTAGCGTTGTGATACCACACGCTACGATACCACAGAACTATCCGTCCAGTCCGTGTTCGGTCAGAACAACCAATTGAGAGGCCTCGTCTGAAAGCACAGCTGCCCAAATAAAGCAAGAAACCAGCCCAAACTTTTAATGAATTTGGCAATGAAGACGGCGTAAAGGAACGATAGCTGCGTTGAACTATCGACAAAAAGAACCCCAACCAGAGGAGTCTACGTCGAGACAGTGACGGACAATTGCACATAAAATGAAACACACTGTACTCTTCCTCCTCCGATCTACATACCTGGCAGAAATTATTCGCTTACTTGCAGTCTCTGGGTGCCTCTGTAGCCTACTGCAAGAGCATTAGTCTTATCAAACTGGAGGTGCGGTTTCGATGCCCGCCTATACCCTGGTTGTTCCTTGTAGTATCTCAAAGGGCCTAAGCTCTGGTCTAAGTGGGGCGTTCACCTTCGGGGAGGGTTCGCCACCTAACCTAACCTAAGCGCTGTCTCTGAACATGCCTACCCATGATGCACTCACCCGTGAAAACAGACACAGTAACTGAGATGTCTCCAAGACCAACCATGATGAGTTGATTGGTGCTTAGGGCACGTGAGTCTAACAGTGAAGCCAGATTCCGCTTCAGGCCAGGATCTGTCAGCAGCCACCACATACTTCCCCCGAATATACAATCCAACGGAGGCCAGAGGTATACCCAGCACAGCACGTGGATTGATATCCTGTAGAAGTGTCCACGCCCTAGCAAGCCCATCGGTAGCGCACTTACCTGGGATGCCCCTGTGACCAGATGCCCAGATCAGACGGACACAAAAATATCGGGAAAGCGCATCGGGGGAATCTCTTAATAATTGATTGTAAAATTTTGGATACCCAACAAGCATACAACCAACTGCATGTAAAAATCAACTGAACACTGTGACAGTGTCCTCGCAGGTTTTCTTATAGCGCACTCTCTCTAACCCTACAAGTACATCGTTAATCGATGAGACAAATAACGATGCTAAAATGCAACTAAAATAACCAATGATAAAAGGAGCGCTACACTATCAGCGTTAATTATCCCTCGATGCCCAATTAAGGGTAATTGAGACCTTTTCAGCGGCTCAAGACCGAGCGCAAACGCAAATGGGCGAATGGGGAACATGGCACGGTTTGGTAAAATGCCCACCGAATCAACAAAAGTCAAGACTGAAGAGGCCAACACTTAGGAGACTGGTTGGTTAAATATCCATTCACATGGAGATGAGGTACAAGCATGGGACTGGCAGTAGACACCACATGCAGGACATGGAATACTACCTGTGTCACTGTTCAGCATTTAGTCGGATTAGAGAACAGATTTTACGAAGAACTTATAAACCGCACTTGGAATGTATAAGGAAATCGGATTGAAGACAGCTAAGAGAGTATTTGGAGCACTACTGACTTTTCGGAGTGAGGTTGAGGGTACCACAAATCTTCGTTGAGGGCACACAACATGCCTGTTTTGGGTACAGATGTAATTCCGCAAGGGATTGAATTAACGCAGTTGCCCCCTCCTTAATGTATTTACTTTAATTCAATTAAATTTTCAATTGAAAATATCTATTATTCTAATTAAAGGTGTTAATTAAAAATATAAAAAAAAAAATAATATTTTTTCTGTGCTGGGGGTGGCTTTGACTGCCGTATCCGTTCTTAAAAAAAAAATCGGCTAATCCATTGCCGGTTATTGGTGGCATGGTATTTGCGAATTTACATGGTAGTTGTTGTTGTTCATGGTTGCTCTTCGCTGAAGTATTTAGTGCGTGCAAAGTGATGGGTTCAAACCCTATGCCAATAATGCAAAAAAAAAATCCTCTTTTAAATCAAAATCAAAACATATTCACTCAATATTCGAAACAAAAAAAAAACTAAATTATTTGTAGCAGCCCAACTTTCCATAAATGAAAAGCAAAGCTTTTTTTTCTTACTTAATTCATCAGGTAATCCTAATACTGCTGTTTTACTTTACTAACGTGTGGGTTTGAGTGTCCTTTGTTGTCCATAAAATGATTATGTTGGTTTGATGACTTTTGAAGAGGTTCATTCCACTTGAATGTTTTCCACCACACAAAAGGAATCAATTTCAAAGTTTTAACTAGAAAACTCAAGGTAATTCGGAAAACTTTAACAAGAAACGTAATAAAGAGTTCTGTTTCTTTCTTTTTATTCAAAATGTAAATTTCAATAGTTAAGAGTTTTTTCATGTTTTTGAAAAAGAAAAATCTTTAGAATTCCTTTAGACTTCACAATCCTTCGTAACAAACGAAAAAGCAGGAGAAAAAAAAAATAATTTAATTAAATGTTTCATTTTGGTGAAAAATTCAATATTGAAAACTAAGCAACAGTAAAAAGAAGAAGTTAACTGCTGTATTCATAAAACTTTTTTTTGTGAATTTATAAAAGGCTTAATAATCAAATTCCCATAGAAAATTCAATTATTACAGCAGTAAGACATCTAACTTTGGGGCAAATTTCACAGACAGTATTGAGACTGGATATAAAAAAAATTCTTCGCATGAATGCGGATGTGTGTTTTACATTTGACATGTAAAATTCGCACAACGATATATGTACATATGTACATGCATGCAGTGTGAAACTGTCAAACGTTGCCACTCTAAAAGTTCGGAGCAAATATCAGACGACAAAATGAAGTATTTAGAACGTTGACGCCTGTGGCCAGTCATAAAAAAAATATTTTGCTTTTGTCTGACTGCTTCTGTGTCAGTTGTTACCGGCAGTGTTATCAGCAGCTGGGGAAAAAAGCTAAATCGGCTTTTTAAAAAGGCTAGAAAAAACTAAAAAAAAGGCTAACAATTTTTATTCATAATTTAACGTTTTATTTACAATACTATTATTAAAAAAATGCTTAAACATAACATAATTAATATAATTTCCAAAAATTATTGAAAGGTAAACAAAACTTTTGAAAGTTTTTAAAAGAGAATTGCAGCACCAGATGCATTAAGTTGTACATCTGTTAAATTTTAAAATATTTTCTGAATTAGATTGCCACGTTTGCTGAAGGAGGGCGCAGTGACTACATTAAAACTATGTTTTCATTAGTGGTATATGGTTCGAACCCGGCCCCACCTCAGCTTAATAGTAGCTCAAGAGTATCTCTAAGAGCCTATTTCACCAATTCTATTTAAATATCAATTCATATTTAAATGTCGATTTTCATTTTCTTCTAGAATATTTAAATACTGTTTAAGTAGCCAGCACTCTGCATTTAAATATTGATTTTGCAACAGCATGAAACAGCATGAAACAGCATGAAACAGCTTTAAAACAGCTTTTAAACAGCTTTTTAAAAAGCTGTAAGTTGACGCTATCATATTAAATATCAGAGCATTACCATACTTTCTTGTGTTTCATTATTTCAGTTGGTGAAAATAAAATTTTTTTAAACATACTTTAAATAAAGATCATTAAATTAAATTAAATCGTGTTTAAATATGTTTGGTGAAAGAGACCCTAATTCGTACTGATAAATATTAATTACAGTATTAAGATATAAACGATATTTTCTACTTTTTTTTTTTGAATGCACGAATTTCGACAAAAACTTGAAAGAAACGAAACATTCCTGCACTCCTACTGACTGAACTGTTCTGAAAATTACAAAGATGAATACATTTCTTTGATTTGACATGGCGTTATGGCATGTCATGTTGCAACGTTTTACGTGGCAAAATAAAACAATTGACCCACTTGTTTTAAGACCAGAAGCAGCCAATCAATTACCCATATTTTCACTCCCACACCTCCCCTTTGCGCACAGCATTTTCTGCATCCACTTTGTTTGCATTCAAACCATAAATGCATCCATAAAAAGGGGTCAAATCGTGTAAGAATTTTTGTTCAAATGAAAGAATTGTTTTTTTTAATATTTTATTTCCTTTTTTCGTTTTTTTTTAATGCCGCAAAGTTTCTTTAAGAGTGTGATTGTGAATTATTTAGAACAATTTAAATATTTTATTGCTTAATTAATAGTAAAACGTATTTAAACTTAATTTTTTAACATCGTTCTCCTTCGCTTCTCTCTTTGCAGTTTTTTAAAACGTGGCACAATCTTAAAAGTTAAAAGCTTTTGAACAGTAGAAGGCAAGAAAAACAGAAGCACTCGTGTTTTTTTTTCTTTCGCCAACGTCTGCGTTCTACATAACGACAAAATGCTTATTTTCTAGCACAGGCATTTAACGATTTCTATTCGCTATTAAGCTATTACGCGAATCCACAAAGGAAAAAAGATTGAGCAGAGAAAAACGTTTCATTTAGAAAATAGTTTTCAAGAAGAAAAGGAAGCGGGGAAAAAACTGCCTAATTTATTTCTACAAAACAAATTTTTCCTTTTTCGTTTGATTTTATTTTTGTTTGTCTTTTTGTTGTGATTTATTTGAGTCATTCATCAAAAGGATAATCGACACTTACGCGCAGCTACAAAAGAAAGGCAACAACGCACCCAGCAAAAAGCATCCTTTAATAGAACGTGGTAAGTTAAAAAAACAAACCAAACCAAGAAACAGATTAAACACATAAAACACGTATGGAAAGTGCAGTAAAAAAATAAAAATAAAACGAATTAAAAAAGAAAAATTACTTGACGGGTTTGTAGCATGAGTCTCATTCATGCATGAATTTCATTTCATTCGTTCTATATTCCACACAAAATGAAAGAGTTGTTGTAAATTCTATTATTTTTTCCTTTTTGGAGCAGTGCTCTAGGGATATCCCTCCATATGATTGCAATAGAGTTGAGAATGACAGGTGGTGAAAGTGGTAAGAAAATAGAGGTTAATTCTTTCACAACTCTGCAGTTGCGTGCTGATTATAAAGGAAAGTTGGACACAAATATTTCACAAAATAAAATTCGCCATCAATTCGTGCTGAGTGGTGATTTTTTTAATATGGTATTGGCGTTGCGCTGGTAAATTTTAAAAATTTTGCGAATTCACCATTGTGTTATAAAGTGGTGACGAGTGTTGTAAATGGAAACACAGTTTTAACTCAAGTGTTGGCATTCTGTAAGAACTGCTAAATCCCTTTAACTGGAGTGTTCGAAAGAATTTTCTTTCTGGCATAGATACAGAAACTATTCCCCACGGAGGAAGTGGTAACGACTTCTAGTTTTGATGAGCAGATAGAATTTTTTATTAACATTTGATACAAGATAGTGAAAAATACATACACTCTTCGAAATAGCATACCTGAGTCTAAAGCCCCCATTAGATGATATGATTTTTACATCCGACTTGTTAAATTTGTGACCCATAAGTAATTGTGCCTGTCAAAATTGCTATTTTACAGAATATTTATAATATATGTTTTCTGTTGAAAGTTTGTTTGTGATATGGATTGGAAAACTAACACAATTGCCAGTGTGCTGTCTGATGTCAGATGAAAATAGAATCCGCTCTATTTGAAATTTACAGCAGCAAATTCAGGCGACAATGTTTTAAGCGTATCGCATGGCAAGTACATATTTTGCAGTGGGAAATTTGACAAGTCAGATGTACAAAACTTATCGTTTAATAAGAGCTTAATAAATTTTAAAAATTATTGTTACTTATTTACTCACACCTTACGAAATCACACGAGATTTGAACAATCTTTATATTTTAAATATTATTTTCCGAAAAAAAAAATTGCAACATTGTTCCAGCTTAAGCATCCATTTTAATATTATTCAATATTTAGCCTCAATCACACAATTGTTCCGAACAACAATTTTTTCGGGACAAAAATTTTTTTACTACCCGTTTTAAAAAAATTGTCGGGAAATTAAAAACTACTATATTAAACCGAAATCTATTAGGTGTAGGGCCATTATTACAACTAAGCGATAAAGTTACTGATAGCTAAAATTAACTGTAGGTAAAATGAATAATAAAGTGACATTTAACTTGTTTTCATTATTACAACTGTTCGCTAAAATAAAATTAATATTTTTAAAAATATGCCGGTACCAGAGTAAATACCGATTACTTTTGACAAACAAAAAAAGCTACTGGCAACGACAGGGTTTTATTTTATTCTTTATTTAAAAATTAATTTGTATACATTTATACTTTCCATGTTGCCATATTTAAAGTGCATAAAATATGGCAGCTTCAAATGCTTTAGTCCACTTTAAAAGTTACAGGTAGGATGAACTTTCCGTTAGCTTATCGGTCACATTAGGTTAAACTCAACTTGTAATAACGAAAAACTAATTATTTGTTCGATAGCATCCCAACTTTAGCTATCGGCAAGTTATAATAATGGGCCTTAGAAAGTGATACGAATGCGGTGTTTAATTATGTTTTTTCCTTTGTTTTATTGTGTTTTAAATTGTTTTTCATAAACTATGCAAATATTATATTCTGGGAAATTAGACTTAATATGAAAAAACTTAACCACCTGGCAACTCAGAGGAATTTTTGTCCAGACATTCATAACAGGCGAACTTACTAGCCCAGCTGGCCGACTATTTATTTATCACTGTTTGGTGTCAAAATTTTATGAATTATTTTGACAACGGACAATGATTTTTGTAGTTATTGTACGAGTACCTGGTATGAATTCACCTCGGACAAAATATAAAATTAAACCAATTCCAGTTGAGAGTTGATCGTAAAAATTGTATTTTTCTCTCACAAAATGTCAAACTACAACAAATTTTGTCAGGAGAAACTTTTTTTGGAAATGAATGATTGAATCCAGCATAATAGCTGTACGGAAATATCGCTATAAGTAAAAAGAGGAAATTATTAAATATTTAGTTCCCTTAAGCTTGAATTTTTCATTATTTTAATTAAGAAATTTGAAATAAAATAGAAATAAGTATTCTTTTTCAATTATTCTATAATTATTTTCTTTTGTCTTTGCAGATCGTTATTAAATTTACTCAATTAATTTAATTTGAAATCCACACAAAAATTGCTGCAAACGAAGATTTCTAAACCGACAAATCTCATTGAATAGTTAAAGAAAATAATTTCGGCAGAGAGACAATTTATTTCTTGTTCCAGCATTTCGTTTAAAATATGGCTAAATTTTGTTTTGCACAGGTAAGTGCCACAGAAGAATTTATAATGTTTCAATTAAATTAAATATATACAAATCCTTTTAAATATTAAAAAACATAATTTCTTAAAATAAATATTGAATATAAAAATGTTCAATGATATCTTGTGGAAAACATAAACTCTTTAATTGTGATTTCGCTTCTCAAAAAGTGCATGACACGAGAATAAATACTGCTGAAATTTTTAGTAGAAAATATAGAACCTGCGCGATGCGTTATCTTGTTTATTTGATTCATGGGTAAAAACATTTTTCTGGGGAACAAATTTTAATTGGGCAAATAAACAAACTTAAGTGATTTACAGGGCCACAATCGCCCCTTTGCTACTCGAATAAGATAATACTTGCTAAAAATACCGCCTGAAAATCTTCGCTATTTCGTGAAGACATTCCTGGTTGAGAACACACATACTTGTCACTCGTTATATCAGCAGAGCAACAATTTAATTTTCATAAGCCGCTGCTCCACTTTAAATTGCCTCTTCTTATCAGCTTAAAAATAAACTTAACATTTTGCCAAAAATCAAACCTGTCCAAACACCATCTCCAACTTCAATGTAAATACCACGACCAAACATGCCTTCTAGTAGTATGTCAATATGTGTCTATGTATGCACGATGCCTACTCCTCCTCCTCCTCCTCTCCTCATTCGTGGCAAAATTATCATAAATGGAAATTAAATGTATAATTTGTGCCCTTTGAATTTCAACCACATCACGGGAGGTGGGGGAGATAGTGAACTTAAGGTTTATTTTAAGTACAACTGAATGTCTGCGTTTTATTTTTAAACTAAGGACTTTCCCTTAAAAGGACAAAACCAGCCCATCTCGCCTCCTGCAGCACCGAAATATGCAAACAAAAATTGCTTTAAATAAATATTTATTTTGACGTTGACGTTATGCATTTTAACATACATTCGCATTTTGTATTCATATTATACACACATTAATGTGTGTGTATGTGTGTGTGTATGTGTGTGTGTATATGTGTAGGATACGTACTTAAAAGCTCGTCAGCTTTATATTATCTTTATTTAAAAATAATCAAGTTTTTTTTTTTTTTTAATAATAAAAAAATCATTTATGATTTTTAATGATTTTATGTGTAGAGGAAGAAAATAAAAGCATTTTAACCAAATTTTAATGTAATGAGTATGGAGTTAACAAAAAAAAAAAAAGAGTTGCTACAGTGGGCTCGAAAAAATAACGCTTCACTTAAATACGCACAAAAAAAATATAATTTCTTTTATTATTCTAATTTTCCTCCCCCGTTCTGTAAACCGAGTCGATTTAAAAACGAGTGATTTATCAACACCTAAGTATGTGGTGTATTCGTTTTAAAAACGAAAAATTTTTGCTGATACGGTTTACAAAACATACCCGATTATTTACATGAATTTACTTTTGGAATATCAGTATATGTTTCTTATTTTAAAACTTTTAAAAAGATGAAAAGAAAAGTATAAAAATAAAATACGGATATCTATGTATGCGTAAGAAGTAAAAGCAAACTCATGAATTGTTATGTTTGGTTTTGTGTTCGGTATTCAACTATATAATTCTCAATTGGTTCGTTGAATTTTGAAGATAAGAATCTGAAGTTTGTAGTGAGAAATTAGAAGAAATCCACTGCTCAACTCACTAAATATTAGCGACATATTATTATATGGGTAGGCTTTTCTCCCCAATATTTTAATGTATTAATTTTTTTTTTAAATTAATTCATGAGAATATCTTCAGGTAATTCAGAATACATTTCATATATTTTTTTTTGTCAAGGAAAAGCAGAATTTTTAAATAAATATAATGTTATATTTTTATGAATATTTAATATTTATTTATTTATTTTTTTATTTTGAATTTATAGAATGTATTTGAATTTTTCATTGGCAAAAAGTATTCTTTCCATTATTAATGCGAATTTTTTAAAAATATTTTTCATTATAAACAAAAATCAATTTTCCTGAAGAAGCTACACAAAGGCGGAGCGAAATATTGAATTAAAATTAAATATTATTTATATATTATAAATAAAAACAAAAAGCCTTAATTCACTAAATTTTTTTGGGGACTATTCGTTCTCAATAAATTATTTAGCAATGCAGGTCTTATTTTTATAAAATTTTTAATTTATTTAGTAATATATTTTCTCGATATTTCGTTAAACCTTGGTTAGCATCAACAGGAAAAATAAATTTTTTTGAATAAAATTTTAATAAAAAAAAAATTTTATTAAAAAAAAATAAATTTTTAATAAAAAAAAATATTAAAATTTTATTAAAAAAAAAAAAAAAATTAATTTTTCATGATGATGCTAACCAAGTGTTAATGAAATAACGAGAAAACCATTTTACTAAATAAATTAAAAATTTTATAAAAATAAGTCCAGCATTGATCAATAATTTATTGCATACAATAAGAATAGATGGTCGAATAAAAAGGAGAATGAATAGTTTTCTTTATTTATTTCATTATTATTTATTTCATTTATTTATTTATTTATTTATTATTTATTTATTTTATTATTATTATTTATTTATTTATTTATTTATTATTTATTTATTTATTTATTATTATTTATTTCATTTATTTCGTTTGCTGGATCCTTTAACTATTAGCTGATTGAGCAGCAATATATAGTGAAGTGAATAAAATATATTTTTGTTAAAAAATCCTTTGGTGCAGAGTCCAGCAATAGTTTTCCTTTTTAGAAAAAGCTCAATCCGAAATGTGCTTCATTGTATTGTTTTTGAGAACAAAAACGAGCTCCGACATTTTATTTCTTTTTTAAGATTTTAGTTATAAATTTTTTCACATCCCTCAGCACAGATGTAATATTTATGTGAAATTTTTCTTGAAATTAAATTTTCAGTTGCAACAAATTTATAAAATTTCAGCTGTGTTTCATCCATACAGCACAACACTTTTTCACGTCCACTGTCTTGCAGCAATGCGGAAGAACTTTTCCTAAAATTTGCTTGCTCACGCTTTCCTCTCTGATATGAGTGATACACAAATACGTATCCCACTCCTCAACTTCTTTCTTTCATCATAGAAACAACCACTGCAATGACAACCAGGCCAATGTGCCAACAACAAAGTCAACATTAAACATTCATTTATGCATACAAACATTGAACCAGCCATATGTAACCTACAACAACTTGAAAAAATTTAAAAAAAATAAAAAAAATCCAAGTTAAGCGAGGATGAAAAGCTAATATTTACTCTTAACTTATACAAAGGCACACATACATAGAAAGCAGATGGATGCATGTAAGGATTTCTATATATATGTACGTGGAGAGTTATAGCATCCCTGCAGGAAATGACGTTAGCAAAACTGCATTGATTTGCTACATGACAGTACTAGTGACTTTTTATATCACTGGCAATGTAATTCATGGTAGACATTGAACATGTACATACGTGTCAGTAGAAATCTACTACTGACGCTGGTACTATTTAGTCAGTCAATAGAGTCGTAGGTAGTTCTTGTAGCAAACCGCCTCACAACACAATGAGACAATAAAAAAAATTGTTTTGCTACGTTTTGTGAGGAGAAAAATACGTTCTCTTTTCTGCTCCGTAAAGACAAAATAAAAATTGTTGACAATTCGTTGTCAATATCATCAAAAAGTCATCAAAACCAATCGGCAAAAGTGATGCCGGGAGACACTGGGTCCCACTGGGCTTGCTACAGGGATAAAACACACTTGAATAATTAAAGAAGTATGAGTGCATTAGCGCTAAACAAAAATAATAAACTCAAATGGAGGACATCTTTATTGAAAAAGGAAAACGAGTGTGCGAATATTTTACATTGACGAAATAAAAGGTTAAAGACCGTGATGCATGATTTGCTATTTTTTCAAAAGGAAGTTTCTATGGAAATGTATTTTATGTTTGTACGTTTATGTTTTAAGCAAATATGTACAGAGGTTTAGTGAGAGAATTAAAAAAAAAAAAACCAGTGTGAAGCCAATATTAAAGACACAAGCGAATGCATGCTGATGCAAGCAGATGAATGCAAATGCACGCATATGTATTCCTCTGCAGAGAGTTGCAGTTGCATATATGTATGTGCTGAATGCTGCATTATATAGAAAATTAAATGCATCACATACATTTATAAACTGCCTTCAAAGAAGCCAACCGGAAAATATTTATTAAAACATTTTATTTTATCAATGCCGGAAATACAAACTAAATGAGTAAATAAATATTTGACATTATTTGTTGAGCATTTGACAAGTAAAACCACATTCAAACGACCATTCATAGAATACCACGCAAAATATAATTAATATTTTCATAGTTTTGTTAACGCTTATGTGAGCGGCAAAAAAAAAAAGAACACATTTAAGTGCTTGGCAAGGTAGCCGGCTAATAGTGTTGGAAAAAAAATTGTACAAAAATCGACATTAAATCATGTAAAATAAGTCTGAGAGTTCCAATATTTGTACATTTGAAGTAAAATTTGTATGTAATTGGTGCCAATATTTCAGTCTAACATTTTCATATCGACTTTTGTTTCTTTTATTATGACTAACATTGCACTAAAAATATATTTTTGTAATGATTGTTTTATTGCATGAGGTAATGGAGATACCTTCCCATACTGTTAAGCATGGTGGAAGTAAATTGGTCTGGCACACCTACTGAAAATATTTAATGTCCTCAAAGTCGGCATTTTCTGAAAATTTATTAAAAGATGGAAGTTCTGAAGACGTTTCAAGTATGAGGATCATCAAATTCTATTAAAGAAATTGCGCATAAAATGCTAAAGTTACCCCGCCACCTTGCCACCTATTCACATAACAATGAAACCTCTCTACAACGAATTGCTATGAGGATTAAAAATAATTTTTGTTTTTATAATTGTCTTGAAATTTGTATAAAAAAAAAACAGCGTTGTTTGATACAAGAAGATTATAAATTGTTTGCTCTGATATAAGAGATAAATTGATATAAGGAAAATACTACTCAACTGGTGTTGGAGATTAATAATTAATCTTAATACCTTTGTCTTTGTCTGTCTTTGTGTGTCAGTTGTTGTCGGAAGGTTTCAGTGGCGAAGGCATAGTCACTGGTCACTGAACAATACCGGCTTCAGCTGATAGCAATCCACAATCACATCAGAACGCCCTCCTTCGTCGGTATTGTGTAGCACCGGCGAAGTAAAATAATAATAAAAATGGCTACTAAACCGAAGCTTCAGCACGGCTACGAGTATAAAAAAAAAACAAAAAAAAAAGAACGTGCGAAAGCAGAGCTGCAAAATAATTAATTAAGCTTCACCTCCTGTCGTTTCTCCTACTATCCCTTTCCTATAGTTCCAGCACAATGCTTCGCATGTGTAGGAGTCATCTCCTGAGTGCTGGCACTAGATAAAAAAAAAAAAAAAAAAAAAAAAATTTTCACAATATTGTGATAAATTAACTGTGAACATGAATACGACAAAAATTTTAATTCATTTGGAAAATATAAAATTTTATATGGGTCAACTTAAAACAACTGCAACTGTTTAGGACAGATGCAGGACCCTTCCGTTGCCCATCTTCTTCTGTCTTCCATAATTTCAAGAGATGGGCGCAAGGAAACTTGCCGTAATGCAATGAATTCTACAACAAGAAGAATCGAGTATCAGATGGCCTTATTAGCCCAGATGATTGTCATCTGTTTTAATCAAATATGAATCAGAATATGTTTATTCTCGGCACTTGCACGCTTATATTTGGTGCGCGCTGTCTATTAATCATAACCCACCCAAATATCTCTAAAATTCTGCAATTATTTTAAATTTTCATTAATTTTTTACATAAATTGAGTGGCGATGGATGGAGGTAGTTAGCACGATAACTACAAAATCCAAGATCCTCGGTATCTGACTTTCATAAAAACATTTTTGCATTTTTCTGATGTGCATTAGTGTGCCTTTGTGTTAGTTGTTGCCGGAAGATTTCATTGGCGAAAGCATAGGCACTGAGCCATGCGACGAAAAGTTATCCGTTTTAGATTGGTTTTTAACAATTTTTTTTTTTTTACATTTGTGAATATATAACAAATTCACAGAAGCGCAAAAAGTACCAATTACAGTCCATTACCGGGCTATATGTTACCTATATACCAAATTTCAGCGAAAAAAAAAATTATTTGCGGTCCCTGGTTATTTGAGTACCGGACTGTCGTATTCAATGCAACTTGATCTACAGTATTTCTTCAAGAAATTTTTATAAAAAAAATAAAATTCTGATATTCTATTCATAGAAAATAATATATAATATATAAAGCTAATAATTTAGATCTGCTGATAACCACACACAGTGAACAAAATACGAAGAACGCTGTTGATAGAAAGTGTAGCAACTTTCGAAAACGGCTTGTTGTTTTCTTCTGCTAGTGATTGTCAGTGTGATTTACAAATTTTTTTCTTTTGATTCATGTTGTTTCTTAGCACGTAATTATCACATGTAATTTTCATTACCTGTGGTCTCAATTATCAGTTTCAGCCTATTTAAATTGAAAAATTGAGAGAAAAAAAACTGATTGTGCACATTAACTGAAGTTTTCCCATATACTTATGTATGCTATTTAACAATCAAGAATATCAGAATATCATTACTATTTAATTAATTAATTGATAATCACCGTTATCGTGTTGGGCGTAGGCCTATTTCGACTACGGGCGGATTTGTAGTCGAATTTAAAATTCAATGGTATCGTGTAAAATTTTCGCCGAAGATAATTTTGTAATAGAATCATAATGTAAAAGATTAAACATTTTTAAATTACATATGATTCTAATTGTGCTTTTTCCCTTATAAACTATATGTGAAATTTATTATTACATACCTTATGATATTCTCATACAGTATGAAAAATATCATAAAGCATTTTATTAAAAATTTAAAAATTTGTAATAAAATGCTTTATGATTTTATTATTAAAAATTTAAAAATTTGTAATAAAATGCTTTATGATATTTTTCATACTGTATGAGAATATCATAAGGTATGTAATAATAAATTTCACATATAGTTTATAAGGGAAAAAGCACAATTAGAATCATATGTATAAATAAATATTCCCAAAATAAATTCAGTTAACATTTTTAAATTATTATGATACAGCCTGTTGTGCAAACTGTCAAAATACACAAATGATTTAATTTAATTTATTAAAAATTTTTATTAACTAAAATGTTGAGTGTGGCTTTTTATTCTTCGTTTGTAAAAACCTTTTGCCAAATATGGGTTTTCCTCCATTAATTCCACCAACTTTGCGAATTTTTGGGGGGGCAGTTGTGATCTTTATTCTAAAATGTTTAAGAATGATTATTGTAACAAAATTATTAAGTTATATTTTTTGCAGACTTACACTTTATTTTCCTCAATTTTAATTAATTTTCACATTAGTAACGTTTGTGTCGTGACAAAAATTACTAACGACCGTTTTTAGCAATTTTGACAGGCAAAAACGCCAAATACGATGCCGTTGTAACGGATTTCTTGTAATAGATCTTCATGCAGTGTCGTATATATGGCGTGTTTTGCTAACCACGATACCATTTAATAAAAACGGCGAGTTTTTGCTACGAAAACGACAAACACGATAAGGGTGAATTTTTAAGGTTTTAATTAAAACATTCTTATTACAATTCGAATTAATCGATTGATTTATTAAGTGGTATGTTCTTCATATTGAAACCAACAAACCTTGGCCCCATAGGCAATTAAGAATAGAATTCTTAGCAAAATTTTTAATCCAAAACATTCCATTTTTTAACTTAAAGATTTTAATTTGAAAAAAAAAAAAATGAAAAATTTAAATGGAAATAGTTGTGTGCGAAAGCAAAAACTTTATTATTATAATTTTTTTTTGAACAGTGTTCATAATGACGAACATTTATTAAAGTGAAATATTAAAAGTTGAGAAGTGGGTAACTTAATATAAGAAAAATTTATTTTCAATTTTTTTTTCTCTCCGGTATTTTTTCTTTAACAATTTAAATTTTCTTTTCTTTCGAACGATTGAATAGTTCATTCGTTCATTCATTTACATTTTCTTTTCTTCCATACATTCTAAATGGCATTTGCTGTGTTGTTAATATAAGTGTTGGTGTGTTTGTCTCATTTTTCTTCTTCGCAATTCAGTGTTTTTTTTTTTTTTTTTTTTTGCTAAACTCCTGCTCATTCATCATTTCATCACAATTTGGCTCACGGTTGAAAAGGCCATTAGTAGCATTTATTTTATTTCTATGAATGTCTGTATGTGTGTATGTGTGCATCACTCCTTAACAGTTTCAATGTACCCAGTTGGCATTTGGACGATTGTTTAACAATCGTCGATACGATTCTTGGACGAGAGTTCCAAGCACTGGTTCAACAGCAGCGGTACCATACTGATCTATTGCGCACCCCATACTGTCTATCAACAGTCGAGTATGACCACGAACGGCAACAGCTTATTCTATAGGAGAGACCGGAGGTCCCCATCCATAACCGTGTTCTCCTCATATTCATCATCCCCGGCCAGACGAAGATAAGATGCTTCATAGATTCATCATCTTCACAACACAGCCTGCAGATGCTCGTGTGAGTGATGCGTAGTCTACAAAGATGTTCGTTGCAGCTGAAATTAGTTGCAAAAGTTCCCGTGAGTAGACGAATGCTCCTTCTATCCAGTCTAAGATACATTTCGGCTCTATTTGCTTCAAAATCCCGAAATCTCCTGGAGTACCACAAACCGAAGATGTTCTACTAATATCGATGTAGCTGGATCTTAGGCCAGTCTTACACCACACGTCACAGATCATTGGCGAATATTGGAAAATTATTAATAGTCAACAATCATATTCGATTCTTCTAAATAATATTTTTTGCAGTCATTTTGTTTCACCAATGTTTTCTTGTTACTCCACAATCAACGTTAAAGTATTCTGATGGGCCCTGCAGGATTGTTATTTCACCACAATCGTATTTTGCTCATTTGAATGATGTTTTTGTGACCCTTTTTGACGATTATTTTCCGAGTGTTTCAAAACTGCCCGTTTAACACAGAAAATCGTTCGATCATTAATATTGAAAATAAAAACAATTTGAGTTTTTTTATAGTTGTTTTCCATATAAATGACCGAACGATTATTTTCACTCTCATTTCTGGCTTCTGTTGGCTGAGCAGTTAGCACGTTGACTCTACCAACAGAAGATATTCGGTTCAATACCTCGTCAAATCATAAATATTATTTTATGATTTTTTAATCCCTATTTCGCTGAAGTGAAATAATAAATGAAAGGCCTCAAAAAAAGCGTTAAAAAAAATAATGTGTCGCCGTAACATCAAAGAAAAAATTACTTTTGTTTCTTTTCAACTCTGTTTTTGATCATCGTACAACAAACACTCTTTAAGGCGATTGTTGTAAGATCTTATGCGGTGGGAATATATTTATTTGCTCTTACACGATTCTTATCGGAAGAAACGTAGACCATTCATATGGACGATCGTTTCTTCCATTGTACGGTAAGTGCGCGATAGGAATACGACAACACAAGCGATTAACGTTGGATCACCCGCGCCGAACCCGGAAGAACCTTCTACGATTGAAAATGCCAGCTGGGTGGCAATAAGTCTGGCTGGGTGTGCATAGCAGTAACTGTGTGTTTGTGCACAAGCATAAATGAATCAGTATGAGTTGAATAAATGTACTTGCGATTTTCTTGAATAAAGTTAAAGATATCAGCTTGTATATGAATCTAATTGCATTTCAATGCACGCACACACAGCCGCGTGCACATATACAACCAGGCAGACACACATACCCACAAACATGACAACGCAACGTGCCAATAAAAATTTAACCTCTCAACCTCACAATACTGCACACATACATACATACATATCGTCATCTCAAATGCTAAAGAGCCTATCAGTGCTTTTGAAAATTTTACCGGAGAGTCAAAAAAAAACTTAATAAAATGAAAAGTGTTGTGGTTACAAATATGATTTTTTTCGCAATATCCAAATAAATTGATGAAAAAAATAAAATGATAAAATGATGATTTTATTTTTGTACACAAAAATATTTATTTTAGGAAAGTACTGCATTTTTACCATTTTTTTTATAATTTTTGGCATATTTTTGAATTGCGAAAAACAATCATTTGTTGTTAAGACCTTTTGATTTTCTTTAATAAAGTCGTTATATTTTAAAATAGAAAGCTAAAAATTTGTGGAGACGTGTGCCTTGATGCGCTGTACCAATTTCCATTAAAAACTGAATTTTGAGTTTTTTTTAGTTGTTACGACCATTTGCATTTCAGGTGACGATATATATGTACATACTTATATGTAAGGCATTCTATCCTTTACATACTATCGTAAATTTCATAGTTGAAACAGCACCTCCAGTTACAAATTGTAGCCGTCTAATGATCGTAATTTTAAGCGAAAATGCAAAGAACATTTATTTGAGTTTTATTGCGAAACTTAAATAGGAAATTTATAATATCACATTTACGGAAGCAATTTTATTAACTGTCGCCGATAAATCAATACGACGGAATATTCAGAAGTGGATGATACTATTAAGAGAAAAGTAAAATTTTAATTAAATATTGTCATATATACGTCCAGGTTGTAAAAAAAAAATTAGCGTTTTCAAATCGCATACAGTGTGAAAAACTCAAAACTGCAAATCAGCATGTTGTGAAAAGCACATGATTTGGTGGCCAGATATAGGCCAGATCGCTTCAGCATACACAAGCGTTCTGAAAATGGCAAATTTCTAGCGTTTTCGTATGTCGGAAGTTCAAATGCAAAAACATAATTTTAAGCTAATTTTTTCACACTGATTGGTATTTAAGAAAAAGTTGGTTTCATGTTTAAACCAACTGTTGAAAGCTGGTTTTACCGCATAAAAATATTTTCTTAAAACCATCTTAAAACCATTTTTGAATTGGTTTTAAGTTGATTTGATGAAATACAACCTTGATTTTCGTGTACTAAAGACAGTGCTACCAAGTTAAAAAAATGAAAACAGCTGGCAACTTAATGGCGTTCAATGAAAAAAAAAAAAAAATAAAGGAAAATTTGGGTAAATAAAGTCACTAAAATAATTTAAAACAATGGACGCGACAGCAACAACAATAAAAAAGTGTAAAAGATAAAGAAACTATTGGGTAGAGCATAATGAAAATGCTTTCATCGAGTTGTGGGAGGACAAAAAATAAATGAAATTTTATAACACAAACTGTGTGTTAAAGCTTGATTTAATTAAACTTGTAGTGAGAACGCAAACACAGCTGTTTGCGGTTTTACTCGTAAAGGTATGTACATACACACGATTGTCATTTACTACATAATTGACAGAATAATTGGTACCGTGTGGCAACATCGTCACAAAATGTATTGTCGGTGCATTATATGACAATAATATTGTCACAATTCTGGCAATCGTGAGAACACCCTTCATTTCCATTGACACACAATTTACAGTCATTTGTTATTGTCGCATGTGCTTCATTTAGTGCACCGTACAATAACACCATTGGCTGATAAATATTTCTGTTGGCAATGCTGCCCATAAATATTTAGATACAATGTTAAAAGTCGGATCTGGCACCGTTTGCAATACAATAATCTGAAAACCGTGTGAACAGGCAATTATTTTTGGCAGAAAAATTTATTGTCGCAGAACTGTTTGCCAATGAAATTGTATGGTTTTGCTTTCAACAGTGTGAACAGGCAAATTACCAGATGGTAACAATTTTTCATTGTGAGGGCATTGCCACCATATTGCCGTATCCTACAATATTATACAATCTGACAATCGTGTGAACATAGCTTAACGATAAAATCGTGTTTAAGGTGTGAGAACACCGTCTTCAGGGAATTGGCGATTTTATAAGTGAACACGGCGTATGAACAACATTTAATTAATATTGCTCATACGCTCAATGTGACACTTTAGTGCTGTCCATAATTAATTTAATATATTGAATAGTTTTTGATATTAATTACGCTGTACAACTGCTATTCTTGTATCTTCCTTTCCTTTTGATTTTCTGTTTTATTCCATTTGCAAAATTTTATTGCAAAAAAAAAAAAAAATTATCAAAAATTAACAGCTGGCCGCAATAATGAAATGGCGCATAGTGTTGATATATCGATGATTTCACCACCAACATCGTCTTCCATATCGACCGACCAAGATCCATTTGGACAATTGCCACCGCTATTACCGCCACTGCGTTCAACACAAGTCTTAAAACCATTAAGGGGATTTCCAGGTGGGCTTAAATATAAATTAAAATTGAAAACAAAAAAACTACCACAACGTCATTCATGTTTTTCTTTGTTTTGCATGATTGTGAGTTAAATTTTTATGTATTTCTTTCAATTAATTTGGCAAATATTGTAGCATAGATGTGATGCATTTCTTGAGTTCATTTCATTTTTTATATTTTTATAAAAACCTGTGGCAAAGCAAACCACAGAAAAGTTTGTTAAATGGTTTATTTTTGCTTTAACAAGTTGGTTCTAATGAAAAAGAAAAATCAAACAATTATTTAGCTCTTCCATGTTGTTGTTTGTTATCTTGTCTCTAGTATTCTTTTACAATTGTCTTGATTTCTTTTTTCTTTTTTTTAATAATAATGAACTTGTTTTATTTTCAAAATCACTTTGATACAGCCGCTTTAACATTCGTATTTTTGTTTAGTTGACAATGAAATAAGTGCACAGTCATTTCTTTTTTGTTTCATGTATGCAAAATACCCAATAACACTTTTTAATTTTACACCGCCCTCTCCTCCCCGCCCCCTTAATAAACACCACTTCATGTGTTTGTAAAAATAATTATAATTAAAATCATACGAATAACTAAAAGAGCATGTTTCATTACCCGAAAACATAAATTGATTTTTGTAAAAAGCCTGGCAATAGTTGTTCAAAAGAAAGTTTTTTAATCGATCACTCACTCACTTTGTCAGTGAACCATTCTGCCAATCAGTCATTTTGGTTAGCTGTTTCATTCCGATTCGTAACACTGTGCTACAGCGGATGCAATATGGGAGTACAAATATGGATTGACAATCATACGTGACATTTTCTCATCTGGTTAAGCATTAACAGTTTATATTTGTTTTGAGTTTAGTTTGGTTAGCAGGTACATATCCGGAATAGACAGACACCTGACAACGCGTCTTTAAAAAAAACACCTAGAAATTCATCGTTCTCTTGGCATTGCCGTTCATCACACCAATTAATTTCATCAACACAGTAGATCGTATTCTCACTACAGGGTAATAAGCAGCATCAGCGACCTCAAAAACCTGTCGCTTCTGTAGTGCCTATTATTGTAGAGGACCGCCAAGATGCCATGATCATAGACTTCTTGAGGTAATACATTTGAATACCGCTAATGTTGAAGAGCTGTGATTTCAACAAGATGCATGATACAATTTATTTAGCGAAATGTTTAGCATACTATTGAATAATTCTTTGTGGATCTGCTTAAATCACAACATCCCATACAAATTCATTGAAAAATTTAACTCCTCAGCCGAAATGGCTACAAGAATTTTAAATTTTCTACAGTCCCCTATGGGGCGTGCCTGATAAGATCCGATAAGATTAATTAAAGTTTTCATTGTACGAGTATTTACCCAATAGAAAGTTCTACATAAAATAAAAATTAATAAATATTTTTGCCCAATACAACTAAAAATTGTTTTGCATATATTTGCAATTGATGTCTGAAAATATGATTGTACAGAAATAAAATTCGTAACAATAATTTGCAATAAAAAAATTTTTTAATTTAACAAAAATTTTAGAGATCATTCAGAATACAGTTTTATATTTTCTTTAATTGGCATATCAATTCAATGTTAATTGCTACATAGTTCAACGTAACATACTCTACTGCTCTTAATGAGATACATGCTCGAATGTATACCTCCATCTACCCTAAAAAAAATTCCCTGCTGTGTTAGACATTCTCAATACCGATTTTTTTTTTTATTTTATATTAAACTTCCATGAAAACATAGAAGCTGCTAAGTTCCTTTTAAATTTAAAGTTATGTTCAAAACTGTTCAGATATATTTAAAACAAGCATATCACCGGCAGCATCTTAGCGCTTATTTCTACATTTAAAAAAAATTAATTAAGCAAAAATCGTATTAGTCCAATAAAAAGATTTCCAAAAAAATTTGCGATTTTATTTAGTTTTAAATTTCATAAAAATTGGAACAATAGTTAAAAAACACACTTTTCCGTATTTCCTTTTTGGTACTTTTTTCTACCCCTTTGAAGAAACAAAAACTTTTCTAAAATCAGTTGCTATTCAGTGGTAGAAAGTGTTCATAGTTTTATTATCATTTAAAAGTATTTGTATACATATGTATGTAGCAAAGTACCAAAATCGGGGAACGAATTTTACCCTTATATATGGCACAACACATTGAAGATTTTCATCAAGAGATTAAAATTATGTGTTTATTACTTTAAAAGATGGATCAGGGACAAAAAAGTATGTAGCAACATTCTGTTTTTTTACGTTTATCCCAAAAACGTCCCAATATGAAAAAAGTACGAGGCACCTGGCCGATTATTTTTTTTATTGTGATACATTTTTGTGATATGTCTCCGCAAATTAGTTGCGGAGATTATTAATAATACTAATTTTGACATTTTTTATCCTCCTAAGCATTCGAATTCTCTACCTTCAAGCGTTTCGTCTGGGCGATGATGACACATACATAGGTACATATGTATGTAGATATGTATATATAGAAGATAGATATTGAGAAACTCAGAACTAGTGGATGTACTCAAAACCTGTGTACTGTAGTACAGTGTAATATTCTGTTTTGCAATTGTTTTTTTCCAACTTGTCATTTTTTTGAACTTTGCGTATTTAAATTCCTTAAAATTAAAATCTCTCTCTATCTCTCTCTTCCTTACTCTTTGTCTTGTATGTGCTAGTTTGCAAGCGTAAGAAAAAACATGCTGCAACAACCAAACAAACAAAAAAAAGAAAACTTTATTTTGAATATTGACATGCATTTCCATTTTGTTACAGTAACTGAATGCAATGCAGCTGCTTAGTTGTGTATTGTTTACACTTGTTGTTGTTTTTTTTTTTCATAATCATCTTTGTAATTGTTGTAAATTTCATTAAAAGCTCTCTCTCTCTCTCTCTCTCCATTTCTTGTATCAACTAAACTCACCACAACCGTTAACAACAATAATAAATTAAAATTTTATTAAAATTGTTTTTTTCAACTTTTTCTCTATTCTCTTCCTTTCGGTGAATTTTTATCTTTAAAAATGTATTGAATAAAAAAAAACAAACATTTACTCTTTAACAAATAATACAAATTAATGGCATTATAACAAAAACAAAAAACAATTATTAAATTTTCGTTTTAGAGTGAGTATAACAAAAAAGAAATTCAAAGCAGATTTTAATTTACTTTGAAAATATGAATCTCCTTGCTTTTTAGTTTCAGTTTTATTTCTCGTTTCGTTTTAATTTTTCGTGTTCCTTTGAAATAAAAAAAGTTTCGCTGTGCTTTAATTCGTTTTAAGTTTATAATGAAATGCTTTTCTTTTAGAGTTTGAGAAAAAAAAAATATATGTATTCAAATATAAAATAAATTTATCAATTTAGTGTCCAATTTGAGTGAAGATTCATATGACTATGTGTTTGGTGGTCGACGCAAGACTCCGCCTTCTACAACAGCACTTAAGTTGACCTCGCCTCCTGTACGACTGAGACCTGAAGGTAATTATTAATAACAAAAAAAAGTAACTAAAATTATAGCCACTCTAGTATTAATTTCAAATCTAAAATTTAGAAAAATTAAATTTTTTTGTGTGAAATTTAAAAGATATACATAGATGTTGCTATAACGGGAATTTTTCAATTCCGCGGCTTTGAACAGTCCGCTTGTCCGCTTTTTATTGTCATAAAAAACAATAATATAACATATATATAACACAATAAGATAAGCACGAACACTTGTCGTATAACTTGTCCCAGGGCTGCACTACATAAGACCATGTGTGTAACCACTCCATTTCAGCTATAATGTACCATGCAGTTCAATATTACCAGCAGGGTGGTAATTACACCGAAATATTGAATTAAGAAAGTTGTAACATAACATTACAAGAGACCGTATTTTTTTAATTTTCACGAAATAACTACTGTAAGATGAAGAGAAAAAAAATTATATAGCGGCAGTGAACAGCTTCAAGCAAATACTTTTCACATTTCTCAGCAGCCTTAATTTCGTTAATAAGAGAATTTGATTACAAAAGCGTGATTATTTTAAGTACATTTATTATCTCGTTTTCTGTTAATGATCAAATCAAACATTTCTTTCTTGTCTAGTTAGATTTTAATTTGTGACCATAGTAAAATGCCAAAAACTAAATTATTTATCTAAAATATTTTCCTCTTTGTACCTTCTTCTAAACTATTTCCAACTACCGCTAACTTCAATATTGTAAAAAAAAAAACTGAAATATATAAATAAAAAAAAAATAAAACTGTGGCATCTGCAACGTTATCAACACCGCCAACATCGTCAACATTATCAACTTAATAATCTGAAGACGCTTACAATAATACACGCAATATAAGTAGTGGTGGTTTTGTTTCAAATACAAACAACGGAAACACTGGTGGTGGTCGTTTTTATCGTCACTCTTTCAGTTACGTACCAAAGCGTACCCGTCACCCTCAAAACGAACGTGAACGAAATGCAAATTATGAATCAAGATTAAGATGTCATGGCGAAGATGAAGCAACCTTGCGGCAATTGTTACTTGAGTACGTATTAAATTTTTAATCACAATCTATCTTCTCCTCTATTTGTTTCTTCATTATCAATATTGTTATTCTAGTTATGTACATGAATACACATACATACATATAACGTAATACACATACACATTTGTAGAGCATAGTTACACATACGACGTGTGCTAAACACTATAACAATAAGAAGAAGGGAAAATATTTTAAATTAAAATACTAGAAATACGAATACAATTGCATACACTCAAACATGCGTAGACATGTACATTTAATCATAGATGCATTTTAAAGTAGTTAGATACTGTCTTTAATTATTGTTTTTCATTTTGTTGTTTGTTGTTGCGTTCTTTTATTTCATTTTAATGAAAAATGACACAGTAGAATTTCGATTTACTAATAAAAAAAAGAAAAAGAAAAAATTATAAAAATTTATTGGGAGCTGTTCTACCAGTTTCATATTAAAGATCACTCCTAAATCCTATATTATGCCATAGTGGAAGAAATTCCAAGGAGCCATAGCAAAATACTTTGCACGAATATACATAAAAATTAGAATGAGCCGGCCAGCTCGCTAGCGAACGCATAAAAATGTTTCCTCTTTTAGTCAATGCCCTCAAACGGACAAAATAAAAAATTAATTTTAAGCTGGCTTCAACTATTTGTTCCGAAGAAAAATTTTCTGATGTAGTTTGAAGTCACTCTTCTTCACAGGGTGAAAGGAAGAGAAAAAATTTTGTTTGGAACATTTTTAGCTTGAATTGGTATAATTTTAACTTTTGTTCGGAAAAAACTGAACTGTGCTGCCGAATATTTTAAATTTTCTGCCAAAATTGAACTGAGCTGCCACATATATTATTTCGTCATATAAAACGTAAAACCATGTAACTACACTTTTTTAGATTTTAGCAGAGAGAAAAAACTTGATAACAGGGTTAAGTAACCCACCTTAAAAAAAAGTTTCTTCAAAACTCACATAAAATTCAAAGAATCCATTATATTTTTATAAAATAGTTTATTTTACATGGGATTGTATTTTTACGTGGTACACAATATTCAATAGAGAAGGCGATTTTTTAAATTTTGTCACTTACATGGTTTTACGTTTTATATGACGATTTGTATGAGAAAAGTTAATAGATTTTATTTATCTATTAAAAGCAGCACTTGGCAGTAATTTATAATTTTTTAATTAGTAATTTGTTTCAACAATACGTGTGCGTGAAACCAAGAATACAGCAAAATGTAGTCATCTGCAGCTGTGCTGCCACCTTCTAAAATTAGTACTTACACATGTATTTCATATGGTTGCTTTAATATTGCGGACAAATTATTCGAAATAGTTGAACTGTGTTAACAAAACCTCTCAATGGGTGAATCTAGCTTTATGGAAACAAAAAAAAACACAGGGCCCTAATTGTGTTCGTAACCACGACAAAGTTTGATTTACGTGTAGAACAAAAACACATTTTCTGATATATTAATAAATTGTTTTTCTTTCAAATAGTTTAAAAATTTCTTTTTGTATCTCATACAAAATTTAAAATTTTTCGGTGAGGAATTTGTTTGTGAAACAACAAAAAAATTTCAAAATAATGGAAAAATTGTCTTTGTTTACACATAAATTTATTTTGACGTGGTGATTTACACCACTAGCGCCATAATGATCGAATTTCTACTGTGCAATCCAGATATACATACATATATTGTTTAATAAAAATTTTTGTATTTATTGATATTTAAAAATCGTAAAGGTAGATTTCAACATGTTTGTTTATTACTTTTCTTTAACTATGAGTTGTCCAAGTCTAAATTAGAAGTATATTCCCTCGCCTGTTTCCATTTCAAATCCCAATTAATACGACAGAAAAATTAACATTTAACAAATTTTCTTAATTGTTGATTGACTATGGAACGTATACGTTATAAACATTCTGAAAAAATTATTAATTATGTATACGACGTGGTTTCACTAGCATGAGATTGGCTGCCTTGCTAATAAACATCTGTCTACAATGTCAATGCAGTGCTTGAATAAAGCAGTAATATTTTACCAACCAACTATTGCAAAATCATGCATTGTCATTTTAAATTTTGTAACACTTTCGACGTTTAGAAACGTTTGTTTGCGGAAAAAATAATTTTCGAAAGCAATTAATAAGACTAATAATTATTTTTTAATAAAATAAATAAACTTTTAATTGAAATTAAGTATTTATTTCATTGAAATTGTGTACCTTTCGTCTTTAGTCGCCATTGTTTAGAAAAAAAAAGGCTTGTCAATCTAAATGATGCTTTTGTTGCGTTTATTTGCGCATCAACTGTGCTTCTGATGACTTTAGGAATGCCAAAGTTTGCACGGTGGCGTTTATTAACTGCAAATCAGCTGACCTTTAGGAAGGTAGCCATACATATGTATTTATTAATTAAGGCCATGATGATTTATTAACTCTTCAAATTTATGTCTCCTACACACTTTGAATTTTTTGTTGTGGTATTTTGTAGTGTTGTGCAATGCGTGCATTACCTATCGAAAATGACAAACGTTATCACTAGTACACACTAAAAAGTCTGCCTGTGATGTCACAACCATTAAGCCCTTATGACACTAAATTTTTTCTGCATTGTTCAAATTTTGGAAAAGAGTGTAAATATATTGTCATGGGAGAATTAATCATGTGCAAAGATTACAACCATATTAAGATAAATGCAAAAACGTCAAATCATCCACAAGTATTATCGAAAAATTAGTAAATGTAAAAAAAAATGTAAAAAGTTTTAACTTAAAATTTACGTTTCGAACTTCAAATCGTTTAGATGCTGACAACTTACCGATTTCTGCACAATATCTGCGATTTCAACCTTAGTTTTTCAATATTTATTTTTCTTTAACGTTTTTTAAATGAAAATAAGACGGCAACAGTTAAAAATGTAAATATTATATTGTGTTTGTTTCTTTCTGGCTGTTGATGTCTCTTTCTATCAATTTTATATTAATTAATGAAAAATAAATCTAGTGTTATACCGGCTATTGTAGTACGATATATGAAAAAATCGTATCTTAACAAAAAGTGAGATAATTGATCTCAAAAAAGGATTTCATAATTTTCTGAATTATTTCATACATTCAAACGCTACCATACGTTTGGACTTGTATTTGTACGTTCATGACAGCAGACTTTCATTGCGCTTCTTTTAAGAGTGCCGAATTCTTTAAAAAATTTGTATTCATATAATCGTGCGATTGTGTAGGATAGTCAGTCAATCAAAGCCTTTAGGCACATAAATACTAGTACCATATTTTAAAATCACTAAACAAAACTTATAAACCGAAAGTACGCACTTCCCTTTTTTAACAGAAGAATCTAAAATATAATTTAGAGAAATCTAGAAATTTTAAATTTCATCATTTTGTAATTGGATAAACTCAAAAGAAATTAAATAAATGTACTGCAAAGACGGCTGTAAAAGCACCTTCAATTAAGTTGCCGAATTCTTGCATTCTGTAAAATACCAACAAAATACAGGCAAAATTTTTTTTTTTAATTTTGAGACATTTTTAAAGCTGTTGAAATCTACTCAATAATAAATCCTATATAAAAAAAAAACTAACAATAAATATTTTATTTATTTATTTAAACACCAACATTTACATACGAAAACAACACTTTAATTGGAAAATTAATATGCAGATACTGAATGCTTGTTTTAACACTTTAGTAAATTTTATTTAATTGAAATTTTTGTTTGCTGTACTAAAAACAAGTTAAGAAAAAAAATCAGTAAATACCTTTCGCTATCGTAGATGTACAAATTAATTTGATATGCATTTTCAGTTAAAAGAAAATAAACTAATGATAAATGCCACCCAACAAACATTTTTTTTAAATAATAAATAAAAAAATTAAAACTAATAAAATAAAATCGTTTTTTTTTTCAATGAAGTACAAGTAATTAAAAATGTTTGCTGGACTGCTATACTAAATAAAAACTAACATATTTTTAGGCTCCTAATAAATGTCAAGGAATTATAATAACTTTTGTTTATTTATGTTTTTCTTTTTTTTTTTGGATGTTTTCTTCACTCCCCCCAAAAACCACAATAACCCGAATCACTAATTATTTTTCTACAAACTTGAAAATAAATTATATTTATGAATATGCATATATTACAATAATATTGTCTATATTATTGGGCAGATTATGTTAATTTAAAGCAACGCTAAAATATTTCAAAAACTAAAAAAAAAAAGAAAAAGCTCAAGATTTACACTAAACGAAACTTTAAAGTCAATTAATTTACAAATAGCGGTCAAAAAAGAAATCATTTTCCTACAAAAACAAAAAAAAAATTTAAAATAATTAAAACGGCAGCACTGAATTGTCGCTATTAAAAATTTTTTTAACTAAAAAGGCATTTAACGACATTCACCAAAAAAAAAATAATGAAAAAATCATTACTATATAAAAAAATTTACCTTTTTTAAAAACTCTTAAGCAAAAAAAAAAACACATCAACGTCTAAAATATAATAAAAAGTCCTTAAGAATTAAAACTTCAACTTCAAACAAATAAAAAGTAATAAAAAAAAAAAATAAAACAGAAGGACCATTGACTCCCAATTAAACAACGAAACGAAACAATTTTTTTCCTTTATAAATAAAACCACAAACATCAGCCAAATATTAAGAAAAATATAACAACATCATGATGATGGAAACAATGCCTCCCAGGTATTAATTAAAATAAGTTATTTATTCTTACAAAACTCATTTTCAATTTCCATTAATCATTTACAACAACAACAAAAACTTATTGTGGAAATTTTTTAATGTTTCTAATTATTTATTTATGATTTATTCACCATTAATAAATGAAAAAAAAAATAGACAAATTGCTTCATTAAAACAAAAATTTACTTTATTATATCTAGAAAAACATTTCACAGATTTTTAAGCTAAAAATCATTCAAAGCAAAGGTACTCACAATCGATTGTATTTGGTATTTATATTAATCATAAAAATTAAGCATACTTTTAGGGGCATATACATATGAATTTGAAAAGTTACAATCATATTTGAATAATTTTCGTAGGAAAACGTAGATCTAATGTGCCTCATGAAGCAACTTTAACAAATGCAACCACAGTCAGATCGTCATATGAATTCATAAAGGTCTTTATTTACATTGCAGATATTTTACAAGAGAGGCACACACTTTCTCTAATGCTTCCATTTAGCCCTCTTATCAGAACCTTATTTCTAATTGTCGGTGTTTAAAATTTGCAATCAATAATTCGATTTTGAATTTTTTTTACTCATATGACAATATGCATGTACATTCCAAATTCTTTTTAAAATTCAGCCATTTGGACTGTTTCTAAAGGTGTTTTTTTTCCATATTGCAGATATTTTCTCCAAAAAAAGTACTTTCTTCAATAGTACTTTTTCAAAAGTCACTTCTTTTTCAAAAGGTACTTGATTCAAAAGTTACATACTTTATTTAAATGTTCTTTGTTAAAAAAGTAATTTATTGAAGGTACTTTTTAAAAATGTACTTTATTCTAAAGGTACTTTATCCAAAAGGTACTTTATTTAAAATGTATACAGAAAGTATTTTATGCAAAAGTTGCTTTATTAAAAAAGTACTTTATTCAAAAAGTGCTTTATTCAAAAAGTACTTCATTGAAAAGGTGCTGTATTCAAAATGTACTTCATTCAAAAGGTATGTTATTCAAAAAGTACTTTCTTCAATAGGTACTTTATTCAAAAGGTACTTTCTTCATAAAGTACTTTATTCATAATTTACTTTATTCAAAAGGTCCTTCATTCAAAATATACAAAAGTTCTTCTTGCAAAAGATATAGACTTTATTCAAAGTTAATTTATTTATATGGTACTTTATTCTAAAAATCTTTATTAAAAAGGAATTTTTTTAGAAAGTACTACTTTTCACAGGTACCCATTTAAAATGTACTTTTTAACAGATACATTTCTCAAAAAGTACTTTTCTAGAAAGTTATTTTTCAAACGATACCTTATTAAAAAGGTACTTTTCCCGAAGGTACACTTCTAAAATTTACTTTCTTAAAATATGCAAATACATTCTTTAAAACGATTCTAAAACGTTTTTTGTAAGCGTAATTTTTTCGAAAAGTTCAAGTTTCAATTAAAATTATTTTTTTAAAAACATTTTCAAAAAGCATTTCTTTCAAAACGTACTTTTTGCAATTCTTTTTATAATTTTCTAAAAAGCGTTTTGAAAAAAAAAATTTTTTTAATTTATTTTTTATAAAATGAACTTTTTTCGATTACACATATTTTTGTTCTTTCGATAATATTCTTGTATAAACATCTATTTTAGGATGTTTTTTGAAAATTTATTAAAAACGATTTAATTTTCAAAAGTACACGGAAAAAAACTTTAACTTTTTAGTTTTAATTATCACCAGTAATTAAAATAATAAATAATCAATTAAAAGATCAATCAATGCAATTAAAGTTTTAATTAATTTTTGGGCTAAATATTTAAATAAATAATTCAGTTTCTTGCTTTGGAATACACAAAATGCCGGCTTATTTAAATAAAACAATCTTTATACAAATAGATTAATACCCTATAACAATTCGAATTGAATTCAAATGTTTTTTTTTGCTTTTAAAATTTTTATTTTTAATCTTCAAAATGTTTAATAATTATTACGATTTATATATGTAGTAATAATTTAATTCATATTATTAATTTCTATACAGCTGAAAATCTGAGTAATTTTTTCATTGAAATTACAACGATTTTAATTAAAATTATGCTTTATTTTTTTCTGTGTACTTATGCAAAAATTATTTAAATTTTGTGTATAAGCGATAATTTCATTATTCGAATTTGAATTACAATGTAAATCTTTCCTTAAAGTATGCTTTACAATTTGTTACATTTTAATGGATGCGATTGTGAGTACCATCACTATTTCAGTTTGCTTCATTGTAAATAAAGATACTACGGCAATGGTAACATAAAACTGTCATGGTTTCTGTAAATAACTTTGTGTATTTCCATTTCAAATTTCACATCATTTAATACTAGAATTAAAAAATCACAATTGAAAGATTTCTTAAGGAAAATATTTCAAAGAAGAAAAACTCATTGTAAATTAAAGTACATTTCATAATAATGCTTTGATTTTCAACAAATATTAAATTAACTTATTATTATTATCTTATTCATAAAAATATTTGCGGCTTATAAAGGTTTTATAGAGCTTTTTATAGGGAAATTCTCTTAATAACCCTTTAATAAATCGACATTTATTTTTATTAACAAGACCATTATTCTATAAGGACTCCATAATTTCTCTCTATCATATAAAATATAAATATATAGATACACAGTTTTTCTGTTTGTCTTAAAACATTGTAATTTCACGTCTTCATTCACTTCCCCTACAACCAGCAATACTTCAATAACATTTTTTATAAATTCCGTTCGTTTTACTTGTGTCTTCTATTCACTGCAAATTTCTTTTTCATATCATTTCATTTCTTTCTGTGTATACTTATCACTTTATTTGTTCGTAACGCAAAAAAAACACCGTCACGTTTAATCAACACTTTCATTCATAAAAAATATAAAAAATCAACTGACAACTCGTACTCGTACCATGCAATACAATCAAACTCGATTTAAAAACACAAACTAAAAAGGGGTGGTGGAATGGTCTTATCGCCACTCAATAAGTACGTTTTACATTTAATTTTGCTTAAACCTACATTTTATTTAATACTGCAACATTTAACTTTATCCCTCACACCGATATTCTTAATTGTATCTAAATGTACTTGCACTTTTCAATTATCCGATTATTTATTATTCAATTTATGAAATTCCAATAACGCTACAGAAATCATTTTTAATCGTTAATGAATTTTTCTCTTGCAAAAAAAAACTTAATTGAAAAATTATTTAAACTTTTCTTTCCAATTGTATTTGAATAAATTTAATTTAATGTTTAATTTAATGTTTAGTGTGCTTTCTTAATTTTATTTTACAATATTTAATGTTGCTTTGTCAATGGATACTCCTGAAGACAAGACAACTTGAAATACAATGTATACAGGAGACTTGTTAATTAGTGTGTTTGTTGTCTTTGTTTTAGATCAATATTAATTAGAAATTTGAAGGAAAATATTTGCATAGATAGATTTTCATTTCAGACATATTGCAGGGATACAGATTTTCAAAGGAATCTGCACCGATAAACAACTCTTGCCACCGAATTTTATATTTTTTAGGGGTATTTTCTTAAAGAACTAGATTCTTTAAAGCAGCTTTTATCAAGTGGCAAGACATGACCACATGGCTAACAAGGCAAGACAAGATAAGACGGCACGACAAGACTAGACAAGAAGTCACGATAGGACAAGATGTTACGACAATACAAGACAAGGCGGCAAAGACACGACTGCGAAACAAAAGAAGAAGACACGACAAAACAAGGCGGCAAAACACGACGGAACAAAATAAAATAAAGGCAAGACAAGACAATTCCGCAAGACAAGACGAAACGACAAGAAAAAGCGTTACGTCAAAACGAGTCAAGGCAAGGTGGCAAGACAAGGCAAAGGCCAACGAAAGACACCAAGACATTATAAGAACAGCAGACAAAACGATAAGACAAGGCTAAAAGACACGCTGGCAAGAGAAGACGGCAAGACTAAGCAAGACAAGACAATCCGAAAGGACACGACAGTGCGACAAGGCAATATCGCAAGACAAAAGAAAACTGTACCTTCTCTCAAGGTACTTTTGCACAAGTTAGTTTTTATTTAAGTTTTTTAAATTGCTTTACTTTGCTCAAAAAGTACCTCTGTTCAGAAAAATAGCATTTTTCTAAAAAGGTACTTTTTTTAAAAGCGACTTTTTCCAAAAAGTACTTTTTTTCAAAAGGTACTTTTTCCAAAAAGTACTTTTTCCAAAGGTACTTTTCCAAAAGGTACGTTTCTCAAATGCTACATTTCTTAAAAATTGCTTCTTTTGAAATATACTTTTCCCAAAATATGCTTCACTCAAAAGCAACTTTTTCCCAACATTTTGCAAAAGGTACTTAAAACAAAACTTTCAATTGCTACAATTTTGTCAGACCACATTTTCAAATTCTAATTTTTTCAAAAGTTCTTTTTTTGAAAGGGAAATTTTTAATTAAAATGGTACATTCTTGGCAAGAAATTATACCTTTTTGGGAAGATAGACTGTGGAAAACTTATTTTTGCGAAGAGAAGCTTTTTCGAAAAGGTTCCTTGATGAAAAGTAACTTTTGCGGAAAGAGACTTTAATGCAAAGCTACTTTTGTGAAAATATAATTTTTGTAGTGGTACTCTTTTCCAATATATACTTCTTTATAAAAGTACTATTTCCAAAAGTACTTTTTGAAAGATAGGAGCATAGTATATTTATCAAGTAAACACCAACTAATCAGTTGACTTTTTTTTTGCTCATTTATGTGTTACACAACGTGAATGTCAAAAAATGTTTACATTTTATGAGCGCCAATATCACTTTTAATCTTTTGTTTAATTTGAGAGAGCGTGCAAATGACTTTTTTAATCATTTCTTTATTTTGAGAGAAGTTTGTAAAAGCAATTAATTAATTAAAAGAAATTTATTGTACGCTGTATTGTAGGAGAGAGCAAAAACAATTAATCCATACGAAAAAATAATTCATGGTTTTTTATTGTTATTGTAGGCATCTGATAAATGACATTTGCATCGTGTTTTATGCAAACAAAATGCATGTTGTTTTTGGTGTTGTTGTTGTTTAGTTGCAAGTGACTACCTGAAAAACACACTTTGGACAAGAGTAATTTTTTTCGGAAATCTAATTTTTCAAAAAAAAATTTAAATAATTTTTTAAACCAGAATATTAAGAATAGTTTTTGAAATTCCTTTTAGAGGGGGATATTTTTTTATAAGATAAGAGCAAGAATTTGCATTTTAAAAATGTCAAAAATATTGTTTTTTAATTAAGTACAAGTTAAGTTTGTCGGAATATTATTTAATAGAAAATATTTTCCACAAAAATATTCATTTCAAGCAATTTATTGAAGAGAAATCTTTTACAGGATACTTTTTGCAAGAAGAAATTTTCTTTTTAAATTTCTAATAAACGATTGCTCTTGTTTTGGCAAAAGTCAATAAAATTTCGCACATGTTTTTTTTTATTTTTTATTTCTTTTTCATAAAATCTTAACGGCTTTAATGAGCAGTTGATTAGCATATTTATTAAGTGCACCCTCCACAATAAATCAAATTGAGACTTTTTTAACAACACAACACAACACAACACAACAAAAAAAAAACAAAAAAACAAAAAACAAAAAGCATGTTAATGGCACGTTATTTATTTAATGCAAAGCAATTATTTAATTATTTACGTAACGAAAGAAAAAAGTATTAAATAGTACGAATATCGAGTAAAAAGATTTACAATTAAATAAGTTTTTATTTAGTTTGTTTTTCTGGCTTGTAGCAAATTAAATGCTTTTAGCGATAATTGAAGTGAATGGCAGTGAATTAAAAGAGCATACAAACAAACAAACAAACAAACGAACAAACGAACAAGTAAACAAGAAGAGTAAAACTATATTTAATTAATTATTCAAACCTAATTAATAAGAATGTTAATTAACTATGCAACATAATAAAGAAGGGGGAGACAATAAACAAAAGCCAGCACCTTGCAATGTATTGCAAATTAACAAACAACGATACAACGATATCGAATTTAAAGAGCACTCCCTGTCAATGAGCTTGCTTGTGTTGCATTTTTATACTGATTGCGATTCACAAAAAGTGCATCGCACTTTTCATTTTATTTATTAAAAATATTTGCACTTTATTTTTATCGTTTTATTTCGTTTAAAGTGCTGTAAAAGTTGCTTTATAGCCGAACAATAAAGTGCAAATATTTTAAATAAATCGAGCAAAATCGAGCGAGAAATGCAATGCCACTTTTGATTGAAAAGAAAACACCATTGGATTGAATTTAAGCAGGAAATTTAACAAGTGATATATTGCTCATTTATTGAAACAGCGTCATAACTCCAAATATTCGTTTTATGAGAAAACCCTGTCGAATGTTCCATTTACTTACATCTCAATGTTGAATTAAAATAATTGCTTTCTCTCATGAGCTGAGTCCACCAGCACTTTGTGTGAGTTTTGTAAACGAGATAAAAGCTGAAATAACGACCCATTATTTTGCATTATTAAGTTAAGAGGGTGGCGATAGCTCATATAGTTAGCAAGTTGACTACAAAACCAAAAGTCCTGAGATCAAGCCCGGTAGCCCGGACTGCCTTAAAAAGACTTTCGCATTTTTCTGATGTGCATTAGTGGATCTTTGTGTCAGTTGGTGTTGTAAGGTTTCAGTGGCGATGGCACGTACCTCGAAAAAAATTCCGTACACCCCCTAATATAAGGTGTTTTAGGACAGTAATTTAAAAAAAAAAAAAAAATTTTTTTTTCTTGGATGAATGTACGAGTCGCGTTTTTAATTTTTTTTTATATAGCATTTTCAATTTAAATTAAACGAAACCTTTTTTAACATAAACGAAACTTTATTCAATATAAACAAAATTTTTTTCAAAATAAACGAAACTTTCCAAAGTAAATCACACTTTTTTTAAATTAAGAAGAACTTTATTCAAATGCAATTAAACATTTTTCGCAGTGTGAATTTTGTATGAAAACATTCTTATTGTATGCAAACTTTTGTGCAGCGACCTTCGTGAGAGGCCAAGTTGTGTAGAATGTATCGTGGGTGATGTTTCTTCATCCTTCCGAATGCTCTACTGTACCCATTAAATATTGTCATCAGTATGCACCGTTCGTCATCTGCCGGCGCCAGAAAGGTTGCTTACTGCTCCCTGTTGTCGAAAATTTGCAACCGGACGGTTTATTGTTGTCTCTGGGGGTCCAACCCGCACATTCCAATAACGACGAGTCAAAACAATGGATCGTTGATGTGAGAAATAAAGTTCAACGATTTTAGCACATTGTTCAATTATGTGCTGTTCCATTTTAAATTTCCCAAATCTACTTTACAAAATTATGAAAACAAAAAAAAATTATAATAAAAAAAAACTTATAAGGAATTCAAACACCTTCGCTCTTTTTGGGCCACACTGTACAATATTACTCCTAAATCACACACACACACACACCCAGCGGCAGCCATACAGACACTCACACACAATGGCAAAAACCTCAATATATTTTAAATTTTTTTTATATTTTTCCTACAACATTTACTTTGCATTATTTTCTTAAAACTCACATTCTCACAATCACACATTGAAGCACATTCGTTACATTTGTGTATAAGTGTGTGTGTGTGTGTGTACGTGTATGTTTTTAAGTGTTTGTGTAAATGTGTGCCTGTTTTATGTTAAATATTCAACTAAATGCGGCATATTAAACATTTTAATTATTTTCATTGAAAGCAACAAAAACGCCACATGAACGAAAGTAAAGTAAAGTCGCTTGTCACAGCTACAGCTGGCCTTTCAAAAAGTCGCTTTTTATTTCACATTATTTCTGTGTCATTGGTAAAATATTAAAAACGAAAAAATATATGGCAATTTTATTTAAATTCTTCTATGCTGTACCGCACTACAGCTCCTCGTATGGGTGACGCTGGCTTTTGGGCCGACAATACTCACTTGAATGTAATCACGTGTAGCACAGTCAATGGGACGTGGAAAAGTTATGAGGTTCTTGTTAAATGCAGCGTTATGCACTTTTCAGTTCCAAAAGTAACGTTAAATAAAACTCACTTAAAACTTTTATTTAATTATAATTTCATTATATGTGCGAAATGCATTGACATTTAAATGATCGCCTTTAGATTGGTAGCAACAGTCGATCGTTTTTAAGCAGTTTTCGTCCACTTTTTCGTGCGATAACTTGACGAACGTTGGTTACCAAATGCTGCATGTTAAGGGAGTATTCGCGGTTAGATACGGTCTTTGGCGTAGTTCCATAAAAAAGCCTAACGGACTCAAATCACAAGCAGTTGTTGGCCAATAGACGTCGCTAAACCGTTAAATGTCACGTTCTGGTAACTTCTCATGCAATAGAACCAAAATCGGTCGTGCCGCATGGGTCGTGGCAACGTCTTTTGCAAACCACATATCGTCCAGTTCGTAATATTTAATTGCAGGCCATAGTGTTCTGATTTGAAGGGAACGGTTCCGCCACACTTTCACTAACAGAAGCGGCAGTGAGCACATTGCGATATTGTACTGGCCTGACCACATCATTCAACTCTTCAAATTTCTTTATAATTCCGACAATTCCTTGCACAGTGAATCGATTATGACGACCATAATCACCTCGTAATGTAGGAAAAGGGGCCACGTTTGAACTGCCACATGTGTACAGCAACTTTTAACTATTTTCGGGCGTTTTTCGGTTGTTAAACGATTCATATTCGTAAATGCAAAACCTTTCACTCAATAAATTAAACTTCACATAACTGATATGATGACAGTTGTCAGTCTTGCCAGACCGGCGGTTTGGATACCACGAAATGTAGAATGTTTTAGAGCCGAAAAATTTTGAGCAGAAGGATCAAAACATTTTAGACGTAACCATTTCCAAATCCATAATAATATTTCCTATCAGCGATTAGAGCTGCCATAACCGTAAACCGGCATCATCTTGTATTCATTATTTCTATAGTGAGTTAATAATATGAGCAGCTGAGTGAGTCAGCTGTTTATGGTTACGGCAGAATACCAAAATTCAATTGATATTTATGAATATGGTTATGACTATGGCAACGTTATAAGTCCCATTTAATCGAAAACAGTGCTGAACATAAGTTATGGTACGTCTAATTGTACCGTAGTCCTGCAGATATTAGCGAGGCTATGAAATATCTTTAGAGTCAGAATTATGTCGAACAAATTAACCGACTTCTTTAGAATAAAAAAAAAACGTTCATAGGATTTTTCTGCAAAGCGTCAGCAGTTACCAATCCACAGGCACATCAGAGCGCCCTCATTCATGGGTTTTGTGTAGCACCGGCGTGGTAAAATAATTATTAAAAATGCCTACTAAAAACAAAGTTTCAAAATTGACTACGCCTCCTTGACGACAAAGGCGATGCAACACTGCTATTAAACAACAAAAAAAAACGTACAAAAGCAGAGTTGTAAGATAATGAAACTTTCGTCTGTCTATCGCTTCACCACCTGTCAGCTGTCTAACTATACCTTTCCTCTAGTTCCAGCACAATCCATCGCCTGTGTAGTGGTAAACCCTGAGTGCTGGTCCATGATAACAAGAGAAAAAACAAACAAACAAATGATGTAGTTAAGCTTGTGAATACTTTAAAAGGCCTGAGTTCGAACCCGAAGGCATAAAAAAACTTCTCCATTCTATGCTAATGTATAGGCAGCGCCCTCCTTTATTGGCATGTGAGCAAAGTAAATAATAATATGGCTTCTATGGCCAGAAGTTCTGCGACTCTGTTCTAAAAAAATTATCTCAAAATTGTTCAAGCATTACGAGGTTCTTGTAAGCACTTTCGCCACCTGTCTTCTCCACTACACAATGCATTTACGACAAAAGATTTGAAGGCATTAAAGGCGTGCACGTTACAACACTAAAAAAAAATTATAGTTTAAAGTTGCGAGTTAAAAATTTTTAAAGAATTTGAAACTTCAAATGCAAAGTATGCCAAATGTTCACAACAACTAGACTATTATCATAAAAAACATATTTCGTCACTACAACCAGCAGAAGCTGATGGAGGGTTCAATCCCCCGTCAGCGCCTTCTTCTATTGGCAATAAAATGTCATCGAAGTAAAACATTAAATAATATGGCTCTGATTTATGCGTCAACAAAACATCACAGACGCATCAAATCTGCTTTACAAATTCACAAAAAACGTGCAACTGCAGAATTGTGCTAGCACTGACGTGCTTTTTTAAACGAGTCGAATTTCAAACTGGACTTGTTGCAAGTTTTTTTTAGATTTTAAGGGAATTTTCCATAAAATCAGTACATGCTTTTAAAATGCTCCTAATAAACTCTCACATTTACACAAACGCACTACAAATCGACACCCATTTTTCAACACGTTTTTATTAAAAATATTTTCGCAAATTTTTTCACGTGTTGTCTTCATCCTTAAAAACGAAATTAAAAACAGAAAACTTTTTTTTATTTATAACAAAAACTAATTGGTATTTAAAGGCCCTTCACCAAAAAAAATAAAAATAAAAATAAAAAAAGATGGAAAATAATGCAAAAATAACTTGGCAACACACAATTTCATGCTTTCACAACTCAAACTTGAACGCCAACGTAAAAAATTAACAAGTACTCAAATTCAATTATTTATTAAATATTAATTTTCTGTTTAATTTTTAAGTGCAAACATGGTTTTTTTTGTCACAAATGTCCAACGTACAATGCATACGACATACAACAGTTCATACAACAACATTTACTTCGAACATGTACCACATTCGTAGCACACACATTGTATTTACATTGCAGTCTACTCGTATTGTTAAATAATATTCCATTTTCCATAAAACAATAATTCCTCTGCCTTAATTTATTTGCTTAATCATTTGGTTCATGCATTTTCCAACAGATTATTTTAATAATTGGTTTTCTTTATTTATTCAAAAATAAAAAAATTTCATGGAAAAAAACAAATCGTAAAAATCATTTATTTAACTCGACAATTGAATTAATTACAAACCATATCGAATTAAATGCATTTTCTTTCTTTCTGTCTCCCAAAACAAATATTTATTTTTGATTTGGCCTGCAATAAAAATATAAAAATTAAATTAAATAAGAAACAAAGAAGAATAAAAAAGATGTTAAAAGTTTATGAGTTTAGCTTTATTTGGTGAATGTCCTAAATGCCAATTGGTCGGTTTTTCAAGTGTTTTCAAGAAAAATGGAATATCTATTTAAACAAGTACAATTTTGTGAAATATTTTTATTGATTTTCATGCATAAAAAAAGGTGACTTCCATACTTGGAATGAGTTGTGATTTTGATTTACCAGTAGAAATTTATTTCCGCATGCGCGTAGAGCGAATAGTGACCCACAGATACACACTGAGCCGAGAAGTTAGCAGTAGGGTCACAGTTGTCACGGTATACGAGGTGTCAGTGCACGAAGTTCAACGAACTGTACACTACTGTCACAAGCCAATGAATGCATGTTTATTTTTTTTATAAGGATTAGAGCGTCGCAATCTGTACGTGCTCATTAAAGGGAGGTAATGTTGGCTGAGCAAATGAGTTGTTCACTCTACAATCAAAAGATCGTGTTTTCAGTGCCGGTCTGGTCAAAAATTTTTCTGATTTGTATCTGCGAAGGAACAATGAGTGTAATGTTGACGAAGTCGTTAGCGTTTCCAAACAGAAGATCGTGGGTGGGTTCAGTCCCTGGTCTAGCCAAAAGAATTTCTATGCGAACAGTGTCTCTCCTTCGTCTATGTTTCAGTAATAAAATGAAGAATAAAAGTGAAGTAAAATAATATGGCTCTTTGTTAGTGCTTCAATGTTTCACTGAACCTCTGAAGCACTGCAACATTGCTAAAAAAAAAAAAAAAAAAAAATCTGCAAAAGCATTTCTCTAACTATCCCATTCCCCTAGTTCCAACACAATGCATCGCATGTGTACCTGTGCTGGTCCAAGATAAAAAAACACAACACCGAAGCCGCACTGCTTTACAAATTCACAAAAACGCGCAACTGCAGAGTTGTGCCAGCATTAAACTCTCTAACCTTCTTATTACCACTCAACTGCCTCTTCTGTATATCCTTTTCTAACTACTTCCAGAGTGCAGTGCATTGCATTCGTAGAACTGGTGCAAGAATAAAATTATCGTTTTACGTGGCCATTAAAGCAATTTAATGGAAGCGAACTTCAAACTCAACAGTCTCATATCTGTTCAATTTTGTTGTAAGAAGGCAAACATTAAGTGAAGTGAAGTGCAAAATTTACTTATCACGGAGCCACATATGCCCATTTTACGCATAAGCAGCAGAGGTGTGATTACGAGGTCGCACCGGACTCTTATAGCTGATCGCAACATTAATCGTTTTACTTATGGGTCACTGATGGACAGCAGGGTGGGAGCGAGTGTCCCCCTCTTGCGTGCTAAGTGTAGGGTACTACGTGTCTGTATAACAGCCAGAAATGTTCGAATTGATGCCTCCGTTTGATCAAGATGGGCAAGAATATTCTCATTTCACTTGACAATGCGTCTGTGATTAGATGAATGCTAGAAGAGAAACGTGTACTCTGGATTGGAGCTGGAGGCTGTCCGGGGACTCATTAGGTGGGGCTAACGCTTACACTGATGCCGATCAGGGGCCACAACGGTATTAAGGGGAACTATGTGGTGCACGAACTGTCGCTAGAGGGATAGTGGCGGCGTCCTGTTGACCAGATCCTAGACTTCCATTGAGGGATGGAATGATCAGGGCTGGAATCGTGCCGTAGTTGAATTCCGTTGGCCGTAACAGATGGAGACTCTATGGTACTCAAGGATACCCTGGGTCGGGTGTTGCAAGGTGTACTGCAGTATGCCTTGAACTGGAACACGGGCGCTAGCAACTGGAGATGAGAGCTTTAAGTATCATGTGAGGGGGATTGGCATCGTAGACGATGATAACTGCAGACTATGCCTGGAGGAGGCTGAGACAGCGGCAATAATTTTATCAGAATGTCCATCTTTGGTTATGGCCGACTAAGGGGCACCAGCCATCCCATCCTTGATGGAAGTGCGATAGGGGAACTTAGTCTGAGACAGCAGAATGCATCGCATGTGTAGGGGTCACCCCTGAATGCTGGTCCAAGAGAAAAAAAAAAAAAAAAAGAACTGAGATATAACTAGGAACTCAGTATTGATGTCACAAATCGAGAAATAATACAACTCCAAAGTCAGAATTCAATAGAGGGTAGAACAAATGCTGGGATTTGCGCGAATTTCAATACCAGATGTGTTTGCCACTTGTTGGTTGAGTTACGTGGAGATCGAAGAGGGATCCGATGTCCTCCCATACTATTATAATAATTCTTTCGACTTAATTTCTTGCGTCTCGGAAAATAAAATGAAGTTTTGATTAAAAATTTTGTAACATCAATTAAAAAATTAATTGTTTTTTAAGCTGTAAAGATATTAATAGTATCAGCTAAATTATTATTATTGTTGATTTAATTCAATTAATATTCAATTAAATTTTTAATAATAATAATTAAAAATTTAATTAATTATTTTACAAAATTTCAAACAAACTTTTAATAGAAAAAATATATATTTGAATTTAATTCGAATTAATTCGAATAAAGAGTGTTAAAAAACAAGTGGCAAACAATTCTACAGCTGTTTAAAACTTCTTAAAAGAACTCAGTTACAGTTGCATTTTTCATTCGGTTTTTAAGTCACTTTTTCACGGAATTTAATTTCAGTATCTTGGAAATTGAATTAATTAATTTCATATGAAATGCAGTATAAAATCATTGACAATTGTAACACGAAAAACAAACAAATTGAAATATTAAACATACACACACACACTCACACACACACACATTCCAATGCACACACAAATTAACTAGAATTTATCTATCAAGTACACACACACACATATGCCGATGTTCTGACACACTTCGTAATGGATATTCATCTCTTCTACTGTCATCTGTTTGAGCCAATATTTAACGTCACAAATTTTGCCTTTGCAATCGAAAGTGCAGCACATATTTGCCAACAGAAGAGACAAAATTCTTTGTTAACAATTCTGCAGTTTATTATTTGTTAAGGATTTAATATTAAATCGTTTTAATACTCGTATCTACAAATTTAATGTCATTTTACATGATTGAAGATTTTACATGCAGCAGTCATCGTTTTAATATTGTAAATTAAAACGACTTCTCCTCAGCACACAAAAGTTAAAGGAAAGTGCTGCAACAACGCAACACGAGCTATTGTCCGTCCTTAGATCAAGATACTGGTTCTATTGCAAAAGAATGCAATTGTTTTCCCCATTTTCATTTTGCATTTTACATTCGAACAAGGCATAATGTGTAGTTTGTTTGAATTATTACAACAACACATTGTGCAGTCGCATCAACATGAAATATGGTACAATTGTTTCATTGCTTTTGTCATTGGAAATGTCAAAGTTTCATTATTTTATCAAATGATAACAACATATTAACAAGAAATCATGCAAACATGATTTTGTTTAAACAACTAAAACGACGAATAAAATTCTCACATAAATTTTAATGCAATATTTATTTGAAATCCTTTGCACATTATTTGCACACAAGGAACATTCAAATACGTATGTATTTGTATCACTTTGTAGGCAACAAGGACTTGAAGTTCGTTTGAAAAACATTTTGACAAATTTTCATTTCTGCAAAGTCGTACAAACTAATGAAATTAAGTAGCAGAGCTTGGAAAGCACATTTACAAAGAACCCTTTACAAGTGGAAACTTACAGTACACTGGCGATAATATGAACGCCTCAAAATAAGAACACTTTTTTCCTACCATTTGGACTGCGCTAAAGTAGAAACTTGTGCAAAAGCTTGAAAATATGAATAATTTATTTTTTGATTTTTTTCAAGTTAAATTATGTCTCAACCGTACGTACTATACTAATTTGGGAATTTCCTATTTAAATTGCCATCAGCTGTCAATGAAAAATTTCTTACATACACACCACAAAATATACAGCAAAAGAAAATCACTGAATTTGAAAGAATTTACATTCTTTTGAAAAAATCAATTGCTCATATTTTTTTAAAGCCAAGCAACAATAAACAAAATAAAAAAAAAACAAGAAAATTTTAGGTTAGGTGGCGAACATTCCCCGAATTGGAACGTCCCACTTAATGCACAGCTTAGAATCCTTGTGATACTTTTACTTTTATGGGAAAAACTTTTTAAATGGAAAAGTAAAGCAAAAGTAAACTGGCATGATGTTAATTTTAATTAGTTCATATTATCGCGAGTTCACTGTATAAGTTTAAATTATCTGCCAGGCTTAACGAAATTATAAAATTTCTCGTATTTAAATGAATTAAAAATTATATGAAAATATTTAGATAAATTTCGTTAATGCCACTCAAATTTCCATTAAAGTATTAAATTTTCTTACTTTCGGAGAGGGCAAAAAGCAATTTCACATTCATTAGTTTTACTCAAAGAACATAAACTTATAATTGATTTAATTGTAGATAAATTTAAATTTTATAATTTAAATGAGTTAAAAATAAAAACAGTGTATGGAAATATTTTAATAAGCTTCATTGGCACATTCTTTGCTAAAAAAAAAAGAAGTGAAAACTTATTACTTTAAATTATATGAAATATTGCACAAGAATAAAAAATAAAATATTATTTTCTTGCGCCTGCTACTCAATTCAATATGGCAAATCTATAAAAAAAAAATATGGGAATCCGTTGTCCTTGCAGGTCATCCCACAAACATACCCCTAATTCCATTCAAAGCAACAATCGATGAAATTTTTAAGTTCAGAAAACTTTATGCGTAACAAAAATCGATTTGATAAGGAACTACGGAGTGCTTAAAACAAATAAACAATTTCTTTTCGCAAATGTTCAACATTGATATCGGTGATTAAAGAGATTTTGTAGCATGCGATAAATTCGGAGAATGTCTAAAATAGATTTGTGCGAATAAACGGATTTTTTCGAAATTTTTTGGCGTCGTAGTTCTCGAACGATTCGACTGATTTTAGATAAAAGTTAGCAGTAATCGCCGTTCTTTTGGAGCTTAAGATCGGATTGGATTTTGAACTTGATACATTGAATAGTTTTTGCAAGAAAATTTGTTCCCGAAACCCGTTCATTCTTGCGCACAATGCGTTCATCATTTCGCACCGAATCGCTCCTCGCATTACAGAGATAGAACGAACTCATTTTTCGGAGGAAATAAAAAGCAAAGTATGCAGTTTGACTTTTTTTTTAAATGTGTAGGGATCATGTTAAACTTGGAAATGGGGTTACGGGAAGCGAAAATTCATTATAACCGGTATTTGTTATAGCCGAACTCCACTGTAATTAATTAATTCTACATAATTAACGAGGACACATTAAGCCCCCTTTTGTGTATGGACAGAACAACTTTTTTTCAGAACAGGGTTGTATGGCAGGTTGCACTGTTATTCCATACTGTGTGCTTTTTAATTATGTCGCATTATTTAATTACAGTGGAGTTCGGCTATAACAAACACTGGTTATATTGAATATCCTCCTTCCCATAACCCATTTTTTTCTGGTTCCAGCACAATGCGTCGCATGTGTAGGGGTCATCCCTACACATTTAAAAAAAAAGTCAAACGGCATACTTGGTTTTTAATTTTTTCATATTTTGTTCTTGTTAAAGGACTTAACATTTCTTAAGGGTTCTTATTTTAAATATATTTTTCTTCATATTAAAATAAAATAGTTGTTAAGCAATAATGGTTTCAAAATAAAAGGAATATTCTATATGATTTTGTAAAAATTCAAAGACACAAAAAAACAATTTAAAGCCGGAAAATTTTCGAAAAACAGTAAAACCTTATTAACCACACGTTGCTAATCCGGATTATTCGGCAAGCAGGACAGGATTTTTCATACCCTTGCGTACTCTATAATCCGGATTGATTGCAACTTTACAACTTTATAATTCGTTTTGCATGTAAACTGTTGCGTAATGTTAATCTCTGTTAATTATAATTCCGACAACATGGAAATTCTACCATTTTGCTGGCAAATCGAATTGTCTTTGTTTGAATATATGAATAAAATGATCAGGAGAAAATTATGTCGACATTAACAAAATGTGAGTGCTTCACAAAAAAGTTAGAACTGTTGCAAGATCTTAAAGGACTTTACTACGCAACGTGAATTCGGCTAATATATCATGCCATATATTGTGTTTGTGTTTCCAAATCATTTTTAATACAAGAACAACTTTTTTAAAAATTTTTTTCGGTAATTCGGATAATTTGATAATCCGGATTAGAGTCTGCAATCAATTAACCGGATTAACAAGCTTTTAATGTATTGAAAACGAATTAAAAGTCTTAAAAATTCCTTAAAAACTAAAAAAAAAAACCCCTTGAAATGCATACAAAAACTTATTTTCAAAATACTCAATTATTTTATAGGAATATTAAAAAAAAAAAAAAGAGACAATATAATTGGCATTATTGTCTTACACTGCGACTACGTTAATTATTTCAAACTATTAATTTTCGAAATGAATTTTAAATTTATCATTCAGACAGTCAGGGGTTAATTTAAACGCAGTGACCTATAAAACATTTCTTTACACTCAACTACACTTGACTTTATCAATATCCATAATGAAGTTTTCATTTGCGTGTGCAGTTGTCATTATTGTATTATTATTATTTTTATTATTATTGTTGCTGTTAGTGTACGATATTCATAATTGTTGTCACATTTCTTTGTTTATTTACGTATAGAATAATGAAAAAGTACTTTTATGCAAAATATCCATGTAAAACCTGTTCTCAGGTTAAGCGCAATTAATGCGGAGCCCTTTCACAGGGCCTAGTTTCAAAATACTACAATTTTCGATATAAATTTCAGTTAGAAAACAATGAAAATTGCAATGCAACTGGTTATCGAGAACAGTTACAACGAACTTCGCCTGTAACGAATAAACAAACTTGCCTAGTTCCATTGTAATTATTTATTTTTTTTTTTAAACAACACAAACTCTACTCACCTTGTTTGAGGAAACACCCAGGGTGTAGGCGGGAATCGAACCCGCACTACCATAATGATAAAACTAATGCTCATGCAGTAGACTACGCAGGCATCCCCAAACACACATTTTATTACAAAAAATTTAAATTAAAAAATAAAAAACTATATCGAAAACCATCATAGATTTCAATTGAAAACAAATTATCAAAACGGCAACGCTGTTATAGAGTCCACTGAATGTCTGTCTGATTGTCTTTGTGGACTTGAAAAAGGGCTGAGCTAAAAGAAACAGTTAAGCTGAATTCACCCACTGTTTCGGAACGAAATTTTTGTTCTGAAACATTTTTACTCTTTTGAGAGATTGTTCTGAAGTGATTCACCCACTTCGAACAATTGTTCTGGAACAACGAAGCTGCCATATGAAATATTTTTGGAAACGAGGCGTGTTAGTTTAACAATTAGGCAGCACAGTAGCAGATAATTGTAATGTGCTTGTTTTTTTTTTGTCATCACATTCATATTTTTTATTTGTGTGAATGTATTTGGTTTCTTTTTTTTTGTGTATTAAAGAAATTGTGTATTAAAAACAAAAAAAAATCTTAAAGAAATAAAAATGGATAAACGCCAACTGCTTGTGGCGTAAGATATGGCAGCTCAGTTCAACTTTGCATAAGAAATTTAAGAAACTGGCAGCACAGTTCAAATGTTTCAGAACAAAAATTAAAATTAAACCAATTCAGGTTCTGAAACATGTTAACGCTCTTTCGCTCTCTCTCTCTCAAAAAGATAAACGTCAAACTACATATAAAAAAAAATGTTTCATAACAAAAATTCCGTTCCGAAACAGTGGTTGAATTCAGCTTTAAAAACATGTTTTAATTTTATTTTCTCTACTGGGTGGAGCTGTCTTTGAGCCATTCACATACATAATTAAGTGTGCATCAGTGTAGCTCCTTGAATGTGTGTGTGTGTGTGTGTGCGAGTGTGTGTTTATGTAGGTGTTTGTGTGGGTGTTGAAAACCATTTTAATGCCATTATATTTTTTTCGTGTTACCATTGAAGCAGATGTGTTGCAAAATAAATTAAAGAATGAAAATAAACAAAAAAAAAAAAACATTTCCATTATTTCCTTTCTTTTGTTTTTGCTTACTGAAGTACTTTTGTTTGCCACACACTCCCCGTGTGATTTAGCAAGTGCAATAATTGTGTTTGCTCAACGAAAGGTGTGCTACCATGTAGTTGTGTGCGTATGTTCTTACGGGTTCATATGCGTCTGAGTGTTCTACTAAAACAGCATTTTTGGCTTGATTATCACAGATTAATACGAAATTGAAAACCATTGTAATCAATTATAAATGAGAAAAGACTGTTGGTGCTGGCATTATTCGTTTGGCTTGCGTCCTTCCATATAATTGTATTATACACATACGCACTGCATTACACACACACACACACAGACTTATTTGAAAGATTACAAGGATATTACATACATACATACAGTTTGTATTGAAACCTATTCTTTTCAAAAGATAGATCGTTTTTTAATCTTGTCAAATTTTATTTTTTATCTGTAATCAGTGAAAATGAGAAAAAACTCTTTTAAGTTCTGTTACCGGTTCGCCATATCAATGTGTCAATTTCAAAAGGAATAAGCTTTTCACTTTATTAGAAGCAAATTTTGCAGAATTGCTTCTTTATGAAGAAACCATTGCATTGTATTAATGAATTAGTATTGTATAGTTGCTGTTTTTTTCATCTCTTTAATACGAGTTTTAGCTTTAAGTGAAAGACTTCGTGGTGAAAGGTGCAACTTGAAAGTATTTTTAGGGCTGCGAAATAAAATTTTTTAATCATAAATTTACAACGTGAATACCACAGGTGACATGGAATGGATGCTGAGGGCTTAGGGAGTTAGCGTGTTGGCTGTGCAGCCAGAAAGAAATGCGTTCGAATCACAGTCAGGTGAAGTAACAAAAAGTTTTTTCTTAGTTTTCTGTGCTACAGCACACTCCTTAATCGGTATTTGAGCAATAAAACGTCGGCGAGCTAAAATAAGAAATACCAATTAATGTGTCAAAATTGAAATCAGAGACGGCGCAATTGCAGAGTTATGCAACAATGAAGCTTTACCTTCCTACAACTTGCACTTCACCACTTGTATATTCTCATCAGTATCCCTCTCTCTATCCAGTTCCAGTGCAATGCATTGCATATATAGGGTATGTCCTCTGGTCCAAGATAAAAAAAAATAAACAAATACAAAATAGACAACTGCGTTAATCCCCTTAGTGATCAATGCTTTTAACACACTTATTGGTGCGATATTTTTATTCAAGGTTAAACAAATATTTTAAACGTTATCTGAATGCAATAATTAGATGTCTAGTACCATTTCGAGATAATAAAACTTTTGTCCAATTTAACTAAAATAATAATAAATAATAAAAACCGACAGGAAATCGCGGTCGTTCCAATCCACAAAGCACTTGTAATTGCAATAATTGAACACGAAATATTAAGCTCTATTCCAGTTGTCAACGTCGACACCAAAACTTAGCCTCTCTCAAATCGATATGCAATATCTTTCAGTTAAAAGCTTAATTGACATTTACTGAAAATATAGAATTTTTTTAAATTGACATTTATTAAAAATTTAGAAAATTTATAAATGCAAATTTCAATTCGGTACAAAAGAAGCAGCATTTCGACGTAACAGGGGCTAAAATTTTGTGTCGACGTCGACAACTGGCATAAGGGTGTTTATCTCTCTTTGCCCAACAGAAAGCGCTGAAATCCGTGGATGAAAATATATGAAATCTGCTAGACATTTGAGGTGATCTATTAATTGGCTTTGTACAAGAAGGCGCAAAATTAATAATCGAATTTAGTTTTGGAATCACTTTTTCACTAAATTAAAAAAATTATTCTGAGTGATGGAAATTTTGATTTGGATCTTTACAATTTTTTTTTCTGTTAAGTGGAAAAGGTGATATCCGCCAGTGGCACATTTTTCACCGTTTTATCGCATATGCCATGCAAGAATTCCTATGAGAACTGTTCCCATTCCTGTCGAATATTTTCCTTAAGGGCTGCGATTGTATGACATTTGTTGGCGACTTCAAGTACCCACAAAGAAAAAAGTCTAGAACGATTCATTCTGGTGATCTTACCGGCCAGTGCAAATCATCAAAACAATAGATTGGGCGACCCGTAATTGCGGCCCTCAGAATTTCGGTTATTGGTCGTGCAGTATAGAGCGTTTCTCTATTCTGCTGGAACCACATATTCTCCAGTTCCAATTCGTCCAGGTGATCGCCGTTTACAATAGTCGTTTGACCTGCAGCGTCTGCGAAAAAACAAGTCCCGACGACCTTTCCAGCGTAAATGCCATACCATACAGGAAATTTTAGCGTATGTAATGGCTCCTCCTGTGTTAAACGGGGCTTTTCAGCGCCCCAGAAAGGATACTTATTCAATCATTCATAGAGACGGAATGGGTCTGGGCGCTTATTATGAATTTCGATGAAAAAAAAATCGAAACAGTTATACATCATTTTTGTAAATGTATATTTTGTATTTGTTTACTTCGCAAATGTCAAATATGATTAACGTATGAGACACTAATTACACAAATTATAACATGCTCTAATAGAAAAATCAATTTTTGCGCCTCCCTGTATTTGCAGTAACAAGAAAAATTTAATAACGCGGCACATAGAACCTGTTGCACGAGTATGTCGGCAATTTCAACTGACAATTACGTAACGACGGATAAGTTTGTTAAAAAGAGAGACGCATATTAAATCAGCTGTTTTTATGGCATGGAAACATTTCAATAATTTTTGATCACGGCTATTATAATTCATTATACACAACAAATACTAGAGGCAACAAACTAAACAGTTTGTTTCAATTAGAAAAAAAAAACAAAAACAAATATGTGTGCGCAGTTAGAAATGAAAACAAACCTGAAAATAACAAGGACAAGCGGAGGCATAATTCTCGTATTCTATTTACATCTCCTGATAACCACACACACAGTGAACAAAATGCGAAAAACGCTAAAGATGAAGGTGCAGCAGCCTTCGAAAACAGCATGTTGTTCTGTTCTGCTAGTGTTTGTCAGTGTGACTTACAATTTTTGTCTTTTACTTAATTGGTTTCTTAGCAACTATCACATGTAATTTTGACTGCCTGTATGTTTTCGATCATTAGCCCATTTTAATTAATTACATATGTATATAAATGATGTTCGAATTGAGGCAGAATATAACAATATATAACTTTAGTTTAGTTCCTAATTTTATTTATTTATTTTTTTTGTGTTGTATTTAATTTTTGCCAACTTTAGTATGACATGAAGCACATAAGAAAACATATCTTTGAACGAAATTGTCAGCTGAAAAATGCGGCCTCGGATTTTAAAACTATCCGTCACTTTACGTAGAGGAGTAGTCGCACTTTTTAAATATGCCGGATCAATTGTTGAATGTTGCCCCGTATTAATGGAAATAATAAATTTATTTTGTATATATATCAAATCTGGCATAAATATTAAATTCTAATTTTAAAGAAAGGAGTTCGGCTCTAAAGTGATTTATTTTTTTAAATTTAAGCATATGCTACAATCCATTATATAAGTTATTGTACATAATATAGTCTATGTTCTATTCTTTTTAAAAAATTTTGCACACACATACTGACATTTTCTTTCATAAGACACACAAAAGCATTAACAATAAATTTTACTGCATATTCTTACTAACTTGTTTCCCTTTTTGTAACAAATATTTGTTCCAAACAATTTACATATTTTTTTTTTTGTTATTTTTTTAATAAACTCAAATATTTTTAATCACTTTTTGTCATGTCGTTAAGCCTAATTCATCTAATCATTTGTTTAATTAAAAATTATAGTATATTTTTTCACTAACATAAACAAATTATCTATTTACTAAATAAATATTTTATTATTAAAAAAAATATTTTATGAAAATTTTACTTAAACGATATAAACAAATATTTTCATTTTTAAACAAAAAAAACAAAAAAAAATAAATTAAAATATGCTGCTATAAAAAAAAATACAAACAACAACTACAACAAATATGTAGTTTGCAAAAGCAAGTCAGCGTGATGAGCATGAATTTGTCAGCAAAATTGGATGAGTTACAAAGAGGCGACAGACACATGGAGACTACAGTGGCCTTGTGTGAGATACGAACGCAACTGCAGGAACTCACAAAGTCGGTGGAAAGTTGTCAAAGTGAAGTGTCAGAAGTAAGTAATCAATTGCCAAAGCTGTAAAGTTTTATTTAAAAATATTTTTCTTTTCTTTTTTCATGTAGGTAAAACGTGATATGGTGGCCATAAAACACGAATTGGATACGGTACAACAAGTCAAAGAGGAAATAGAAGAGCTACGCGAATATGTCGATAGACTGGAAGAGCACACGCACCGAAGGAAGCTAAGACTTTTAGAACAAGTTTGTAGCTTAAATTATTTGCCATGTTGTGTAATTAAAATATTAACAAAAAAACAAACGACTTCAAATTTCATTTAAATTATAAAAAAGAAACTACATATTTTATTTAACAAAACCTCAATCAAACACCTTCCCCACGAACAAACCTCGATTTAACAAAAAAAAAAAAAGCATTTAGAAAAATAAAAATTCCACATAGCGAATACACAGAAAAAAATAAAACTAAATTTTAATTAGAAATTTTGTAATATCAATTAAAAAGGTAATTAGATTTTCGCCCCTAAAAAAATTATTTAATTGTAGGTTAAATTATATTATTATAAAAAATATTAATTCTTCTTTTTATTCGACCTTCTATTTTTATTGTATGCAATAAATTATTTAGCGCTGCAGGTCTTATTTTTATAAAATTTTTAATTCATTTTTAATAAATTTTTTCGATATTTCGCTAGAACTAGAATAGCAGGTCATAAATCAGATCAAAAATACAGACACATTAATACACAAGAAAACTGCATTAACTTGACATTGTACGAACTTGAATCACGTTGCGAAATTTAATGAAGTAGAAATATTGAATAGAGAGGTTAATTACAAACGTCGTTATATGTTAGAAATGTTAGAGATAATAAAAGTACCAATAGATAGAAGAATTAATTTTAAGGCAGATATAGATAAGATAACTCAAAATTATAGATATTTCGTTAATAAAAAATAGGGTGAATTTATTTCATATAATATTATTTTAGGTTTTCTATTATAATTGTTAAATATTTCATATGTAATTTGAGTTATTTAGAATTTTTATGAAAAAGAAAAGAAACTTTTTCTTCAAAATACTTTTATATAATTTACAGCAAAAATTTTTTTTTTTCTTTTCCAATAATATAAAATATTTTGATTTTATATTTGTTAAATAATTTTCTTAAAAAAAAAAAATTATTGTTTCTCATGATGCTAACCAAGGTTTAGCGAAACATCAAAAAACTTATTAATAAATAAATTAAAAATTTTATAAAAATAAGATCTGCAGTTCTAAATAGTTTATTGCATATAATTATAAAAAATATTTAATTGAGTTAATTTTTCTATTAAATTTTTATTAATAAAAATTTAAAATTATTTACCCATGTTATTAAATTAAATATTTTCAAAATTGCAAAAAAAAATGTTAAGAGCAAAAAAATATTTGGATTCTGTTCGATTAATAATTTATTAATTTTTATTTGGAGTGTTGCATATATGAAATAAAACCATCATATAAGCATTTAAATAAAAACAAGTCATCATTTTGTGCCTTTCATAGTCAAAAAAATTAATTATTTGCTTCTTTAAATTTTGAGCCCAAAAACTAATTAAAAATTTAATTTAAATAATTAAACTTTTAAGTTTAAAACTATATTACGCTAATTAATAATAATTAAAAATAAAAAATTTTAGTTTTTTTCTGTGTATATTGCATATCCCCTACAGTGTGACCGTATTAGCTCTTTTGCTTCTAACTTCAGCTTAATTTTATTGCTTCTAGCTTCACATATCACACAACGTTATTTTTGAGCTTTTTTTTTAACAATTCATTCAACTTCTTTGGCTTCTTCTATAATGTCATTAGCAAGCGTTGAAAATTAAATTTAGAAACAGACTTTTTTTTTAAAGAAATAACTACTTTGCAACATGTTTTTTGTAACACGTTTATCATTCATGTTGCAAATTTGTATACAAACATTGCAACCAATAAGTAAACCATAAATGCAACATCAATTCTGAATTAAATATCGCTGTAGGAACACAGTTTTAAAAATACAACTTTACAGCTTGCTTGCTTCCACTGAAATGAATCAGTAAAACCACTAAACAACGATTCACATTATGCAACCAACATCAATGCAACCAGAAAATATGAAAATCTTTTCTTTGTTTTGAAACATCGTATGGAATACAAAATGAAAACATAAACATGACTACAGACTATACAACCAACGAAGAAAGTTGCATGGTTGCTTAAACATGTTGCATCATTTGTAGACATCAACATTAAACAAATATTTTTGTTGAATCCACAGAAAATACAGAGATATATAAAGTGACAGCTGAAAAGCAAAAACTCAATTGGTTACTGTTTACAAAAATGGAAAAAGGAACAAAACAAAAATACAAAAAAATTAACCAATTTGCAAGCATGCAGTATAAAATGTATAATTTGCGATGGTTGTATTTCAAACAATAATCGCAAACTTGTGAACATAAAGCAGATAAAAATATACGAGTATTTAAAGAGAAAAACATAACATCAATCATTAGTTACTGTGCGAGAGAAACGGCAAAACAATAAATTGTTGTTCCGTTGATATGTCGTTCTGGGCTCGTACATGCAACTCTGTATGCTCTGTGATTGAACCTGAGAATATGTGATCAAATTATGCAGTTGATTATAATTTTAATAGAATAATTTCTTATGTTTTTTGTTAATAATATGAACCATCTATGGTTTTGCAAAGCCTTTTTCATTAGACATACACAGTCATAAGAATATTTTATGTCACCTCACAAATTTATTTTTAAAAATTTCGAAGTACTGACATGAAGCATATTTTTATTAATGACCGATTTTATTTTGTTACTGATTCAATATATTTTATTTAAAGGAAGATATAAATTTATATATAAGTATATGTTGTTTAAACTATGGAAAGTGATAAGAGAAGTTGTAGAAAAGGTTAGCTACATTGTCTAACCTCAAATTAAAATTTTTAGCTCTTTTTCAAATGTGATTTTAGAATCTGGTCACACTGATCTCCCGTTAACCTCTCTCTCTCTCTTACTCGAAAGAAACTATTAGCTTAACATTAAAACACTAATGAAACAAAAATTAAATGAAATTATGCCAGTCTAATGTTGTCACTTTTATCAATAAGTAACCCTTTTTCCGCCCACTGTTTATAAGAAAAAAAACCTTTTTAAATTTAAAGTTTTCACAAATTTAAAAGCACTTGTTTAAAACATTATCCTTTATTTATCATTTTGACACATGTTATCCAGGCAGATTAACAAAGTAGAAGTTCAGCCGTTTGGCGTTAAATGGCGTTTACAGTGCAGCTGGCTGACTATTCTAGAAATTGTAAAATACCCTAGGGCGTAGGCAACTACCTTGTAAAATCTGGATAGCAATTTATTGTATATAGAATTTATCTTTTGATAAAATTTTTGCATTTACCACGCCCCTTTTTCAATATTTTCTTATTAAAAAGTTTAATATTTGAAATAGTGCACAAATTTTCAATTTAGATTTAATATTTAATTGTTGTTTTTCGTTTCAAACAAATCTAAAGTTTTTCTCTACTCCGTGGCATTTCTATTCACAATAATTTTCACACAACCAACGAATTTCGAAATTTTCCCAATCAGGACAAACATTTTTTCTATTTTCTATTGCTGACAGCGTATGCGAACAGTAAAACGTTGGCGTAGTATAATAATAAATAAAATGGCTCCTATTTAGCTTAAAAAAAATAAATGCGTCAACACAGTGGTGTTAACTTTTTTACTTCGATTTCCGTAAAGCTCTCAAAAAATTTCTGTACAAAAATAATATAGTTTCTTATAAAAAACGGGTTTATATTTAAAATTCCATATATTTATTTAAAAAACAACAGACACTTAAAGAAATAAGTAGAAATAAAGTATATATTTCAGATTGTTACTTTCATTAAAATCAATATAATCATTTCTGTGATATCTAAAGATTTACTAAAAGGTTTATTTAGCCATTTATGATAGAAACGTATAGAATTTAACTAAAATTGGCGTTATTTTGTATATTAGTAATAAAACCGTACATTTCATTTTTTGTTTTTATGAGAAATATGTATATCATGTGTAGGCTTATTATCATAAAAAAAAAAACATTTGGGGTTTAACAGTTAAAAATTTAACTTTTTAAAATTACCGTGCAGATATATAATTTATTTGCCTACTGCCCGACGGTATAAAATAACGTACAATATGGTAATTACCGTACGGTTAACATCACTGCCCCAACATAATATCAAAGACGCAACAGCTCTGCTTTACAAATTCTTAAAAAACACGCAACGAAAATAAAATATAATTTCGGGAAAAAGTATTTTTTGAAAAAGTTGCTTTCGAAAAAAATAACCTTTCAAAAAAGTACCTGTAGAAAATAAGTACGTTTGGAACAAAAGTATCTTTTAAAATAGTACCTGTTAAAGATATACCTATTGAAAGGAGTATATTTTTAAAAATTTAACTTTTGAAGAACTTTTGAAAAAAATGCCTTTTAAAAGGTTTGAAATAAGTACTTAAATAAAGGGATCCTTGCAAAATGACTCTTCTTATAAAAAAAAAATTATTTTCTGATATTCCCAAAAGAAAAATTAAATGGCTTAAGGATCAAAGAAAGAAAATCTTAGTTCGATTTGTTAAGTGGCACAATTTCAGTTAATTGCAAAACTAACACTTTTTTAAAAAACCACATTTTGCACAATTTATTTTTTAATTTATTTTTTTTGTTTTTGTATTATTATTAATTTCTTTTTATTATAATTATTTTCTTATATTTAAAATTTATTTTTATATAAATAAACTTACTTAAACTTAAACATTAGTTGTTTTATTTATTTTTTTGTTTTAATAAATGCAATAAACAAATTAAATTAATTAAAAACAATTTTTACTTTCGCATTTTACAAATATTTTCTGCTCTGGCTTCTTCAGTTCCTGACCCTTTAAATGCAAAAATATTTTATAGAGGCCAGTTTTTATTCAAATGAAGATTTTATTTTTAATTAAAGTTAAATTGTTTTAAGTTAATTAATGTATTAATAAGAATATGTGGCAGGGCCTGGTTAATAATAAGCGTAATGAATGTACTGTTGCGTGGATAGTTAGCGCGTTGACTCTCACAAAAAGATATGCGTTTTTAGTAACCATTCAAACCAAGGAATTGTCTGCTGTGTCGGTATTTGAGATTTATTCGCTTCGCACAACGCGATCATCATTAAGAGCGCATTTATTTGTGGTCGATTTGGCAGCAACTCGCACTACGCATAACTGAGAAAATTCGATTTTTGGCCGAACATCACGTATGTGAAATAAACTACCCGCAGAGGCCTTTCCTGTCACTTTTGACGTGCAAAAATTAAAATCGAATGTCAATAAACACTACTCCCTCTAGTATCTAGTTCCGGCACAATGCACCGCATCTGCCCCGTAAGTGCCGGTCCAATAAAAAAGTAAAAAATTAAGGCTTCAAACCGAACATCAAATTATAAATTCTCAAAATATGCGCAACTTCAGATTTGTGTAGGAAGTATGCTCTCTTATCTTTCTTGTCTTTCTCACAGCTTTCTCTTCTCCACACTAGTTCCGGTGCAGTGCCTTGCATACATGAGGAAAATCCCCTGAGAACTTAAAAAAAAAATGTGAAGGTGAAGCGAGGCTTTGCGACTATGAAGTGGATCTATTGTGTTTCAAGTGAATGGAACGAAGACAAAAAGTTTTTTTTTATCTTTAAAACTTCCGTCTATGTCGCTCAAAGTGTGGACAAGTGTGGCGATGGCTGAAGTAGTCTATTCGTTGACTACAAAACCAAAAACCAACGGTTCGACCCCAGTTTCAGACTAACTCATAAAAGCATTTCTCATTTTTTCTGAAGTGCATTTGTGTGTCTTTGTGCCAATTGTTTTGGGAAGGTTTCAGTGGCGAAGGCATAGTCACTGGTCACCGAACAGTAACAGCTTCAGCTGATACCAATCGACAAGCACATCAGATCACCCTCCTTCGTCGATATTATGTAACAACAAGGAAGGAAATTAATTTAAAAAAAACAAAGCTTAAAAAAATGTAATACGTCTCCTTGACATCAGAGGATCTATAGCACTGCTATTAACAAAAAAAAACGTGCAAAAGCAGAGTTGTAAAATAGTGAAGCTTCACCTCCTGTCAACTCTCTCACTCTACCTCTCCTCTAGTTCCAGCACAATGCATCGTGTGTGTAGGGATTATGACCTGAATGCTGGTCCAAGATAAAAAATATACTGCCTGGATCACGATGTTACTCGATATCGTTCGTTCGCATAACAACATTCAAAACAAAAACAACATTTTAAATATAGTTTTAAATGGAATTTTGTGAACGAACGATATCGAGTGATATCGTGGGCCAGACAGATAAATATAGAACAATTTTCTGTTGGATTTGCAAATGACAATCGCACATTATTTCAGCTTTCAAGGCAGGATTTTCGTTTATACGTCGTTTAATTTTTATTTCATCATAATATTTTTTTAATTTTATTTATTAGTTGCTCATTGAAAGATCGATAATTCACCAGAGAACCTATATCTGCTCAACCAGAGTAGATAAGTTGTCAAAAATTCAGAAATTTCTAACAGGACAAGCGAAATCAGCGAGTAAAGTGTTTTCTATCTGTCAAAAGTTCTCATGCTCATACAAAATATATGAAGCTTTCTTTGTTCATTAATAGCCTCGGATGAGTAATCAACCATTTCAATGGATCATCAGTAGCAATCCCTTTAAAATTGTTCCTTCTTGCGCTGCAAATCGAATTTTGATCTTTGAAGTTTTACAAGTTTTTTTGTTAAATATTTTTTCTTTTCGATTTTGATTTCGTTAATTAACTTTAAGTTAATTTTATGATTTTTTTTCTTTGTGACGTATTTTACTCCTCCCCCCCCCCTGTACAGAATCGGCATTATTTTTGCAACACTTATTATTAGAGAAATATGTGAAAAGAAAAACTTTATTAAGGGATTTTATTTTTCAATCTTGTATTATTTTTCAATTGTAAAAATAAAAATTTAGATAACAAAATTTTACCATTTTGTTCTTTTTCTAAATTATTTCCTTTCTTCATTCCAGCACTCTAAGAACTGTCATTAGTTTTGTTAATAGAAATATTTTCCGTTTTTCTTTTTACAGGGTCTCACTTTCTTTCTGACATACTCAATATTTTCGGCGGTATTGGGTATGCTGCAGTTCGGTTACAATACCGGTGTGATAAATGCGCCCGAAAAAAATATAGAAAATTTCATGAAAGACGTCCACAAGGATCGGTATGGCGAAGATATTACAGAAGAATTTATACAGAAACTGTATTCGGTGGCGGTTTCAATATTTGCCATTGGAGGCATGCTGGGTGGTTTCAGTGGCGGCTGGATAGCAAATCGTTTTGGCAGGTGCGCAGCAATGAATTTTTAATTTAATTTCATTTTATCCAAAAATGCTGTTGTTTATTTATGTAGTAATTCGCAGAAACTAAATGAGAATTATTGCCAATAAAACAACAGCAAAACGGAAATATATTTTTTATGGGCAGAATTGAATAATTAAATTTAATTTTAAAATAAATTCTCTTTTTTTATTGCAGAAAGGGTGGTTTATTATTAAATAATGTTTTGGGCATAACTGGGGGCTGTTTAATGGGTTTTACTAAAGTGAGTCATTCCTATGAAATGTTATTCCTTGGCCGTTTCATAATCGGTGTTAATTGCGGTAAGTGAATATAATTTACAAAGCAAATATATCGTTACTCATAAATTCATGCAGGCCAGTTCGATTGCCCATTCTAATCTAATTTAATAACCCATTCTAATCTAACATTATGAATAGGACTCGAAGCCACTATACTCAGAGACTTTTATATTAGGTCAACTTAGTAAGCGCTTAATGTAAATGTAACCGCTCAGTTAAATGTTACTAATTTCCAAAATTATTAATAAAATCATACCGAAAAATTTTGAAAAACCAATTTTTGAACAATCAGGATCATTTTAATTAAATTAAAAGTCAACAATTAATTTAACATACAATAATTTATATTTACGATTGCAAATTACTGCAAGAAAATTTTAGAGACCATTACCGGAGATGAATTAGTTCAATCCTTCCAGCGGCAACTTCAGTCTTTGTAGAAAAATATTTGAAATTATTTGAAATATTGAAATTATATTTTCCTCTTGGTCCATATGGACACTGCTCACGTGAAATTCAAAGATCAATTGATAATTATATATATTCCTAGATTAATACAACGTGCCTCGCTACTGCCGCACCAACTTATCTAATGTCGCCCACTTTTTTTAATAGATTATCCCCCCCCCCCGTTCTGAAAACCGAGTCGATTTAAAAACGAGTGATATCTCAAAACCGAATAATAGCTAATTTGGTGTTCTATGTTATTATAAAGCAAACTAGCAGACCATAATTTTTGCGTGTCTCTGTCTGCAGGTGGGCTAAGAGCTGCCCAAAAAAAAACAAGGTTACGAAGGAAATTTAAAATTTCAAGGCTGAAATATTCACAGTGAAGATATTTAGTCAAATTCTCATATTTTTTTATAAACTCAATTTATTTGCTTCAACCATGCATTCATAACAGCGATCATTATATAATTAGCGCAACTATGTTCGCGTCTAGCCTTCATTGTTGGGCAATCTTCTTGCCACTATAAAAAGTAAAACGAAATTTCATGGTACTAAATACACTTAAAAAATTTTAACTTAAATTCCAGGTCTTAATACATCATTGGTGCCAATGTACATTTCCGAAATCGCACCGCTCAATTTGAGGGGTGGCTTAGGTACCGTTAATCAATTGGCTGTGACAGTAGGTTTACTATTATCCCAAGTACTGGGAATTGAACAAATTTTAGGAACAAATGATGGTTGGCCCATACTGTTGGGTCTGGCTGTATGTCCCGCGGTCTTACAATTACTTTTACTGCCGGTATGTCCAGAATCGCCTAGATATCTGTTAATAACTAAGCAATGGGAAGAGGAAGCTAGAAAGGGTGAGTGATAAATGGCTAATTGAGACGGGGTGAGACACTCTTTCACTTGTATTTTACTTTTAATTGAACAGCTCTCCGACGTTTACGTGCCTCAAGTTCGGTTGATGAAGATATCGAAGAAATGCGTGCCGAAGAAAGAGCTCAACAATCAGAAAGTCACATCTCGACAATGGAACTGATATGTTCGCCCACATTACGGCCACCTCTTATTATTGGCATTGTGATGCAACTCAGTCAACAGTTTAGTGGCATCAATGCGGTGTTTTACTACTCAACGTCACTGTTCGTAAGCTCCGGTCTGGCCGACGACAGTGCTAAATTTGCAACAATAGGAATAGGTGCAATTATGGTAAGTGCGAACAAAATACATTGTTTCTTAATAATTTAAGCAACACAGACAAATGACTAGCATTTGTTTTTTTTATGATACGATGGCGTCTGGCTTTAGTCGGTTTTCATATTTTTCTGCCTGCATACACTTCCCGGCTTGCTAAAACTTAGAAGCGAAAACATTTTCGAAATTTTCATCTGCATATCCGTCTGTGCGTCCGTTCGTTACAACAACATTAGTTCACATTTAGAGCAACAATCAGCTAGATTTTGATTAAATTTGTTGTGAGATTATTTTAATACATGAATCTCTTGGTGCATAATAGCGCTGCTTCTTCGGTATGACAGTAACACAGAAAAAAGTAAAATCAAGATTCAATTAAAAAAAACGAAGATTCAATTACAATAATAATAATTAGATAATAACTAGGTTTAAAAAGCTATCACGAAAAACGCAGAATCAATTAACAGTTTTAATTGGAAAAATTTGTCTTGAGAAAACACCAAAATCAATCAAGATAAACGTGGATTCAATTACAGTCGAACTTCTCTATAACGTAGCAGTTGGGGACCGTCAAATTTCTACGTTATAGAGAAAATTCGTTATAGAGAAACTGCAGATAATTTTGACTACATTTTTTTTATGTATAAAATATATTTATTAAGACAAAAAAAAATTGTTTTTACATGAACACATTAATTTTTTTTTTATTAATACATACATACATATGTGACTAAATTGATGCAAAAAATTGATTGCTAGAAACTTCGCAATAGAGAGATTATTTAGTGTGAAAAATTATATTTAGGTCTTAAAAAATTGTACGTTACAGAGAGAACTTCGCTATAGAGAAGTTCGTTATAGGGAGATCAAAATGTATAAAAATAGTCACAAAAATGTTGTGTTCACTAATTTTATTTGGTATAGAGAAGATTTCGTTATAGAGAAGTTCGCTATAGAGAAGTTCGACTGTATATTATTAATTAAGAAATAACTTTTTTCTGAGCAAGGACTTAATTTGGGAAAATGTAATTATAATTTTTTCTGTGAATGAAAAACGTCAGCGAAAAATTAAACCGTCTACGTAACATGACAGATGATGCGACTCTGCTACACAAATTATCTCAACGGTCCAACAAAAGAGTTGCGTATGATTTAAGCCGTATTCTATCACTTCACCACCGTCCTCTTCTCTACTCAAAAGAAGGTAACATCTTAATTTCCTGAGTGTTATTTCTATTAAAAAAACCACAACACAAGAACGAGGCGAACAATTGATAATGACAAATCGAGAAATTGCGCAAACGAGAAATTTTTCTTGCAACAAATAAATTGTTTGGTGGTTGTGGCTATGCGGCTCATATTTAAGCCTAAAAACATTACTGTCAACATCGGACAATTGTGACCATATAAAATCATTTGACATGATTGGATGGCTCCGAGAATTTCCGGTGGTGGAAAACCTACATACATTTTCGCTAAAAAAAAAAAATAGTTCATGATGAAGACGCTTTATAACGAACGTCATATTTTTCCTTCACTTGAATTATTCGTCAGGCATTAAATTCCAGTTAAAAATTTCATTTAATTTAAAAGTTAATTACCATTCCTTCGTATTGAAAAATATTAAAAAAAAAACAAATCACAGATTCAGATAATTTTGAATGACTCGAAGTTAAATTCACAGAGGCAGCATTTGCAGATGGGCGTGTTAAAATTGATGAATAATAAGAATGAGATTCTCCTGTATTGTAATTAAATTTGCATACCATAAATATGTTTTTTCTGAGAGCAGTGCTCATTGAATTTCCTTTGCTATATACACAGAAAAATTATTGCTTGTTTTTTTATAAATGAAAATCATTTAATTAATTTTTATTTTTATTTCACTTAAATATTTTAATTGATGCAATTAAATTTCTAAATAACAATGCGTAAACATCAATAACATGAAACTGAATTTTTGAAAACACCTCCCTAAGAACTAGAACGAGAATCGTTTTTAATTCGCTCAATTAAATAAATAATTAAAAGTTTTTAATTATTTTAGCTTCATTATTATTTTAGTTTTATTTATTTATTATTTTTTTTAATAAATATAATTAAAAAATGTATTTAAAAAAATTAAATACCAACCTATAAAAATTTTAATCAAATATTATTTCAATTAAATTAAGTAAAAGAAATTTAATTGATATTACGAATTTGTTTACTGGTGAAATTTTAAACAATTTTTTAAATGACATTACAAATATTTAAATTGCAATTAATTTGAATTTTTTTCTGTGTATTGCATCTGAATTAGTTGCAAAAGCTATAGTGGTCAGAACAGCAACAGGTGGTGAAGTGATAAGAAGGATACAGAGTTAAATTCTGCATTCGCATATTTTTTGAAAATTTTTAAAGCAGAGCAGCCCCGTCTCTGGTATTATATTGACCAATTAGTTTTGAAGCTAAAGGAGCGCTATTTATATTTATTATTTTTCTTCGCTGATGTTTTATTACTCAAATAGCGTGGAAGAAGGTTGCTGTCACCGTAAACACATCAGAAAAATTTATTGTCAGACGGAGATTTGAACTGCACATGCTCCGGTTGCGTAGGGGACAAATAATGAGCACTGGTCCAAGAACCTGCCTTCAAAAAGACTCAATTTTAATTTTTCCCACACTAATATATCCATGTATATTTCACTATTTTTACAGGTTGTTATGACTTTAGTTTCTATACCCCTTATGGATCGTACCGGTCGACGTACCCTACATCTGTATGGTCTAGGCGGCATGTTCATCTTTTCGATATTCATAACGATTTCATTCTTAATAAAGGCAAGTATTCGATTACGAGTTTTGCTTATTCAAAGCAAAATTCTTGAAAAGGTTAAGTATGCAATAAATTTTATTGAAATGTTTGTTATTTTGGAAAAAAAAATATTTTAAATGGTTTGTGTGGTTTGTAATTTTCGTTTAATTTGTTTATTTATTTATTTTTCTTTTGTTTAAATACAATAAACATTTTTGGTTTATTAAAAATTTTTCTTTTTGTGAAAATAAATCTATATTTACTTTTTGAAAGTTATGTATCCAATACAGATATTTAAAGTGATATTTTATGCATGAAGTTGTTCCAAACAAAAAGTGAAAACTAAAATTTTTCCTTGAAGGTTTTAAGAAAAATATAGTTTTTTGTTTTTGTTTTGTAAATTTTCAATCCTTTAAGGAATGTTTATTTAATTATTGTGAAATCATTGAAAAGTTTAAACGAGTATGAAAGCTTTGGAAAAACCTATTAACTACTTTATCGATCAATTTGGAATTTTAGAACTGCATTATATGAACATTTAATTACACGCACTGTAGTCTACAGTGGGCTGCACTACTACAAAATTTTGCTGGCTGCATGCAGAGCTGTAAAAAATTCCATCAGTTTGCAGTTCAAACAATGTGATTGCCACCACACTGATTTCATTTTCTTAAAATGATTTCAGATTTCAAAATGAAATCTTCTCAAAATCAATTAATTTATTTGCAATCATTTCGATTGCAATAAAATTTTTGTTGAAATCATGCGATTGCGATCAATGTTTCTGTAAATTACGACCAACAACATAAAGTACTATATATGTATATACATAAATATATGTATATACATAAATATATGTATATACATAAATATATTTATATACTTATATGGAAATATAAAAAATATATTATATATATAATATATATTTAATATATTTATTTTTATAAATATATTTATATATATAGACAGCTTTATAACAAAAAATTTAAATTGTTGACAATTCAAAATAATCAGAGTCATTTATTTTAAAAGAAGGAGTTTCATTTGTAGACACCGAAGATTTAGATTCTCATTTAATTTTGATTGCAATTCCAGGATTTGATTGCAATTAAAGAATTGCAATGATTTATATAGAAAAACTAAATTGTTAAATAATATAGTATAAGACAGCTAAATTCAATATGTTTCTGTTCATACTCCACGCGCAATGCTGTCAACCTGTATATACGAATAATTTCTTCAAAATATTCTTTTAAAATATATGTACATATACAAAAGAAGTATTTCTTTTTAATTTCATAAAAAAAAAGCATGAAATGTATCTAGCAACATTCTTGCAACATTCAGCAACATTTCACAAAACTGGGAAATAAAATTTAAGAAGGCAAAATTTTAATAAATTGATTTTCTTAAGGTCTGAGTCACTATCCTACACAATCGCGCAATCTGTCGAATATCACACGTGAAACATAAAAGTAAGTTAGTGTGTATTAAAAATGCATCTATGTGACAGAATTTTTTGGAAAGTCGTGCAATTTGGAAAATTTTCATAAAATTATAATTTTTTTGCGATTTCAGCCAAACAGCAGAGAATTTTGTTGGCACAAAACGAAGTACATCAAAGAAATTAATACAAGGTATAAAAAAGTAGTTTTTAATTGTACACATTACAATGTATTCAATTATTTCCATAATAATGTTGAACTTTCAACGCCATTTTTAAAGCCAATGAGCCTTTACTATCATTTCCCAGTGAATAAATCATGCGATTGCGTAGGATAGTGAATCGGAGCCTTAACGAAAATCAATTTGTTCAAATGAGTTTTCTTTCTGGTGAATAAATTAATATAATAAAAACGTATTTCTATTTAATTCCACATGAAACAAGTGACATTCATATACTTTGACAATTTGGAGAAATGTTGATTGAATGTTGCCATTTATGTTTCATGTGGATTTTACAAAATGAACAGATCACGATTTTAGTAACCTTTTGTTATAAAAATGTTGTTTGCATTTTTGTTATACATTGCGACAGCATTTCGCCTGAAATATTGAACAGAGTACAAGACTTAAACCAGTTCCGGCACAATGCAGCGCATGTATAGGGGTCATCCCCTAAGCACCGGTACAAAAAAAAAAGTTGCACTTTTTGTGGAAAAGAATTATTTTTTTTTTAATTATTTGAGAACACTTTAAAGGACACACAAAGTAATTTGATTTCGAACAAAATTATACTTCCCAATTCCTCTACTACTACTTTAACTACTTCATTAATATAAGTTTTTAGAGTTTATTTACTACTCTAAGTGTAGTATGTATATTCTGAATTAAAAAAATTTAAAATCATTCTTTGGAATTACTTTGTTATCAACTATTCGCGATAGAGCGCTCCTATGCCCCTTTCAGGAATAAGAGGGAGATATACATACATATGTATGTACATATATATATATATGTATATATACATATATAAAGTTAGTGAGTTGCACTACAATATTACTTTGTATTCAATGAACTGGCTACAAAAGCAACGAACTTTCGGCATTGACAAGCTCTATGACTAATTTGGAAACACGTATTTTCTGAAATTTTCTACATATTTTTTTTATTTCATTCAAGCCATACAGGGCTATACTGTAGAGTTTTGAAAGTGCTTTTCCAGTTGTAGGCATACGTCCAGTAATCTGTGTGAATTTTAAAAAATATGTTGATCGACGTGGAATGTTTCATTTGAATTTCAAAATAATTTGGTTATATTAGGCTAGATTGCGGACCCTCCACGAAGGAGAATACCGACTTAGACCCACTGTGATACCACAAGTAGAAACCCAGGGTTTGGCGGTTATCGAACCCGCATCTCCATATTGAGAAGACTACTGCTCATGCGCTAATCTACGGAGGCAACACCTCAAAAAAAAATTCATTGTTATCAAAATTATAATTGAAAATAACTGCTACATGTTTCTCTCATTAAGAAGAGTGAATATACTGCTCCTGCAACATTACTTCAGAAACATTTCAAAACTATTTTTTCATTAAGCAATTTGACAGCATTCACGTAGAATTGTGAACAGAGTGCCAGCTTCTACTCGTTATAAACAGTTTTTTTTTTACTACTTTTCTCTTTAAAATACATATTTATATATACATATTTTTTTTTTAATTTTAGTGTACATATGTATTTAGTTTTAGTTATTTTTTTTACTTCAAGCATGCTTTTGCACGCCAATTACACACTGTTCTTTCGTTTAAATGATTAATTTCTTTGTTATTTTTCGTAAGAGTTTCTAAATAAATCAAATAAGTTTAACTTTTCATTTCGTTACAAAAAATCAAATTTTCAGTTGTTGATTTTCTAAAAATTTCATATATTTGGCTCTCTCTTAAGTTGGTTATGAACGTATAGTTGTATATTTTATATATTGTATATAATAATAGATATTTATTAGTTAATTAGGCTAAGTTATATTGAATAAATGAGTTTCATAATTATTATAGAAAAGTATGAAAAAATAATATAAGAAATTAAAAAAGAAAAACAATATTATGATTTTCAAATGGACAGCAAATAATATGATTATGCTAGAACTCACCTGAACAAAAAACACTGTAAGAAAAAAATAGAAAGTATTTAATTAAAAAGAAATTAATGAAGTGAAAATTAAAAAATAAAAACTAAAATAAAATGTGCAAATATATGAATAAAATAGATAAATTATTATAGAATGGTTTAGAAATTCTGCATAAGATACTTTTATTTTTTTTTGTTAGTATATTAAGCAATTCTCAAATATTGTTTGGAATATTGGTTTAAAAAAAACATGTGAACAATCTTAAATTTTACAAGAATTTTGTTGATGAGTTGGCATTAGTAATAATGAAATCTTAATCTCAAATAAATCAGTCACCAAAAATATTTATTGCGATTTTAGACTGCACGAAAAACTCTTATTGGGATTATATGACCCAGGATAATAGAATGATTTCAGTATACGAAGTATGCAGTACACAATTTTTTAGCCCCATTGCTTAGAATATGCTAAAATTTCCCAAAGAAATATCAATGGTTTCAAAATGAAAGTCCGTCTCGAAAGTCCGTCTTCATGTTGTGTTCGCAAATGACATGGTCCGTGTCATTCAGTACAATTCTCCTTAAATAAAAAATTTTGAAATGGACTGTTTAGTTAGGTAATCGACCATGCCATTGAATACTACAACTCATAGTTATACAACAAATAAATGTTCGTGCTGTTTTCCTCTTTACGATTACACCCAGCGGCGCACATTGCATACCACATTACATCTCTTGAACGCTGTTAACCACACTTTGTGTTCAATGAATGGCAGCATAAAAAGTGTACGACAATATTGGATGGAATTCACAAAATGAATTTGTTCACCTTGTGTATTCATGTATGTATGTATTCGAGCTGTATTCGAAATTGTATTCCAGGTTCATACTATCAACTTACAAAGTATGCTGGGCAGTACTGAGCTTATTTGTTCATTGAACGAACACTTATCTATGAACGAACACTATATCGCTTACTTTGTGTACAACTGGATAGTGTGCATTACTGTCTTAAATGTGTACATCGGAGCATCGTTTGTGTAATGGAAATTTTCCCCGCTGGGCTCCGTCACACTAAAACTGACTCAATGAGGTGGTCCCTGGAGGACTTACATACATGGAGTAGATTTTGCGTTAGTCTGATGGAATGCAAAGTTCGCTTAAATGTACTCCTAGTACATATAACCATGTACACTTTACATGCATGTAAGGACTGACTAGTCATGTTGTATGCAGGGTCAGAGTATTTACAATGAAATTAAACATTTTTAAGCACTTGACTTTTTATAGTGAAACAAAAAAAGGAGCTCTGAACTCTTGCTTTGAGATCCTCGTTGAATTGAAGTGCCTCCCCGCAAGTTGTGGAACACCAGACACTAAATGCTGTTAAGATTCCTTAAGAGCCCATCCTTAAGGATGGGGGGTTTAATGAGATGAACTTTGCACAATAGATCTTCTTAGATTGCGGTATAATAACAATGGAGTTTTAGTCGTCTATGGACTACATGTATGTATGGACTTGTCGGGTTGCCTGCAGGGACAGATTAGTTACAATGAAATGAAACATTTTTAAGCACTTGACTTTTTATAGTCGCTTTCAAACTGGAAAAAAAACGTATCTTTTATATGAATATTGCAATAATACGCTGAATTATTTTTTCTGCTCAATACAGAAAAATTCTATTTCAGACAATTTTTTTGTCCGGAATATTATAAAATTTTGTTATATTTCGCTAATGGTAATTTATTTCTAGTAAATAAAATGCCTCTACACAAACGTAGACAATTATTTTATTTTTCTGTGCAGGAAAATGCCAAATTTCAAACACCGATTGCAGAATTTTGTTCACAATATTCAGTCATGTTGCAGGCACCCAAAACGCATTAAATATTCAGTAAACATGAAACTGGGAATGGCTAAAATAAGCATATGTATATCTCAGTCCTTCATATTCTCATGCAATTCTTATATAGAGTCGTTTTTTTTTATATTTATGTAAGCACTATTACATTTACATACGTGATATTCACTCCTGCTCTCCACTCACGAAAAAAAAGGCTTTAAAACGATGCCAGTGATTTTCAGCTTCAGTATGGTAGTGATGGAATTTTATTCAAATAAAAATTAAAGCTTTTGGGCGATTTGGTGAAAGCGATAATTTGAATTATATAATTTGGAAAGTAGCAAAGCAGCATTGGAATACAGTGCACCCTCGGTTATTGCAACTAATGAAAAGTAATGCAATTACAACAAATGCACTTGTTGCCTGGCACTGCAACACACACATTTTTATTGGTCAATTGCACAAGTTTAATATAAAAATTTCTTTAATTATTTATATATAAACAATGTCTTGTTTATATGGTTCTAAAGATAATTTCCAGCATAATTAATACATATATTATTTTAAAGACTTAAGTCGATTAGTAACTCGAAATTCAAAATCTTGCAAAACAATTTAATTAATTTTACATATGAATTTAATTAATTTTATATATTAATTATAAAAAAAGATAAATTAATCAAAATTAACTGATTATGTAAAAAAATATGAGTCAAGAGGTATTTATCATAGATTTATAAAATGCTTTCAAAAAAAGCCAGAAATTTTAGACTGGTTTTTTATAACTAAAAGTGTGTTTCTGCACTGCAGTTTCACGAGGATTTTGAATCAAAGCTCTGCTTCTTTTAAGACGAGATAATTCATACGTTACGTTTAAGGAATCGCATATTTTAATCAAGCTGCACAATCGGAGTCTACCTTAATCGAGTGTTTACAGTAACCGACATCATACAGATCAATTCAGAACATATAAAAAATCAAACTGACATTTCAAAATCATAAAATTTTTACTTGAAATTATTAAAATACAAGAAAACAAAACTCATTTATTCAATTTCCCATCCCCTTACGAAAAAGAAATTCTCGACTTGGCAGGCTTTTGTCCTAAATCGCTAAAACACAACGTACAACAAGAAAAAAAATAATGTTAAATATAATTAATTTTAATTTTGTAAAATACTTAAAATTTTATTTATTCATTTATTTTTTATAATTTGAAAAAAGCAACAGCAGGCTTTAGTAAGGCTTCTATATAAGGAATTAATATAATAAACACTGAAAAAAAAAACTATGCACCAAATTTATCACAAATTTCTAATAAAATTTTAAAAAAATAAATATTTTTAGCTAAATTAAAAAGAAAATATTAAAAAAAAGACCGTTTTCGACACCTTTCACATCCAGCAAAAAAAAATATTTCTACAAACAAAAAGCAAATGTGTAAAATAACACCCTCTAAAAAATTTCTACACTGGAATAAATATCTGCCATTATTATCAAATCAAATTTCACTAAAGCCACGCCTTTTTTTGACAAGTAATTCTTTTAATTTAAAATTTTGATTTCACAGAAAAAGTTCTTTAGTTTCATATTTAAAAAAAAAAAAAACATTAAATTTCTATTTAATAAATTAGTCCAGTTCCATTTTAAGCAAAAACTTGTAAAACAGTTTGTTGAAATTTTTTGCAACAAAAAACATTTTAAATGGAACTAAATAAGTTACTTATTTTTTATAGTTCAAAAGTATAAAAGACGATAACTACTAATTATAGCAGTCGTGTTAAGTTTAAATTTGTATAAAAATATTATTTAAAAACAAAAAACTCATGCATAAAAATAATTAAAATTAGTTTAATTAATTAATTGAAAAGAAATCATAAAATATTTTGTGTGCCAAAAAAAATTTACTAACTGTGGTAATGTTTGTATGTGCTAAAGTTGATCACGGTTTACAACAAATACAACGAATACTACAGTCTTCTGAATTTCAGTAAAATTATTTACAAAGAGTGTTTTATTGATTAAACGATATTCGCATCAGCCCAGTCCATTAACCAGTGCTATACGCAAAACTCTCTCTATCGAAGGGCAAACAACAAACACAAACTTGAGTCATCTTAAAAAAAAATTACAATGACGCGTCAGCTGTTCTATAGTCCGTAGCTATTTTGAAGAATTTAATAAGCAAATAAGGCGAAGAAACACTATTTGTTTAATCGCTATAACACTCTATAGCTCTTTCTTTTATTCTCCTTAATAATATTAATAAAAGTAAAATTTGGATAAAAAAAAAAAAAGTGTGACTGAATTTACACCATGACTTTTGCAGAAAATTTTTGTTTATTAAATACCAAACGAACGCTGGCAACTTTTTGCCCTTTTCCCACCTTCTGACAGAGAAATAAAACCAATGAATTTCATGATGTAAATCAGGTCTTATAAATGAAAATATCGTTTCGAAAAATTCCCCAGCCAAAAACAACAGGCATGAAATGTAAATACAGTTGGCCACACTCACACACAGTTTGGAGATGCCACCTTGTACAAATTAATTGTCCTTCAGTACGAGTACAAACTATTCTATTTAGTTATATTTTCTTTTAATTTATATTTAATTTTTTGTGATTTATTTTTTCAAAAGAAAAATATTTATTTAAATACTTTTGTTTAATATCGAATTGAAAACAAAAAGTATTTTTAAAAAGAAAAATTTTAAAACGCGTTCAGAAAAAGAAAAGCCTACAAAACCATCGAGAATTTGGTAACTTCACGTTTTGTATAGGAGTTTTTTGGTTATGTACAGGAAATGATCGATTGGATGTCCTACTTATCGGTGGTATCAACACTGGGCTTTGTGGTATTCTTTGCTGTTGGTCCCGGCTCTATACCCTGGATGATAACGGCGGAGCTGTTCTCGCAGGGTCCAAGACCAAGCGCTATGGCCATTGCAGTTTTGGTGAATTGGATGGCCAATTTTGTTGTTGGCATTGGCTTCCCCAGTATGAAGGTATAAGAATTTATTTTTTTTATTTCTAAAAGATTCCCACACAAAATTCTCCATCCTCTTGAATTCAAAAAAATATACATTAAATTATTTTTTATAAATTTCATTGTAGGCTGCCTTGGAAAATTACACGTTCTTACCGTTTAGCGTAATGTTAGCCATCTTTTGGATATTCACATATAAAAAGGTTCCTGAGACCAAAAATAAAACGTTCGAAGAAATTTTGGCATTATTCCGTCATGGAAATGGAAGGTATATTCCTTAATAATATTAGTAACCATTAATTTGTTTATATTTTTCTCTTTTCCTTTTCAAACATTAAAAAATCCTTTAAGTTCATTTGTTTAAAAAAAAATACTTTTCATTAAATTTTCATTTTGCCTTAATTAATTACAAAGAAAACAAATAAAACTTGGAAGTTTAGATTTCATAGAGTTTCTCAAGTTCTTATTTAATAGTTTTAATGGTATTGTATTCAAGAAATTCCCACAGGGTTGCATCAAGTAATTAAGCTTTTTAACTTGCAAATACTGTTCTTAGAAAGCTTTACAACGTTTCTAAAAGAAAACGGCATATTGTGGCGTATATTGCAAAAAAAAAATGTATTAACCACACTGAAAAGCTGGATACAATCAGTGATGTTAACTGTACGGTAATTACCGTATTGTATGGCAATTTAGATCTACGAACGGTAGGCAGGTAATTTCTATATTTGTACGGTAATTTTTAAAAGTTTTAATTTTAAAAATTATTTTTTTATAATGTGCGTACATACATATGATTTACATATGTAGTCCCATAGAAATAAATCATGAAAAGTACGGTTTCATTACAACTATGCAAAATAATGCCAATTAGTTAAATTCTGTCCTAAATGGCTAAATAACGCTTTTTAACTAAGTTTAAATATTATCGTCTATTTTTTATGATTTTATTATTTTACTGAAAGTACAAATGTTAAATATTTTATTTTATTATTGTTGTTTTTTAAATAAATATATTGCATTACAAATAGATATAAACCTGTTTTAATAAGAAACATATTATTATTTTTGTACAATACTTTGCGTACGGTAATTTTGCCTAAAAGCGGTAATTTTTTTATGTCTGTACGGAAATCGAATTAAAATGTTAATATCACTGGATACGATAAACAGAACAAACAAGAGAGAGAGAGAGAGAGAGGGAGAGAACAGACAATAATTACACAAATTAAAAGTCACGAATATGTCTATGCATTCTAACTCTTAACACTGTTGTCATTTGTCGTGGAGTTCGGAACGCGCCTAAAGTTATAATTTTTTTTTTGTATATTTATATATTATATTTTGCTATTCTTATTAATGCCATTTCTTATGACGAAACTAATGAGCACCGACTGAGACATTCGTTAACAGGAACATACAAAACCTAGCAATGCTGAAGTTCGAAACGCACTCAGCGAAGCAATTTTTATATATCGAAAACTGAGTATTTGAAATATATGAGTGCATAAACCTGTGAACTAATCATGCCGCAACTTTGCACGCAACTGCAGAGTTGGGAATTAAGCTCCATATTCCTACCACTTTAACCTCCTGTCTATGCCTGCTGCACTATCCCTCTCTCTCTCTCTCTATATATATATATTTCCGGTGCATTGCAATGCAGGGATATCCCCTGAGTACTGGTCCAGGATAAAAAAAAAACATAACATTTTGCAATTGCAATTTTCTGCTCTGCCTACACATTTCTGCGGTCGTTTCAGTGTCTGGCCATGAGGAAGATATATTTCTTTATTTTAATAACAGTTTAAACTTTTAAGGAATCTGCTCGATTTCAAATACTAATACAATACCATTAATATCTTTTAGGTTGTAAAAAGTCTTGATTTCAAAATTATCTATAATTTCCAAAACCAAAAGAAATAAAAATTTTCACTTTATTTAAAGCACCTTTTTCATTTTAATTTCATCATTCTGATAACAACAAAGTATTTAAATCAATATTAAACTTTATTTTGACATTTAATTAACCCAACAAAAAAAATTTTTTTATATAAAAATTCTGTCGATATTCGTTCCAAAAAAAAAAAAAATTTAAACCATCACCCAACAAAATTTTTTTGATCATAAACAAATAAAAAACACAAGAAGGACATTCCGAGATAGTAGACTGTACGGGTAAGTTGCATGATGAACAAAATACAAAAAATGAGAAAAGAAACTAAAAAACAACAACCAAAACCCGCAATTTCACATAAAACCCTTCTCCCCCCGTTAAATATTTACCATAAAGTACATACATATGTCAAGCTAATTTTGAAGTTGGTTTTTTTTAACACTTTTCTTTAACAAAGAACTTTTGATAAAAAAAAAAATAATTAATAATTATGTTAGTCATACTATTGTTTTTTAAGTAGTTTTTAAACCAAAAAGAAAAACATATTCTCTACATCAAGTGTTTTTTTTAATAATATTTTTTAATAATATTTGTTAATGAAAGCAAACACTTTCTTAAATAATTTATAAAAGAAAAAAATAAGCAAATAAATAGAAATACCTATTCATATTTACAATTATAAAATATTGCTGTAATTTTGTTTAAATTTTTGTTAAATTGAATTAAAAAAAATATTATCAAACAATAGTTTCTTGTTATGAATGCTTTGAATGCTGAACAATTAAAAACAATTTTTATACTCCTCGTTTATGTCATGAAAAAAAAACAAAACATATATAAAAATAATTCCAGTAAAACATTTTTCAATTGAAATTAGGAAAAAAAAATATTAAAAAAAATTGTCATCAAGTTTTCATGTTTCAAGCGTTTGTTCTTCATGCCTTTACCATTATTAGCTCTATCTCTCCATCATCCTTCGCCTACGCCATCGTCAGTCAGTCATTTACAACGGTTACAAAAGTATTACAAAATTTATTGGTAGAACACACCATTGCCTTTTTGTTCGGTTTATTATTTTCCTTTATCCTTCAGTGTAGTCTATTTGGCACTTTCAAAATTTAGAAACTTTATTTCAAAGATTTTTACTTGGTAGTTCTTTTCATTTTTATTTATTGCATACGCTGCACAAATGGTTTCGCTTTTAAAATCAGACCATCAGACAGTCATATTGACAAATCGTTGGCTTTTAATTCAGTCACTGTTGCCAGTTGTGTATGTGATTCTCACAAAATTGAACAACTGGTCCAAATGTTATTATTAGCCGCGATCATAAGATGTCTTAGACATAATTTATTTTTAAATCTGACAACAACAAACATGCTGACTGTAACACTGAGCTGACATGAGCAAAAAATTTGCCTTTCATAATTTCCCACATACATTGTTTGCCAAAAATCATTTCAACTGACGGCTGTGACGTAGGGCACGAGCAAGTTTTAAGCAATTTTATTTCTCAAAAGTCATCGTCAAGAAAGCAACAATAATATTGTTCATATGAACAGCAGTGAACTGTTTTCTTTCCAGTAATTTGAAACACAATTTGAAAGCAACTACGTACCAATTTTCAAAAGTTCGAATGGTTTAGTGGAAAAGTCTGACTGTATTAAAATTTTAAAGGCAAAACCAAATCGTGTCACCCCCCCTAAATAAAAAAAATTTATGACAGACGAAATGGCAGCATTATGTTGCGCGGGCGGAACTATTCATCGTTTCTAAGACAAGCACTTCACGGTTTTTTAATATTTTTTAAACACCATACATTCTGCGAAGCTCTTGGGTTGTCTGCAGAAACACCCATGATGTAGGCGGGAATCGAACCCGCAACCTCCAGATTGATAGACTAAAGCAAATGCACTAGTGGCTGCGTATACACTCGGAGGCACACTACTGGTACGTCTTATAAACCCAAACGAAAAATTTTTCGCTGAGGAACAGATTCAGTCTGCATGCAGCTCGAACTGTTACAGCTGCTTCACATACACACACACCAAGTATACTTGCATGAGTTTTAGTTAAAATTTTTTTTGAACTTGAACTTTTTTGTGCAGAATATTGCTGATGAAATATTTCCATTCTTCCTCCTATTCCCCTCTCTCAAAAAAAAACTCAAGACTTGACGAGATAAATTTGTAGTGTATGAACTGGGATTTAACATACGTTTCACTATAGAAACCTGTATGTGTTATTCTGTTTTTACAGCAAATCTGCATTCGAAGTATTCTTCAAAATAAAGTCAGATCGACTGGAATGGAATATTGTCGTGCGAAACACAAGCAATTGATTTTACGCTGAGGGAAAGTAATACAATTTTCTTAATCTTCAACTTGACGAATTTTGAATCGTAACTTGGAATTGCTTTTGTAGCAGGTTAAACGAAAAAACCACCTCAAAACCTCTTTTGGAAATATTTTGATGTGCAATGCCAAAATCCTTCAACTGACAGCAAAACATTGGCATTCGTTTCTCTTTTTGAAAATCGTCGTTAATGAGGCCAGCACCAACGATGCCATTCATTATTGAAAGTTTTTTTGTTCCAATTTCGTGAACATTTATATGGCGTAGTCATTATTAAAGCTGCAAGAAATGACAATAGTTTTTTTTTTTTTTTTTGGCGTGTGAGGTAGGGTTGAAAATGCCTTCGCACTGTAATGATTTGCTATTGACAAAGCCACCAATAATAGTTGCTAATTGTACCGCAGACAAAGTAATTTATATCTACTGAGAACCACACACACAGTGGAAAAAATACGAAAAACATTAACGATTAAGGTGTAGCAGCCTTCGTAAACAGCATGTTGTTCCGTACTATATGATGTAAATTTTACTGCCTGTATGTTAGCGATCATTAAGCCTCTTAAAAATTGAAAAATTTTAACTAATTGCCCAAACTGAGTTTCGAAATAAAGCATTACTAATTTAAAACTACATACATATGTATGTAGTTTACTATAGCCATTGAACAAGTGCGTGTCTACTCTACTCTAGTTACTCATAGTTACTACTATGTCAATAGTAGTAGTAGGCATATTGCAAACCGAGACTCATTGGTACATTTTAGTAATTTTCGTCAATACCTATGAAATGTTTTACTAGATTTTCACACTAGTAATACTTACTGCAGGATAAAGTATATTAATTATATTTTTTAAGAACAATTTTATATTGCGTGCAGCCTCACTACAACAAAATGAGACAATAAAAAATCCATTTGCAGCGCTCGCAAACGTTTAAAAATTCTAGACAATTCATTGACAATGTTTGCAAAAAGTCACCAACCCAGTCGATAGTCACTTGGACTTGGAGACACTTGTTGCAATTTTGCGGTCAAAGTCTGAGTTTAAACGGGCGAACATTTTAAAAAGAAACAGTGAGTTTGGTAGCATATTGTGTTTGCGTTCGGTACTCGGTTTTTGTGTTTCGTTGCTTACAAACATAACAATGGAACAATATTAACAATAATAATGGAATGTCACAGTCAACATTTTCGCCTATGTGACCGCGAATGAAGCAACAAGAGAATTCCAGATGTTTTCTTGTATAAACTCGGACAAATACGTAGAAATAACGCCTTATTGGTGTAGGATATTTCGTTATTTCTTTTTAAGGGAATATAATGCAATGCAACAACAGAATACAGCAGATAGGTAAAAGAATTTAAAAAAAGCAACATGTTGCAATTTGACATTTGACAGCTGCTGTAGCGTGAAGTTGGTAGCACTTCAACCTCAATACTGACATAAAAAACACGGACAAAATTTTACTGATATAATAATGTTGACATATCGTGATGAAAACGATAAAATGAGACAACACTTGCCATATGTTTTACATTGGCTTGCCGTAAATACGTCTACGACAACGACACTCATAATAAAACCCAATAAAATAAACTGTAAGAAAACCTTTCTACTGCGTCATCATTCTATTACTGACATTTCCATTCATTAACATTCACAATTAAAGCAGCTGCATTGTAATTTTCTTGACAATTTTAATTATATAATTTTTTTCTTTTTATTTTTTGCGTTTTTTTTTATAGCAATAATTCTATCTCGGATTTTAGTAAAACAGACTCCACCGAAAACATTGAAATCACGTCACCCAATTCCACAAATGTACAATCCAAGCCGCACCGTCGTTAAATATGATTTTGTTAAATCACGCAATTTATGTTTTACTTTTTTTACGTTTTAATTTTAATTTAATACAATATCACACACAAATACATAACTCTAGCAGCCCTTTTGAAATTTAATTAATTTACGTTTTTTTAATTTTTGTAAAATTTTTTATATTTTCTAAATAAACAATGCGTAACTCTAAAAGAAAAACTTCCAAGGTTTAAATGATGAAAAATATATGTTTTACATTTGTTTTTTTCTTTTGTTTTAATTTATTATTTGAATTGAAAAAAAGTAAGTAAAATGCCAAAAAGTTTTAATCTAAAAATATTTCATATAATTAGCTGGAGGACAAATATTGAAATAAATTTATTAAACTCTAGGAAATTTATCTTAGTCCGTTAGGCTTGCAATACAGACATAGAGAGTTCTCGAATTTGATTGTCAAGAATGGTTTGTAGAAAATTAGATCAGATCTTATTGGGTTCCAAAGTTGCTATTGGCTAAAGTTATAATTAGTGCGTTAATTGTACAGCCCAAAAAGTCATGGATTCAAACTCTACTCCTTTGATGTGCATAGCAAGTGGTGCTGAGGGCTGAATTGTCTTCCAAATGCTCGTTTCAAGAGTGGATCGGACCAAAAATTTTTAAATTATGTTTGTGCTAACCCAGTGCTTCGGTATATGAGCAACTAGACATCGGCGAAGTAAAATAATTGCGCTCTCCTCTTTTTTAAAAATTAATGCATCAACAGAAGACCGGAGACGTAGTACAAATTTTCAAAAGCCACACAACTGTAAGAATAAAGTCCTGTCCTCTTTATCACTAAACCATCGTCTTCTTTTCGCTTAGGCTTTTATTAAGAATGCAATGATTTGCATACCTAACCGACATTTCCTGAGCACTGGCCAAAAAACCGCATTCACAGAGACAAATGTGAATAATACGCATATGTTAAGTCAACTCTGTTGTACGGCTTGTGTCGTCTATCATCGTGCAAAGGATACAGGTGCCTCTCCCTAAGCAATACAGAACTGTGAAATATGAACAGAAAGGGCTCCATACTGAAGCAGATAAGGAATAAGACAGGGAAATGGTCTGTCGTGAGATCAGGTTTCACAAGAATTGTACTTGAGTGGAATCCTCAGGTTTCAAGAAACAGTAATCGAACTAGAAACCAAGCTGGAGAGGTACAATAATATAAAAACTACTACAGAACACGATAATATGAGTGAAAGTAAAAAAAAAACACCAGCGATAAAACGTCTAATATGCTGATGTTTTGGGGAATGCATATGCTCTCAAGAAAATAAATGGGAGATAAATATTTACTGACAGTTAACCTAGTATAGCTGCTGTAAAGAGTTCATAACCTACATCAGCAGTAGTGTATTGAGATAATCAATGGTAATTGAAGAATTTGCAGAAGCAAAGCTGACTAGATTCTTGTGGCATACAAACCGGCGGAATAATTACAATCGTTTCGCAGCCACAAAAAAGACACCGCTCCGAAAAATAAGATGGAGTTTCGGAGCCTTAATCCTCCCTCCTCCCAAACTCCTGCAATTGTTGGAGTAGTCTAGACATAACCTTTCAGTATTAAGCTTATTGAGCGATTAAGGCAAGCAAACCAACTTCGATGCAACTAAAATTTCGTAATTGGCTGAAAAGCGTTAAAAACCCTTTGAGAATTATAAAAATTTATGAAAACTACGACATTCCTCATACGACACCCATCGAACCGTAGTAGATCCTGGGTTCCGTATAAGTTAAAAAGGGGCAAGTAGTTCTACTCACATGGGTAAGACTCCTTCTAATCAAGCCTTCATGATTCCCTCTACATCAGTATATTTTCAATACCCATTTGGATACTTACAAGAAATTCAATACAATTTTGCGAGTGCTCATGACTGAGTAGTTAGCGTGTTGATATTGCAACCAGAAAAACCCCGATTTTTTTGTGCTACAGTACCCTCCTTCGAGCAATAAAAAGTCGGCGAAGTGATATAATAAATAAAATGACTTCCATTAGCTTAAAAATGAGGCGTCAAAATTAATATCAGAGACGCCGTAACTTTGCTTTATAATTAACACGCGCATATTGTTCAAAAATTAAGCTTTATATTTCAACCACTCTAACCAACTTTCTATTCGCTATTGTCACTCTCTGTCTATATAGCTCCGGTACATTGTATTGCATACCTAGGAAATATTCCCTGACAACTGGTCCAAGTAAAAAAAAATTTGGTAAAAAATGCAGCCGTGTACTCAGTTTAAGAAAATCTTAATTCGGGGTACAATTCAATAAAACTGGCTTTTCTGAAAAGCTAACAGTCACTTGCGCTACTTGACACTTTTTAAAAAGAGCCACTTTACATCAATTACTGAATGCTAAAGGACTCTTATAATTATCCTTCGACTTTTTAATTTCCCCTCGTAGGTTATTTTATTGCACAATAATCTCGTCTAAATAAACAATTTTTACCGCTATAGAGAATAAATTTTGATTACGTTGCAGCACTGTTGCACACAACTTATGAAAACTTTATGGGCCATTCGTTTCTGTAGAAGAATTTTCCCTTAAAGTTTAATTGCGAATCGAAGAAAGTTTGAATAGTTTAAACAGTCCGGTAGCAACAACAAATACATACTAGTATTGCTACACATTTTCTCTCAATTTATTTTCAACTAAAATAATTTCCTTAAATAAAGTAAAAAAGAAAATTGAAACAATTATTATAAAAACAAACAAAAAAAAAAAAACAAAAAAATACCCATACAATTTAAAACATAATCGTAGAGTGTGCGAATTTCAGGAGTATGCTAAACTGCACAAATAGTTCGGAACCCCAAAGTATGAACTCGGGCATCGAACATGCCGCACTCATGGTATCTGAGGAGAAGACCCAACATGATTCACGTAAGACAATATTATTATTCATACTCATTACAAAAACTGTCAAACTAATCATTTTGTTTTTGTGTAGTTAAAAATATTTTGTATATTTTTATTTTCTATTGAATATAAAATTTAATTACTAACGAACTAATAGTCATGTTCTAATATTTGAAATTGTACTAAAACCTTTTTTTTTTTTGAACTCTTTAATTTTTATATTATTTTTCTTTGTTTCGTACAACGTCCTTAACTATTAACACATTTAATTATTAAACTAATAAGAAAAATTTATTTTCTAATTGTTGGAAACATTTAACACTAATTACATGTCAGTTGTCGATATCATTCATATATTCATTTACTAACAGCAACTAAATCTAAAAATCATTTAATCATACTATTAGCATTTTGTTATTAATTTTTAATTTATGTATATTCTATATTTTATAACAGAAAAAAATAAATGAATGTTAAGAGTTTTAATTGTCAATTATGCCACTCCCCAACTCTGCAAAAAAAAAAAAAAGTCTCTTTAAGACAGGTTGAATACAAAAAAAAATTTATTTCCATGTACATAGTTGCAATGTAAAAAATTTACTTACGGTAATAACAGGCGTGGCATTTATTAAATTTTTTCCTGCGCCTTAAAGAATTGTTCAACCCCTCGTTTCTAATTAATTAAGTGGAAATTTCGGTCAAAGCTCTGCTGTCATGATTTGCAATTGAAATCATAAAATCATGAACCCGAAATCATTTGGGGGGTAGTGCATTCAGTTTGCAATCACCACCAACAATGATTGATAATGCAAAATTATGAAGTAATTTTTTTGGATTTTGATTGGTGATTTGAAAATTTCCAATCAAAATTTTTGGTTTTGCATTAAAATATGCTTCCACTAAAATTCTATTTGCAATTTATTGCAACTTTTTTCGCTGTAATCATTTCGAAATTTCGAGAACAAAAGTGTGTTCTAGATTATAGGAAAGAATTTTATATGTTCTTGAAATAGTTGTATTTAGGCCAGGTCTGGGAGTATTAAATTATTTCTATTAATTTTGGTAAAAATCTTTCAAATATGTGATAAATAATAACAGAAACTAAATTCTTCTTAATGTTAAATATACATTTAATTCTTTTCAATTAAATTTTTCAACTATTTTTTAAAGAAGAAGATATAAATAAACAAAAATTAAAGTACGATAAAATAACGAAACCACAAATTTGCATGTTCACAGGCACATAAAAACCTGTGGTATTTTCTTTTAAAGATAATCCATAAGACTGAGCCTGTGAATTGAGCAATTGTTTTTCTTTTTTATTCGAAATCAAACACGTTTTGTGTTCCTAAGCTCAAGAATTAAAAAGAAAATTTCAAGTTCTGAAAATACGAACACTAATTCAAAAATAAAACGGATATGAAATAGTAAAATAGAAGAATGAATTAAATCATAAAACTTATTTGCTTTAACCAAAACAAGCATTCAATAATTAGAATCGCTTTATTTATTTTTTTTTTCGAGAAACTTCTACAATTCCACTGAAAATAAGCTTTCTACTGGGGCAGAAGTTCAAGGCTAAGCCGTTTACTTTTGCATTTTAAGTGATTTACTCTAACGATAATTTACTCAAACAATGTCATAACTCAAAAAATGTTGTTGTGCATAGAACGTACCTAAAACTTTTCAATTTACATACACCTTAATGGGGAAATGAAAAAATATTCTTCTGTCACGAGGTGAGTTTTGAAGTTATTTGTATGACTTTTTTACTTTTTTTAAAAGTCTGTGAATCGTATTTTTTTGAATTATGGTGTTGTTCGAGTAAATGAGCGATTTGTTGATTTGGTATATTTAAATGCAGAAAGTACGTTCAAATACATCATTTTTTTGATTGCAAAGTCATAATTTGCACTAATTGATTGAGTGAAGAATTTCTACACTAAATCTATGTTGATAGAGAAAAAACATGCAATGGCACTAAAAATTTGTATTGCTAATGAAGGAATGAATCACTACCACTAAATTGGTAGAGAATTTTTTTTTTCAATTTTATTTATATTGCACTGCCACAATGGCGATTTCAATCAAAATTGATTGTACTGCCCCCATCTATGGATTGCAAATAATCGAATGCAACTCTGCTGTACCTACTAACTTTCTTAATTTTTGAAATTTGCAAGCATATTGCAACCACACACAATTGCAATATCACTTGAGAGAACATCCGCCTGCTACGTACACATTTCTACGGATTCTTTGGTATCCGGTCCTGAGGCATTCCCCACTGTATTTAAGAGAATTTTTAGGTTTGCGTGCAGACACTTAAAGCTCTTACAAATTCTTTTATTTTTCTTATTAGATTTTTTATTAGAATCTATTTAGTTACTGCTAAAAATATATTTATTAAATTAAATTTATCAAACTAGATAGATATAGTATTTTATGGTAAAATAATATTGTGTGCGCTTGTTTATTGTGTATGTTTTAGTTGTAATTGTCTAGTATGGAAAAAATTTTAATAAATTGAAATAATTATTTTAGTGATAAAGCTACAGATGTGTTGATAATATACTTAAATCAAGTCAAGCTAGAATTTCTTAAATGCGGAAAGCAATAAAGAAGAAAATTGTTCTTTAATGTTCTATTAGACGTGCCATAATCGTAACCATGTAAAACAGCTGTTCGAAACAGTTGATCAGCACTGTTTTCGATTAAAAGTGATTTGCAACACTGCCACTATATTCATAGATAACAATTTAATTTCGGGTTTTCTACCGCAACCATAAACAGCTGACTCAATCAGGTGCTCGAATTACTTTTTCCCTATTGCTATAATAAACAAAAGTCAACAGCTGTTTGTGACTTATCGATGTCAGAATATATTATAATGGAGAATGGCAACGGTTACGGCTATGGCAAATCAACTTGAACGTTAAGTTGGAAACAGCTGGCTGCTCTCATTTGAGAGAAAGAATATCAACTTAAAAGCTCCCGCTTATCAGAGCCGAAACAATTTGCATTCTGGTTTATAAAATTGAAAAAATATATATGTATGTATATATTTCTCATTAACTTGTAACTTTATCTGCACATCTGTTATTAGCAATTGTATTAAATATTTCGATTTTCAGCTCAATGTTATGTTTCTACAGATTTTTTAATTAATTTCTTTATTTTTCTAAAAATGTTTCCCTTTAATTTCATAATCTGACTTGAATATGTTTCTTTGGCATTTATAATTTGCGGACAAATACCTCAAAACATTCCAAACAATAATGAAACATCTCTAATTTATATCGCAACAATTGGATTGTTTTCTCGACTCATTAACCCAATAAAACAAACAAAAAATCGCAACAATACACTGAAACAAAAAACAATTATGAATTGGTCGTAAAAATGTTTTTTTTTTCTTCAAAAAAAAAAAAAAAAAAAAAAATTTCAAACCTCTATATATTATAATTTGATCATGTACATGTAAAAAAATGCATAAAAATCAACTAAAGTATTTGGTACAACTTCATTTTCATTAACGGTTGAAGGCATGGGTCCATATCCGTTAAGCGATAGCACAAATCTTTTGGGTCCAACGACAAGTTTAGCCGGCAGCTCAACTTGTTACACGAATTATGGTACGAACGCCTACAGTACGCCAAATCCAGTGCGAAAATGTTACTACGATTATAATTATGATCGTGATAATTTTCGACGTCATTCGATTCATGGAAGAATGTGTAGGTGTCATCAGGTAGCTCTTTATCGTCTGCTAAATGTTCACATTGTCTATTATTACACCAAACAATAACAACAATAACATTTTCGTTTTAAAAAGGCTCACTAAAATTGTTATTAATTTTTGTTTTTCTATCAGAAAAATATTAATTTTTTTTTAAATAATTGTACAGTTAAATGGAGTAAAAAACAAGTTTTAAAAAACGCAGAAGAATACTTTAGCCAAGCAAATATAATTCTTATCTGTTGTAAAGTTTTTCGATATCTTAATTATTCCATTTGATATTTTTTTAATTGTTGTTCTAATTATTTCAATACCAGCACTTCTTCATCTCAGTAAGTTAAAATGGCTTAAAGTCAAGAGAGAAATTTTTACAGCTCACCGTTCACATTTATCACGCTTAATTAACATGTCAGCTTTGAGTTTTTGAAGAAAAAAAAGTACGGCACTCATTCAAAAATGTTTCCCGCATAAATCACATTGTTTTAATATTTTCTAATAAAAAAAAAAAGTATCACAAGTATGACTAATTATACTGCTTTTACACGACATGTTTTTTACATCAGGCATGTCCAATTTTCCACAGTTAAAGCGGACACCCACCTTCGCCGCAAAAGAATTAAAATAATTTTTTATGGTAATTTTAACACGAGTTGTAAAATTTTGTACGCATGTGAAAGAAGTCTTTTTTATAGGAGCTGTCTGCGAATAGAGCTTTCCAGGCCCGGTATAACAAATAATATAATGTCAGATGCTTTCGTTAAACGGGGAGGTTTGTTATATCAAACAAATTTGTTTTAAACAAAAACTAGCACTATTTGTCATTAAAAATCAAAATTGTATGTTTATTTTTCATTTCTAAAAGAGGTCAAACCTCCTACAGCGTGGTAGTTACGTTCCACTAAAATATAGAAATGACACGTACATACGTGTTTCGGGAAACCAACATGACACTACATTTATTTTTCATTAATTAATATAAATTTGATAGAAAGGGACAGCAAAGCCAGACAGAACCAAATACAATATAATATGTAATTACATTTTTAAGTGTTGCTTCTTTATTTTTATTAAAAAAAAATGCTAAAGAAAACTATACGGTCACAAACTAAGCTTAAATTCGCAGACATGTTGCATAAATCGCTAAGTTGTCAACATATAAAAGATTTTAAGTACGAAACATCAATTTTAAAGCGCGTGATACACGCATCAGTTTTCAGCTATAATATTTGTCTTTGGATTAGTATATATATTAAATCCTCTTACACACTACGTCAACATTTCCCATCAATATTCATTTTTTTCGGTTTCTTCAAGTGTAAACTTATAGAAGATACCGTCGTCAAAACATTTTTTGAAGTCACCGTCGGCAAAACACATATGTATCTATTTATTCCTTTATTTTTTTTAAAAAAAAAAGGACTGATGATATTTTTTTTTGTTTTTGTCACTATATTTTTTAATTTGCCATTAATGAGCGATATACTTCAATTAATTTGATTACAAAAATTTTTTACTCTTTTTTTTTTAATGCGTCACAATTACAATATGCACTCAAAGTTACGAGAAATAAAATGAATATTGAGAATAACACTGCTACACTTCGTCTAACTGCCTCAATATTTTGATGAATATCAAAACCAATTTGATATTCGTCAACATTACCCAGAACGTATATGTGTAACTATTTTTCGCACCCATTGACAAATACTGAAGTTGAACATTGATCGTGTATCATGCGCTTGAGTTAAAAATGTTTACATTTTTTTTGAGAGTTACTTATTTTTATATATAACACCAGTAGATGAGTTGACGTTTTTGCATTTATCTTTATATGGTTGTACTCTTTACACCTGATTAATTTTCCCTTTACAATATAGTTGTGCTCTTCTCAAAAAGTTTAACAATGCAGAAAAAATGTAGTGTCATAAGGGCTTTAATAACATACACGCACACCAACATAGCTGCCAGATATCATGATTTATAGTAATTTTTTCGATTTTTTTTTTGTTATAAAAAAAAACCAAAGCGTGTTGTAGCGAATTTGGTTTGGTTTTTTTTTTGGATGGTCATTAAACGGGGCATAAAATAATTTGACCGTTCGTAAAATAACACGGCTAATGCAAAAAAGCACCCATCCGTTAAATCGTATTTGTTATACCGGCCTTCGACTGTATATACATATGTATGTCTGTATATACATAGATGTCATTTAAACAAATTGAAATATTGAATCTGAAAATGGCAATGCAACTAAAATCAGCTGTTTTTATATGCAATAACAAGTATGACTGATTATGTGAGGAAATATTATAAATTTTCTGTATTATGATGTTCAAGTTTAAACATGTTTAATTTTAAGTGTTTTCCCGTTCATTGAGTTGTTCTCCAAACTCGTAAAGTTAAACATGTTTAGCTCCAAAGCACGTTCGAAAAAAAATAAAACGAATAGTTGATTTTATTTCAAAGGCTGTGTTCATGTATTTTTAATGTTGGTCTTTCACTGAACGCGGCTTTTAATGGCGACATGTCAAAAATTTGTATTTAATTTGTTTGTTGTTGTAAATGAAAAAAAGTGTCTTCTTCTGCTCAAGAGCATGAATTATTAAACGAATTTTTTTTTCAGCTGTTTAAGGAACCCACAATACGTCAAGCAAAACACAAAAAAATAAAATACATTTTGGTTAAAGAAATTTAAAAACTTACTTAAATATGTTTAACTGTAGCAGTATGAACTCCATATGCATACATAAGTCAGTTGGCAAGAATGCAGATGGAAAAATACATGTTGCGTAAAGCCAGCTTCAACGAACAAGACGGATTACATGACTCCTATGAAAAACCCAGTACATAACAATAACACACTTGAAATACAATATATCACTTTAAAAATACAAAAACTAAATATCTCTCTTAGAAGCACTAATACAAATTTTATTTTGAGCTCTACATTTATTCGACTTCGTAATGCCTGGTTCCGAAAAAAATTTATACACTAAAAATTTTGAGGCTCAATTCAAAGCACTTGATTGCATTCAATATTCCACCAATATTTGACATTAAACTTGCAGCGCTTGATATTAAGTAAAATGTCAATCTACAATTTTCTTATTTCCATCCAGGCTCATCATTAAAAGAAACATCTTTTGCCAGTTCTACCATACCGCATGGTATATAAGTTGAGACTAAGTACATATATTGCGCGTCATGATCTTCCACTATCTTCTATGTATGATGTATATATGTACATATGATCCATACAAATATGTTGTTAAGAGAAAATTAATTTTGTTGTTTTATTCGCAATTTTCTCAATGAGTTAATCCCATGATCAGCGTTGCCAGAATGATGAATTTATCATAATTTTGATAATTTTTTAACCAAAATCTGATTTGATGATTTTTTTTCTCAAATTATGATTTTTTATTTCAGTTGTGTACAACTTTCATTGTAATTGTACTACAAAGTGAAGTTAAATTTTGTGTCATCTTGTTATTGGTTGCTTTTATTTACTTTACATTTGTTACCCTGTAACAACGCAAAACGCAAGGTAATTTAGCACTTAGCTTTTACGCTGAATTGAGTAGCCCAATTTGAAGTGTTAACTTTGATTAATAAAAAACTCTAAATAGAAATAAAAAATTGAGATAAATCACTAAATTTACCTGGAAACAACTAAATTGTCATTACAGTTTAATTTTTTTTTGAAACCAACCTCACTTCTTTACGCGCTGTCAAAATTAGATTTTTTTTATTTGGAAAGCGTTGACGCCGCGTTATTTCAGTTGGTTTCATACATTTTGTATGGGCATGAGAAATTTTGACAGCCAGACAGCGCTTTGCGTCGCAATTTATGCTGGTCTATTCATAGAAATGCATCATTGTTTGAGAAATAAAGACCTTAAAGAATATCTCTGCATAGCTGTTATTTTCTTGGGAAGTACAAATTATATTCTGTTGTACAAATGAAAAGCATAAATTTTCTTAAGCAAAAAAATAATAAAAAAAAGTAATGTACAAGTATTTAGTACGAAAAGGTAAAATTAATTTACTTTTAGATAGAAATAAAAAATTAATGCCGTGAAAATTATGATATTTTTCCATAAAATATGATTTTTTTTCGGCATATGAAGATGTTCTTCTCAAAGCTTCTGGTAACGCTGCTCATTATACAATGTTGAAAAACTAATTTCTCTGTGTAACATAAAGGCAAGTTTTAAAAGATAATTAAAAATAAATATATTGATCAACAGAAGTACATTTCTTCTATCTATCTCGCTCTCTCCCCCTCCTTATCGTATCATACAAAATTTTGCACCAAGTATATTTGAGGCAGACAAAGGCATCTTTAACTAGATAGTGGTGATGGAGTTGTTGTACTACCCTACACGTTTCTTGTTCGCGATATGTCAAAAACAACTAATGCAAACTTTACAAGAAAAATTGTTTTAACGTTTGGAGCACAAACGTAGTTACAGCAAAAAATTTCAAACTGTTTTCACAACCCCACATATTTTGATAGCAATTGAAGCATACAATAAGAACTTTTATGCCAACCAATATTTCATGTTTATTTGTGAAGTTACCTGGCATACTTTCAATAAGCTAATCTCAGTAGACCAGATTGTTAATGTTGGCATTCGAGATAAGTGTAAAAAAAAATAAACTGTATGAGTTAGCGTCTGGATGTGTTTTATATCTCTAGTAATACCCATATCGTTCTCTTATTTTTTCATACTAATATATGTAACTTAATTTGAAAATTTATTCTAATCGATGTGTTAGACAGTGTGAGAATTGCTAAGCCATTTTGGGTCTCTGTCTCAAATACCTTAATTAGTATTTTTATGTTTTGGTGTAATGACTGTCACGTGGTGCTGATTCTACAACAAGTACAACAACAACAGCCATTCCTTTCTCTATATACATATATATATATATATATATATATATATACACAAATTTACATTTCTCCCTCCATTTACATATGTAAAAGAAAAAAGTCTGTTGTGCAATCAACACCATCTTTTAAAGCGTCTATTAGACGCTCATACTTGGCTTGTGAGCAAGGTATGCCATCATGCCATCATACTCGTGTAACAGCGTGTATGTCAGAAAATCCAAAAATTTTGATATTTTACTCTCTCTCTCTCTCTCCCATCATGCCACACTGTCATTCCAAGTACGACCGTCTAATAGCCGCTTAAGTCATTATCCTCCGTACTACACATTGTTTTTGGGTGAATGAAAGAAACACATTCAAGACAGCAGCCTACAATCTACAAAGACTACAAATGTAGTTGGCTGCATTTGTTGCCTTGTAGTCTGCTATTCAATTATTTTGAAGAAGGCAGCTACTCTGTAACCAGCTGTAACCTGATTTTCATTAAAATGTTTTACATTTATAAAAGTAATATTTGCTTAAAGCAAATCTATTTGCTTAAAACTTCTTGATTATTAACGTATTTACAGTCTTTCTCTCATTCTGTCACTTTTTCATATTTCTTTTTATATTGGCAACACTAACTGGGTTTACGTCGCACCCAGAAATAGATTTGAGTTAAATTTGACTACAACGACATATTTTGATGACCTATAGAAAGTCGGTAGCCTGTTGCCGTGAATTTGTTTCAGGCTTGATTGGATACCCGCATCAATTCCGGAACTCCTACTATGCTAACATTGTGCTAATAGACACATAATAATCTAATTTTATAGATTTATCTATTTTTGTAAAGCGTATATTGACATATTTACCACACACTACATTGTTTCTTATTTCAAATCTCACATTCCTTCTAATAAAATGTTTAATTATTCTATTTACACGGCACAGCAAAATTAATACTCAATTTCTGTATAAAAACAATAACTCGTAGTCATCACAGTTCACCAATTCCTCAAACATCGCTAAAGGAAAAATTGCCAATTTATGATTTTCTCTTTTTTTTTTTAATTTATTGAATTAAATTAATTTTCTTTTCAAAATTGTTTAAGCAATAATTTTTTTCTTCATTTCAAATACCAGTTAAAAAACAAGCATGCCTTAGGAAAGCATGAATGCTAAATTGGCAAGTATGTATGCGAATTCGGTTTTTATAAATTTGGAAGTATTGTCACGTTAAATGGCTTTGAAACCCCCGCATGAAAATACAGCACGCTTCTATAAATCCGAAAAGGGTCTTTGAACATTTTTTGTGCTTAACTTGTTTTTTTTCTTTAATAAAAGACACTAATTTAATTTAAATAAAATTTAAACAGCTGCATCCGAGCGTTGTTTAGGAGACGGCCGAAATACACACCAGGGCCGGAACGCTGCCTCTGCGCCCCATCACCTTCGTCAGCAAGCACATGCCTACCAGAACAGCGGGCCTTGACTGAGGAACGACTCACATCCTGAAACTGCCAGTGTACATTCAACGAGCGCTGATCAATCACAACAAGAGCAGCAGCAGCAGCAACAACCACAAACTCCAAAACTACAAAAACAACATTCACATGAACGCCAGCAACAGCCAGAACATCAACATCATCATCACGCACAGTGTAGCTATGACAAAGATATTGTATGTGATGATAATCAAATGCACCAGCACCAGCAGCCCCATCCGACACAATCGCAGCAAAAACATAACGAGCACTGGCAGACTAACACTAACACGACAGCTACCACTTGCACCGCTGAATATTCACTGCCATTTAATCAGCAAGATCAGCCACTAATACCACCGCAACATTACCGCCATCAGCATATGCCACGCAAGCACAGTCACAGCCATAGTCCACATCCAAGCCGCCATACTTCACCACACAGCAGACATACTTCACCCCACAGTCGCCATACCTCGCCTCACAGTCGCCATACTTCACCTCATAGTCGCCATACTTCACCCCACAGTAGGCACACTTCACCCCACAGTCGTCATACTTCTCCACACAGCCGACATACTTCACCCCATGGTCACGGCCACAGCCATAGCCATGGGCAGTCGCACTCATCGCCGCATCAATCACGGCATCATGTGCACGAGCCACCACAGAACGGCACCGATAGTTTAGAGCCTTTTGTTCGCAATAGTGCACCGAGAGCTTCAGTTCGCAGTACTTCCTCTCATATACATGCCCATCATAATCACTCACACCATCATCGTCGACGAAAACGTAGTGACAGCAATCAAGCTCATCACCATGCCAATGGAGATCGCATCGCACAAGGTTTAGAAGTGGGTGCGGAAAGACATCAAAATGGCCATTTACATCAGGGTCAAACCTCAGCTCATACCTGTGCTCGGCGACACCGTTCCGTTACCGATGTTTCGCAAACATCTCTTAATACATGTAACGATCCCCTGTGCACCGAACGGGAAATTCAAGAGATTTTTGTACAAAAATCCACTGCCTGCTGTTCTAGTTCGCGCACAGAACTCGCTCAATACTTCGCTGAAGATTTGTATGGTGCTTCATCTCGACGGCCCTCGTCATGCTGTACCTCCTCGGATTATTGCTACCAAACAGATTCGACAAGTCTTTATGGTTCACGTTCCTCCCTGAGCCGCAATAATTCTGTTAAATCGGCTTCGGTAATAATGCGTAAGAAGAAAACACAACAAAGGCAACAGAGCTACAGCTCGATTTCGTTAAGAGCCTTAAATTCATCTCGGCCCAACAGTCAAATGGACTCACTGACATCCGTATTCGACAGAGCCAAGCAATATGCAGCCAATGGTGGTGACGGCAAATCGCACGATGCTTCCTCCAAGGTAACTATAGAAAGACACACATCCAAAGATGCTTTAAGTAATGATCTACCTGAATATGCTTGTTCCCCTTCTCCAATAAGATGGAGCTTTCTGGCTGACGGTAAGAGCTGCACCAACAACGACAGCATAGGCGATATCAGACAGCAGCGTACAAATGGAACAAGATCTTTAGATGACAGGCCTCACCATAACCCCGACACCACAAGACACCATAAACGGGAAAGACAAAGAGAAGTCCAACTGGTGCAAAAGCCAAAATTTAAAACTCATAGAACTCAAGGTAGACAACAATTGAAATCCAGATCTTCCTCAGACGATCGCCCCTCTACTTCACGCAAATGCTGTGAAAGTCCTTGTAAATACGAAGAATCAACAATGGTGCAATTTCACCAGGACGCCGAATCATTTAATAATTGTTGCAGCAATTATATCCAATGCAACACGTACTTGGATCAGGATCTACAAATCACTAGTGAAGACATCCATCAATATTTGTCGAAAGGTCAGCAGGATGCGGGCAATATTTTGAACAACACCAAAACATATCCCTTCCAACCGAGCAATGCCTTAGAGTTCCAATACAAAAATAATTTTGCCAATAACAACACTGCCACAAACACATTGTCCTCGGTTGAGGGTACTGAAAGTATGCGCAGCTACGACAGTCGCTTCAGGCGCAACTCAAGTAAAGAGACGAACCTAAACCAAAATCCTAATACTTACGAAGGCTGTGGTGGAGCGTGTGCCATATCATCGTGCAGCTCCACGCCCTTGTCGCCAGCCAACATTAATTTATCTTCAAGTACAAACAATATAAATATTGTGTTCAGTTCCTGCATTGAGCGTAATGCCAATGAAGTCAAATTCATAAATACGACTTCGCGCAGTGCTACAGGGGCGGCAGTGGTATCTACTGAGTCTCATCATTCAGGCTATTTACCTTACACGTATCCTTCGTATGATTATACTAATATGGCATCCAATTCTCAGTTCAATAAGCCTCTTGGCATTGATGCAATACCTTCCGATATGATGCATAAAGGTGAAGATATGGTGACCACTACAACAAATTCTTCGAGTCAGCATTCCTCCTCGCTACACTCTCCCGAACCTACTGAATTCCAACAACAAGGCGTGTCTTTTGAATCATTCGATGCCTCATCGGGTCACAATTTACTTGTTTCACAGAGAGGAAGTGGCCAATACACTCCCACACCACTCTCCCCACTCTCACCAGCTTCACCGGCCAACTCATCTAGCTATTCGGCTACCATTAACCCAGTTTCCTCCCCGTACATGCATTTGCAATACGAACAGCAACAGCATCGGCCACACTACGATTATCCGTCGGGCATAGAAAGAGCTCATACTCACTATCACTCACATCATGGTCATCACCATTTGCGAGAGAGCTTTAAGTTAACAAATGCTTTAAGAAAAGTACGCAAACGAGCACGCAAATACACAGATTTCTTACGCAAAAAATAAGAGACATTTTTTTAAGCAGTTCCATATTCTTTAGCCTGAAGAGAGCGTTCTAGCGCAGAAAAACTTTCATACAAATTAAGTTTTTCTCTTTTATTTATTTCAATAGATTCTTCACATTTTTCGCCCTATTTCGGACATAAATATGTGGTCATACATCTCAATAGAAAGGCTAAAAGTCTGGATAGAGGTCATTCTTAAAGAGAGCCATTTTTCTCATACTCAGTTCAAACACACTGTCTTAATCTCTTAAACGCTCTCTTAATAGCATTGCCAGGGAATGCCAACTACATTTCAATTAAGGCAAAATCTTGGAGGTACTACTTGCACTTTAGATAAAAATTTCTTAAATAAAGCAGCAATCAAATTTATAATGTTTAACGAATCGAAGTTTTAAATGAAGAGAATTTAGAAAAAATATTATTTAAAAAAAAAACATTTAATAACCCAAACAAATACAATTTATTGAACACACTGCCAAAAACTTAAAAACCGAGTTCAACTAGAGGAGAGTGAAAGCTTTGATTTGGCTTTTAGAAAGGCTCATGTAATTCACAACAAATGCTGTATATGTGTATGTATGTGTGTGTGTGTGAATGTTGGCACCACATCAAAACCACATGAAAAAATCAACATTTCAAACAACGACAACATAAAAATTAACAAAAGAAATTACTTTTTTTTTTTTAATATACCAGACATTAACTTCCTTTTTCGCAAGAACAAAACGAAAAAAAAAAAAACTTTAAAATAAAAAGAAATCCAAAAGTAGTTTTAGCTTAAACAAAATACACTCAATTTAAAACTTAGTTAAATACCAGTACTAAAATAGTTAATTGTTTATAAAAAAAAAAACACACACACAATTAATAAAAATAAAACAACAAGTCTAGAATACGAAATAAAACCAAAAAGAAAAACTAAAAACTATATACCAAATCCCTTAAGAGATCAAATGCATTTGATAGCATTCACCGAAACCCCAAGAACATTATAATCCCATTAAAAAATAAATAATATAAGTTTTACGTTGTACGTAAAATACCATATAGAAATTCTTAATAAAACCAAATAAATAAAAAATATTACTTAATTAAAAAATAAAAACAACATCTTCATCTAGGAGCAGAAGCCACAAAAAATTATTACCCGTTATTAACACTTTTTCTTAAGGGAACTGCAAGTGGAAAAAAATTAATAATTTTATTTTTAAGTTTCAGCATTGTTACGAAAAATATTTTAAGAATTTTTTTTTTTTTGTTTTTGTTTATTTGTTTTCCTTGTATATAATTTGTAAAAACAAATTAATTAAAGAAACAAATTTTCAAAAGTAGTGAAGACTTATAGCATTATAACTTAAATATAATGTATTTGATAATTAATATTTAGTGGTTATAAAGAAAATAATAATGTTAAAGAAAAAAGATTATTTTTCTCCTTTTGATTTAAATTTTCATTATTTTTTTTTTCGTCTGTGCTCATTTTAAGAATACCAAAACCGAGAAGAAAGAAACTGCCAAAAATTTAAAAAGAAATTTAAGTAATTAATTCAATATAAAATTGTAGCAGCGGAGCTCAGCAGCTACATACATGTCTAATGAAGGCGCTATGAACGTCGCTATGTTTCGCAACTTTGTATATATACATACATGATCTAAATACAGGCAGCAGCAATATATGCAAGTCTTGCAGAGACACGGTTTGGAATTTATAATTTTGCTAACCAGGAGGTATTGTGTTTTTTGCAACTTTAATTTTAGTTTTCATTCGTACGGCATAATGTTTTTTAATTCAGTAAATTTATTTCTATTTATAACTCGTATATTTTTGTAAGAAAATTAACGAAAAAAAGACATGGTTCCTAATAAATTTTCATTTGATTCAAGGTTTTCTTTAACATTTTATATCATTTCTTTACTCATTTATTTATTTATTTATTTAAAAATATATATATAAAAATAGTAAATATACTGTTGTCTTCCATTTAAAAAAAAAATTAAATATTATGTTGTTAATAATTTTATTATCCATCTTTAAACATTTTTTATGTTTGTTTCTTTGCGTTTTAAAAGATTCCTAATTAAGTTTGAACATAAAAGAAATGGAAAAACAATTAAATTAATTAAACAACAAAAAGAAGAATATAAAAAAAAAAACAAAAAATTCAATGCACTGCCAAAATGGTTTATTTTTAGTTTTTGACAACAAGAATTTTAAATACAAAAATTTGTAAAAAAGAAAACAACAAATATTATTAATAAAATTAATAAATTTAGTGAAATCAAAATAACACACACACACACACACACAGAGTTTTGTAAATACAAAGGAAAAAAACCAAAATAGTTTATTACATTATATAACAAAATTAGCAAAAAATTATTAATAAATTCCAAGACAATTTAATTAAAAACCAAATAGATTATTAAATTAAAAAACCAGAATTAAATTAATTTAAGTTTTTAACATATCAAGCCTTTGCTGCAATACCGTCGTAATTCAAAAAATCGTGACCTGCGAAAAATGCATTTGAAGTTTTGAGGCATCTTTTTGATAGTATTTTCGTTTACTAAAGTTATTTTTTTACAAGTTTTTAAATAAAGAGGCATGTTTTGTAATGTTATCTGTTTGTAAATTTCTTGTCATAAAGGAAATATTTCATTATTACAAATAAATATTTTTGGAAATAGCTGGAGGCAATAAAGACATTTGTAGGGACAGAACCATAATCTTTTTTCCTTTAGATATATATTTTCCCAAAGATCATTTCTGCATACCCAGCTCAAAAAATTCAAATTTTGAGGTACTACGGTATTGCACCAAAGGCTCGATATGCTTTTGAGAGGTATTAGAAACTTAATTGAAAAAAAAACATGAAAAGGCATAAAGAAGAGGTCATACATACATACATAAGTTAAAGGCGTTTACTTTTTCTAATTAAAAAAAAAGGACCGGATTTTTTTTTTCAATTATAAAAAGCTATTGTTTATTTTATTTTATTTATTTATTATTATTGTTATTGTTATAAAGCGTTTGTTATTAGTAACAATTATACATCACTGAAAGGCAGGGTACCCTACTGCATGGTTGGTTATCTACCCATTCGTTTGGAGTTTATGTTTACTAAAATAAATTCTCATTTTGTTATTGGAGAAATTAAATATTTTACATTTCTTACAGCATTTTGTGGTTATATGTTAAAAAAAAACAACCAAAACTTAAATTTTTCGATAGGATTTTCATGCGAAAATCTTGCGGAAATAAAATTTACACCACACCGAAAAAGTGAGTATAGAACTTGTTGATTATTGTTCATCATATGAATTTATATCGCCGTCAGCTGCAAACGATACAGCCGAGTTTTGTTTTTAAACCACAGCCATCATATATGTAGTTCATATGTGTCCTCCTTCGTCGTTACTTGTGTAATGAAATGAAGTAAAACAATAAACACAAGGGCTGTTCTTTGGCATAAAAAATATTCCATATATTAAATACCAGAAATAGCGTAATTGCAACTCTTGCTTTGCTGAGGAATGCTGGGACCACACAATAGGGACGAACGACGAATTTTTTGTTGCGAGTTTTCGTCATCACAAAACCCGTTGTACACTTGAAAATTTACACATCTGCGCCATCGAAAGAAAATCCGTCGTGTGTGACGAACTCTGCAACAGATTTATTTCTCTTTCATACGCCGACGAACAACGAACAAATTAGCACAGAGTTACCGTTTTTCATTTTAGTTTTCAAATATAATAGTAAATAAAGTTGATTTCTATTTTAAAAAATCTTTTAAGTTAAACATACAAAACTTCTTTAACATGAAATTTTTTTTCTGTTAATGTTTAATTTTTTCAAGTATATGAATTTTTTTCGGTAACACTATCAGCTTCTTATATGAAAAGTAAATTTTAATAACAAATTAAATAATATGGCTACACGTGAATTAATAATTGAAGAAGTGCAAAAATATGAACGCCTATACAATCTGGAAAATACAAATGGAAAGATTACAAAAATATTGAAGAAAGAATGAAAATGTAAATTTTTCGCCATAATTTTCCGCCACACTGCAAATTTAAGCAAAGAACTTTCAGCGATGAATTCGTTGTGCTAGACTATATACATGGTGGGCAAATTTGACGTTAGGAAGTAAATGGGCTGTCAAATGTTGAAATGTCAAGAATTGAGCTATCAGCCTTTGACATTTATTTAGTAAAAAGTTGAAAAATTTTAGCCCAATTTTTGGAGTATATAAAAGGCGAATCCAAGTATTTTATTGTGGCTTTTACTACTACCAGTGTTTGTTTATGTATTTATATTTATATAAAAACTAACGTTTATTTCTGTTATTTAATGCTGTTTGAAAGTGAAAGTTACAAAATATCTCCTTGCTACCTAAGCAAATGTATAATCTCTTTTCGTCTGCCATAGATAATATAAAATTTTTAATTAATATTTTAGCCCAATTAATTTAATTATATTGTAAATAAAACTAAATTAACTGAGATTTCGTAAATATAAAGAAACAATTAACAAAAACAAAAAACAAAATAATAATAAAATAAAAAACAATTAAATAAATAGGAAAAATACTCATATGCAAATTAAAGACATACAATTTTTAACAACAACAAAATTATTTATATACATATATATATATAAAGAAATTAGTTATTAAAATAAAATAAAATAAAAAATTAATCCCTATTTCTAAGCAACTTAAGTAATTAGTGAAATAAGTTGAAAACAGAATTCTAAAATAGTTATAATGTTAGCATAAAAAACAATTCAACACAGAAGAAAAACCATAAATTATAACAAAAACACAAAGCAAAAAAAATTAATTAATTTAAAATCAGATTTCTAAATTAAAGTTAAACAAAGTAAACAAACCATTTAAAGGAAAACATCTTCAAATTTAATAAATAAAGAAAATAAAAAATAGAAAACAGCGATAAAAGCAGCACATTTTTTTTTTCTTCAATATAATTTTGTATATATGTATGTAGAACATTAAAAATAAAAAGCGCAACACATTTAATTTATATTGTTATTAATTTAATTACCTCTGTGAACAATCCAACCATTATGTTTCAAGCATAAAGCATAGATAGCGTCATAGCGAAAAGTCAATTTATATATTTATTTACGAAAACTTTGTTATACCTTTGAATTAAAAGTTTAACAAAGAGCTTTTAAGTAAACTTGAAATTTTCTAGACTAATTATCTATAAGAATTTAAATTTTTCACAAATTCTATTTAAATATATTTGAGCTAGTAATGCTGGCGCCATATTGACATGTAATATTGTCAACTGCAAAAAATATCATATGGCATTGGCAGATGACAAAAAAAAAATTAAAGTGAAACAGGGTGGCGTGTGTGATGTGGTTAAATATTTAGCAGTAGTGCAATGTTGCCAACCTTTTTTTCAAAAATCTTCATATCGACCAAAAAATCTTTTTCCAATTAAAAATCTTTTTTTTATTGAAATAAATATTCTGTGCATCATAGTCAGTTAATTTATTTAAATAAAATTAAATATTCATAAAAAAACGTCCTTCAATGTTGCTATTGCGCATATTGCATATAAAGTAATTTTTAAACTACGCAAAGCCTCAGAAGCAATCGAAACTATTTCCACTCAAAATAATATCCGCAAACACTTCAATATTTTCTTCACCCAATAAATTGTATTCTTTAAACTTGAAGTGTCGCAATTCTCGCCATTGGTTATCAATTTATTCTTTTCAATTTATTATTATTCGTATCCATGACATTTGGAAGAATGTCTCTGATTGAGAAATACTTTTATCAGCTGGTTTAATGAACACTAACTTCAATTAATAGTCTAAGGGCCATTATTACAACTAAGCAATAAAGTTACTGATAGCTAAAATTAACTTCAGGAAAAATGAATAATAAAGTGACCTTTAAGTTGTTTTCATTATTACAACTGTTCGATAAAATAAAATTAATATTTTTAAAAATATGCCGGTACCAGAGTAAATACCGACTACTTTTGACAAACAAAAAAAGCTACTGGCAACGACAGGGTTTTATTTTATTATTTATTTAAAAATTAATTTGTATACATTTATACTTTCCATGTTGCCATATTTAAAGTGCATAAAATATGGCAGCTTCAAATGCTTTAGGCCACTTTAAAAGTTACAGGTAGGATGAACTTTCCGTTAGCTTATCGGTCACATTAGGTTAAACTCAACTTGTAATAACGAAAAACTAAAAATTTTAATTTTTTTAACATGTCAAAAACCTTCGAAAAGAAAATAAATCTTCACATATGGTAACACTGCAGCATTGTAAAGTTAGTTTAAACATTTAAGCTGGATTCACTCATTTTTTTATATGTAGTTTAACCTGTCTCTTTTTTAGAGAGAGAGGGAGAAAGAGAGAGAGAGAGAGAGAGAGAAAAAGCGTTAACTCACTTCGGAAAAATTTCAGCTTGAATTGGTTTAATTTTAATTTTTATTTCCAAACAATGAAACTGTGCTGCCAACTACTTTAACTTTTCAAGGAAAATTTAACTGAGCTGCCACATGATATTATATGTACATATATACATATATGTACAATAAAACACAGAGTATACTTGTAAATGGTTTATATTGTTTATTATAAAAAATAAAAGAAAATAAATTTAAAAAATTATGTCATGGATTTCAACGAATCGATTGCCCTGAAGCTTATGTCAGAAATGAAAAAGCCGGGCAGAGAATGTTTGTATGTAAAGTAACACACATCGTTTACACATTTTTTTCATATGGTAGCTTTGTTTTTCCAGAAAAATTGTTCGAAGTGGTGAATCGTTTCAGAACAAACTCTCAAAAAACTAACATTGTTCCGAAACAATGGGTGATCCAACTTTAAATACAGCAGAACTGCAAGTACTTCAGAGATTTATTGAAAACTTATAAAAAAATATTTTTAATATACATGCTTAAAGTTTTAGCAAAGTTTTATTAAAACTTTATTAAGTAAAAGATTCTTTTAAAACTTCTAATCGTAATTTTGTTCTGTATAATTTTTCTTTGGCACTAAATTTCACATATTTCGATTATTATATTTTAACAGGTCTACCTGATGGACAAATCAAGTAAAATGTTTTAAAAAGTGGCAACTTTCTACGTGTTCTTTATAAATAATTTCATAAATTTTTTTTTTTTTTAGCCAATAAATAATACTCTACGAAGCTCTTAAAGCTTTTCTCTAGAAACACCCAGGGTCTAAGCGAGAATGGAACCCGCACATCCATATTGATAGGACTACTGCTCATGCACTAGACTATGTGATTAGATTTCGTGATTTAATTAATTACGAATTACAATCGAACTCATACGTCAAAATGGTCAATTCCGAAATTAAACGTAGTATATCATTGATTTTATTTTGAAAAAAATAAGATTCGAATTATTTATTATAAGGGAATTCACGCCTTGTATTAATTTCAATTTAAAAGTACTACACCACACAATAACCAAACGCATTGAAATGCATACTACACTTGTTAAGAAGCTCAAAACCAAAAACAGTGACTTTTAAGTGTTGCAAATATGCAACTACTGTCAGCTGATTGATTTTAGGAATGTTTTAAATGTGTTCTACCATGGGGGTTACACGTTAAATTTTTGCCTTTCAAATTATTAAATTCTGTCATTGTTTTACTAATCCACTCACGCTTTTAAAATTTGATGAGAGATTGATTGCTTTCAAATTTTCGGGGCAACATTTGTTTCAAATTATGGGCAAGACAACAGCTGATTATTATTCTTATGAACAGCGAAGCCATCTTGATAAATGAATTTCAATTTAAATTGCTCAAAACTAGCGTGCATCACATGAATTTTGAGAAGCATTGAGTGTGTAAAAAATTTTAATGCAAAAGTTCAACTTGTGGCTGCAGTGTAAAATTTACTACATATGTGACAGCGCATAGAGAATGGGACGTAAGGGTAAAAAAAGCAATTTTCACTATTTTTTTTTTTTTTGATGTGGACAACATCTGAGCATCGAATGAGACCGATCTCATGCCCCAAAAGTGTTCCCTCCCAGAGATATGCGCGTTTTATGAAGTGATGGTACACCAAAGATACACGTATTGAAATCTTTAAAATGGCTCTCCTGAACAAAACCGGTTTTTACCCTTAGGTCCCTTTCTATTTTGCGCGTCACATATATATTTGGCTTACGGCCCTTTTACAATGCTCAAATTGAAACGGAGACAGACGAAGTTTGTTGGCGAGCGGTGGAAGACATAAAGTGTGTAATAAAATTTTTATTTTTCACTCATCGCAATTTATAATTTTTTTTACTTTGCGAATGATGCTACATAATACCGACGAAGGAGGATGCTCAGATGTTACTCACGGATTAATGTCACTGTTCCCTAACCAGTGATATGCCTTCGCCACTGAAACATTCCGACAACAACCGGCACACTAATGCGCATGAGAAAATCGCGAAGTGTTGTCATGGCTCAGATACTGTTCTGGAACCCCAGACTTTCAATTTAGTAATCAAGGTCAACCTCAACCATTGTAAGTCTATTAATTTTGTTATTGTAAAAGGTTTAGGCAAGTTCAGAAGAGAATGAGAAAGTGACGTAAAAGCGATCTTAAATAAAAGGCGGACTTTATATAAAAACTTTCGAAAAGTCTTCCCGAATTTCAACAAATACTAACAGAAAAAACTTAAAAATCGTAATTCATTCCGACTCGCATTAAGTAAATAAAAAAGAATAAGTTAATTTTTGCCGAGACTTAATTTTTTTTTTGAGTTTTGTATACAATCATTGCCAACTAACTAATTGTCAAATGGTTAAGAAAAATTACATAGATTTACGATCGAATAAAAAAATACTTGTTGTATAAAATAAAAAAAATTAAAACAGATTTTTTAGTGTTTCCTCTTTGTATATTAGCAATTCTCAAAGATTTTGTGGGAGTTTTTATACATATAAACAAGTGAGATTTTTTGGTTTTTATCAAAAATTTTGTTAAAAGTCTACTGATGATCACACAACAGGCATATACATATATAAAAAACTATTACAGCTCATTAATTAATAGAAATCTTTCAAAATTACCAAGGCTTTGCTATCATACAGTGAGTATACTCGTATTAAAATAGAAAGTTCTTCAGAAAAGGTCATTAATAATGAAAAAACAACTACTATAACACATATTTAAATATTCACATATATTAAAACTCAATTCTAAGGTCTTCAACTCATAAAACCTGCAGCGGTTAACCTGTTATTTCCTGTTCGATTAAGTTAAAAGCTAACATATTCCTTTGACGATTAAATTGGTTAATTTGCAACGAATAACAGACAGACATAATTTCTAGACGTTTCATGTTTCCTATTGCAGATCAGTTTTGATCTCTCTTACAGATTTTTTAAGTCTGAAACGGTTTAAATTAAAGGAAAAATCATATAAATATTCTTTCCCAGCCCTCCAGATTTGTGAGTACTTTGATAGTCTCAATGAATGGGTTCGATTACCATCAAATATTCTGGTGAAATTTCCTTTACCAATACTGACATATGTATCTGTGAAGTCTTTTTCTGACATGTTTATTTTTTTTTTTTTTTTGTTTAGTGAAACTAAAAAAAATATATGCTTTCGTTCATTGAAATGAAATAATTAAACCGATTACTTAATCGAATAAGTAACCACGATTAAGTGTATGCCCTACACAATTCGAATTACAATACAATATACAAATTACAATATACAAAACATTTATACACAAACATATTATGAAAGCAAAACATTAAACAATTAAGAAAATAATTAATTTTAAGTACGAAATAATATTCATCTTTTCTTTAGTTACACGAAAAATTTTTTAACAAAAAAAGAAAGAAAAGAAAAAAGCAAAAACGTTAAAAATATAAAATTATACAATTAAATTAAAACATAAAGCAATGACGGAAAAATTAAAATTATTTAATAAAATTAATGAATAACAAAAACACAAATAATTTTGCTCAAATAAAATTAAAAATTAATTAACTAATTAATTAATAATAGCAATTATAAAAATGAAATATGTGAAAAACCAACCAGTAACGAAAAAATAATAATTAAAAAATAAATGTTAAGATTACAAAAGAAAGAAAGAAAGAAAAGCAAAAATAATAGATACATAAATAAACAACAAAAAAATTAATAAAACATTCAAACGAGTTTTATTTTAATTCAAAACTGGTGGAATAAAATCCTCATGGCTAAACTTCAAAGAAACAAACGAAGATGAAGAACACTACCGCTCGCTAAATGCGGGATGCGGATCAAATTTTCTGTCGAATATTGTTATCGAAAATGTTCGAGCGTAATTTGCAGTCCGGTTTATTGAGACACAAGGCAGCTTTAACCACGTATCACCAGTTCTGCAACAAAATTACAACACCAAAAAGACCGGCATTTTGTAGGTATAGATCAGAGGTGGCCATAATGCGTTGGGAGTGGCCGTTACGTACATTATTTAATAATTGCATGCACAATTATTAATAAATTTATTAATACATTAAACAAAAAAAAAACAAGTGAAATGTGGAGTGGAAAAAGAAGTTGTTATTTTGTTTAAATATTTTTATTAGTCTCACTTCCATTTTTATTTTGACCTTTATTAAATATTTCCATTATATTTATTTTTGAGCGATGGTCTTTTATATAAAACGTTTTTTTTTCAATTATTTATTTTCAATAATTCGCTACCAAATAGTTAGTAGCATCGTCAGGAAATAATAATTTGTATTAACAAAAACATTTTTTAAAAGAAGAAAAAGAAAATATTTTTGAAAGGAAAAAAAAAAAAATATTTTTAATTAACTTGGGGGTTACACAATCAAATTTTGCCTTTCAAATTGTAAATTGCTCTCACTTTTTCAATAATACATACTTTTTTACTCATACTTTTAAAATTTGAAGAGAATTTGCATTCAAATTGTCTGCAAGACAACAGCTGATTATTATTCTTATGAACAGCGAAGCCATCTTTATAAAAGAACTTGCTTTTAAATTGCTCAAAACTTGCGAGCAGCCTACGTCAAAGATATCAATACACATGAATTCTAAGAAGCATTGTTTGTACAAAATTTTAGAAAATTCAACATGTGCCTGCAAGCTGAGTGCCTTGTATGAAATTAAAAATTAAAAAAAAAAAATATTTTCTTTCAGTGCACTTGCACTTATACATTCTCATTTGGCTTTGTGGGTCTGCAGTTCTTTAAACTGATTCCCTTAAAAAGTCGATTTTGGCAGATAAATTTAAGAAAGAAAAACAAATCGTCCCGTACTATTTTACAAACAAAAAACTCCAATTTAAAATTTAAACTTATTCACTTTAAAACTACATCAATTCTATATGTATTACTATGTAACTATTCTTTCAATTATTCAACGTTAGTCAAAATTCATTACGATTATTTATCTACGTTTGTTATATGGTTTAGCTAAATAAAAAATTAAATAAATATTAATTAAATTTTTTTTTGCAATATATTTATTAAGCTTGAGGTCTTTTTCTTTTATTTTATTTGGTTTTATTATTCGATATTTCGTTAACAGCTTGTTAACATCATCAGGAATAATCTTCCTGATTCCTAACAAGCTGTTAACGAAATATCGAATAATAAAACCAAATAAAATAAAAGAAAAAGACCTCAAGCTTAATAAATATATTGCAAAAAATATAATAAAAAAGGTCAATTAATAATATAATTAATATTAATTAAATCAAATAAAAATTAAATAGTAGCAATTTTTTACTTCGACCATCGCCACCCACCAACTGTTTGTTGTATGAGGAAAATTTTTAATAAAGCTATTTTGTTTGTTTTTTTTTTTTTTGTATTTTCGTTATTCTCAAATATTTTTTGCGAGTTCTTGTGTAAACATGTGAAATTTCTTAGCTTTTTTCAAGAATTTGGTTAAAGGCCAAATGAAATGACGCATATAGACCAGCTAAACCATATATAAATAATCATATATGTATTATTTTCAAAAGTAAATAAATGGCTCTTTAAAATATTAATATACGTATACGTGGCTAACGAATTTAGTACAGCTGGCCACCACTGGTATAGACATACAGAAAGATGTCATAAATAAACACCTTGATTCATGCAGTTTATAAAGAAATATTTTAAACTTTTTTTTTAAACTGTAAAGGCAACTTTAAGGATGTTTGCTGCTGATGATAACTGTTTGAAGCTGCCCTGGTGAGACAAGCCAAACCATTGCTGGTGGTAGTCTATAGAGAACCGCCGTCAATTATTTTTAAGCTCCCTTCGCCACTGTGAGCAGTCATCTATCTGTCTATATTTGCAAGCCGCCGTGGACTCAAAATTTTTTTGATGATTTCGAATTGATGTCGATTAAAGAAAAAATAAAAAATTTAATTGGTACCGTTTCCGAAATTATATTAGGCAGAAAGCTTTGTACAATCCATATATAATGGGAATAGACAAAAAAAAATTTAATAAAATAGTGTTGCTAATTTTGTGCTTTTTAAAGTTTTAATGCATTTTTCTTAGTCCAAAATTGGAAACTTTAGTAAAACTGTATATGAATATTATTTCAAATCCTGTAACTAGAAAATTCTCAAACACTTGTTGTGTTTATTTTCCTGCATTCTGGTCATTCTAAAAGAGCTGAAGTGACACATTTTTGTGTTTGTGATCGAGAACATGCGTTATTGTGCCGGAGCGTTTCTTTTTCGTTTTTTTTAGCACCTGGTGACATGTGACAGAGTGAAATACTTTTATAGGCGAGCCCACCTGATTGCACCTGAATGCAGGCGAGGTGAGTGTCAACGCGTGAATATGAATGCATATGCTAAAGCGAAATATACGTGTTCGTGAGCATTCGTACTGACACATAATTACGTATGATGAGTGCTTTTTTTATTTGAATGTGCAATGAACGAATTAGTTTTTACTGCAGCGGGTGATTTTATGTAAAAGAACGAAAGTGAAATAAGTTTCATCAACATATGTGATGTTGTCTAATCGAATAATATTTTTGCCTGACGGATTGTGTAATCGGTTGTCATCAAACTACGAATGCATTTGAATGAATTTACGTGAGTTGAATTTGTTTGGAAGCTGGGGAACTTCCTTCCAATTGGGAAAATTGCATTTGAAATTTTCTCAATTTCAAATTGAAATTCTCAATTTCCTTGAAAAATTGTGTAGTTTTCTTAAGACAATTTCCTTTATTTGACATGATACGGCACTACTGATAATCACTTCAATGAATACAAATTATTTCTAAAGTGAAGATGTTTTTCTTTTAGTATATTCGGTGCAAATAATGTGCATAAAATTCATTTTAAAATCATTTTAAATATTTTATTTAAAGATTTTCTTCCAGGCGCGTTTTGAGCAGGGTAAAAAATTGATACGAAGTTGTCATCAACTAAATTTTACGATAGAAAATAGACTTAATAATGATACCCAACAATGAATGCTCTTTTACAGAACTTACATTGGAGAAGCTTGCCATTGAGATCATAAAGAATTTAAAGGCGGTCAAATGAGCCGGTTTCTGAGAACGCATTATGGCCAAAGTCAACATGCGCTGATAACGTACATCTGCCATATACCATTTCTGACCCATAAATGTTTCACCAACCAAAGCACTCTACAAATATTTTAAATAAATAAATGTCAAGACATAAAAACACGAGTACCTACATGCTGCAAGAGTTGGCTACCGAACATACAAACGTAATACATTTGTATAGTGGCCGATAGGAAAAATCCAAAGAATTTTATGAAATCCAACAATTCAGAACCGGTTATGATTTGTATGCCAAGCAGCACAATCACCATAACAGATATCATATAGTTCAGTAGAATAGATACACTGAAAACGTTGTTAACACCTTCGGCCAACCTTCAAGAGCTTAAAATCAGTTTTATGAATCTCTTAAAATATCATTCCCTCATTTGCTTACTCATGCATTAGATTATGTTTTTCCAAAATATCCTTCAATTCACTTATATCCCGTTCAGAATTTCTCGCTTCAAAGTGTTCGATGCGGTGGCACAAATATTTGAATTGCAGAATAACCACATAAATTGTGCACATCAGAAGCATATCGGCTCCAACAAAATAACACGAAATCGAACAGCCGCATATAAATTGACTAACGTACGCCGCCACGTAACCCATGCCATAAGTCACATCGAATGGATAGGTCATTATGTAGGGTAACCGTGGTATGAAGAGTCCCGTCCTCACATACTCCACACTCGATTGCACCATGGGAAAAGTAATAAACATCAGTGCTATTGTCATATGACTGACACACATGATTTGTGAGTGATGCATAAAATAGTCGAAACCCTGGCCCAATTTGAAATCTTCACATTCTTTAGAGTTGCGAGGCATTAACGGCTCTAAGTCCTTTAAAATTCTGCGCAAAGTTTTCCGTCCCCAAATAACGGAGAACAATTTAAATAAACCATTTATTGCGAAGCCCAAATACAACGACCACTGGGTCACTTGCACTGTATCCTCGAAGACGTCGAAGACCAAGTAACTGCTTTTAGATAAAAAATTTAAAAGCATATTTGTGGCCGTCACAAGCAATAAAATCTTTTGTGCGTTAGTCACTTTGTCGTTTTCATCCCATTTAAAAAATTCTATGCCCACCACGCTGAAAAATCTCAAGGGCAACGAAACGAAATCCCTTAAAGTTATAATTCTTGTAGTACTGTTCCATTTCGTCATCGCAATCAAGAAGTACAGAATCTTATAATTTTTTTTGGTTTTTTTTTATTCAACAAAAGCAAATTTTATTGGCACAACTTGTGAAACAAGACTGTGAGAAATTTCTATAGAACATTCCTTTTATCTGTTGCCATTTTGCAGCCCGTTAAATAATTATTTTTAATTATAGATTTTACTGCTGCAATATATTACAAAGTATGACTTGTTCCATTTTATTACAAGTGTCAGTTGAAAGCAACGCATTTACGCATAATTGTTGTGCAAGTGTTTCGACAAGGCATGAAATGAAACAAGTTAATATTGTCCAGCAGAAGGGAAATCGTATGTTACCCAACACCAAATAGTATCTGCTTTCTTTGTCGGAAGTAGAGGGCTGACGTTAAAGAATTTTCTGTGGCCTGCGAAAATAATTGTTTAGCACTGTGGAGATATCGACAACTAAAAGTACGATATGCGGAGTACTGCTAATCCATAAAAAATTGTTTTTCGAAATATATAAAATTAATTCACTGAGTGGAATGCTGTACAGATCTGTTCTGATCTGGGTTTTTGGCATACAGAGAAATTCCTCATGAAGGACAGTGAAAGGATAGTAGAATAGATTGGAGCGTATGTGTATGAAGGGGAAAAAAATCTCCAAAAAAAGATTTTTAATTTTTCTTTTTTGACCTCTACCAGGGTTGGAAGTTGCAACAATTTTATGAATATTATTTAAATTACAAATAAATGATAATGTACAAGTTCACAGTTAATTTATCACAATATTCTGAAGAAATTACTTTTTCGATTAGAATTAGAGAAAAAGATTAAAAAACAATATTATTTTAATTTTAATTATTATGCATAATTTTTTTTTAATTACTAATTTGTTTTAAGACCACACGTAAAAAATAATTTCTTGTTGAATAAAAGACACTTAACCCTTCAATGCCGGGTATATACAACCATTAAAAAAATTCCTGCGGCCACAGTTTAGCCACGATTTTTTTTGAAACTAGTTTCATTTTGTTGAGAACATTATAGGTATATATAGAAAGAAATATGCTGAACTTGAGTATATCTACCAGAGAAAAAACAAAAATTGCAGTGAAATTAAAAACAAAAATTTTTTGGATAAACTAAATTAATTTTTTTAATTGTTAATACGATTTAATACATGTTAATAAATGGATTACCTAAATTAATATAATTGCTTAAAATTGTTAAATTTTCAATTGAATGAAAATTGCATGTGATAGTTACATACTAAGAAACAAAGAGGGTGGCGACGGCACGATGGATGGTAGTCTGCACGTTGACTATAAAACCAAAAACAGTCCTGGCTTCAACCCCAGTTTCAGACTAAAATTTTGAAATATAAAAATAAATATCTCGTATTTTTCTGATGTGCATTAGTGTGTCTTTGTGTGTCAGTTGTTGTCGCAAGGTTTCAGTGGCGAAGGCATAGTCACTGGTCACTGAATAATACCGGCTTCAGCTGATAGCAATCCACAATCGCATCAGAACGCCCTCCTTCGTCGGTATTATGTAGCACCGGCGAAGTAAAATAATAATAAAAAAATGGCCACTAAACCGTAGCTTCAGCACTGCTGCGAGTATAAAAAAACAAAAGAACGTGCGAAAGCAGAGCTGCAAAAATAATTAATTAAGCTTCACCTCCTGTCGTTTCTCCTACTATCCCCTTCCTGTAGTTCCAACACAATGCTTCGCATGTGTAGAAGTCATCTTCTGAGTGCTAGTCCCAGTTAAAAAAAAAAAATATTATTGAAAGACACAGTTGTAATAATGGAAACAAAAAAAATCAAGTAATTCCAAGGACTATTGTAAGTTAGAGATGGTAAATTTAGAGCTACATTTAGAAGGGGGGAAAAAATAACGGAAAATAATTTCTCCGTATTCTATTTATAGGAAATATATAAAGCTAATAATTTATATCTACTGACAACCACACACAGTGGACAAAACACGAAGAACGCACAATGATGAAAGTGTAGCAGCCTTCGAAAACAGCATGTGTGTCTCTTCTGCTAGTTAGTCAGTTTGTCAGTGTAATTTTGAATTTTGCCTTTGATTTAAGTTGTTTCTTAGTATGTTACTATCACATGTAATTTTCATTGCCTGTAAAGGTATCAATTATCAGCCTATTTAAATTTGAACAATTTTAATTAATTAAATTAATTTTTTTTTAATGTAATTTTATTGTTAAAAAAAATCTATATTGTTTCAAAATGTTTCCTTTCATGAAATAAATTGGTTTGACAAAATCTGGCAATCGGGCTTAAAGCTGTTGCAGTTTTATTGGTTGCATCTTGAAAAATAAACTGTGCAGTCGACGCATTTTCTTAATTTTCGCTATGCACACTTTTCATTATTCACTCTTTGCAATTATTTTTAATTATTTCTTTTTTCAGTATAATTTTTTAATAATTAAATTTCAGCGCGTTGTAAATATTGTTGTAACTTTTCAAAATAAATTATTTTAATAAAATATCTAAAAAAAAAAATATAAAAAAAAATAAATAGTTTATCTCTATAAGATACAACCAGTTTTTTTATAAATAACTTCAAAAAAAAATATATAAAAACGCAAGTATTTTGTATTTACATTTTAACATAATATATATATATTTTTTTGGTGAATATCGATGATTTCGAGAACTTTTGACAAAAAAATAACAAAAATTTATTGTCCATTAAGTGAAAAAGAGAGAATTTTATTTCCCATACAAAATAGTTTTTAATCAGAATAATTTTTTTATACTTTAAACTGAATTAATTTAAAATTAATTTTATATGAAAAATAATTCGGCTTTTTCTATTTAATAAAAATAATGAAACTTTTTCTTTTTAATTTTTAAGAGCTACAAAGCCATGCAAAAGAATTAGTGAATGCATCGCTTTTCATGGCTGCTTCAATTTAGCTGAAGAAGGAATGATTGTAACACGGGAGTGTTATTGGCGAGCCTCTGTTCACATTTAGCAAAACAATTCATTATTTAAATGAGTGCTTAGAACAGAATGAATGTACGTTCCGTGATTTGGTTCCGTTTTATGAGTTCTTTAATGAGTTCTTGTGACACATTTAAAAATTTTGTTTCAATTGTAATTAATTACAACTGCGCAGTTGTTTATATGAATTAATCGGCAGACTTGAATGCGTTTTTCCATGAGTTCAAAAGTCATAATCTTTTTAACATTTAAGATGACATTAAAAATGAATTCAGATAAAGTAGTACTTAAACAGTCATAAAAATACCAATTCATAGTGAACGCATTTGAATTTTTTTTTTGTGGTAAAAAAATAATTTATTTCTAATATTTCAGCAATTAAAAGTTATTTCGCAAAAAAATTTAAAAAATTAATTTTTTTTAGTCGAAAATAAGAAAAAATCGGACAAGTCTTGAAAAATTATCAGCAGCTTGATTCGTAAGTTTATGAATAAAGTGGAATTGTAAAGGTTTGCGGTACTAGACAGCTGGTTCTTCAAGTGTAACTAAATATTAATTAAAAATTAAATTAAAATCAATTAAGAAAATTTATTAGATTTTTAAATTGATATTGTTTTTTTTATCAAGAGATGACCCCTACACATGCGGTGCATTGTGCTGGAACTATAGGAATTTATTTCTGTAAAAAAAAAGAAAGATAGCAACGCATTCTCCTACTGAGACACTATCGTTTCAAGATTAGTGCAGCTTATCGCTGCCACGCCAACATGCTTGATTTTTACCGCCATTCCTATCAAATGAAGCCTATTATATTCACTCATACATACATATGTACTCGTATGTATATGGATTAGTGATGTTACGAATATTTGTATTCGTATTTGCCAAATTCAAGCGAATATTCCGTGAATATTTTGTGAAAATGGAACTAAAATATTAATTTTCGAAAAAGTAAAAAAAAAAAAAACAAAAAAAAATTAATATTTCACAACTCGAATTAAATTGGGAGGGAAAGGTTTTATGTGTTCATATCATGTTGCCAGTAGAGCTAAACTAAACATTCCCTCGCTGGGAACACTCGTTGTTGGTGTCACTAAATATTATCTGGCTATAGATGAAATAAGACGTATTAAATTTTGAAGCTTCGTTTTTATTAGCCATTTTCAGGAATTATTTTACTTCGCCGGTGCTATACACAATACCGACGAAAGAGGGCGTTCTATTCTGTTGACTTAATGGAATTAATATTCAATTAAATTTTTAATTATTATTATTAATGAAGGAAAATTTCGTTGTCTTAAATTTCTTACATATTTTCTATTCCATCAGTGCATCAGTGCTCTTTGTGTCAACAGGAAGATCGTTGTAAAGTCATTAATATCATCTATTTAAACCGGCAGAGTTAAACACTATATTCACAATGGCTCGAAGGTTTGTTTTTTCTGTTTCAGTATAGATCAAAATTTACATATCGCCAGAAGCTCAAAGCTCTGCAGTAAAGTTGTGTGTAAGCAATTAGATTTTTACATTTTTTAACTGTCTTTCTTTAACTTTACCACACCCAACATTTCATTCAATCATTTCTAATTATTGTAGTTCAAATAAATATCACTAATTCTAAATAGTTAATTTTAATTAAATATTCGGAAAATTTCCAGCAAATTTTTTAATAACAAAAAAAATTTTTTTTTAAGCAATTGAAATGCTTGTTGGGTATTAATTTCTATATGTATAAATAATATTTTTATATCTACATATACAATATATAAAAATGGTGTATAAAATGTATAGTAATTCATAAAATGAGAACGGCTGGGCCGACTTCTGTAAAATTTGTTGTCAGTTGTTCGTATTTTCGGGGAGAAGGTTTTTTGGAAAATCCCTCCGGAAAAGTCTAAAAATTGGAAATATCGAAAATCGAGTTTTTGTATGAAATTTTGTGTGAAATTATTCCTTAATGGCTTTCCAAATCAAAAAATAGAAAGTTGTTAGTGTAAATCATGGAAAATGCGGAAAATTGGAAAATCTCTCCGCAAAAGTCGAAAAATTCGAAAAATCGAAAAATTCGAAAAATCGAAAATTGATTTTTTGTATGAAAACATTGTTCATCAAATCGCTCTCTACTGATTCCATTCAAATAAATCACATTGAAAATTTAAATATTTGTGTTGTATTATTACTCCAAAAGTTTGTGTGAAGGCTTAAAATTGGGGCGAGGCGAAGTTCGCCGGGTCCGCTAGTATGAAATAAAACAATCAGATAAGCATTTAAATAAAAAAATTCGTCATTTTGTAATACACATATCAAAAATACTCATATCAAAAAATTAATTATTTATTTAAGTAATTAAAAATTTAATTGAATTGATTAAACTTTTAATTGAAAAAATAGATCAATCAATAAAAAGTCTTAATTAAATTTGAACAATCTATTTAATTAAAATTTAGGGTTTTTGTTTTTTTATTTTTATTAAATCTCGATATTTCGTGGAAAAATTTCCCGCAGATGTTAACCGAAGGTTAACGAAATATCGAGATTTAATAAAAATAAGAAATAAAAAACCTTAAAGCTTAATTAAATAGATTGTTCAAATAATAAAAAAGGTTAAAAAAAAAGTATTAAAAAAAGTCTTAATTAAAAATAAAAAAATAAAATTTCGTTGCGTGTTCAAATTTTATTTTAAACATTACTGAAGCAATACAACTGAAAGATATCGTATCCTTTTTTATACAACCACAACTGTTTTAGAATATTTTAAAGCGCAGAATCCTTTTCACTTGTTACTTCCTTTATTCCACCACAATTCAACCTCCATTGATGTGGAAAATGTCAATTACAATAATAACAAAAATATTACATGCAGAATAAATCCTGCAGAAGATCAACATTTCTAGAAAATTTGTATGGAAATCACATTTTTCATATGAACCCTCTGGGCGGGAAAACCGAAATAAATTTTCTTAATACCAGCACATTTTCTAACTTCAAAGCCTCATCATCGATATGCTACTGTATTATGAAAATGTAAACATGCTGTTGTAGTATGCAGCCAGAAAACGTAAAAAAAGAAAACAATGCAACTGACATCAAAATGGATGCAAAAACGTAAAAAATAAAACAATACAACACGAGGGATATTTACTAAATCAAAACATAAACAAGCAAATCTACTTTGCACCCCCTGAAGCATAAAATAAGAATTAAAGGAGAAAAGGATTCGGTCCATAACACAAATAAGCCTGGTCGAGAGAAAATGTGAAAAACATAGAGGATATTTGCCCAAAAATCACAGCTACAGAAGAAACAAACGATTTTTTTTAAGTTTTGCAAATTATTTTATAAACAAAATTATTTAACAAAAATAATATTGAACAAAAAAAAAAAAATGTTAAATGCATTTAAAAGAAGATTTCGTACTTTGCTGCAACGTTTAATACTGTTGGCCATATTGGCAGGCTGCTTTCTGCTGGCGGTGTCCTACATGAATTTAGAATTTTGCTACAAAATCATGTCACAAAATAGTCTAAATTATATGGTAAGTATGGACATGTGTATGGTTTGTGTTGAAATGTATGTCAATGATTAATATTTGCTGAAGTGCAAAAAATATAAAAATTATGAATACAGCGGCTCCTTGTGCGAGGAATTGTGCGCAAATGAACAATCGTTCAAGTCCTTTAAATGTCCACAAAATGACATGAGCACGATTATGTTTACGGCGGAGAAAAATGGCGATGTTTATGCAATCAAGGTGGGGATTTCTATTTCTATTTATTTTTATTTTTTTTATTCGAATCATAAAAATATAAACAACTTTTATTCCCATTTTCAGTTGGCCCGCCATATAAGAGACGATTTGAGCTGGGTGAATAGCCACGGTGAACAGGTCTATCCGAAAATAGAAAATTTCCATCATATTGTTAAAATGCACATCACTTTGATGTACAATGTGACGCTGGATGATAATATGGTAGGGACGCGAGATTTCTCGTTTTCTTTTTTTACATCTTTTTTACACGTGTATCTGGTTGAATTTAAAAGATACATTTTTTTCTAAAGGATATGGCTCTTTTTATGGGCATTATTCGATGTTCGATATATCGTGGCGACTAACGAAGGCGAACAAGTTGAAATGCTAATCAGCTGTTTAACTCGAAAAGAAATGCGATGATTCCTTCGACAGATATTATTGTTGGAAAATTTCGAAAAAATAATCAAAAGTTTCGTCAAATCGATTTGAGATAATCACTAATTTTAATAGACTTCAAAAATTTATTAATTTGAGCAAAATCTGTTAAATGGTTCGAGAGATATGGATGTCGGAAATTTGAAAAATTTTTTTCCAAAGCGACTTGAGAAGAATTTTTTTTAATTTTTTAATTTTTAATTTTTTTTAATTTTCCTAAAAAGCGCTACTTTTTTAAAAGGATACATTTTAGAAAATAAAAATTTTTAAAAAGGTACTTTTTTAAAAGGGTACTTTATGAGGTGATTGCTCTTTTTCAATGAGTTTTTTTATAAAATACTTTTTGTAAAAAAATGTTTTTTTTATTAGCGTACTGTTCTTAGAAAGTAGTTTTGTTGAAAATTTTAGTTTTCCCACAAAAGTACTTTTCTTACGCAAGAACTTTTCTTACAAAAGCGCTTTTTATAAAAGTTAGTTTTCTTAAAATGGCCACTTTTTTTAAAAGAACATTATTATATTTCGATGTAGAAAATTTTTCAAAATTTTTTGCAAAGCGATTTGACAAGAAGGTTGAGTTTAGCGGTAAATTTCAGAAATGGCTTGGAAGGTCAAGCGATTCCCATAATTTTTTTTTTTTTCAAATAAATTGTTCATTAGGGAATTTAATTAATTAAATTAATATTAGTCTCACTTCTATTTTTATTTTGACCGTTATTAAAATTTTTTAATTATATTTATTTTTGAGCGATGGTCTTTGTATGAAAAGTTTTTTAACAATTATTTATTTTTCAATATTATAATACAAATTATTATTTCCTGACGATGCTACTACCTATTTGGTAGCGAAATATTGAGAAATAAATAATAATTGAAAAACTTTTCATAAAAAAGACTATCGCTCAAATATAAATATAACTAAATTAATTTTTTCATTGTTAGAAATCTTTCTTGTGAATAAAACATATTGATAATAATTCACGAAGATCGAACAGCGTTCATAAGTACTATTTTGGACAAAGTACTTTTCTCCAAAAAAAAATGCTCTTCCCAAAACATCTTTTTAGGTTTTTTTTTTATTTAATTTTTTCATTTTAAGAAAGTGCTTAAAAGTGGTGTTTTTAAGAAGATAGATTTTTCAGGAAAAACTTTTTAAAAAGATACAAAAAGATACAAAAGATACAAAACTTTTTACAAAGATTCTAAAATAAATTTCTAAAAGAGGTACCTGTTATAAAATAAATTTAAAAAATACGTTTTTAAAGAGGTACTTTATTAGAAGATCCTTCTTTTTCAAGGAGTTTTTTTACAAGCTTCTTAGTTCTTAGTAAGTAGAAAGGTACTTTTCTTACAAAAGTAAGATTTCTCACTTTTTCTACAAAGGTACTTTTCTTACAAAAGCACTTTTCATAAAAAGGGTACATTTCTTTCAAAAGGTACTTTTTCCTTAAAAAGTCGAGTTTTGTTTTTTGGGGACATTATTTGAAAAATGTATTCTTTTTCCAAAAGATACCTCTGAAGAAACTTTTTTAAAAAGGCACTTTTTGTACTAAAAAAAAAATAACTTTTTCAGATACGAGCACTGGTGAATCAAGAAATCGATAAAAACAATCCCCACCAGATGTTGAACTTCTGGAGACTGTTCAAAGACAACAATTATATGATGAGTAAATTATACGATGAGGAGAATTTATTTCCTACCGTATTAGGTTCATGTGGTCCATATTATGCTACAGAAAATTTAAATGTTTTAAAAACAGAACAATCACTTCTGCAATATATGTAAGAGAATTTTAAATAACTGCAATTCGCAGAGAGGATAACTGGCTCAATTTCACAAAAATATTAATTTATTTACAGCTCTTTTGATTGGCAAAAACGTCTAAAATTTGCGCTAAGTCTAATGGAGTTTGTATTTAAAATGGATGAAATGAAGCCGGAGCCACTGAAAATGTGTGCCATGAAAATCAGTAATTTTGGAGTAACAGGTGATAAAAGGTAATAGTTTGAAAGAGAGGCTGAGAGAGAAAGAGTGAAAGGGAGAGGGAGAGCGAGAGAGAGCAAGTAAATTAAAGAATTGTTTCTTTTGTAGAATAAAATACGAAAATGCCGAACATGTATTTGTTGAAACGCAAATCGATAAACGCTTATCGAATGGTTCCCCTTGTGAGGAGGACTCTGATTGCAATTATCACTATTGTATGGGAATGTGTGATCAGGAAAAGCTGTTATGCTCCGGTATACAACAGAACAACAATTTACAAATATTTTGTGATCGAATTTTAAAAGGTGGTGGTTTATTTCCTGGGCTTTTGGCATCCGCCAAAACACCAAAAAACCTAATGAAGCTTGTTAAAGCGTGCATAGATCCTTCGAAACTGGCAAACAGTCATATAACGGATAGACCATATGCGCCAAATACTGAATTGGCTTCAAAGCTCTACAATGAAATGAAACGTTTACAAAAAAATACAGCCCAGGCTGGCAACTAAACAATGTGAACAACATAAAAGAAGAGATAAATAACTCTGTCCCTTCGTCAAAACATACAACATTGGACAGAGTGAGTTTGTGAGGGAAAGTGGGAGCGAGAAACTTACAGGGAGAAAGGGAGTTGTGTGGAGATAAACACAGCAATAACAAAAATCTTAATTGAAAGGACTTGCAGCGTCCATTTAAAATATCAACTACTTTAAAATTACTTTAATAAAGAAAATAAAAACCCTCCTCAAATTACAGCAGCAACGGAGTGAAACTATAAGTCTACAAATTCAATTACATATGTGTTTTCACAATGTTTTCTTTTAATAGAAAACATAAAAACAGATTCATAAATTACAATAAATTAAGAAATTCATACAATAATTTCGGATTTTTAAACACTTCTCAATGTGAGAATTTTGTAATCGAAAAAATACAATCACCAGGTGATGTACAGAGCGGCTAAGAACCATCTTAGAAAACCCATGCTGACAAAATTAAATTGCAACTTTTTTCGATTGAAATCTTGCAACAAGTTACACAAAAACGATATTCATACCTGAAATCCCCAACAATGCGTAGCATATTCCCCATGGAGACAGTGCTCAAATAAACTAATAGTTGCAGTTTTCAGTACATTTTTCTTCTTAATTAATAATTTAATTGAATCCCAATTTATATCATATATATAAAAAAATATATATTTGCAAAGTAAAGAATATAGAATTTCATCAAAACAGTGCAATCAGAATAAGTGGTGAAATTTTTTCAATTAAAAGGTTGAAATCTAATTATTATTTTAATTGAATATTTGTTTTTTTTCTTTAATTGAAATTTGATTTTCCTTTCTTTTGTTTGTATATTTTTGGATTTTGTAAATCCAATCATCACTACACTAAATATATGTATGTCGCTTGGTGCTTTCCCTAGTACTTCCATCTTCCTCCCACCCCTTTTCATCTAGAAAATCAAAGATTCTTTTAAATTCACTCTCTTCCCCTGTTCTGTATGAATGAATTTAATTATGGGCCACCCTGTGAAATTAAATGTATATGTGCATATTCTACTACTTGCCACTTTTCTAAAGTTTTTTATTTAAAAATTTTAATTTTGTATTTGAATTTTAGTTTAATTTGATACCGACTTTTAATGTTTTTAATATATTTGAATTAATTGTCATACATACCTTTGCCCTGTTCCTTAATTTGCGCCGATGAATTATTTCTTTATTTTTTATTTTATTTAAATTATTATTATTATTACAGTACAACCTCGGTTAACGCAACATCCAAATTATTAATTTTGTTGACTCCGTTAACGCAACTTCTCGAAACACAAAACCGCAATTAAAGCAACTGTACACAGTTGGTTTTTCATGGATCTACTAACGTACGTAAAAACAATCTTATGAAATTGTTGGTGCAATTTCAAATGAAGGAAGAAATTCTTGGATATATCAAAATCGGTCATAACATCCAAACAGAAGAATAATTCACATGGGAACAAAGTGACCCACCCAAGACGAAAATGAAAGTGTTGTTTTAGATCCAACAACTTGAAAAGCAAAATGACAGAATGCTATCGAAAGCTTTAAAGTTTGTGTTCAATGGGGGCGCAGCTGAATAGCAGCCCTTTGGAAGGGATGATGGTCTTGCAAAAGCTTCGAGAAATTGCAGTGCCAAAAAATATTTCATGCAAAGAAATGCAATCGAAAATTTCACACTTTTTTTTTTATTAAAAAACACGAATCTTTAAGTTGATCGAATCAACCAGTACAAATTTACAAACATCAGAATGTGTCTCTTGTATTTCATCTTCAGTTTCAATTTATTTAAAATAATAAATTCTTTTTAACATTGACATTTGTTTTTTATTAAAAAAAAACAAAGTCTTTATTTTGGCTCTTATCGAAAAATAGACATAAAAATTTGTTTTTAACAGGTTTTCTCAACGCTCTGAATTTCTATGGGTTGCGTTAACCGATGTTCCACACATTACCGGCGGTTTTTTTTTATTAAGAGACATCGAATGCGACGAGTTAAAACGAAACAAAACGACTACACGAATTCATACATATTTCGGTTGTAAAAATTTGCATATTTAATTTTCTTTAAATGTGCACCACATACTGTATACAAATTGCGAAATGCGTGAAAGGAAAGCGTGGTCCGGAGCTGAAAAATTGTCTACATGAATTCTTTTTCTGTAAATTGTGGTTCTTTGGAATCAAACTGGATGTTCAGGAATACTGCTAATTTTTAGTATTTGGTGAAAGCTTTTCTAGATTTATAAATCTCTTAAAGAATTGTTTAATTTTGAAACTCTACCACGTTTAAATAATTTTGCACAAGAAGTGCAGCGTCTTTGTTTTTCTTTTGGCAGGTTTCATTGACATAAAAGTTTCGAATTAACTAAAATGGCATAAGAAAATAATTGCCATACTGACATAAATTAGAAAAAGAATTTCTTTTTCTAGCCACAAACCACGTGTTATTGCCAGATGGGAACGAATTATTTAAAAAAAAACAATCAAATACCCAAAGTCGCATTTGAGTAAAAATTACTAAGTCAGTTAGTAATTTCTCAAACCATTTCGCCTGAAGGAACTGCATTAAGCGATTGCAAGTTTTGTTAATTTGCCATGTCTTAAGTTATTATGAAAAAAGTAACAGCTGTAGTAAGAGGAAGAGACTTGCTTCTAGTTCCTATTTAATCATAACTGGTATGCAACAACAGCACGAACAATTAAAAGAACCAAAAAGTAATGAACACCCTACAATTTTTTACACACATATTCATACATGTGTGCAATTTTCATACGAAGAAAAGAGAAAAATTTGCAAATTGTCGTCCTCTAATTATCACGCACAAAAAACACTTTCCGCAACAATTAAACACTGAGATTTTATTTACGACACACCAGACTACATTTTTGAACAATTTAAAACTTTGTTAAGCTGATTGAACCCGAAATTTATTAAATTAATTACCACCATTAAATTAGCACAACCGATCGCGACGAATTCTTTTAACTAATGAAATCTTTTCGAAGCGGAGATTTATAATCAGGCATGGAGAATTGTCATTAATTTTAAATTCGTACAAATGCCCAAATAGTACTTTTTAAGTTCTCTTCTATTAATATTGTTGACTCCAACAAAAATAAATATATCTTTTTTGGAATTTTACTGAAATATAATAATTTTACACACTACTTTTCGCAAAATATTTCACTTGTTCAGTAAAATATTTCCTAAAAGAAAATTGAATTGAAATTCATTTAGGGCGCGTTAGCTAGTTCCAATGCCCATTTCACTGTTGCTAATGCAGATCTTTAGCGAAACACTACCCAAAAAGCTTTCTTAGAGCAACTAGAGATATTATGTTAAACTTTTCTTTAAATAATAAGAAGTTTAAGCAATATCAGAGTTGAAACAAGAACTCCATCAACAAACTGTTTTCCACTTTTCTTACTTTGCTATTCCTGCGTATAAACTTAAATGCATATTCTATGAATCAGTGTAATTAATGAGTACTAATTACTTTCTTACATTATCCATAAAAAGGATTTTTATTCAATTCGAAATATATAAAACATATTTTTCTAACTAGAAAATATGCTTATAGGATTCTTCATTGGGTGAGCTGTGAGCCAGTGAGCTGAACAACAGTAAAGCATCTTTTGGGACACCTTGTCAATAATGTGTTTTTTCTTCAATCGCCCAACGGCGATTTTTAAATTGAAAACATCGCCTTATTCGCAGAACAGTAATTTTTGATGATTACGATTTATTATTAAATTTATCTTTCTTGATTGGTTAAGCTGAGCACATATCTAGGATTTAGGTGGTTCAATTCTAACTTATCAGTAGGGCTTCGGCAACGAAATGCCGCTAATATAGTTCAACCAAAACACAACCATAAATGCAATAATTAAATAATCCCTACGAACTTATTTTGACTGGCGTTGAATAAACAATTCAAAATATAAAGTAATAACGACATCTTTGACATCAAAAGCCATTGTTTTCTATTTTAGTCCACAATATGTACGAAAATGTCCCATATATAAAAAGCTTATGCTGGAAACATTAAATTTATTTAAAGAAATTGGACTAACTTTATGAATATTGTTTCCTTTTATTATTAATATTTAAATTTTTTTTTGTATTAATAAATCACAAATGTGCAAAATAAGTGAATGGCTTTAATATTTTAACAAAAAGGTTAAGAGAATGTGAAACAACAAATAGTACTATCCGTATGCTTTTGTTATGCAAAAATTTACGTTTTCCATCTCCGGCGTACTCTCTTTGAAAGCACATCGCCCATCTATCTTTGCAAAGGCTAATTCGCGCCAAAATTTATTTCGCTTAGCTCTCAACTACTTAAAGCTCAGAGTTGATATTTATATTCTACAGTGGACAATGTCGGCTAAGGTAAATAATAAAATTCAATTTTTATTAAAGATGTATTTATTCATGTTCATTTTGTAAAGTGAAAAAATATTTCCAGTGATCACATTAATTAGTATTAGTATTTTTACGCGTTATATTATCTGATGAGTGCATAACTCTCGAGAAAGGGATAAAACAATGCGAAATAAATATACATATAAAAATCAAACAAGTAATGTACTCGAAAATTTAGAGACAACAGGTAAAGCTCATTCGAACCAAAGTATGTATATGTATGTATATGATGGATTTATGTGCTCAATTAGTTCCCTTTCTGACACGGCAAAATAGTTTATGATACTGACGAAAACTTAGTTATTGTACAGCTAATAAATCTTCTAATCACATCTTCGGCAAATATTCATACAAATTAAAATTTCATTAAATTATTTATAGTTAAGAAATACTTTTAATTGTTTATACATACATGAATAATGTTTACATTTAATATTAACAATGTAGATTGTCCTAATGACATGATGAACCAGCAGCTGCTCGTACAGACCCCTTTAAAGTGGCTGACAGACGATCAATCTTCAGCTTCAATATTTGTCATTGTGTGCGAAAAATAGTCACACATATACGCTCTGTATAATATTGACGAATATCAAAATGGTTTTGATATTCATCGCAATATTGAAGCAGTTGGAAGTAGTGTGGCATCGTTATCGTCAATATTCATTTTATTTCTGGAAAACTTCGATTGCACATCGTAGTTGTGACCCATTACAAATAGAGTAAACAATTTTAGTACTCAAATTAATTGAAGTATATCGCTGATTAATGGCTGTTTGGGACGTGCAAATTAAAAAATATAGTGAGAAAAACCAAAAAAAGATATCATCAGTGCTTTTTTTTTTTTTAAAGAAATGAAGAAATAAACAGATAAGTATTTTGCCGGCGGTAACTTCTAATGTGTACATTTAAAAATCGCAAAAAAAATTTAATATTGATGAGAAATTTTGACGTAGTGTGTCAGAGGCTTCAATATACAATACTAACACAAAGACAAATATCGAAGCTAAATACTGATGTGTGTATCATGCGCTTAACGACATGAAAAATGCGCGCAGTGTAACAGAACTGATACAGTAGCAAACTAATCGAATCTTATTGGAAAATGGATCTTTTAGCAAATACAGCTTATAATTTATGTTTTTATTCATTCATTGAAATATAGACATTACTTCCTAAAAAATTAAATATCATAATAACAAAATATAAATATAATAATAATTGGGCAATAAAACTGAACAAATTATTTTGCCGTTATTAAATAATAATGAAATTTTATTATTTACCACATCCAACATTGCCCACTGTAGAATAAGAAATTCAACTCTGTGCTTAAAGAAATTAAGAACGAAGCGAATTCAATTTACGCGCGAATTTGCATCAGTGAAGATGGATGTGGTACAGTGTTGCCGATTTTTTTATTTTGGATCACAAATTTTTTGTGTAATATCCCCGCAAAATTACCTCGTATTCGCAAGCATCAATGCATTATTTTTCTTATTAGAAGTTTTTGTTTTTTTTTATTTATTATTAAACGGAATATCGCATACAAAAATTTTTTATTTATTTTATTTTATATTTTATATTTATAAGAATGGGTACCTATTTATTATAAAAAGACAAATATTTAATATTAAGGCCATAATTATGAACTCAGTTTGATGTTGGACCGTATTTGAATGAGTTTATCGAACGAACTGTCATTTGGTATTATGACGTGCATTCTATAGAGGTAGCGTTATTGTGAATTTGTACAAGTTTTTTTATTGTTCTGCATGTACTCGTATACTTATATAGTATTAAATTAAAAGAACAGCAATGAAGTCACTTTAATTATTATTATGTCGTCTTATGGTATTTTTAGGAAAATATATATTTGGTATGAGGTACTTTTCGACAAAACTAGCTTTTGAAAAAGTAGCTTTATTATGCAACTTTTTGAAAATGTATTTTTTGGAAATTGTAAAGAAGTAAAAAAGTACTTCCAATAAACGATAATTTTTGAAAATTCTACTTCCTAGAAAAATTACTTTTTATAAAAGATACTTTAGATAGATAAACTCGTTTTCGAATATTAAATGGCTAAAAATGAATAAAATCGGTACTCTGTATATATAAAAGAGAAAGCTTATTAAGTGACTGGCTGACTAACTGTTCCATTATCGCCGAGTCCAAACGGTTAGCGCTAAAGGCTTGAAATTTGATGTATGACTATTCGGATATACATATATGTAGGTTCACTAAAAAATGATTTTTGAAAATTCATATCGAGCCTTTGGTGCAATACCGTAGTAACTAAAAATTTTAATTTTTTGAGCTGGGTATGCAGAAATGATCTTTGGGGAAATATATATCTAAAGGAGAAAAGATTATGGTTCTATCCCTACAAATGCCTTTATTGCCTCCAGCTATTTCCAACAATATTTATTTGCAATAATGAAATATTTCCTTTATGACAAGAAATTTACAAACAGAAAACATTACAAAACATGCCTCTTTATTTAAAAACTCGTAAAAAAAAATAACTTTAGTAAACGAAAATACTATCAAAAAGATGGCTCAAAACTTCAAATGCATTTTTCCCAGGTCACGATTTTTGGAATTACGACGGTATTGCACCCTTAACAGGGCCTAAAATAGAAAAAATACAGTTAAAATCGACAACTTCTCTTGAACAAAATACGATAGAAGGAAAATTCAAACTACATCATAACAAAATTAAAAAATAAACGTATGGATATCTGTTTATTCTTATAATAAAATAAAATAAATAAAACATTTTTGTATGCGATATTCCGTTTAATAATAAATAAAAAAAAACAAAAACTTCTAATAAGAAAAATAATGCATTGATGCTTGCGAATACGAGGTAATTTTGCGGGGATATTACACAAAAAATTTGTGATCCAAAATAAAAAAATCGGCAACACTGTACCACATCCATCTTCACTGATGCAAATTCGCGCGTAAATTGAATTCGCTTCGTTCATAATTTCTTTAAGCACAGAGTTGAATTTCTTATTCTACAGTGGGCAATGTTGGATGTGGTAAATAATAAAATTTCATTATTATTTAATAACGGCAAATTAATTTGTTCAGTTTTATTGCCCAATTATTATTATATTTATATTTTGTTATTATAATATTTGATTTTTTAGGAAGTAATGTCTATATTTCAATGAATGAATAAGAACATAAATTATAAGCTGTATTTGCTAAAAGATCCATTTTCCAATAAGATTCGATTAGTTTGCTACTGTATCAGTTCTGTTACACTGCGCGCATTTTTCATGTCGTTAAGCGCATGATACACACATCAGTATTTAGCTTCGATATTTGTCTTTGTGTTAGTATTGTATATTGAAGCCTCTGACACACTACGTCAAAATTTCTCATCAATATTAAATTTTTTTTGCGATTTTTAAATGTACACATTAGAAGTTACCGCCGGCAAAATACTTATCTGTTTATTTCTTCATTTCTTTAAAAAAAAAAAAAGCACTGATGATATCTTTTTTTGGTTTTTCTCACTATATTTTTTAATTTGCACGTCCCAAACAGCCATTAATCAGCGATATACTTCAATTAATTTGAGTACTAAAATTGTTTACTCTATTTGTAATGGGTCACAACTACGATGTGCAATCGAAGTTTTCCAGAAAGAAAATGAATATTGACGATAACGATGCCACACTACTTCCAACTGCTTCAATATTGCGATGAATATCAAAACCATTTTGATATTCGTCAATATTATACAGAGCGTATATGTGTGACTATTTTTCGCACACAATGACAAATATTGAAGCTGAAGATTGATCGTCTGTCAGCCACTTTAAAGGGGTCTGTACGAGCAGCTGCTGGTTCATCATGTCATTAGGACAATCTACATTGTTAATATTAAATGTAAACATTATTCATGTATGTATAAACAATTAAAAGTATTTCTTAACTATAAATAATTTAATGAAATTTTAATTTGTATGAATATTTGCCGAAGATGTGATTAGAAGATTTATTAGCTGTACAATAACTAAGTTTTCGTCAGTATCATAAACTATTTTGCCGTGTCAGAAAGGGAACTAATTGAGCACATAAATCCATCATATACATACATATACATACTTTGGTTCGAATGAGCTTTACCTGTTGTCTCTAAATTTTCGAGTACATTACTTGTTTGATTTTTATATGTATATTTATTTCGCATTGTTTTATCCCTTTCTCGAGAGTTATGCACTCATCAGATAATATAACGCGTAAAAATACTAATACTAATTAATGTGATCACTGGAAATATTTTTTCACTTTACAAAATGAACATGAATAAATACATCTTTAATAAAAATTGAATTTTATTATTTACCTTAGCCGACATTGTCCACTGTAGAATATAAATATCAACTCTGAGCTTTAAGTAGTTGAGAGCTAAGCGAAATAAATTTTGGCGCGAATTAGCCTTTGCAAAGATAGATGGGCGATGTGCTTTCAAAGAGAGTACGCCGGAGATGGAAAACGTAAATTTTTGCATAACAAAAGCATACGGATAGTACTATTTGTTGTTTCACATTCTCTTAACCTTTTTGTTAAAATATTAAAGCCATTCACTTATTTTGCACATTTGTGATTTATTAATACAAAAAAAAATTTAAATATTAATAATAAAAGGAAACAATATTCATAAAGTTAGTCCAATTTCTTTAAATAAATTTAATGTTTCCAGCATAAGCTTTTTATATATGGGACATTTTCGTACATATTGTGGACTAAAATAGAAAACAATGGCTTTTGATGTCAAAGATGTCGTTATTACTTTATATTTTGAATTGTTTATTCAACGCCAGTCAAAATAAGTTCGTAGGGATTATTTAATTATTGCATTTATGGTTGTGTTTTGGTTGAACTATATTAGCGGCATTTCGTTGCCGAAGCCCTACTGATAAGTTAGAATTGAACCACCTAAATCCTAGATATGTGCTCAGCTTAACCAATCAAGAAAGATAAATTTAATAATAAATCGTAATCATCAAAAATTACTGTTCTGCGAATAAGGCGATGTTTTCAATTTAAAAATCGCCGTTGGGCGATTGAAGAAAAAACACATTATTGACAAGGTGTCCCAAAAGATGCTTTACTGTTGTTCAGCTCACTGGCTCACAGCTCACCCAATGAAGAATCCTATAAGCATATTTTCTAGTTAGAAAAATATGTTTTATATATTTCGAATTGAATAAAAATCCTTTTTATGGATAATGTAAGAAAGTAATTAGTACTCATTAATTACACTGATTCATAGAATATGCATTTAAGTTTATACGCAGGAATAGCAAAGTAAGAAAAGTGGAAAACAGTTTGTTGATGGAGTTCTTGTTTCAACTCTGATATTGCTTAAACTTCTTATTATTTAAAGAAAAGTTTAACATAATATCTCTAGTTGCTCTAAGAAAGCTTTTTGGGTAGTGTTTCGCTAAAGATCTGCATTAGCAACAGTGAAATGGGCATTGGAACTAGCTAACGCGCCCTAAATGAATTTCAATTCAATTTTCTTTTAGGAAATATTTTACTGAACAAGTGAAATATTTTGCGAAAAGTAGTGTGTAAAATTATTATATTTCAGTAAAATTCCAAAAAAGATATATTTATTTTTGTTGGAGTCAACAATATTAATAGAAGAGAACTTAAAAAGTACTATTTGGGCATTTGTACGAATTTAAAATTAATGACAATTCTCCATGCCTGATTATAAATCTCCGCTGCGAAAAGATTTCATTAGTTAAAAGAATTCGTCGCGATCGGTTGTGCTAATTTAATGGTGGTAATTAATTTAATAAATTTCGGGTTCAATCAGCTTAACAAAGTTTTAAATTGTTCAAAAATGTAGTCTGGTGTGTCGTAAATAAAATCTCAGTGTTTAATTGTTGCGGAAAGTGTTTTTTGTGCGTGATAATTAGAGGACGACAATTTGCAAATTTTTCTCTTTTCTTCGTATGAAAATTGCACACATGTATGAATATGTGTGTAAAAAATTGTAGGGTGTTCATTACTTTTTGGTTCTTTTAATTGTTCGTGCTGTTGTTGCATACCAGTTATGATTAAATAGGAACTAGAAGCAAGTCTCTTCCTCTTACTACAGCTGTTACTTTTTTCATAATAACTTAAGACATGGCAAATTAACAAAACTTGCAATCGCTTAATGCAGTTCCTTCAGGCGAAATGGTTTGAGAAATTACTAACTGACTTAGTAATTTTTACTCAAATGCGACTTTGGGTATTTGATTGTTTTTTTTTAAATAATTCGTTCCCATCTGGCAATAACACGTGGTTTGTGGCTAGAAAAAGAAATTCTTTTTCTAATTTATGTCAGTATGGCAATTATTTTCTTATGCCATTTTAGTTAATTCGAAACTTTTATGTCAATGAAACCTGCCAAAAGAAAAACAAAGACGCTGCACTTCTTGTGCAAAATTATTTAAACGTGGTAGAGTTTCAAAATTAAACAATTCTTTAAGAGATTTATAAATCTAGAAAAGCTTTCACCAAATACTAAAAATTAGCAGTATTCCTGAACATCCAGTTTGATTCCAAAGAACCACAATTTACAGAAAAAGAATTCATGTAGACAATTTTTCAGCTCCGGACCACGCTTTCCTTTCACGCATTTCGCAATTTGTATACAGTATGTGGTGCACATTTAAAGAAAATTAAATATGCAAATTTTTACAACCGAAATATGTATGAATTCGTGTAGTCGTTTTGTTTCGTTTTAACTCGTCGCATTCGATGTCTCTTAATAAAAAAAAACCGCCGGTAATGTGTGGAACATCGGTTAACGCAACCCATAGAAATTCAGAGCGTTGAGAAAACCTGTTAAAAACAAATTTTTATGTCTATTTTTCGATAAGAGCCAAAATAAAGACTTTGTTTTTTTTTAATAAAAAACAAATGTCAATGTTAAAAAGAATTTATTATTTTAAATAAATTGAAACTGAAGATGAAATACAAGAGACACATTCTGATGTTTGTAAATTTGTACTGGTTGATTCGATCAACTTAAACATTCGTGTTTTTTAATAAAAAAAAAAGTGTGAACTTTTCGTTTGCATTTCTTTGCATGAAATATTTTTTGGCACTGCAATTTCTCGAAGCTTTTGCAAGACCATCATGCCTTCCAAAGGGCTGCTATTCAGCTGCGCCCATTGAACACAAACTTTAAAGCTTTCGATAGCATTCTGTCATTTTGCTTTTCAAGTTGTTGGATCTAAAACAACACTTTCATTTTCGTTTTGGGTCTCACTTTGTTCCCATGTGAATTATTCTTCTGTTTGGATGTTATGACCGATTTTGATATATCCAAGAATTTCTTCCTTCATTTGAAATTGCGCCAACAATTTCATAAGATTGTTTTTACGTACGTTAGTAGATCCACGAAAAACAAACTTTGTAAAGTTGCTTTAATTGCGGTTTTGTGTTTCGAGAAGTTGCGTTAACGGAGTCAACAATGTTAATAATTTGGATGTTGCGTTAACCGAGGTTGTACTGTAATAATAATAATAATTTAAATAAAATAAAAAATAAAGAAATAATTCATCGGCGCAAATTAAGAAACAGGGCAAAGGTATGTATGACAATTAATTCAAATATATTAAAAACATTAAAAGTCGGTATCAAATTAAACTAAAATTCAAATACAAAATTAAAATTTTTAAATAAAAAACTTTAGAAAAGTGGCAAGTAGTAGAATATGCGCATATACATTTAATTTCACAGGGTGACCCAATATTAAATACATTCATACAGAACAGAATTGCTCCTACGCAGCAAAAGAAGGCATGCAAAAGAAATAGTTATTGCAAATGAACTGGTTCATCAAGACAATTTCTAAACTATTAAACTAAGCTGTGAATACATTCGTTCGGCTGCAGTTGATCTATGTGGCAAAGACATTAAATTTTATAGAAAACTAGATTAAACCCGGTGCGCACCGATACCCACACCAACATATCTAACTGGATAATTTTATTGTTATATTACCAGGCCTTATTCCAAAATATAAATAAAACCCAGTTTTTCCGAAACTACCCATTCCACTTTATTTTTAGTTTCCTTCTCAAAAATTCCTTTCATTTGATACCCATATCATAGATGTGGGTAAAAAATAGTCGTCCGCCATATTGTGTTGGAAGGGATTTTATTATATTTCTTTTTAGTTAAAATCTTTTTTTTTTTAATTATATTTATTTTTGAGCGATGGTCTTTTTTATGAAAAGTTTTTTAATTATTATTTATTTCTCAATATTTCGCTACCAAATAGGTAGCATCGTCAGGAAATAATAATTTGTATAATATAATAATAATATAATATAAATAATAATAATACAAATTATTATTTCCTGACGATGCTACCTATTTGGTAGCGAAATATTGAGAAATAAATAATAATTAAAAAACTTTTCATAAAAAAGACCATCGCTCAAAAATAAATATAATTAAAAAATTTTAATAAAGGTCAAATAAAAATAGAAGTGATACTAATAAAATCTTTTTTATTAAATAATTTTCTTTCTTACTGTCTGAATTATAAAATTAATACTTCAAATAAAAAAACATTTAGTGGACCATCTCCATATGCAAAAAAAAAGAATTTGGAAAATGATTTCATAAATGACGAAGTATTTGATATTCACTTTTGAAAGGCGTTCACTTAGCCCCCAGCCCCTCAAAATTCGATAAAATTTGTTTTGCAGCTTTTCCATAAGCAAAATGAATTTTGAAAATTGGTCCACAAATGGGAAAAATAGTAGATAATCACTTTTGCTGCGGGCACCAAATTTTTAAGAAAAAAAAATTATTTTAGCGAACCTTTTTATATGTAAAAAATCTTTCCTTAAATGACAAAAGTTATTTGGTAATCCATTTTTGGCGGGGGTGACTTTTTCGTCCCATAATTTCACCTAAAAAAAATTAGTGGACCTTTTCCTTTTGTAAAAAGAATTTTGAAAATTTATCCACAAATGACAAAGTAATTTGATAATTAATATTTTTCGCGGGCACATTTCGACCCTGCCCCCATCTCCTTAAAAAAAAAAAAATTTTGTGCATCTTTTTCATATGGAAAAAGCGCTTTGAAAATTGGGCCACAAATGGAGAACTCATGCTCGTTTATATTTTAAAATTTGTTAAAAAAAATATCTGGAAGAAGTAACATAATTTAAAAAAGTGGGCGAGTTTTAAAAAAAGTAGCATTTAATTTATTCCATAGTCCCAGTTGAATGTTGTGAAAATTTCAAGAAGATCGGTCTAGAGGTATGCTCTCCTAAAAGCTCCAAACAAACATACAAACACACACATTCCGTTTTATATATATAGATTTTACTTCGATAGAGCTGCACAATACCGACGAATGCGGGCGGGCGCTCTGATATACCTGTGAATTGGTATCAATAAGCTTGACTATGTCTGAGTATGCCTTGGCCAATGAAATATCCCAGCAACAACCGACACAAACACACACTAATACACAGCAGAAAAAATGCAAACTGACTTAATTCGAATCCAGGACTTTTGGTTTTGTAGTCTACATGGTTCTTCGCCACCCTCAAACATTGAAAATTGCAACTGGGACGATTGACTTGCTCTACACAAATTTTAATAGACAATTAAATAGACAGGGGAAAACTTTTTCGTTACTCGTTTATTTGGAAATAAAAACATATTTCAATTGATAAATTGAGGTTAGGTTATATTAGCAAACAAATAAAAATAGTATAAAAAAAATTTGTTTTTACCAAATATTTGATCTTATTTCATTATAAATTTATTTGCTTTTTTCTTATATATTTTAAACAATAGATATTATATTTCGTACAAAATTCTTCTTCGGTACATATATTTTGTTTTTTTTTTTTTTTTTTCTTTAATTTTAATTTTGAAACAACACTGTATTTGGCAAAATATCAAAACCCCGTACGTGCAGAAAAGAAGCTCAATCAAATTGGCAACATAAAGAATAAAATCTACTGTTAAAGTGTACATTAAAACCGGCTTTCCTATACAATACAAACTTGCTTGCAACGACATAAGCATGAATTGTGGTATAGCCGTCCTGTTCTATTTCACTATGACGAGCAAAAGTCTTCGTTAGTACGCTCGTTAGTTAGCCAGAGTGGCAATCACCCCTGTTCGTTTCCTATAGTCCCAGCACAATGCATCGCATGTGTAGAGGTCATCTCCTGAATGCTGGTCCCAGATAACAATAAAAAAAATAATAATAAATGAGGGTGGCGTGACTGTGCACATTAAAAGATCCTGGGTTTCAGCCCAGTATCCGAATAAGTCATAAAAACACTTTGAATTTTTTGCTGATGTGCATTATTGTGGTGGGATAAAATAATATAATTAATACACTTAGTCGCAAAACTCTACATACGATTTAATTTCTTCAATAAATTTGAATTTTTGAGAGAAATACAAACACGATGTTGAACTTTTTTATTTCATAGGATTATGATATTTACAGTAAAATAAAGAAATGAAAATTCGCGCTGTTTAATAATATTATTGAATGAATAAAATAATAAATTTCATAAAAGCAAAAGTCTACTACATACGATGGATGATACATTGTAAAAACTTTGGGGTGATTTAGAAAATATTTAATGAATTGTATGGGCTTTTTTGCATCTTCAACTTCGTTAAGCCTTTTAGGCATCGGGGGAAATATTTCCATTTCGTCTTTTGAAATCATTTTCACGTGATAATTGGAGGAAGGAAGCCCTGCGATATCTAAGTTTCTGTTTTAAATAAGAAGTTCATAACTGTGCCCTATTTAAATACTTACAAGTAAGAATTTACAAAAAAATTTCACTTTACATATAAAATAAAGATCAGTTTAAATGAAATTTCGAAATCATATGTAGAGTATACGTTATCTGGGGAGAGGGCAAGAACCTTTTAATTTTCACTTTCGTACGAATTTGGCTGCCAAGACACACCTCAAACAAAATTTTATTAAATAAAATTCATAAGAATTTCGTTCGATATTTTGGGCCGGCAGGCATCCATCCTTTTATTAAATCCTGTGCGCGATTTTAAAACGGTCAAGACAGAAAATTTTCGTTTTTTTTTTTTTTTGTTTTTTAATATTTCCATACAACAAATTGGAAAATGAAATGGAATTCGATTCGAAAAGAAGAACAAAACAAAACACAACAGAAAGTATTTTAACACTAAAACAACTGTTTTACATTTTACACGATATTTTGTATTGAAATTGATTTTCTTCAAATAACTGATTTATGCAATCCTTGCACATTGGACATTTTGTTGAATATTTACCACTCGTAGATAAGTCGTCGCACATCCCTATAACATTTCCTAGAACTAATTATTATCAGGTATGTGATGGAAATCGATCGATTTAAAAAGTAAATCATCTTTTGAAATCGACTGTAGTGTGATGATGAATTTCGATCGATTTCATATTCCACATTTGTTTCGTTTCCATATATCTTCTCTAAATACAACTGTATAAAATCTAATAATACAACTGTAAAATATGTAAAAATATGTGTGTATGTGAGTGATGTTTGTAAAATACATATTTAAACAAAAATAACAAAATAAAATTTGTATCAACATCTTTTATCATTTTTATTTATAAAATGCTTTTTTTTGCTGCGCTTTCGCTAATTCTCTTGGAAGAAAATAATAGCATGAATAGCGAAAATATTCAAAAAAAAAAAAAAACGTTTAAGAGATATATTGGATCCCTTAAATTTGGCAAATGAAATGTGGCTATTTAGTTTTTAAATTTCACTTCTATATTTAAGTAGTATTTATTTAAATAGATTTGTAGAATATTTTCGTTTAAATAAGGACGGATTTATAATAATTTTTTATTTACTTTTTTTTTCCTTACATTTTGTTCAAGTAGAATTAAACGATTTGAAAACGAATTTAAACTGGCATTATCGAAATGCGTCACATGTTAAAAACGTGTTTTTTCTTTCAATGAAACAAGATGGAATATGAAATCGTCAGAACAAATCGTCACATACAAATTCATCACACTATTTGTCGATTTCAAAACGTTTTAAGAACGAAAACAATTTTCATCACATACATATCTGTATATATGTATATTGTGCCTTCCAGCATTGCTCATACTACAACGAGAATTTTTCAAACACGTTCTATGTTCTATTTTTCATCCATTTTGAGAGATTTAAAAATACAAAAACAAAAACAGTATACGAAACGCATTTATGTTTTGCCAAACACTTTAACATCATTTATATTTATGGACATATTAAAGACAATTTTCATAAAATTTCTTTCGACACCGAAACAAAACTTTTATAATTTATAAAAAAAAAAATGAAAAATGAAAAATGAAAAATTTAATTTTCGATAAAATTGAGTCTATTTTTTTCATAAATATTTATGTAGTGTTAGTTGTTATGTATGTGTATTTTTATGCATTTAAAGAGTGTTTGTGTATTGTAAGTATGTTGTTGATTCTTTTCTTTTTATACTAAAAAAAGAAAAAAAAAAAACATTACATTTGACGACTAATAATAATTTCTTTAATAATTATTAATAATAAAGATAAACTTAAAAACTACTTTAAGAAAAGAAAAATCGACAAAAATAACTATTTTATAATGAGTTGTCTTAATGAAGTTCAAATTCAACATTTTCTTTAAACTTTCATTTTATAATTTTGGTTTTTTTTTTTTTTTTTTTTTTTTTTTTTTTTTTTCTTAAAATTTGTGAAACAAGTATACATACATACATCCATACATACGTAGGCGAACAATAAAAATTTATAAAAATGAAAAACGTAGAAGCAAAACGTAAGGGAACTAATTTTATGCGGTGGTAGGTGAAGCTGCAGTTGGAGAATTAGAATTAGAATTAGAATTGTTTTTCGAATGCCGCAATTTCATTAGATAATGTCGTTGTGTTGGTTTATGCAGAGCCAGCTGGGTTAGGGCATCATCGATTGAAAACCATTGACGTTTGCGGCCAATGCTGCGAGAGTCTTCCCATTCTTCCAGTTCTTTGGTTACGGTCATAACAAAAACCTCCGTGCGATGCATGTGGTCGTCATTCTTTTTATAAACAAACAAACAAACAAACAAACAAATTATAATGATTTCTTTTATAGTTAAACAATTTTATATATGTCACCTCAAAGACACCTAAACATCTGCCCAATTTGCCCATGACTCCGGCTTCTTCTAAAACTTCTCTCGCAGCTGTTACCGATGGCTCCTCATCGGGTTCTACACCTCCACCGGGTACTATCCAAAGCTCTGGACGCCTTGACGACGTTACCAACAGTACCTTAACAAAAAAATTAAATAAGTTCAATTAGCGAAATGGATTTGTAAACTTCTCTTAACAAATATTCACCTCAGTTTCAGCATCAGAACGTACACAAATGCAGGCTGCACGTCTACGAAAGCCATCCTTATCATAGATGCGAGTAGAATTGGGTTTTTCTTTAACCATCTGAAATTGCAGAGAAAAATTTAAATCAAAAATTTATTTAAAATAAAGAAAATCCTAACAAATTCCAGCTTGTGGAGGTGGAGGCAAAAAAATTCATGTTTATTTTTTCAAATTTTATTATTTTTCATTTCGTCCATGTGCGAACCCAATGTGTCTGCCAAGTTTCATTGCAAATTTTATTGAACGTGATCGTGGCCACTTTTTTCTTATCGTATACACTAGAGCACACCAGCAACTTCAGAAACGGAATTCAATACGTTTTTTTTTTGGTGTTTCGGAAACCGAAAAAATTTTTCGAAATGAAATCACTTAATTTGCTGAAAGGAATTAATAGTTTATGTGCCTTAAATTACAAATAACTACATATTTAAAACTACTTTTTATTGAGCGGAATTAATATTTTTACATGATTTTTAAAATTTGTAAAATTCTGAAAAACCTTTTTGCAGAAAACAAAATTATCGAAATTGATTTAAGCTGCATTGCCGTGCCATATCTCTTTATTGCAAGACATAATTCGCACCATCTGATCTCCTCACTATTTATACCGCTTACATGCGACCGAAAATGGAATACAACTCTCAGGTATGGGCCGGCCGGTTCTACAAAGACTACTTTGAGGTTACTCGACCGGTGTACAGGACAGAGAGCGAAAAAACTCATTGGGGACGGTGGGGTAGCCAACTCCATTGACTTCCTTGAGCATCATCGAAATGTGGGGTGTGTTTCGTTGTTCTATCGCTACTGCACTGGAATGTACTCTGGTGAAATTAGGCAACTACTTCCCGAAACCCGTGCATTCCAGCGTACGACGGCGCATCCATTTGTGGTCGATTTGGTGGCTAATCGCACCACGCATTACAGAGCGAACTCAAAAGGATAAAAATTTTTCGTTTTAATACCGAAACGAAAGACTTGATTCCCTTTGCGGTTGCGAGTTTGCTGAGAATCTGTAAAGCAGAGTTGCAGCGTCTCATGTTGACGCATTAATTTTTTAAATAAATTCGATCGATTGGTCGCTATCGATTTTATGTAAAGGGTGGTTAAATTTCAAGGGCCGATGTTGATTTTGAATAAAACACAAACTATGTAGGAAATTATTGTAATTTTATTTTATTATGATATATTGGTATTACTCAATTATGTATGGAACAAAATATCGGCCAAATGGGCGCCGCGACCACGGCAACAGTGGATGATCAATTTTCGAAGAAAATCATCTTCAGTGATGAGGCACATTTTCACCTCAGTGTATTCGTCAATAAACAGAATTGCCGCATTTGGGCGAATGAGAATCCAAGAGTGATTGTCGAAAAACCAATGCACCCACAAAGAGTGACTGTTTGGTGCGGTTTATGGGCTGGCGGCATCATCGGGCCGTATTTTTTCCAAAATGAAGCCGGTCAGGCAGTTACTGTGAATGGTGTTCGCTATCGTGAGATGATAACGAACTTTTTATGGCCCGAATTGGAAGATATGGATGTGGACGATATGTGGTTTCAGCAGGACGGTGCCACTTGCCACACAGCTAACGAAACAATGGCTCTTTTGAGCAACAAATTCAATGGCCGTGTTATCTCACGTAATGGCGATGTCAATTGGCCGCCAAGATCATGTGATTTGACACCGTTGGACTTTTTTCTTTGGGGTTATTTGAAAGAAAAGGTGTACGTCGATAAGCCAGCAACAATTCAAGAGCTAAAGGATGAGATAATTCGGCACATTAACGGCATAGAACCTCCATTATGCCTCAGGGTCATCGAAAATTTGGACCATCGGATGGAGGTGTGCCGCCGTGGTCGCGGCGCCCATTTGGCCGATATTTTGTTCCATACATAATTGAGTAATACCAATATATCATAATAAAATAAAATTACAATAATTTCCTACATAGTTTGTGTTTTATTCAAAATCAACATCGGCCCTTGAAATTTAACCACCCTTTATTACTTTACTCGGTCTTCGTTTCTTCGTTTGTCTTATTGCTCCAATTACGACCAAGGAGTGTGCAGCACAAGCAGAAATTTTATTTGGCTGAACGGCGGTTTTGAACCTGCAAACTTCTGGTTGTAGACTTAACGCGCTAACTACTCAACAACAACAGCGAATTTTGCGATCTTAACTTTTGTCAGCGTTTAAAAAACTGCAGTCAATGTAGCAGAAGTCGTAAGTTTTTTCTATTTTTTCGACTTCTCTTTTTGTCACTACACAAAAACACAATCTGTTGTTTAAGTTAATGCTTCTTAAAATACGAAGAGTCGAAGTCAAAGAAAAATAAAAAAACGAAAAGTTCAAACAGTTGTAGTTGAAGTACAACCAAAAAAAACGAAAAGTTCAAGAAGTCATAGTTGTTGTAGACTTTATTAGGGGCATTTAAAATGTTGAAAGAAATGCAATCTTCGGTTACCAGTCCAATATATGATCTAAGTAACTGCTTTTTATTAATTTCAATTCTTATTTTTCTTTTGCGCATATAACTTTTGAAGAAGTTGTAGAAGAAACACACAATGTCTTTAATGCTTTAACTTCGGAATTTATCAAAAGTTGTAGTCACTCAAACATAAGAATGATCGAACATGTCAACTTCTGTAGTACTACGTTGTGTTTACTTTTATATTTTTAAAGTCTACAAAAACTACGACTTCTTGCGACTTCTTGTTTTTGTATTATACTTCAACTACAACTGTTTGATCTTTTCGTTTTTTTCAATTTTCTTTGACTTTGACTCCTTGTATTTTAAGTAGCAGTAGCAAAAGTAGTAGACAAAGCAACTGCACATATCAGAAGTTTTTAAACACGCTGACTTTTGTATGATAATCCAATACAGAAGCGGGTGGTTTTAATCTGGCTGCATATCTACACCCACACAAATGTACATTCCTTAGAAATACTTCCCTCCCAAAATCTCCCAATAACACCGCATTTACAATTTACTCGTATTTCTATGTATATTTCACAAGCAGCAATTTAATTTGATCCATCATTTAAATACAGTGGCCAAAAAAACTATTCGACATAGGCCGTAAACTTTATATATTTATCAAGAAAAAAATATGGAATGTTGTTTTTAACAAAATAAACTTATAAAAGTCTTTATTAAGGAACACAAAGTTATATTCAGTAAAAAAAAATGAGATCTCAAAGTAAAAAAAGCAAAAAACACATGAATTAAAATATTAATAACAAAAAACAAGCAAAAAAAGTATTCGACATTGGTAACATTTTTAAAATACATGAATTGAAATACAAGCTTATTTCTACTTCAGTAGCGAGTTGCTTTTCCTTGCCTCTTTTAAACGATCTGGCATAGATTTTACCAACGTTTTGGAATATTCTGGATCAATTTGGCTCCATTCCTCCTGCAGGATAACTTTCATCTGGTGTTTGTTCGTAAATTCACGTTTTCTGATTTTTTTTTCCAAGTGACCCCAAAGATGTTCAATAGGGTTAATTTCTGGGGACTGTGGCGGCGTTTTTATTAATTTTGGACAATTATATAAAAGCCAAAGCTTTGTATTAGTGGCACAATGTTTGGGATCATTATCTTGATAAAACTGAAATCTATTTGCCAGACCCAATTTTTCAGCACTTGACCTCAAATTGTGCTTTAGGAGGTCAATGTACTTCGGTGATCCATAATCCCATCAATAAACCCAATATTACCCACGCCTGATGCCGCCATACATCCCCATACCATAACACACCGCCACCATGTTTAACAGTTGGTACCATATTCCTTTCATCCAATTCTGTGTTCGGCTTGCGATGTACCAGAACTTTTCCATCACATCGAAAAAGGTTATATTTACTTTCGTCAGCAAAAATAAAATCCATCCAGAACTCCATTGCCTTATTTACATGCTCTTTCGCAAAATCTAATCTCAACTTTCTATTTTTCTTAGTAATGTGTGGCTTCTTCCTGGCTGATCGTGCATGGAAATCGTGCTTTTTTAAGACGTTTCTTATTGTTTGAGGTGTAACGGATATACCTAAGTGTTCCTCAGTGTTTTTAGCTAAAGTGTTAGCAGTAATTTTTGGATTTTTTCATACTTCACGCACGATTCGCCGTTCATCTGAATCTGTAAGTTTGCAAGGTCGTCCAATCCTTACCTTGTTCATCACAGTTTTACTTGATTTGTACTTTTTTATAATGTAATATACAGTAGTTCTTGACTTTTAAACGATTTCTGATATAGTCTTTTCCGTTTTTCCTAATTTAAAATGATGTATTATTAAATTTCTTACATCAACAGAAGTTTCTTTCCCTTTACGTCCCATCGTCGCGATCACTTGCACAGAAATAAGAAAAAAGTTCTTGTAAATGATAAACAAGAAACATAGCGATATTTTTACCAACAATGACATGAAGTAATAAGAAATACACAATCAGAATAAGGGAAAAACAATGCCAGTCGAATACTTTTTTTGATTTGCAATTTTTGTTTTTTCGTTCAAACAGATAGATGAGTTAAAAAATGTGCAATTTTTATTATTTTTAGGACCATAAATTATTAAATACATATAATACAATGTGATCTCACGTTTATACATATAAAAAGCAAAAGGATACTAGCGTTTTCAATGAAATTTAAGAAAATAATTGCAATGTCGAATAGTTTTTTTGGCCACTGTATGTATAATTTGTTGTACAAATAGATTTAATTTTGTTTGGTTTATATTTGCACACGCAGAAAAGAAAACCAAACAATCTTCATAGACAGTTTTAGCTACAGAAAATATTTCTGTGTGAGATCGACTTACTCTCTCTCTTAAGTTATGTAAATATGGAAATCGTCTTAAATTCGAATTAATTATTTATAAAATAAAAAAAGGTTGATTATTCTACCGCAAATAACGATCATATAAATTCTGTATAGACAAAGAGTACTTTGATTAGAGGAGAAAGAGGAGAAAGAGGATCTAAAAGTGCGAACCAAACAATCGATCGAATTAGACTGAAGCTACCTGTCCATATTTTCACAGATTTATGTTCATAGTTACGTAGATATACAGGGTGGGTGGGTCAAATGTCACGCCTGCGTGTAAAAATTTAATAACTTTTTTTTTTGCTATTATTTTTTCCTTTTAAATATATAAAAATATTAAAAATATTAACTTTGTAGGAAATAAATTTTAATTAAGATTAAGATAATTTCATCCACAGAATTTTATATTTTTAGACAGTCTTAAAAACGACAGTTGTAGTTAAATAATAGAAATAGAAATTGTATGTGAGTGGAATGACTTTTCATGTTACATTTTTCATGCGTGTTAAGGAATCAAGTATTTTAGTTTGCCAAATAATTATTTGAAAATAAGTTTAGTTCATATTGCCCATTTAACATATTTTCTTGCAGTTTGTTTATATATATGGTGGGCCAAAAGTCACGCCTGAGTATAAAAATTTAATAAGCTTTTTTGTTTATTATTTATTTATTTTTTTTTAATATAATATTAGCATTGTACGATATTAAATTTTAATTATGAAAAATAATATCAGAGAGATGACCGCCATTTCCATCGATGCACAATTGGGCTCTTAAAGAGGCTTTTTGCATTACTGCCCGCAAAGTTTCAGGCTTTATTGCCCTGATCTCAGCTTCAATGCTGTGCTTTAGCTACTCTATAGTTTGGGGCTTGTTAACAAACACTCGTTCTTTGAGATAAACCCATATAAAATAATCAGGGGCAGCTAAGTCTGGTAAACTGGTGCTGGCCAATTGAATTCTAAATTTCTTGAGATAATTCATTCGGTTTACAAAAATTTCATTTAAAATATTAATTGTAGCCCGGGCCGTGCGTGCTGTTGCTGCATCCTGCTGGAACCACTTGTTGGCTGCCCCAGAACGTACAAAAATATTAATCATAGTACGATACCTGTCCCCCCATTCACCGTCACTGCATTACCAACTTCATTCTCGAAGAAGTGGGGCCCTAGAACTCTTTCTGATGTCACTCCACTCCACACCATACCGTACACTTGAGCGAGTGCAATTGGTGCTAGTAAACAACTCTGGGGTTTGCAGTACCCTAAAATCGCATATTTTTTTTATTTACATATCCATTAAGATGAAAGTGAGGTTCATCACAAAAATTTCAATATGCTCGTTGGGTCAGCGAAATTGAATGCCCAGTGGAAAAGTAAAATTCTACCACTTTGGTTCGTTGCTCGGTCGTGAAATTATGCATGGTGTTACACCACGGTTTCGATGAATAAAATCTAAAAAACAATAAAAAAAATAATAATAAACGAAAAAGTTATATATGTATATGTAAAGGACTGTTCAACAAAAACGCACGATGTTAATTGCGAATAAAATAAAGTTTTTTTTTTTTTTTTTTTTATCGTAGACCAGCACTCAGCGATGTGACCCCTACACATGCGATACATTGTGCCGGAACTATAGGAAAGGCATAGTAGGAAAAATTTTAGGAGGTCAAGCTTTACTATCTTACAACACTGCTTTTTGCACGTTATTTGTTTTTACAGCAGAGTTGTAACGTCTCTGATGTCAAGGAGACGTATTTTAGTACCCATTTTTATTAATTGTTTTACTTCGCCGGTGCTAAACAACTACCGACGAAGGAGGGCGTTCTGATGTGACTGTGCAGTGGCTACAGCTGAAGCCGTTACTGTTCAGTGACCAGTGACTATGCCTTCGCCACTGAAACCTTCCGACAACAACTGACACAAAGTCACACACAAATGCACAACAGAAAAATGCGTGATGTTTTTATGAGTCTGAAACTGGCGTTGAAACCAGGAAAAATTTTTCGTTTTGTAGTCAACGTGCAGACTACTTCGACCATCGCCACCCTCAATAAAATAAAAAGTTTTTAGAGAATTATCTCACCATTTTTTATTATGATAGAAGGATTTATGAGAATTATGTGTGAAACAAAATATCGGTCAAATGCTCGGCCTCGGCTTCGGCGGCATAACTCTATCCGATGGTCTGAGACATAATTGCGTTTCAATGTCGTTAATGTGCCGAATTATCTCATCCTTAAGCTTTTGAATTTTTCTTGGCATATTGACGTGCGCACGTTTTCTTTTAAATATCCCCAAAGAAAGAAGTCCAATGGTGACAAATCAAATGATCATGATGGCCAATTAACATTGCAACGACATAAGATAAAACGGCTATTGAATTTCTCGCGCAAATAAGTCATTGTTACGTTGGCGGTGTGGCACCATCCTGTTGGGAGCACAATTTCTGGCCACAGGAAATCCATTATCAGGCGATAGCGAACACCATTCACGGCACGACACGACACGACGAGTCGAGGTTGACGGCTCTTCTGCCACACGATCGCGAACAACAGCAATAGTTTCCACAGCACAAACTTGGCGACCATGCACCGGTATTTTCTCATTTCCTACAGACCCGGTTTGCTGAAATTTGCGCACAATTCACACGATTGTGGGTCGTCGAATATGCTGACCAAAAAAAAAATCACGAAGTGCACGAAATGCTTTGTGATTGCAACGTTCATTTTCGTAAAAGGCTTCAACAATCTTAACGCTCTGCTTAATTGTGTACCTCTCTCCGTGGTTGAATTTGTCAAACAATGAAACAAATAAATGTCAAATTAAGTTGGGCAAAAAACTTGACATTAAGGTGTGACACGCGGGCGTGACTTTTGCCCCACCCTATACATATGTATGTATAGAAAATATACTAATAAAAATTGTGAATAAATTTTCAAAGCAATGTAATTCTTAACACATCTGTATTTATGAACAACTTGCAACAGCTTTATAAAAGCTTAATAGCAAACAAATCACTGAAAAACCTTAATCGGAAACGTATTTTAGTGCTTTATTATAAGCGAATGTCGTTAAAGCTGCATAGATACATACATATACTAAATTATATTTAAGTAGCTGTAATAAGTTCAAAATATCAATATTGACTTGTAAAGATATGAAACTTAATCTGAAATTGTTTCCTTTCTCTATTTGCGTTCAGTCTTACTATTTTTTTTTTTTTTTGCTGTGTATGCAATTAATATTTTGTTTTTGTTTGCCAGTTTTTATTTTTAATTAATTTACTTTTTTTATTTAATACATATATAATAATTATCACGTGAGTTGAATGTATTTATAAATAAATAATTTAATAGCGTCTACACGATACTTTTGCATACATTGTTAATGGATCAACAAATAAGACCAAATACTTTTTTAATATCAAACGTTATTTATCTACATTTCATTTAGAGTGGAATGTGGTTTTAATAAGCTCATGATTAGCAGCAGCAGCGGTTAAGTTACCGCACATGGTGCAAAAGTCAGCAAAAAATTTTATTTATTTATTTATTTACCTCCATATTTATAAAATTTAAATTGAATTTGTATTTCAAATTTTTCATACAAAATTTTCTTAAAGTAGATTTCAAATATATATTTTTGTTTTATGAATATGAGCGCTACTTTAAAGTGTACCAAGTAAAGTTGCAGAATTTATAACTGCACAAAAATGGGTGGAACTGACTGGACGTTATTCCCCCAGCAGAAGTTCTTAACAGAAATTTTAAATTAATTTTATGACGAACTGCAATTGCTTGGGATCTTGCAATGTGAGGTTAATAATGAAAATTCACAAAGAAACGTAAGCGATACAGTGAGGTGAGGTTAGGTCGGCAGGTTGCTGGCTGTAAAGGGAAAGAAAAGGCCCAGCCCACTTGGTTCCATTGTGATACCTGTTGTGAAAAACCTTTTACGTGTTGTAGTGATACAGACCAGAACCCCCCACTAATGAACTAGCACACTACTCACTAGACTACCGGGGCAAGCAAGCGATACAGTCAATTGTAGCAAATCAATTAATCAGTGTGAGCGAGACGCAAAACTGCAGCATGGCGACGACTGAAGCATTTAGCACGTTGAGTGTAAAAGCAATAAGCTCCTGGTTTCAAGCCCAGTTTCAGAATAAATCATAAAAATATATTTTGCATTTTTTTCTGATGTGTATTTGTGTCAGTTGTTGTCGGAAGGTTTTAGAGGCGAAAGAGAAGTCACTGGTCGCTGAACAGTAACGGCACATTAGAGCGGCCGCGTTCGTCGGAATTGTGTAGCATCAGCAAAGTAAAATATTTGCTAAAAATGGCTACTAAAAACAAAGATTTAAAATTGAATACGTCTCTTTGAAATCAGAGGCGCTGCAATTTTGCTAGAAACAAAAAACGTGCAAAAGCAGAGTTGTAAAATAATGAAGCTCTACCGCCTGTTATCTCTTTCACTCTCCCTTTCCAGTAGTTGCAGCATAATGCATCGCATATGCAGAGTTAATCATCTACGTGCTGGCCGAAGAAAAAAACAGCATGCAAATATAATTACGGTGACGCGAGAATTGTTCTTCAGTACAGAGTTGCTTTACGAAGGAGTCAGCAAAAACATTTTCAAATTTCTTAAAGTACCTGACAATCAAAAGTGTTACAGCGCTAGCCTATTATTATAAGAGGTTCATACAACAGAGGGCATACCCAGATCAACTCAGCTATTGTTCTCAGCTGTCATCCGACATTCGGCATTAGGACCGAAAAAAAGAAACAAAAAAATTAAAAGAGGAAAAATATACAACAAAAAAAAATCAATTTATTCTCAATTAGTTTGTTAAATTATAAATAGAAGAATATTAGTTTTGACAATAAAAAAAATTAGGGAAAAATCCACTGTTGAACTAGCAAAATGGCAGCCAAATGAAAACGCGATTATTTTGCGAATACATTGCATAAATTAGTATGACATCTTCACGGTATAGATCAATCAATAGTGGTTGCACTACTATAGACAACCTAACGCCATCACATAATAATAGACTAGACTTGGTGAAGTTTACTCTCCTTAGACTCCGCCATACCAGAATTTCCCACGGACACCTGATTAATATTGACACACCATCTTACTGTGACTGTAATATACCCCAGCCTAATACCACTTCACTTCCTTGTGGAGTGTCCGAAATTCAATAGAATACGCAATCAAGTTTTCCACAATTCCTGCCCAAAATCCTACCTGTCGAATCCATCTCCAAATAATATATCGCTAATCTCACAAATATATCTCAGGAAAATAGGCCTCTATGGAAAAATTTGATGGTATCTTTATGTAGTTTATTTAAGTAAATCTATATCAATATATACCCAAATGAATGTACTATCCGATTTCAATATTTTACCCTAGTCATTATTATCTTATTACACTATTATCTGTAATAAGATTACGATGTCATTGCTCGTTAAATATTAACATATAATTTGTAATTATTTTGTTCATAATAATAATAATAAAAACCTTCCCCTGTGTAAGGTAGAAGAAAAAACAAATAAAACATATTTCACAACTTGAATTAAATTTGTTCATATCAAGTTGTATTAAAAACCATATCTCAGAGAACTACACAAATAAACATTATGAAGTAATTTTCTCCTTCAATCCGATTATGATTCGGTGTGCAAATAAGCCCCGCGCTTAAGTCTTTTAATAAAAATATAACATTTTGTACGTAAAAAAAAAATTGTTTACATATTACATACTTTATTTATTCCTTTTTTCGACTAAAAAACGCGCTTAGAAAAATTAAAAGTTCGAAAAAGTTAATACCAATTGAGACAATTTGGTTAAATTTTTTAAGATTCTACTGTATTATTGTTTTGTCCATAGTATTTTCTATTGGCCAACTGGTCACATGCATTACAGATGATATAAATAAATACGCTTTTAAAGCCAACAAAAAACAAATACTTTCTTATCAATTAAGAATGTCGTCAGTGCAGCTACAATCCAATGTTGTTTTAATTGATTTCTAGAGGTGATAAATTTTTAAGTTTAAATAAACAGAAAAGTGATTATTTTATATGGAAAATTCTCAATTCTCTATTTTAATTATAAAAATACAAATTCGACTTAATTTTAAATCTTAGAATAATTAATTACCTTGTTTATTTGTTTAAAACGTGTGTCCTCTTAATAAAGAATTTAATTCGAACGCCCCAAAATGAGATGGAGAGGGGTTTTTGTTTGCTGTCGGACTGCTAAAATTTCTTAAGGTCTGAGATAATGTAACAGCTTTTTTGGTTGCTTTTGCTGCTAATTAAGAAATATGTGCTGCTGTTGTTACTGTTATTGTTGCTTAATAATTAACAATTTAGGTATTTTCTATTATTAATTTTTTGTTTAATTTAAAGGAGGACTCTAAAACGGCGGGCGATGTACCTTTTTGTTTAGCGTTATCTTGTTGGTTGAAATTATTAAATATTATAGTTGTTGTTATTGTTGTCGATGAAAATTTTGCATTTGTTGTTTGGTTGATTATGGATTAACTTTTTGAAATAAAAATTTTAATTAAAATTAAACAAAAGCAATGTGCTTGCAAATAAACTATAAAATAATTTTAATAAAAAAAAGACTACAATGAACCACCCACACAGGCTGTCAGACCGACAGACAGACATAAACAGTCGTAGTAAACCAATAGACAAACATTCATACTTTTGCGAACATGCATTTACATACACACACACACACACACAGATATACCAAATACGCACTCTCCTACAATACGCAAATTAGCACACAGGCACTGCGAGACTTCTTATAATTTTAGTCGTTCTTGTTGTTCTTGCAATTGAAAACAAAAACAATACGTGATTGATTTTTTTATTGCTGATATTTAAAAAAAAAGCAGTGTTGTCACAGAGGGTGAGCGAAACAAAGAGCAAGAAGGGTTGTTGAATTGGATGACAAACTTGTTTGTCTATTGTTGTTGGGGTTATAATTTATTACAAATTATATGAATGAAAGAAATTAACACACAACAATAATTGTGGGAAATTATTTTTAAATTTACCAACGAAAAAAAAAAACAGAAAAATGATTAAATAACAAAATAAAAGGAAAATTATTGAAAATTTTTGCTTGAAGGATGGTTTGTAGAGTTAAAATTAACTTGGCAAATGAAGCATTCTGGTTTTAGTGGTTATTGTTGCTGTTGATATTTTTTTTTTTTTCAATTTGTTTGACTAGCTGGCTGGCCGACTGGCTGGTTAGTATTTTGGGTCAACTTATGTATTTGTTGCTTTAGTTGCTTTGTTGTTTATTTCGCCGTTTTTATTAGTTTTGTTTTTCTTTTTGCAAATTTTGTTTTTTTTTCAAGACAGTTTTTTGTAAATTATTTTTATGATTTATATTTTTACGTCTTACTTTTCTTAGTAGTCCCACAAGTTGTGCTCTTGAAGCTTTTCGGTCCACAAAAGGCAAATATTCTTTTAGTGTGAATACCAAACGAAGAAGAAAAAGGAAATGTAGATGAAGATTATGGTTTCTATTTATCCGTCTTAGATTATGATTTTAAGCAAACAGCTGGCTTCATTATTGACCTTTTTATGGGGGGGAGTACTATTTTATGGATCAATAAAATTTTTATAATTGCCTTCTCTTTAAATTAATTTTAATCTTTTCACTTGGTTCCCGTTGTTGGTTTTATCACACTTGTCAACGATGACACTTTGCATAATTTTTTTTTCAGGGAGGATTTTCACAACGTTCGTACTTTTTCCTCAGATATTTTTCTTAACCACGTTGTTTAGTTTTCGTTTAATGGTTAAATTTAATTCTCAATCCGTATAAAAACACTTTTTTATTTCTTTTTCGAGTAATTTATTCACTGCTGTATTCTATAGCAAGTTGATAAATTGATGAAATACTTTAATTTTACTGCTCTACCGGCAGCAGATAAAACTCAATAAAGTTCTTGTGAAAAAATGCAAATTTTTCAGTTTTTCTTTTTTACACACTTCTATGTGTTTTATCAGTTCCCTTTCAATCGCTGTCAAAAGTGTTGTGCGTTTAATCGCCAGAAGAGGGCGCTAAGGTTACCTAACAAAAAGTCAACCGCTTGTTAAAACAGCCGCAGTACAGAACGTAAAATACAGCATTATTTGTGTATTTTTAACAACAAAGAAGAATAAAATATCTATATCGAATTCCTTTATAATTAATATTTTTCATTCTTCTACGTTTTATAATAAAAAATCAACTTCTACTAGAACATGCAAAAACTATACACCCTGAAGATATGCAATATTTTTAATTTTTTTTTATAACATTATCCAAATCTTTTCCCCTTAAAAAACACAACAGCATTATTTGGCTTCAGTTGTAAAAGGCGGGTTCTTACCAGTGATGCCGTTTGGTTAGATTCGTTACATTCGTTGCTTTTTTGTAATTTTTGAACGCTCTACGTAAAATGTATAAGTTTGTTTAATTTGGCTAAATTTATGTAACTTTTGCCACATGGCACAGAATAAAGTAATAATCTCCAAGAAGTAACGCTTTTATCTTAAGATATTAATTCGGTTGGGATACATGTCAATTATACGCAAAGTATATTTATAAAGTCGACTCAACTACGCAGATGTCGTTTTTGCCTCGTTTATGTTTTACACTACGTGAATCAAGGTCTATTTATTAGGTCTGTGCAACTCGGCATGTGTTTTACTTCTTTTTTTTTATTAACTGAATTTATTTTGGGAATATTCATTTATATATATGATTCTAATTGTGCTTTTTCCCCTTGTTTTTTTTTTTTTTTTTTTTTTTTTTATCTGGGACCAGCACTCAGCAGATGACTCCTACACATGCGTAGTATTTTATACTTGACTGTCGAAATTTGTTTACATTTTATGAGCGCCAATATAATTTTTACTCATTTGTTTAATTTGAGAAGCGTGCAAACAAATATTTTTACACATTTCTTTATTTTCAGAGAGGGTTGCAAAAACAATTAAGGCATACATAAATGAAATTAATGATTTTCTTGCTATTGTAGCCTGCGTGTGTTTAGTTTTGCGAGAGTAGCCGTCTTCTGTTTTTGACATCTCAAAGTTAATTTACACGAAAAAATGCCTGTTGTTTTTTGTATAGTTTTTTTTTGTGTAGAGGTGCATAGACCTAATAAATAATCATTTGTTTAATTCTTTTTTACTCATTTGTTTATTTTGAGACAAAAACAATTAATCCATACGTAGCAAATGTTTTTTTTTTCCAATTGTAGTCATCTCTGATTGACAATTTCATTGTGTTTAACACAAAGAAAATGCCTGTTCTTTTGTTGTAGAGTTGCGACTTGCACTTCCATATGCATGGTTGCCAGAAGAAGACACAAAAGTGCTAAATCGCCGAAAAATCAAAAATTACCTTTGTTTAAAAAATGTTTTGTATCTGTTTAATAAAAACACTAATTTTAATGATATATGGACATTTCCACAGAATTGAAAATTAATCTGTTAAGCACCAAATGATTTCTTTCTAACATTCTATAGGAAATGTGAAAATTTTACTGAAAATTATACATTTTCAGTTTGTGGTGTTTGTTATTTTCAGAAAATAGGTCTGGAAACGGAAAATTTAGTTAAAATATGTAGAATATATCAAATATACCAGTCGATTTGATAAGATAATATTTATAATTGACTTCACAAAGAAAATATATGTTAAATATTTAAGAATTTAAATGATTGAGAAATATTTTTCAAAGAATGGAAATATCTCACTTTTAAAATCAACGGTTCATTTATTACATACCAAAACCTAAAATTTATATTTAAGAATATCTATAAAATAATAGGTATAACAATTTTCACAGTTAAAGCAATTTAAACTTAGGAAAATTTTTATTACAAACATTGTAGGAAAATATGTCCCGTTCTAGATGTCCCGTGCTAAGTCATAGTAAAGGTTGTTCACAAAAGAGGAACACAAATATTTAAATATGACAACCACTGATGGTGATGAAAGCCATATTATTCTATTTTAAATTAAAAAAGAAAATTCTTTTCAAAAATGGTGTTCTAATTCGCAAATATTTTTAATTTTTCTAAAGGCAGTTGAAAGCGACTTCTTAATTTTGTGCCGTTCCTGATACCATGTTTATTGGTTATACAACTGAAACAAAAAAACGATAAAAGTTACATTTTGCACTATTTATAGTGCCATTAATGTGCTATAAAAGAAACGTAGAAAGGAAAAAGAAAATTTAAGATTTCGTTATTTTATCTCACTTCAAAGGCAAGCGACTGTTCCGTTCTAGATCGTGGAATTGCCCATATGTACATACATATGAATAAATGGTTTTCCCAGAAGAAAGGCTAAATATATTTTACATTAAGTTATTAAGAGTATTAAAAATTCAACCATGTTCTTTTCATTCCTTCATATACCACGGTATTTTTCATATACCACCGATTTTTCTAACAATATCGTGCGCTATGTTTAAAGAGTGGAAGGAGTGTTTATTTTACATCCGCGTTCCATTGAGAAAAATAAATTAGCTGATCGTTCGCTGCACAGGCTACAATTGTTAAAGCATAAGTTTTTATACAGCCAACATGAGTTCCCATTTTTGAAATAAATTTTTATACCTTCTACGAATATTTTTATTTTTCACATACTTAAAGTCGGAGATGTTTCATAATTTGACAATATTTTTTTATTTTTATATGTGTTACCGCAGAACTTTTCACTGCGTATACCGATTTTGATAATTCCTTTTTCATTTGAATGGTCGTGCTTACAGCGTGGTCCCACTTTAAAGGTGACGGATCGGAGGAATACAGTTCCCACTATACAAAAAATTTTTAATATGTTTTATTCATTAAAGGCGAGTCAAGAACAAAATAACAAAATTTCGAAAGATTAACGTAACGAGACACTATAAAGTGTGAAATGAAATTGAGTTTTTAGTGGATATTGGTAGCGCATCAAGGCACACACACGCCTACACAAATTTTTATTAAAGAAATTCCAAAGGTCGTAACAAAAAATGATTGTTTTTCACTATTCAAAAATGTGCCAAAAATTATAAAAAATTGTTAGCTATGCAGTATTTTTGTAAAATATTTCCCTTATTTTTTGTGTAGAAAAATAAACTCATTATTTTATTTGAATGATATTGCGAAAAAATCATATTTTTAACCACAACATTTTTCATTTTATTAAGTTTTTTGTTTCTCTTGTAAAATTTTTAATAATGATGATAGGCCCTTTAGCATTGTAAGTGGCGATATGTATGTACATATGTATATACGGACGTTTTATATATTAAACGTTTTGTATATTATAAAATACATTTCTAAAAAATGGTGCGAAAAAAATTTAAAGATTAAACAAATTTAATGTAGTATATCGTTAGCTGAAACGCAAAACCACGTAACTAATAAAAATTTCGAAATAAATTTTTTGTTTGATTATGGTGCTTATAAAAAAAAATGCTTGTCCTCACAAATTTTTTTTAATAAAACTTGGTTATTTTATAAGCGAAAACCTAAAGAATGTAATTACAAATACGTGTATTATATTAAAATGTTTCTTCTTCCTCTTGAAAAAAGTGGTTTTGCGTTTCACCTAACGTTATTAAGAGCCTCAGTTCCTTAACGCCTAATAAATAAATAAAGACTATAAACTTTGTTCCTTCTACTTGGCACTGGAGTTGAGCCGTTCACCTCTGAGCTAGCTCAATTAAAGGATTCAGTAAACTGAGCGAAGGAAGCGCTCACTTTTTTTTTGATGATTTTAGCTCAGCGAAGAGCTACTTGAACCAAAAATTTTTTATATGAAAAATTTGTTAAGACGTGAAGTCTTTGTCGATTTGGTACAAATATTGGGTCTGTTTTTTACTCTAAATTCGTCACCCTCAAGATCACAATCTTATCAGAAGGTGTTTTCTTACACAAAAAAATTGGGTAAATTAGAGACGTTTTGAGAGAGTAGTGTTCTTCTTCTTCTTGCATTAAATACGGCTTTTTTTGACGCGCTAGGGCAATATTGCTTAAATCAGCTGTTTCATAAATAAACAATAATGAAGTAAAAATATATGTTTCCGAACAATGAAAAATGTGGCAAATTTATACAAGATATAAAAACATGCAATGAACAGGGAATAGTTAATTTTATTTCATGATTTAGTTAAAAATTATTTCTGGCCTATTTAATTGACATGCATAAGTGAAATTATTGTATTTTTATGTATGGCTGTAGATTTGTATTATACGTACATGGTCTTATACAGGGTGTCTGGTGGTAAATTTATATTTTTAAATACGATTATTTCAAAAACTAATAAACGGTGCGGAGGGCTGGTCGTGCCGTTGGAATTATCGATTGTGCGGATTTGTCAGTCACGATGTCGCAGTGGTCGAGTGAGCATCGCACGTTCGCTGTGGAGACATTTTTAAGCGTAATTATTCTCACGTAATTGCTCGTCGACAAAATTCTTCAAAGTGCGGTATTCGGCGAATAAGTGATGGACCGAGTATAAATTTAATTCGTTTGTGGGTGCAGAGATTCCGCGCAACTGCTTCGGCTATGAATGCTTCACGGGCAGGGCCCAGTCGATCCGAAAACATTGAACTGGTTGAAAGCAGTTTATGTGAAAATCCACGACTTGCAAAACAAAAGAGCAAGGAAAAGAGCAGCCTCACTGGGACTTCGAAGAACGATTAGTCATGAAATTTTAAAAAAGGATCTGTAGAATCTGGATGACATACTCTTTAAAAAATAAAATCCGCATTTCCATTCTATCGTGCAATGCCCTTAATAAAACTTTGTGTCAATTATTACGGTTTTTATTGAAGTTTGAAAATATAAATCTGCTACCAGACACCCTGTATATTGGCGTTTCCAATTTGTGGTAAATTTTTAGTTTTTTTGCGTTTTTGTACTTTTGCTAATTTTTGTCTCTTATTGAGATATATTATATTATTATAGTTTACTCTCATTTTACCAAATTTTACCAGAAAAGTAAAAAAACACACACATATTATTATTTTCTTAAATAAATTTCTCTTTATTTAAATAATATCAACTTTAACTTTTTATTTTTTATTATATTCTTAATGAATTTGGTATTCATTGGTCACAGTTAATTATTGGATTTTTTCTTTGAATGACTCAACGGAGCAATAAAATCAATTGATTATGCAACCAGAAGATCCTTGGTTCAAGACCCGAGCTGATTAAAAACTTTTCTATTGCGCCCCGGGAAAGTAAAAGAATGTTGCATTACAAAACAATTAAATACATTTTTCTTTCGCTTAATTTTATCCTTTTGACATCTTTGAAAAAAGTCACAGGTAAAAACTTTAAAATACCAACATTGTAGTCTTACTGCCTTAATCAAAAAAGTTTTTCCATTTATAAAATGTTTAATAGACAAATGTCCCTACAAATGTAATCAATATACCGTCTATAAATCCAAAAACTTTGAATGAATGAATACGACCGCAGTTAATATTTTTATTTAAAATATTTTTACCATCAATTAACCAGAAATTATTAGCTCGCACTGCAGAAAGAATTTGTTGCCGATGTTCATTATGTACAACATTTAGTTAAAATTTGTTAGCTTTTGTTCAGATCTGTTTGTTCGGAAAACCAAACAACCCACTTTAGAAGCTGGTGTTGCATTTCGTTCTTTCGTATTTCATTAAAACAATACGTACGAAGAATCCCTTTTACCAACACTTGCCTGTCAGTGCAAACCTCCTTCCTATTGCTTAGTTTTTCATGGATGCTATTTTCCATTGACCTTAACACGTCAACATGTTATTGCGCACACTATGATTATTATTTTGCCACTCATTCGAGCAAGTCAATGTAATCAAATCTAATATTGATTTACTAAGATAAACAATTTAGATCATAGATTTTCCGCAGCGATATGAAGGAGAAACCCACAAATAAAACCATGAAAAGAATAGGCAGTTACAGAAAGGCGTTAAAGAGTACTGCACATTAGACCATGAGATGCAAGCTTTTGGCTGGTTATTTGATAGAATTTGAGATGTTGGTGAATAGTTGGCGAAAGAAGAAAACTTCCACCGGTTAATCGCACAGTTGGATATTGAACATTTCGGCACTTCATTAATTTATATGCACATAACGTTCCTGCCTAAACTATACATGTATCAGCAATAGCAATTGCAGAAGCATGCATTGCTTTCAATGATTGCGATGGTGTCTTGAGATGCTGTTGTAGCTGTTTGTTTGTTGTTGATGGCGATGATCATGATGAGCACGATAATGATGCAAAAAGAGCTGAAAGTCGAAGCATGTGTGAAATGCTTTTGCAACAAAAAGCAAATATAAAGATTCAACAAACAAAAACACAAATTGCAACACCATCTCTTAGCTCCATCCAAAAAAAAAAAGAAAGAAGAAAACAAAGAAAAAAGAAACTGCAAAAAATGCTTCGGAATACCAACAAACAATAATGTTGGACGTTTCTTTGAACATTTCAAACATCTCAGATAGAAACGCATTAGAATGAAATTTAGATTTTTTATTGAAGATAACAATAAAATCCGCATGTATTCGCGCACATTATAAGAAAAGAAACAAAAAAAAATAGGAAAAATAATAAAATGTTTTGGAAAACGAATTGTCTACCAAACAGGTACGAGCGAGCAGTGCTGGTGTAGGCCAAAATACAAGTACAAATGTGCTCAATACAAAACGATTATTGAATATCGAATGAACAACGTGGAAAGTTGCTTGTTGACTCGCAGCTGCAAACTGCTCCTAGCAGTGAGAAGTGGTATATGAAATATATGGACTTTTGTGGACCTCGGTATGAAGAATTTTCTTCCACGCAGTAGGTTTGGGGTCCAGTATCGCAGACAACTTCATTTGTTCCTCTAACTAGAGTTTAGGTAATCAGTTGTAAAATAGCCCACTATGCGTTTAGTATTCCTTTAAAAGTAGGACTAAGTTGCGAGTGAGTAGCGACGCCTGCACTGCAATGTAATAAATAATTAGTTATAGATTTTTTTTTTTCAAATTAAACACTTTTTTTTATTCATACACTCCCAAATTATTATACTAACGGACTGTAGCTTATTCAGGAAGTATTTCGTTTAGTTATTTTTAAATGAAAAAACATTTAAAATTTTAAGTAATTTTATTTTTAAATTATTCTGACTTTCATTTAAAAAAGTAAGAACACATTAATACGAATTTAGGTTGCTTTAAAAATTGTTCTTTGTTTATGGTTCTTTTTTGAAAATAAGTTTTTGGTACAGTAAAATAAATTAAATAAATAAAAAAATTAAATTAGAAAAATTAAATAAAATAAAAAAAAAATTTAAAAAAAATTAATAAAATAATTAAAATAAATAAATAAAATAAAATAAATAAAACAAATAAAATAAAGAAAATAAAAAAATTAAAAAATAAGTATTAAAAAAAAAAAAAAAAAAAAAAAAAATCAATTTTCCTGAAGAAGCTACACAAAGGAGTAGCGAAATATTGAAATAAATATAAAATATATAAAAAGACCTTAGGCTTAAAATAATTAGTGTTATTAATATAAAATAAAAAAAATGAATAAAATAATAAAATAATTAAAATAAATAAAATTAAAAAAAAATTAATAAAACAAATAAAACTAATAAAATAAAGAAAATAAATAAACTAAATAAAATAAAAAAAAATAAATAAAATAAAAAAATAAATAAAAAAAATAAAAATATAGAAAAATTAAATAGATTTAAAATCAAATAATAAAAAGTTTGTTGTATAAGTAAAATTTTTATACATTATTATTCCGTAATTCTCAAATACTTTTTGGGAGCTCTTGTATAAACATTTGAAATTTCTTACTGAAGATTTTGATATTAAAACTAAATGAAATGCTGCATAGAGATCAGCGAAACCATATAACAAACATAGATAATTAATTAAAATAAATAAAATAACAAAAATAAAAATAAGAAATAATATAAAAAAAAAAATATTTTTTCATTATAAACAAAAACCAATTTTCCTGAAGAAGCTACACAAAGGAGTAGCGAAATATCGAAGAAAAATAAATATTACATATATAAAAAGAACCTACAGCTTAAATAATTAGTGTAATTAATATAAAAAGAGGTCACAAAACTAGAAGCATTCACACTACTCCCTCTATCCTCCTTCCCATAACCTGATTTCCTAGTTCTAGCACAATGCATCGCATGTGTAGGGGTCATTCCCTGAGTGCTGGTCCAAGATAGAAAAAAAAAATAATAGAAAACATTTTTGAAGTATATAAATCAGTTAATCAATTGCTTTTAACGGAACTTCGCCGTTTTCCGTAGAGTAAAATATATATAATAATTCTTAAATAGTTTAGGGGAATTTTCATTTAAAGGTGTGCGATTTTTTAGGTTTTTGAAAATAATCATATACCACAAACAACAACAAACATAAATTATTAATTGAAAAACCGATATTCTTACGTTTCTATTGAATTTACTTATCCACAGTTGAACTATAAAAAAAGCTAAGTAAAAATCAGCTGCTTTTACAGAATTTGGGGTTGATTATTTAGGAGTAAAAATAGCAAAAAGAAAGGAAAAATCTCAAATTTTTACGGAAGAAGTTGTTGTTTGTTTATTTGTAAGTTAAAATAAACAAAATAAAAAATTATTTAAAATAGTATAAACGAAAAAGTTATTCAATTCTTAAAGCCCATGGTGACTTTTATCCCGTTCTGTATATAAAGGGGATTTTGTAATCGTTTGGACTTTGAAAACTGAAGGAAAGACAGTAAAATTTTTTTTTGGGCCGATAAATGAATGCCTTCCGTTTACTTGTTAAAGATTAATTACACTAATTATTTAAGCTGCAGGTCCTTTTTATATATGGAATATTTATTTATATTCGATATTTCACTACTCATTTGTGTAGCTTCTTCAGGAAAATTGGTTTTTGTTTATAATAATATATTTTTAAAAAATATTTTTTAAAATTCACAATACAGGAAAAGTTCTTGTCAATGAAAATTCAAAACAAAAATATTTTTAAAAATTATTTCTTTAAAGATTATTTCAATGAAATGCTACGCCGCGCCGTAGCTGGTTCATCCACTAAATACTTCACGAATTCACATTTCAAACAAGCATTCGATTTTGATAACGAAATTCATTGATTTGCCAGCGTTGTACGTTTGTTAGTCTCTTTATGCGGAAATGGCAAACGTTACTGAGAATGTCACGGATATTAACGCGTTTTCGATTATTAAATGCATATTTATGATTAGTTGATTATAAATGGATATTTATTTTTAAAAGTATAACATTGCATATTATTGTATTTTTATATATAAATGCAGATTATCTTATAAACGCTTGACTGAGTGAGTACAACAGTGGTAATTTGTAGATGCATATTTCGTAATACCTTTCATATTTGAGATTTTTTATATATTTTCGTGTACGATTTTTTATGTATGGCTGACAACTTAACATGTGTGTATGGATTTGTTTTTTATTAAAGACTTTGAAAATTAGCAATAATATTCCCTTATGGTTTGCTATATGAAAGCCAAATATTTTATGCATCCTTGACTCGATTTCCAATGACAAACATATTCAGATTTTTTTACTAGTTTAAAATATTTTCAATTGATAATTCTATTTGCCAGCAAGTGGTACAACAGAAAAGCAAAAGTCTATTTTTTTTTTGATTAAAATTTTCGGACACATTCAAAATAATTCCCACGAATTTGTTAAACAGCCATAAACATCATTCCATAGCAGCAACAGCAACAGCAAGAGCAACTTCAACAGCAATACCAACAACAATGAAAAACATAAAATTTTGAAATACTTCACAAATTAAAAGTACGAATAAAATTGTAAAAACTCTGATATTTTACGCACATTTTAGTTTCATCATCAGTATCTAATGCTGATGGTTATTTGGTGGCTGCAATTTGAGCCCAGTGAATGGCGGTAAATCGGCATTATCGAGACAACCACAAAAATAGCAAAATTAATAAAAGAAAAATAAATAAATAAAACGAAGATATGCTTGTTAAATACTTAATTAAATATTTAACAAAATAACATTTAACGCGCGCTTCTATCTCAGACATGCCTAAACAAAAACTCCCAAGCACTTACCTGGGACAGCTGAAACAAAAGCCAACACAACAGTCAGCAATAGCGGCAGCCACCAGTAGTGAATTGAACCAAAATAGTGTTTCGGTTGAGGAAAAAAGAATTGGCCACAACCAGTAGCAGGGCAGGGAAAGCAAAACTATAAAAAGCGTTAAATGCTACCATTTTTGGTAATCAGCTCATGCGGCGAATTTTACACTTCGTACAGTAAAGAGATTCTACAAGCGATATGACTTGGTAAAGCTGTTTCTCTAGCTGAACAAACGAGCCGGGCTCACAGTGACGTTTACAAGTGCGTGTGCGTATTTTTTTCGTTATTTTCTTTTTCTTTTATTAGAACGATCAAGTGATGGTTTTTTCTTTTTATATAGTTTCGAGCCGCAATAGAATATTTTAAGCACAATTGCAGGCCTTTAAATGCAAATGACCACATCAGGAGATAAGAAAACGAATGGTGTCGGTGTGTGAACATTGCTGTTCCTGTGCAGAACTTTTGTGTTGTTGAAGTGGATTTGCGAGTGCTCTCCTCTGGAAAGCAACAATTCTTTTTCTTGATAAATTTTGGTTGCTTTTTTTTGCAGTCTGTTAAAAAAAATGTAATACAGTAAAAGCCTTAGAAGTGACACTAAAACTGAGCTGATTCAATAACCATTTTAGACAAAATTCATTCCTTTCCCGGTGCGCTGAGCTACCCCACATCAACTTATATAATCTCGCCCAGTTTTTTTTATAGCAAGGCTGCCTTCTTAAACGCATGTTGCTTTGTAGTAATACAATGCAGTGTTTTCGTAAATGCAACCCTGAACATTTTGACAATAGCGGTATTCGATGTTTAGTGCGTTTTAGATTACAACTTCTTACACTTGCAACACTTTCGTCATTAATTGCGAGCGGCTTTATTTCTTCTTCAGTTTGCAACACTATTTGCAAACTAAATGTCTGTGATAAAACAAAAATTAAGTGTTTGTTATTTGCTTTTCAAATTCAATATAATTGTCCAAAATAACTAAATAACTTACCTCTGTATCATTTGCTTGCTCCAAATAATTTAAAATGCTTTGGATTTCCTCCAGGGTCCACTTTTTATTTGTTTTTTCTCTTTTCTTTTTTTCAACTACCGACGCCATTATTTTAAATTGAAATTAATTTTTTTGTTTACATATGTCAGCTGTTATATGCCAGAGATGCAAACGCAACACAGTTGCAAAAAGAGCTATACCATTTTCAGTATGGCAAAAGCGCAATGGTGTAGAAAAAGCAAACTTGTACATTTTGTTGTTGGATTGCAAACAAAAGCTACAAAGTTTTGCATTTGCAATGTTGCAAGACCATTTGCACCAAACATCGAACTCCGCCGCTAATGTATTTTGTTCCTATTTGCAACACTGTTGTAATTAATACGCAAGAAAAAGCAAGAAAAGCATCCAAATAAATTTAGATGTACAATAAATGCAACACGCAGCACAATTTAGACACAGTAAAATAAGTAAACGGGTTTTCTTATACTTTAACATATTTCTACATTCAATTATTTATATTTTTATTACACTAAAAAATAGACACAAAGTATTAATACAATACGTATTAAAAAAGTAAGTACACAATGTATCAACTTGGTCTTTAAACTGTATTGATACATTGTAAACATACGTTTAGGAAGTCTGCCATATTGTTACCGTAACCAAGCCATCCGCACCAAACTTGGATACTTTTATTCTTATATTATCAGTCCCTTTTCCAAAAAGTAATAAAAGGTACCTTTTTAAAAACGCATTTTATCCGGAAAGTACTATTCCACTTTATTTTTAATTTTCTTCTCAAGAATTCCTTTCCTTTGAGACCTTTGATATCATGAAAGTGGGTAAAAAATAGTCGTGCGCCTTATTGCCTTCATAGAGATTTGATTATAATTTATGATTCCTAAAAAATCTCTTTAATTTTGGGGCCCATATCATTGGAGTGTACAATTGTCCATCATAAGCACTATTCAAATGGCCTAAAAGTACAAAGGTACAATTTTACTCCCTTTCCTATAGTTCCAGCACAATGCTTCGCATGTGCGGGAGTCATCTCCTGAGTGCTGGACCCAGATAAAAAAAAAAAAAAAAAAAAAAAAGATTTAATTTAGAAAAAGTAGGAAAACACATTCGAGATTTTTTCTAGAAGAAAAGATTATGGAAAAAAGTTGTGTTCTATGGGCAATACTTTAGGAGATAGACGGTTGCAAAAAGAGATACCAAAATTCAGTTTTTGGACGTTTTACCCACTAAAAGTACGTACATGGAAAAAGTACCAAACAAACACGTGTCCGCATATTTCACAGCAGCATTTATATGCTTCTGTAATTTTTATTCTATTTGTTTAGTTTCTGTGCGTTCACAATCTCCTCAGTTGATCTAAACTTCTTAATGCGAAGCATTTTTGTGAGATCTGCAAACAGTCAGTTGTCGCTAGAGGACATTTGCCGCATTCATAAAATTTATTTTCAATTTATGAAAGGTTTAGTAAGCCAATTTCCATACAAAATTCAATTATTATATTTTTTTATAAATCAGAAAAATTTTTATGAATGCGGTGGATTGGGTATACGAGTAGGCACTTGGAAAGTAGGGAGGGAAGGTAAAACATAGAGAAGTCCGCATCTAGATGGACACCATAGAAAAATATTTTGTTTTTTCAAAGATAAGACCGCTACGGTTGGTAGGAGGCAGGTTCTGCATTTCCGAAACTAACTAACCGATTTTAATAAAGGAAACATAAGGTATATTAATTTTTTTTTTTAATTCTATTTAGAATGGTAAACAAATTTTTTTGCTCTTTAATGGTAATCTTCGCCTGTGAGGCGACTTTTATAAAAAAAACACACATTTTATCCTTAACCCTAGAACCATAACGATATTTTATAATACGTTAATACCAACGATACGTAAATTGTACGTATCTATACATTTCGTTTGATAAATTTCAATAAATGATAAATCTTCGGTAGGATTTCATTTCAATTGTTTTTTTTAATTCATTAAAAATATATAGTGAAATTACTGTCTTATAAAAAGTAAAATTATTTTCAAATATGTACATTTTTATCTAAATAGACCGTTATAGTGCATTGATGACAGCAATAACACGTTTTTATTTTTCATCGGCATAAAAGAGACTAACGTCATGTTTTCATCATAAACACAGCGAGATGATCCACAGTGCTGCAAACCGAGTAGCTCGGAAGTTATCTCAGCCTTGTTCTTTCGTAGTGTGCTAACGTTACGAAAAAATTACGTGCAAGAATTTAACCTTTATTACCAACGCTACGTAAGTTTTACGTACAGTCTTTAAGTGCGCATACTGTGAATTCCTATAAAACATTAAATATGTGTTCTAGGGTTAAAAAAACAAAAATTTATTAAAACAAAAACAAAAACGTATTTCTTACATGCTTAGTAATAAAAATAAACAAAAAAACAATTAATTCTTTAAATATCTTATATCGACCCCAGTGCGCGAAATTATCGTATGTTACAAAAACTAAATTTCACAAGAGAGCGTTTTTATTCGTCTTTTTCTTATTTGCTTGACAGCAGTAACTGCCACATACGATAAAATGTACATAGTGTTATCTCCATAACTATAACAATTATCGCTATAACACTTTATCTGCAGATGAATTAATGGATTTAGAACCATTTTGCATAAAAAAGCCCATTTTGAAAATTTCGCGCACAAGGGTCGATACATATTATTGGCAACATTTATAGATCATAATATCAGCAGTCTGAATAGATCTTTAAAAAAAAAAAAAAAAATCCGTTTGAGATCAAAAAATAAACTTCAGTATCTTGTAGACCTTCTATCTAATTAACATATTAAAAGATAATATAAATCTTAAAACTTAAAAAAAATTGTGCAAAACAAAATAAAGTTTGTGGTTTTTCCACTTACTTTTTTACATCACATTGCCAACAATTTGGTGATCTGTGCTCTAAGCAATAAGTTTTCTTGCATTTTGCGCAGAAATATACGCTTCAATTTTGGCGGACAGAAATCGCACATTGATCTTTTGCCTTTTTTTATACTTGGTTCGTCTATATCATCATCAGTATTATCAACAGCAAAAAAAATACCTTTATAGGTAAACTTCGCCTCATAGGCGACACACGTATCTATATATAAGCAACGCAACGCAGCAAAACAAAACACGTCTGTGCCCAAGCTCGTACAACACTCAACTGAGTTGGCACGAGCGCACGCTTTAATACGAGTGAACGATCAGGAAATATTGCAAAAGAAAAAAATTCTTCGCCTCACAGGCGGTGTTTACCATTCTAGGGTTAAATAAAACTTTTAAACAGCTACAGCAACGAGTGGCGGGGTCAGCTATTAAATTCCTAAATTATTTATTTATTTATTGTTTCTATTTTTTTTTTAATTCAACAAACCATCAACATTTCAAATAATATATAATAAATATATAATTATAAAAATATAATATAATAAATAATTTAACAAATTGATTTTTTCCATTTTCTATTTTTTTAATTTGCAAAATTTTATCATTTTATTGTGACATCTGGTGGGGCAATAATTGTGCTGTGGAAATTTCGCTTTAATATTTTTAGAAATTAATAGTGTGAATCCCGTATTAGATATTCACAGCGAACTTCAGCTATTTTTGCTATTTCGTTTATTGTTGCCCCACTTTAGTTTAATGTAGAGTATTTTTGGGAAAGCATTAAAATTAATTTTTAAAATTGTTATTCATTTAAAATTGCCATCATCCTAATTAAATGTTATTCATTATGAACTAGAATGTCTTATAAAAATAAAAATAAATTTTTTTGTAATCTGATTTCTTGAATTCATAGAAAATCCAAAAGCTTTGCAAAAAAAGAAAAATTTTAGTGATTAATTTTTACTACAAACAGTCTTTAAAATTTCCTGTAGAAAAGTTTTTCTCTTTCAACAACACATTTCTAAGTTTTGCTTTTTCACAAAAAAACAAACGTCTTAAAAGTACTTCTAAATTATTGAACCATTTAAAATCGTTGGAAAAACTCCCCAACAATTTGTAAATATTCACATCTTAATAATCGCATTATAAAAACTAACGAAACAAGAAAAAGTCAATTCAATTAAATTATAATTTCATATAAATACGCAAAAACCAACAAAAAAAGAAAAGAATAAGAAAACTGGTGAAACGTTAAAAGAAAAAACTCAAATGAAAATGGAATGAATTAAAACTGAGAGAAGGCAAAAAAGCGTAAAACTGCTTAACACTTCTGCTTGAAAAGAATTGCAATTGTGTGTGCAAATTTCACACTATTCATATACACACACGCACACGCACACATACATACATTTTTTTTTGTTATTCTTTGGAAAAGGAAACAGGGAGATGCAATCCTCTACTACACCAGCGACAACATAAAACGGTAATTCATAATTCATTTGCTGCTGCTCGAGGCGAATGTTGGCGGCAGAGTTGAAATGAAATCCAGTACAATTCGTTACATTCTTTAAACACACATACATATGTATATACAAGCACTTGGTTTAACAAGACAATATACAGTTGAACCTCGGGTATCCGGGCGATTTTCAAATAGCACACTGTTCGCTGGTCGGGAGTGTTTTTGCCCTTTTTTGCTCTAAAAAAAGATTCGTGACATGTGACAATGCCAAAAATGCTACGTAAAGTTTGCCATTTTACCATGAATGGAATAACAAAGGGAAAACGTTTCATTGAATTTTATTCTCAAAATTCGTACTGAGTGCGAAATGTGTTTCGTAAATTGCGTTCACTGTATGGTCATCATTATCGACCCACCGAACTACCTATTGACGCTCTTGTGACCAATTTTCGCAACAGTTTCACTTTATTGGATACTAATCCACCAACCCGTTGCGAAAAGTGTACCGAGGAAAATGTTGTTGCTGTATGAGCCAGTATCAATAAAGATCGCGATATGCCTAGTCACCATTGTCAAAAATAGTGCTTGTGTTATTCGATCAGCTGGAAGATTTTGCATAAGGACCTCGGTATGAAACCATACAAAATACAGCTGGTTTACACAAGACACATGCCACATGGCACGCCATACCAAAAACTTAGTGATATGCGAATTTGGTGAGCAATTAATCTCACGTTATCTCACAAGGCAGCAACAATTCCAGCCCTGGAAGAAAGCATTGCACCCGTCATTGGTGAGATACCGGCCGAAATCCTGGAAAAATATACTAAAATTGGAGCTTACACAAGCACCACCTACGGCGTAACTGCGGGCAATATTTACATGAAATACTCTATTAAATGTTCTTTTCGATTAACAGTGCGAAGCCCGGTCCCATTCCACCCGCATAGTCGAGGTTCAACTGTAACTGAAAAGTACCCCAAGAAGCCATTGGCTATAAAAACTAATTCCAACAAGAAAAGAAAAAGTGTGGGGATCCTTTTAGTAAAACAGTAGCAAAGAAATATACAAATTTAAAATGAATTCGACCAACTACTTGCAAGAAGGAGAAAATGCATTAAGAATTTGGAAACAAACACACATACACACATATATATGTATATAAATTCCTTTTGTTTTGTACACCCTACACAAAAGAAAAACTAGTGATGGATTGTGAAATCCTTTTGAACCAATTAAGCAAAAAAAAATTTTTCTGGTCTACCAGAGACCCTGCAGTCAACAACAACCCTTGAAAACTTTAATAGCCTGTTCAACACCACCGCTAGCAGTTCACCCAATACCAGCCAAGGTATGGCAGCCAAAGTACATCCTGCGAGCATTGGGCAGTGCAGCACATTAGCAAAGGAGATGAAGCACATTGTCGCTCTCCTCAGGATCACGCTACAGTCGTTGTAACTCAGGCCAATTTCTCTAGCCCAGAGCACCGTTAGTTAGCACGTCCAGCAGTAATCAAAGCCGGTTCCCAGTTCTCCGTTCATTATAGTGGGCCTATAGTATACTGGCCGTCAGACCAGTCTTCCCAGTCTCTCCATTCTTTCATCTTCGTTGAACAAGTGCAACGGGACAACGTAGGAATGTTATGTCGTTTAGACAGAATGGTGTGCTGAAATTTTCAATAATGTGCAGACTCTTGCCAGAAATAGCTGTGTCCACATAGCATCTGGGTCGAATATTAATTCACCTCTTCTTTTTAACCACTTTTCGATATCATAACTTAATTTGGCCCACCATCTGCCCTTGTTGTTCTCATGCCATCGAGTTTGACATTTCGCGATGCCCTTAACAGGCGACGTTTTCTTTTGCGATCCAGTCATAATTTTTGCTTCCATCGAGAGTACATACAGAAAATTTGTAAATTTAATAGGGAACTCTCGAAAACAAATCATGCTCCTTGAAAAACGTTTGTCATTTTCTTTTCTCAAAAATAGCGCCACATATTTTGCACTTTCAAACAGAAAAAGCACATTTTAGCGTTCAGTAGTCGAACAATATTTATTAGAAAATGCAGTTTTCACACAAAATCGTTTTGGTTTTTGTGTTGCAGAAAATGTTACAAATTATTAAAAAAAAAAAGAAAATATCCTACCAAGTGAGTAACGATAGCTGCGTCTTAAGCCGCTGCATAACAATTGAGTATCTTAGCAATTCCATTGTAGTTTAATGAGATGCTGTTCAATTTCCTTTAGCCATTCTTTTTCTTTCTTACTGTTGAGTACATTTCATTTCATTTTGGCATAGAGAACGTAGCCAAAAACCAACGTGTCGCGACGCCAAAAGTCATGTTCACCATCCTAAAAAAAAAAGAAAAAAAAATAACACCAACAACCGACAAATCTTTCTTCGGTTTTTATATACTTATTTCATTTCAATACGAAGCCGAGAAAAAGTCTAAGCAGCTCCTTAATGCAGCTAAAAACAAAAGGCAAGTGTAACAGCACATATACACACACGCACACACCCATACAAACACTGTGCTCTTTTATTAGTTTTTACTGGTTACAAGGACAAGCGCCACATTAAGTAGTTCCATTAAAAATCGAGCATTTAGTAAGACAATGTTTTGAGATCTTGTTCTTCTTGCTTTCATTTTTTTCCCTTTCTTTCCCTCTTTCTTTCTTAGACTGTTCATTGTTGTTGTTGTTATTTTAATTTTTGGAAATTTACCAAAAAAGTAAAATACAACAGCAACAGCAACTCCATTGATTTCTTTAGCAACGTCTTTGACTCTTTTGGCCAAAGTGCAGCCAGCGCATTTGTTCTTGTAGTTGTTGTTCATTGTTTTATTTTGGAACAGAGCAGAAGAGAAGAGAAAAGAAAAGAAAAAAAAAATTGTGTTACAATGATACACATCTTTAGAAATTGTTTGAACTACAAAGTAGATTTTATTCTTAACAAGTTGCGTTAAATTTTTGTTGTTTGTTTCCATTTCGTTTGTTTTTTTCTTCTTTTTATTCCATTTTCTTTAAGACATTTTTAGCTAATAAATCATCAAAAGCTTTAAAGCGTGTGAATTTCAATACATTTTCCTTTCTTTTTTTTTGGCTTTCTTTCTTTCGTTTTCATATGTTATTGATATTTTAAAAGCAACGAAGGGAATAAATGCACATCTGAACAGTGGTTCAATGTGATTTAAATGGCCGAAAATTCATTACCGTGAACGTAATGACGTTACGTTGAACGTGACACGAAGAAAAATTGTACATTAGTTTTTTGCGGAATAAGCAACATTTTTAAAAGTTGTTTTTTTTTAAGTTGGTGGTACTGCTTGATATTGGAAGCAGGTTATGCGCCAACTTCAAGGAATGTGAAGCCCATTACTGTATGCTCACACATCGATGCATGCCTGATCATGCTTTTCTATATGTCATTGTGGATGGTATAAGATATTGAGAAACCAGAAGATTTATTTTTTTTAATCTTGGAGCAGCACTTCGGCGACTGGCTCCTACAAATGCGATGTACTGTGCTGGAGCTAGAGGAAAGAAATATTGGGAGATATGAAAGGTGGTGAAGGGAAAGCTTCACTATATTGCAGCACAATACCGATAAAAGAGGGCTTTCTGATGTTACTTATGGATTAGTATCAGTTGAAGCCGGTACTGTTCAGTGACTATGAAATCTTCCGACAATAACTGACATAAAAGCACACTAATGCACATAAGAAAAAATGCGAAGTGTTTTTATGAGTGGCCTCGAACCCAGGACCTTTGGTTTTTTCGTCAAAGTGCTAACTACTTCAGCCATCACCACCCTCTTTATGTTATTGGCATGAAAAATCAGTTGGTGTTCCCTGGACTGACCTTATATTTCAGTCCTCAAAACAAGCAGACAAATGATTTCGCTTTTCAAGACCCTCTAAGAGATACTTCACATCATCTGATTTCGTTAGTATCTTGACCAGCGTTGCCGTTTTAATTACTATTGTTTCTCCAATGTATACATTTCGGTACTTGCTTTTGTTTTGAAAAAGTAACCAAAATGCAATGCAACACATGAGATAACGGTTACTATTGCAGTACTATATTCGAAATTTGTGAAATTTTTCATCAGCAATTCGCACTTTTGCGGCTATATGTCCTCAATAACTTTACGAATTCCATCTTTGTGGTATTGGAGCGATTATCTGCCGTTTGGTATGGACCTTAATATGACGTAGTTCCAAAGAAATGAAGGCAAAACATGTAAAACACAAAATCTTGTTGGCCTATTGTGATGTCTTCTTCGGACTAAATAATCACACGGTTAGCCTCCAGCCTAACTGTCGAACATTAAGGCCTCTATAATCAACTCTCTAAATACTAAGTTTGCAACAACGTTGCCCCCCTCTCACTCGCTCTTTGTTAAAGCCGATAAATCAAAAGCTTTTACCGTAAGTTCGTGACGCGACTGTTAAATCTTTTTAGTGATTATGAAGCCATTCCTTCAGATCAGTGTGAGAATTAAATTCACTGCGGGCTACAATTTTATTGCAATGCTTCACTTAATAATTTGTCGGCATTGGAGCCACTGTCTGCCCAACCGAATGACAACAATTACACGGAAATGAAATTGTCCACTAGTCAATTGTTTCACAAAACTAAGTGAAATGTTAAAATTATTTTTATGTGTATAAATTTTATGCACTCAAACAAACACTCAACAAAAAAACACACAAAAAAATAAAAAAATAAATTTCAGAAAGCAAAAAACTTTTACAAGGAATAATTAAATAAATCACCAAAGATGACAATAAATCGTTCACACAATTATGACATGATCAGGAAGAAACCAGAGCACACAGTGCACAATTTAATGCCAACTGAGAGGAGACATATCTTTTAGAACTGAAACGGCAAAACAATTTTTTTTTCTCAAAATACGACAAAAAAAAAAAGAAAAACAGACAAAAAAGTCCATTTATGGACTGCTAAGTGCGTTTTCTAAAGCACCATATTATTGCTGCAAATCTTTTTATGTAACCTTTTCCACATTATAAACGCCAACCAAATAAATCACTTCGCAAAAATGATGAAATTATTATTTATGTACCCTGTGCTCCAGTTATGCTGCTCAAAAGAAGAAGAAGATGAAAAATAAAAGGAAAATAAAATGTTGAATGTTAAAAGCTGGAAAAAGGTGTATTTTTACCTGTTGTTTGTGAAAAAGATTCAAAGACTTAGCAGAAGTAGCAACAGCATCAGCAGCAGGAGCAGGAGCAGCATTAAATATAAAACAACAAACAAACAACCAACCAGTAGCCAATACAGGGTTGGATGTACAAACTGTATAACAAACGCCTTTTTGGTGGTTGTGTGTTGGCACGTAATGCTTGCCGACCATACCTTCATATGTGTGAGAGGCGCTGAAATCTGGCACTTACAGCAGACAGTATTGCATGGAATGCTGTGTTGTGTTAACGTACAATAACACCTATAAAAGAGTGTATTGTAACCGCGCTAGGCGATATGAACTGAAGACAGTTGTTGCATTTAATATGCAACACGCCGAGAAGTAGCGTATTCGTGGGATCCAAACGACTGAAAAATATTCGTTCTTCGGTTCGTTTTGGCATCGGTTCGGCAGACTTTCAATCGGGGAAGAGCACACAAACGTCAGAATTCGTTTAGCATGGCTACGGCCACCATATCTCGCTAAGAGACTTCGTTACGGAAAGAGCCCAATGTGGCTGTGTTTTCCTTGTACAACGATATTTGCAAAAATATTTTACTAATTAATGGAACGTCTAAAATGCATTTACTTTTATTCGTATTTGAATCTCTGCATAACATTGGTCGGTCACAACACGATAACTTTTTCAAGGAATCAAACCGCTTTTAGCACTAGAAACAGTTATAATTTAAGAACTACGAGATGCAGACTTGAAACCACAGAACAGAGAATTGAATATATTGGAGGTTTGGAATATAATAATTCATCGCAAAACTTGAAGAAAATAAATACTATATCAGCCTTCAAAACAAATTTAAAACACTTCTTGTAAACAATTTGTTTGTTTTAAATTTTTTAACTTGGTAGCACTGCCTTTAGTACATGAAAATGAAGGTTGTATTTCAGTAAATCAACTTAAAACCAATTCCAAAAAGGTTTTAAGAAAATATTTATTATGGTAAAAGCAAGTTTTAGGCCCAAATTCACAGTCATTAGTTAATTATTAGTAAACTAAAATGATAATTATTGTTTAACTAATACCTCCTCATATTCACAGGGTATTGTTCAACTAACATTCTCAGTATAACCAAAGATTGGTAACGCTAACAATCTTTTAATTTTCAATATTGGCTGCACTGCTATGGAATATGGTTTCTGTTTACATTTGTTATATTATTTCTTAAAAATGGATAAAACAAGCGCGCGAGTTATATATACAAACCCTACTAGATATTCAAAAACTGACAAAATCGAAGAATTCATAAAAACAATGAGTAACTAATAAAACTGTAAATCTATTGCATCAGCGGAATTAATAATAAATGCATTTTCGTTCACAAAGTAAAACGTTTAACAATTACCTTCCGCTCCATTGTAAGACATTTTTCATTTATTCAGACAGTTTTCCTGGAATTGTTTTTGACTAAATTTTTACAGGTAAAAATTACGTCCGGTCACACCATAAAATTTAAAGAATTATTTATTAATAAATTGCAAGTTCGCAATTTATGGAACCAATCAGAATTATGCTGATGAAATAGATCAGAAACACAAAGTAATATAAAATAACAATCAAGATTGTAAATTTAGTCTTAGTTTCTCCATTAAGAGTCGGAGTTGTGAAATAAAAGAAATTCGCAAATAAAACTTGTTTTTGAAAAGGAATAATAAACTTGTGTTTTTTTTTTATCAAACAATAGATCGGGTTATTTGAGTTGCGCTCATCGAACTTTATCGCGCAAGATAGTGAATTGCTGTTGAAATTGGTTCGGGAAAACCAAAATATTATCGAAAATAAAAAACTGATAGTATTATATTATGGTAGATGATATCAAAACAAAAATACTAATAATAATTTACTAATCAGATGTTTTCCAACTATTTGTTAACCAATGACATTTGGCGGTTTAACGAATAGTAAACATATTCTTATATGAACATACTACACTTTTAAAATGTATTTATATTTATTTTATTATTACTAATATTCTTAAATTTACTTAATTTTAATATTATTGGAACACAAGTTTAAATAATTTAGTATATTAACTGAATTTATTTTCGAAATATCTCTTTATATATGATTCTAATAATAATAATCCTCAGTTATTGAGTTTGCTTTTGTAAAAAAATACTTTATGAGAATATCATGAAGTATGTAATAATAAATTTTACATATATTTTTTAAGGGAAAAAGCACAATTTTAAAATTAGGATCATATAATTTAGTATATTATAATGCCAACTCGCCTCAAGAATGTCATAAGACGCTGAGGCAAAAGAATAGTAAATGAAAACTTGTTAATGAAATATTAAAAATAAAAAAAATAATAAAAATTTCGTGATAATCAGTGTGAATTTTGATAATGATAGTGAAACCCATGTTTAACGGGCCGAGGGCACTTCTCTTACTAACAGATAGTGTAATTAAAAGAGCTTCAATCCGTGTGCTTTGATAAGAGCAGTTTCAGTAAAAGTACAGAAAAATAAAAGGAAATTTTAATAGTCGTCCGCCTACTGTCGGTTTGTAAAATTCTTAGATTTCACAATGTGCGAAAACTTTCATAGTTATCGGTGTCTTAGAAGTACAAATTAATTTTTAATAGGCGTGGCTAAGGCTACTTTTCTTGCTGCCAGATTTTCGTCTCAGTATAATTATAAACAAATAAAGCTAAAGTTTAATGGGCGTGTCCTTCCTACTATTCTCGCTGCCATATTGTAATATTTTACGATATGTTTGAACAATCTATTTTTTTTAAGCTTTAAGGTTTTTTTATTTATTATTTTTATATATATTCTCGATATTTCGTTAACCTTCGGTTTACATCTTCAGGATATTTTTATTTTTATATTTATTCCTGAAGATGTAAACCGAAGGTTAACGAAATATCGAGAATATATATAAAAATAATAAATAAAAAAAACATTAAAGCTTAAAAAAAAAATAGATTGTTCAAATAATAAAACAGGTTAAAAAAAGTATTAAGAAAAATTTTACAATATGTGTACACAGCTTTGCTTAGAAGTACGTGTTGAAGGATATATATTTTTTTTTATTGAACCCTCACTCATGCGATGCTTTGAGCTGGAACAAGGGTTCAGGGATAGTAAGAGAGATGACAGGTGGTGAAGCTTAATTATCATACAACTCTGCTTTTGCACGTTTTTTTCTTTGTAACGGTCAGTGTGGCAGCGCTTCTGATGTCAAGGAGATGTATTAAATTTGGAAGCTCAATTTTTAGTAGCCTATTTTAGTAATTAATTACTGTCGCAGGAGGGCGCTCTAGTGTGCCTGTGGATTAGTATCAGTTGAAGGCGTTACTGTTCAGTGACCAGTAACTATGCCTTCGCCACTGAAACTTTCCGACAACAACTGACACAAAGACACTCTAATGCACATCAGAAAAAAATATATTTTAATAGGCCGGACCCAGTCCACTTGTGTCGCGCATCACTTTTTCTCGAAGTACATGAAATATGAAGCAGAAATTAGAGAAAAGAAATTCAAATGCTTGCGTACCAAGTGAGTAGGGTGCAAGTTATGAGGTTCTATTACAGGGTGTCTGGTAGCAGATTTATATTTTCAAACTTAAATAAAAAACGTAATAATTGACATTGAACGATAGAATGGAAATGTGGATGTTAGAGTACGTCATCCATATCATTCAAATCCTTTTTTAAAATTTCTTGAATAATCGCTCTTGGAAGTCCAAGTGGGGCTGTTCTTTTCCGTATTGCAAGTCGCGGATTTTCACGTAAACTGCTTTCTACCAGTTCAATGCATGAAGCATTCATAGCCGAAGCAGTTGCGCGGTATCTCTGCACCCACGAACGAATTAAATTTATACTCGGTCCATCAGTTATTCGCCGAATACCGAACTTTGAAGAATTTTGTTGACGAGCAATTACGTGAGAATCATTACGCTTAAAAAATGTCTCCACAGCGAACGCGCGATGCTCACTCGACTACTGCGACATCGTGACTGACAAATCCGCACAATCGATAATTCCAGGCGGCACTCTCCCTCCGCCTCGTTGATTACTTTTTGAAATAATCGTATTTAAAAATATAAGTTTGCCACCAGACACCCTGTATATTTCACAACACCGTTGAAGTGACTGAAATTTAGAATTTATTTGTAAATTAATTCAAATTAGTCAACAACAATAATTCAATTGATACTATTAATTTCTCAACTGGTGAAAGTCTAATTAATTTTTTAATTGATATTACAAAATTTTTAATTAAAATTTGGTTTTATTTTTTCTGTGTGCTGTATCGCCGTCATACTTCAAAATGTTACGAGTCACGGAATTTGAATGATGTCGAAGGTTCTTCAACTATTTTTTCCTCATATTTCGCGATCTCTAATCTCTGACTGAAGAAGCATTTGAAGCGTTGTGAAATAAACTCCATTCCTTATACTTCTGAATACAAATTCTGTATTTGATGAATTAATTCCTTTACGTGCATGCCTCATATGTATTACATTTTATATAACAGGTACAATGCATTTTGCACACAATTCGAACCCTTTTTTATTCATTCCGTGCCTGTCGATAAAAGTTTTTTCTTTTTTTAGTTGGCGTTATAACATTCACCTCTGCTGCTCTCGTTTAGTTCTTTTTTGTTTTTTTTTTTTGCAATTGGCTTCTCATCATCATCGCCGTCATCTCAGTTGCCAATATCGATGTTTATTATGGTTTATTCATGCGTTTATGGCCTTTCGTCTACTACTTCTTCATCTTTTGTTATTCCGTTCATTGAGGAAAAAGAAATAAAATTAATAAATTATGAGTATTTATGTGCTGTCTTGATAGTGACACAGCGACAGACACACAAAGTGATAAAATTAGCATAAGAAAAAATTGCAATAATTCTGCTGCCCCTCTGCCATGTTGTCAACCAAATGGAACAATCTGTTTACGTTGCAAATGCAACAAAATGAGTTACAATGTTCGCTCTCTCCAGTTGCTCTAATCCTTACGGACACATGGGCACACGTGCATCCATACACACATACATACATTTGAAATTCAAATTTTAAACTACGAGTTCACATTAAACAGTGGGACAGCTTTTACGAATTAACTTCAATGACTATTGAATGCTTGAATGGGGAAATAAAGGCGCAAAGATGAATCCCGGCAAATGTGTCTTAAAAATTGTTGTCGACGGTCAGGTTAATATGATAAATGTTTTTATATTATGCAAAATACACACACACACACACATACTATATATATTTTTATCTGTTATAATCAAAAGAATTGAGACAATATCTATACAAACAAAAGAGCCCTTTCTCTAGCTGGAGATTGTCGGTCGGCAGCGGTCATTTGTAAGGCAACACTTTTGTAAATTGAAATCTTTACAACAATTGAAACAATCGTCGGTTTCAATTTGATTTTGAATTATTTAAATACAAACAGAGAATTATTTATACAGAGAAAAAAAAAAGATTTTACAGTGAAGGCTTCTTTTTTTTATCTTGAACCAGCACTCAGGAGATGATCCCTACACAAGCGATGCATTGTGCTGGAACTAAAGGAAAGGGTGGGTAGGAGATATGACGGGAGATGAAGCTTCACTATCTTACAGCTCTGCTTTTGCACGTTCTTTGTTTTCAAAGCAGTGTTGTAGCCCCTCAGATGTCATGGAGACGTATTAAATTTTAAAGCTTCGATTTGAGTAATAATTTTTAGTAATTATTTTACTTCGCGGGTGCTACACAATACCGACGAAGGAGGGCGTTCTGATGTGCCTGTGGTTTGGTTACAGCTGAAGTCATTAAAGTTCAGTGACCACTGAAACCTTCCGACAACAACTGACACAAAGTCACACACAAATGCACAGCAGAAAAAATGCGAGATGTTTTTATGAGTATGAAACTGGGGTTGAACCCAGGAAACTTTTGGTTTTGTAATCAACGTGCAGACTACTTCAGCCATCGGCCACCCTCAAACGAACAGCTACTATAATCGGTAGTACAGTTGGCTTAAGTTTTTTACTTTTTTTTTAACAAAATCATCATGTCATTTATTTTCGAAATTGCACGACTTGTCAAAAAAAATCTGTCACACAGTTGCATTTTTAGTCCACATAACCTTACTTTTCTAGCACACATGTCATATTTGGCAGATCGTGCGATTTTATTGGAAAGAGAGTCAGGGCTTTGAGGGACATTATGCAGTATGGTCAGTTGCAGAATGAAAATTTTTAAAACATTCTTTTGGGTGAAGAACTTAATTACATGCGATACAAGGCAAATTCATTATCATTAGCAACTTCACCCGTCGGAGGATGAACGATTTGTAACTTATTAAAATTAGCAAACCTTAAAGTTTGTTGACTTTTGTGGAAAAGTTAAGAAGAGTGGTTGTGAATAATTTAATTATTATAATAAACATAATAATACAAATGTAAAATAAATAGCTTTTTGCTTTAATTAATTTAAATGCAAATTATACTGCAGTAACTGAAAACGTTCTTTTTAGGTTATGTTCTATTTAACAAATCACATGTTTAAAAAAAAATTTGACATTCCACCAGCAAAACTCATGGACGAATTTGCTTTACGACAATCTTGTATTAATTCGAGGCATATGCATAACTTCTTGCACGACTCTTGTTAGTTTTCGAGTAGTCTACTATAATAAATAAGGGTTAGTAAAAAACAAAAACCAATTTTCCTGAAGAAGGAGTAGCGATATATCGAAATAAATTTTATATATATAAAAATGACCTGCAGTTTAAATAATTCGCAATGTAATTAGTTAGTGAAAAACATTATAACAAATTAGATGATGCAAATAAATCAATAATTATTTGCAGCACTTTATCGAAATCAAGCATACAATTGAGGAGACAAAGTTACTTCCCTGTAGTGAGCTTGTTGTTGTTGGAACTCTCTAGGTTCATTTGCAAGCCATGATTTCATAATATTTTATGACTTTTAAAAATTTCGGTTTTTTGCAGCCCAAATTGAGCGATGAAAGCAAGAACTTAGTGATGATGGTGATTGTCTAGCTAAGGCACGTTTCACTGTTCTCCAATTGTGCATTCATTTTTATTTAACAACAATGTTATGTTTATTTAGTAACAAAACAACAATAGAACAGTAAAACAGTTCCACAGTATCGCTGTTTGTATTTAAAATACAGACCAAATAGGGGACCAATAAAATAGTGATTTCCATTCTCAAAATGTTCACTACACTTCCAATTTTATTTATTAAAAACTTAAAAAATTTATTTAATGAATATCTTAAATGAATATATGTATATGATTCTAATTTCTAAATTGTGCCCTTTCCCGAAAAAAATATAAGAAATATATTAGTGCATACATTGTGATATTCTCATTATTAAAAAAATGCATATGTGACAGCGCATAGAGAAAGGGACCTAAGGGTAAAAGAAAGCAATTTTAATTTTTTTTTTTTTGATGTGGGCAACATCTGAGCATCGAATGAGACCGATCCCATGCCCCAAAAGTGTTCCCTCCCAGAGATATGCGCGTTTTATGAAGTGATGGTACACCAAAGATACACGTATTTAAATCTTTAAAATGGCTCTCCTGAACAAAACCGGTTTTTACCCTTAGGTCCCTTTCTATTTTGCGCGTCACATATACAGTAGAATCTCGAAAACGTTAATTCGCTTAAAAGTTAATTGCTCGGATAAGTTAACCGCATTTCATCATCCACGTGCCGTTCAAAAAAAAAATTTACTCTTCGGTAGAATTTTTTGATCTGTGCTTATAAAAGCATGGAAAAAAGTGACATAATGATAAATTCGATAATGAAGACTGCATTTACGTTGACTAAATTTATTAAATCGAATAGACGATAAGCTTTGAGAAGTTCAATTGTCGATGTCAAAGGTGGGGTATACTGTTGACATCAGCATTGATAAAATGGACAATTGAGACAATGATAAAATTTCAGCACATAACGATGCTTTTGAAGTTTCCGAAAAAGAAAACAACGGGTGAATTATAGAGGAAGATGTTTACCAATCTAAGGTGAATTTTTCGAAAACAGTTGAAGTCATCAACACCAGTATTTTGTTAAATGCGAACAAATGCTAAAACGTAACCAAATCATATACCATTCATTCGTTCTAAGCACTCATTTCAATGACAAGTTATTTTTTTAAATGTAAACACATGCTCGTCAATGATACCCCTGTGTTAAAATCATGTGTTCTTCAGCTAAGTTGAACAAGTTCATTTGGCATAGAACCCATGCGTGAACTATTTCTTTTGCATGTCTCTAAATAAATATTTTACATATTATATCCAACAAAAAGCATGTTTATTATTTTATTTATTTCTTTTATTATTATTATATTATTTCAAAGTAATAAAAACGCTTAGAAAAGTTAAAAGTTCGAAAAAGTTAAAAGCCCTGGAAACATTTCGTTTAACTTTCTTGAGATTCTACTGTACTACTATTTCGCTAATGCATAAGTTGATTTCTGCTAATGTTTAATTACAAACTTAAGATTGTTATGTTCTGAATTATACTAATCAATTGAGAATTAAAAGTTGAATACTGAACACAAATCCAAAAATCTACAAACAAAAAAATAACAATCCATGAGTTTAGTTTTTTTCTACGGGATTTTTTATTATTAGTTTTTATGTACAAATTTAGTAAAAATAAAAAAAATCGATTGCAACTAATGACTATTAATTTGATATTATAAAAAAAAAAACAAAAAAAATTATTGGAAAAAATGTGAACAAACTAAATTTTAATATGTATGTACAAATCTAAACATACAAGGTATACAAACAGATCTGTTTTTAAAAATAGTCATCCGCCGTATTGGATCCACCATTTTGGATTTGTATAATAGAATACCAGATTTATAATCAGCCACCGCGCAAACCGGCGGCTAATGAGTTTTAACCCTTAAAAGCGTTCAGGTGCACCTAAATTAACTTGTCAACTTAAAAGTCGTTTTACTAAAAATATAGTTTTCTGAGCATAGCTATGCATAGGTCCCTTTTAACTTTCCGTGTGATATATGTACAACCAAATTCATAGAAAATATTGGATGTTTAATAAGGTCTTATTTGACAAATTTCTATGGAATAATAGTCACATAAGCCCTTATTAAGCATTCAATATTTTTTGTGATTTTGAAAGGATCATCTTTAACTTGTATTTAATTATAATTGAAAAGTTTTTCTTGAAATGAAACATTTTTCACTTCAGTCAAAAACATCTCAACAATTCGAATTTAGAAACAAAGAAATTCTTTTGGCAGGCGTCGATATGAAACGTTTCCAACACCGATTTCTTCTTCACACCTCTCACTAACATACAAAAATTTGCATGCAAAAGTTGTGCGGTTTATTGCAACGTGTAAGTACAAAGATTTAATCCCAATTCGAATAGAGTACTTCATAATTGCAAAAATTCTTTTTTTAAAAAGTGATGTGCTTCAATAAGAACTTAGCTTTCCTGCCTCAGTAGTCTATGTACGTCAAGGAAAATTAACAAATTTTAATTGTTATCAAATTATCTATAATTGTATATTAACTGAATTTATTTTGGGAATATCTCTTTATATATGATTCTAATTTTAAAATTGTGCTTTTTCCCGAAAAAAAATATAAAGAAAATATTTTTGAAAACATGTTTATTTATGTATACATGTACACACATCTATACATGTTCATAAAAAAAACATTTTTTAAAATCAATAACAAAAATGTTCATTTCCTTTCAAAAATATTTTCTTTTTCTTCTTTAAAAAAAAAAAAAAAAAAAAAATACTTTAACAATCTATTTTTTTAAGCTTTTAGGTTTTTTCTCTTTTTATTTATTATTTTTATATTTATTTTCGAAAAAAGGAAAAAAATTTTAAAAATAAAAACTTCCTGAAGATGTTAACCAAAGGTTAACGAAATATCGAAAATAAATATAAAAATAATAAATAAAAAGAGAAAAAACCTTAAAGCTTAAAAAAATAGATTGTTAAAATAATAAAAAACGTTAAAAAAAGTATTAAGAAAAAAAAAAATACTTTTGCTGATATAATTTATTATTTCCTGACAATGATATATATTTGGTAGCGAAATATTGAACATAAATAAATAAAAAACTTTTTATAAAAAAGACCATCGCTCAAAAAAGAAATATAATGAAAAAATTTAATAAAGGTCAAATAAAAATAGAAGTGAAATTAATTAAGTTTCACGAAAAAAAAAATTATAGATAATATGATTCTAATTTTAAAATTGTGCTTTTTCCCGAAAAAAAATATATGTCAAATGTATTATTACATACTTTATGATATTCTCATAAGGTATTTTTTACAAAAGTAAACTCAATAACTGAGGACGAAAGCATATCCATATACAGTCGAACTTCTCTACAGCAAACTTCTCTATAACGAAATCTTCTTTATAATAAATAAAATTCGTGAAAACAACTTTTTGTGAGTATTTTCATACATTTTGATCTCCCTATAACGAACTTCCCTATAGCGAAGTCCTCTCTATAACGTACAATTTTTTAAGACCTAAATAGAATTTTTCACACTAAATAATCTCTCTATTGCGAAGTTTTTAGCAATCGATTTTTTGCATCAATTTAGTCACATATGTATATGTATGTATTAATAAAAAAAAATTAATATGTTCATGTAAGAACAATTTTTTTTGTCTTAATAAATATATTTTCTACATAAAAAAAATGTAGTCAAAATTTTCTGCAGTTTCTCTATAACGAATTTTCTCTATAACGTAGAAATTTGACGGTCCCCAACTGCTACGTTATAGAGAAGTTCGACTGTAGTACTATTTCGCTAATGCTTACTTAGCTCATCAGTGGATTTTTTATAATTTTTGAATACAAACCCAAGATCTATGTATATGTTTAAAATTCAACTAATCAATCGAGAATTGATGTTGAATACCAAACACAAAACCAAAAAATCTATAAACAAAAACATAACAATCGATGAGTTTACTTTTTTATAACACACACATATTTCTATTTTTAGATTGTTCTTCATCAATATCATAAGTATCATAAGTATGTAATAATACATTTTGATATATAATTTTTTTTCGGGAAAAAGCACAATTTTAAAATTAATTTTTTTTTTGAAAGATTTTAAAAGGTGTTTTTTATGCACATGTATAGATGTGTGTACATATTTTCTTTTTTACATACAACTATAACAACAATAGAAAATAATTATTAAAAATTATTTAATCAATCTTCAATGACTACATATTATTAACTCTATTTTTTGCGTAATCAATTTTAAATATCAATGACAAAACCTTTTCATTTCCTTTCAAAAATATTTTCTTTTTTTTTCTTTTTTCAAAAAATTTTTGTTAATACAAATTACTATATCCTGACGATGCTAATAGCGAAATATTTAAAATAAATAATTAAAAAACTTTTTATAAAAAAGACACCATCGCTGAAAAAAAGAAATATAATTAAGAAATTGAATTAAAGTAACTATTTATATGGAATTGTCTCCCTGAACTTCAACAACTTTAAAATGACCAAATCCAGATAGACTTAAATTCATAAATAGAAACAAATTTACAACTCACTTATGGACTAATTTTTTAATTACAATTCAATGCAATTGATTGGCCTTAGAAGGATGACAATGCAAAGTAAAACAAAAATAAAAATTAAAAAAAGAAAAAAATAAGAAACACAACCTTGAAATTAAATACTCATCCCATACAATAACACTATCAATTTCTATTTTCATCTTTTGGCCAAAGCGTACTCGTTCATGGTGCTGCTCCTTTATTCATACAAACTTTTACACACTGAGGCATTCCGATGTGCTCAGGCATATTGCGGTTAACCGATAAACAATTGTTGTTACGTGTGCTTGTGCAAAGTGCAACAAACAGCAGTTCCATATTGCAGCTACCAGTACTCCTTTCATTTGCTATTACAGCATCATCATGGTCATCATTTCGTACTACCTTTTTCGAATGCACTTTTCATATACGAGTACGAGTGTGTATTGCATAAATGGATGAACATGTAACACAGCAGGTAAATAAGTTCTCGTTTGCATTCCCATCACGATAGTGAAGTGGATTATTAATACTCATACCTGCATGTAGCTCGTAGTAATCGCGTGTTCCATAACCGCCCACTATATGAGTGTAAAACAACCTACTTGTACTTGACAACAAAAACAAAAACAAAAATGAAAAAAAAAGCCCACAACATATTCTCCAACCACCACAACTTGTCACTTGTACTCAAGTGACAACGATGTTATTTGCATATCGACTCAGAGCTCATATTCCTTGTTTGTTGCCAGTCAGTACACTGTTGTGCAGTGTGCTCGTCTGTATGTATGTATGTGTGTGTGTGTGTGTATGTGCGTGTTTTTATGGCCATTCAAATGTGTGATTTAATATCTGATCTGATATTGGTTTGCTTGTCTGGTTGGCTAAAGTTTTACAACAGCAGCAACAAAAGTGATATAAAAAAAAAAAGAAAATAAAATATCCTGCACAGCAAAAAGTCTAGCAAATAACAGCATTGAGAAGTGTGGGTTACCAACAATTTTACCTTCTACAGGATCGCAGCCGAATATTTTATTTTATCTTCTAGAAATTTATTGAATTATGTGCCCTAAAGATAGGACGTTTTTAATTTCTTGTACGACAGTTCTGCTCACAGGCCGCAAATTTCGTCAACATATTTGGAAAATAGGAATACTATGAATCCAGTTTTAAAACCATTAGCACCTGTTAGGCAATGCAATGGTACAGTCCTAATGCCTCTTCCATATAGTCACAGATATAAATATCCTTAGTCTACCTAATACTAAAAAAGATGAGTGTTAAAAAATCCATAACAAGTAACGAGAGCAACATGAAAATCTGTGAATTTGAAAGCAGACAAAGGGTAAATAGCTAAAATGGCAATAGCTAGTGCTTCTTAATGCTTTAAATGCAGACGAAATTAACATAATAAAAATAGGGGGACATGAAAGCGTATGACCACCCAACTGTCGCCAACACGCCCGCTATTGGCTCACTAAGATATTAAATTATTTCCCCAACTATTAATAATTAATTTACTCTGGTCAACGAGAACGTTGCGCCTCTGTTAATTACCAAATAGCAAATACTTTCCACGAGAAACTTTACCGTAGTCAAGGCATTTATGGCTCAGCAAGATGAAGCAGAAAAAAAATTAACAAGAATATACTTTTTTTAAATATGCTGCTTTTACCAATTTTATTTAATCACCCACCTGCTACAACAACACAAAGAAAGAAACAGCTTCTGCAAAAAACGCCAAGTATTACTTCTGTTTCTTGCATGCTGTTATATGATGCGTGTGCATACTGAAAGTAGTAAGAAGTTGGCTGCTAAAGATGGCAAAAAAAAAAAATGCAAAAAAAAATTGAATTACATGTGCGTGTATTTATGCATATTTAATGCTGCGTCGACATCATCATTGAAGCCATGGCTACAACCTCATCCTTTCTCATCATCAGCATCAGCATCAGAATCGCCGTCATCATCATCAGCAGCAGCAGCAGCAGCAGCTAAAAATATAGCTGCAACATGAATATGCATATGTTGCATTCCTGCCTCCACATGGTGCGTGGTACTCAATCGTATTAATGTCTCGTAAGTGGTGTATATTCGTCTGTGCATTTGTTTGTTTCTGTTCGTTCATTTTTGTTGCTATAAAGATGGCCAATGTGGCAATAGTTGGCAGTATGTACTGGGTACGCACTTTGCTGCTCGTCCAACGTACACACACACACACACACACACATCTCGCCTTGTATGTACAAGAAAACCCATAAATATGTCGAATGTAAAGATCCACGCATTGCGGAAAAATAAAATCGATCGTTTTTAATGACACCTTATCAAAAGAAGCCAATCTTGTGTCTATAATTTTGTTTTCCTTTTTTTTTTGGTTAAACAGACTTTCGTACTTTTGCTGTTGGATATTGTGTTTTTCGGTGTTGTTGTTGTTGTTGTTGTTGTTCTTTACAATTCTGAGCGTAGTTTCTGATTATACAAGCATTTGCACGTGAAATGAATATTTCTTTGCATATTTTTTCTGTGTGTAGGGAAAAGGAGGTTGCAAGAAGATGCGATATTTAAGAGTTAATCCAAATAAATATTTTGGAGCATGAAATTGAATATGTGGAAACCATACGGCGTAGTTTCGAATCAAGCCTAAACAGCAGCATTTAGCATTTAGAATTTAGTTCTGTCTTCTTTTTCCCAGTTCTCGTTTACGTTGTAGTTTCCATTGGGACAGTGAGTTATGGGATTTGAAAAGGATGCTAGTAAAGATGCTGATGGCTCAGTAGTTAATCTCAGGGGTCTGCAACCAGAAGGACTCGGATTCTATTCCCAGCCCGCTCCTTAAAAAAAAAGTTTTTTCTGAGTTTTCCGTGCTACAGCATTCTCCTACGTCCGTATTTAAGCAATGAAACCACGACGAAATAAAACAATAAATAAAAAGGCTGTCCTCAGAATCGGAATAATGCGCCAAAATTAACATCAGAAAAGGCGCAACTACAAAGAGGCTAATTTGTATGTAAATAACAGTTCGATATTGATATCGTTGGCAGTATTACACCTATAAATTTGCTCTTTTCTCTTGAATTTTTTTTTTATATTGATCGGAAACCCAAAATGCTGGACCCAATTCAGTTTGGGGGTTTCGGTTTGATTTCTAGCAGAGACTTTGTCTGTATTACGACAACACGTGAAAAATTTTTTAACAATGGGTATCACAATGTGACCATAATAAAATTGGACATAAGTGGGCTGTGACTTTTTCTTGCATGCACAATATGGCAATATAAAGGGTGGGCAAATTTGAGGTTAGGAAGTAAATTTAGAGTCAAGTGATGAAATGTCAAGAACTGAACTGTCATCCTTTGACATTTATTCACAAAAATTAGGAAATTTTAACAATGGCATGCCACACTCTTGAGCAAAGAATTTTAATTGTAAAAATTTACTATGAAATTGGTGAAAATTTTACTGTAAAATTTGATCAGCTTTTCCTCGTAATCAGGCTCGTTCAGACACCGCTGTGCGTATTTTAAACGGTAATTTCGAGGCTAACAGTACTGCTGCCGACAGCAAACTGTCTGTTGAGAATGAGCCTGAAACATCAACTCGTCGACGTTCGCAACAATTGGGCATAACCAGAGGCTATTTGCGTCGAACGCTTGTGATTGTGAATTGAAAAACTGAACGAAAACAATGCATTGTGTAACAAAATCATCTTTAGTGATCTTTAGCGGTTTTGTAAACAAACAAAATCGTCGCATATGGGGCTAACAAAATCCACAAACAGTCCTCGAAAAACCATTACATCCAAAGAAAGTGACCGTAGGGTGCGGTTTGCGGTCAAGCGTCATCATCGGCCCATATTTTTATTTTTTTGAAAATGAGCAAGGAAACGCCGTCACGGGTAATTCTTTGGACTACCAAACTATAATAACCAATTTTTTGAAGTAAACTAAAAAAAATCTTTTTAATAAAAACATAAAATGGGCATGTTTTTACACTTCAATTCCAAGTGATCGTTCAGGAAAGTAACGCATCTTTATGTAACACCCGCTTTCAATTTCTTGCATGTTTCTGCTTAAACACGGTAATATAATATTTAACAACAACAACAACAACACCAACAATTGCAAAAAAAAAAATTATTGCCTTCTATTCAAGTGCACTTACATTGAAACACACACATACACACATAATGTTACCAGCGAGTTACTCTTATTTTGAAAATAATCGCCTGCGTTGGTTGCTTTTTAAAGCACATTTTAAATATTTTCACATTTTAATATTTTTTCTTTGCTAATATAGTATTTTCTCTTTTTCAATATATTTATTTTCGCATTTTAAATCTCTTCTGTGTGACGTTAAATAAAAATAATTTTTTTGTCACATAAAATATAGAAACTCCCAACAATTATTTTCACCCTTCATAAATTTTATAACCAGGCGCCATAGGTCCAGTTTCTTTTTTTCACTCATTTAGGAGTTTGTTGAGTGCCCACTAAATTTTAAAACAAAAATCGTAATGTCCTTAACCAAATTAAAAGCAAAAGAAAACAAAAAAAAAGAAATAATAAAAAGAAGAATGAAAAAAAACGAACTCATCCGCTGCAGTGGTAGTTACACAAAAGTTAAATAGAGTAAATGAGCAAACATTTAAATCCGCTGGAATAAAAAGAAGAAAGGAATGTCTACTATTTGGTCTGTGGTTCAGTGCATTTTTTATTTCTTACAATGCACTCTACATTTGGTATTTAAATACAATTGAATTTTTTTATGTTGGCAATCATGCGCTACGGAAGTTTTACTGCCTTTAAGGTCGTTTCAGACCAAAATATAAGTCTTACGACTTTCATAAGATCTTGTGAGAGAGAAATCTAATGAGATTTGATGCGAGTGTCAAAACATCTTAATTAATTAATGTGTCTGTATTTTTGATCTGATTTTATTTTTTTATTTATTTATTTATTACATTTTGCTTTCACACTATCTGAAGTGTGAATAACATGAAAAGTATAAGTAGGGACAACATAACCGGTTAAGCAGTAAATAATTTTTCTTTCTGATTTTGTTATTTTCTTTATTTGCTTTTGCAATATTACTACCCTAATAAATTGGAAACTCTTATCGTTAAAAATTTCTAAAAACGATGAAGTCTTATGGCATGTCAGATATATGACTGTATTAAGGGCGCTTGAAAAGATAAGATTTGTCGTACGTAAAATGTGAGAGAAAATAAAATGAAATTCCATCCGTATTGCAAAAAAAGAGAGTAAAAATCGGATGGTTGTTTTCTGGCGTTTACATTATTGGTATGGATAAAATCAAGTAAGATGAAAACATTCTCATTTAATTTAACTACAGCTGTTTGCTTGTTTTCCCCAGGGATGGAGTTCTTGTGCAATTGAATTTTTTTTTAATAACCTTGAAAAATATTTTTATAACTTTGGAATATTTTATTTTCGTGGTCAAAATTTTTAGTGTACTATTGGAAAATATACGTATATTTTTATAAATTTGTGCTGTCGTGGTCCAAAATGTCCTTTTTGTTTTTATAATTGGTATAAATTTATGAAAGCAGTTTTCACTCTCTGGCTTTCTCACATTTGTTTACATAAAGATGCATCCCTGATCTAATGGTGTGCGTTGGTTTTTGAAAAATTTTAAAAACTCAAAAAAAATTTTAAATTTAAAAAATTATAGTTTCATTACATATTACGTTTAGACGACCCGACTTGTGTTCTTCTACACAAAAATTTGGCATGTCGTACGATTTGTGGGACAATGTAAAGCACCCTTTATTACTATTATGGCTATCTTTTTTATAACACATTCCATTAACACTATCGCAGTTGCACGTAATACTTCAATTTTTGATGTGTACAAGTAATGCGGAATGCGGCGCCGGTAAGGAAAGTACCCAGCGGAGGGGAGTAGAAATGTTTTACTGGTAACACCACCCAACGCAGATAACGACGGTCTCTGTAAGTGGGAAGGCATTTACATATCAATCCTACCTCACACGCCAACAAAATAAAAAATACAAAGTATTATAGTGTGAAACGACCTTAAGCAAAGCGCCGCGAGCTTTTGCCAAAAAAATCCCAACTTCCCAAGACCTTCATGAGCATAACGGGTGAGGGTAATTATATTCTCAATTTCTATTATTCATAATAGTTACTCTAATTGTAGGCTAGCTTGGCTATAAGGAAACCAGCGTATTGATATTTTAGAGGTTTGAAATTATAAGAATCTTTTAATGCAACAGTCACAACTCTGCAAATGAGTTTAAGAATTGAAATCATTTCAGAACCCACTATCAGCTCTCTTCGTTTTCGCCTTGCGGTGTTAAGAAGATTACACTTCTCTGGGCGCAACTCATCTTAGGAAGGGGGTTTGTTGGCCGATCTCAAAGTTAATACGCAGTATTGCCTGATTCCCTGACCATTTGGAGATGCGGTTCCCTTCTTTTTTTTAAGCGGACCAATCCTCAGGCAATTCAGATGCGAACAATGAATGGTGACATTATGTGCTACCTTCTCTTTTGGAAAGCGATAGTGTAGCGATGAGAAAGGCGGTAAAATGATAAAGACCGGCTTGATTGTTACACAATTTTGCTGTAAAGCACAATTTCATCATCTCTTATGTTTTCAAATTAAAGTAGAATAATTTTGTTTATAATTATAATGAAAGTTGAGGAACATCTGCGACTGGTCCAGGCAATTTATGCCCGAGCCTATTTTGGTTTCGACTCGGATCTCCTGTTTAAGGTAGACAGTAGGTCCAATACACTGGAGTAGGTATTGAACCCAGCATTGTCGGCCTGTAGTAGACTCTACTTCAGCTTCCTTTTACGGTGTAGCAAAGAATATTGCAGAATTTAAATTCACCTTTCCGTTCGACATATAGTCACTGACACGTGATAATTGTATACGTTGCCATGCCAGCTTTAAAAGAGGATTGTGTCTTTTCATCACAAACCTGGTATCTCGAAAGATTGTTTTTTTTTTTTTGCAAGATTTTGTTAGACTAATATTTTAAAATATGAAAAATAACCATCTCGCATTTTTCTGATGTGCATTAGTATGTCTTTGTGTGTCAGTTGTTGTCGGAAGGTTTCAGTGTCGAAGCTATAATCACTGGTCACTGAACAAAACCGGCTTCAGCTGATCCAGCAAACCACAATCACATCAGAATGCCCTTCTTCGACGCTATTGTGTTGCACCGACGAATTAAAATAATAATAAAAATGGCTACTGAACCGAAGCTTCAGCACTGCTACGAGTATAAACAAAGAACGTGCGAAAGCAGAGCTGTAAAAATAATTAATTAAGCTTCACCTCCTGTCGTTTCTCTTACTATCTCTTTTCTATAGTTCCAGCACAATGCTTCGCATGTGTAGGAGTCATCTCCTGAGTGCTGGTCCCAAATAAAAAAAAAAAAAAAAAAAAAAAAAAAGTTGAGAGAAAATATGCTTGTGTTGTAGCGGGGTTTCAAGTGTGGCTGTCATTTGTACCTCGACGTTTTATCGCTTTTTAAATTTTAAGAGAAATTAACCATTTTTTGAATGGATATTTCAAAGTACGGTCTATCAGATTTCGACCAACTTCTATTGTACCTCACTTTCCTCTTAATTCCTTATTAGGAATATCATACTGAGGTCCTCTTTTTTTCTACTCGTGATTCTTTAGCTCTTCGTTTTTTTTTTGCTTTTGCTTCGTTTAGCCGTTTATTTTATTTCCAAATGTTGTTAATGTTGCCAAAAATATTTGTGTAATTGTATTTGGTGTTTTATTTGGATCTGTTTCTGTTTCTGTTTCAGTTGACTTTTATTTTTTTAGCTGCCTTTGTTAAAATAACTGCTTTGTTCATTTATATTCACACACATACATATACAGATATGCCACCGACTTCATGAATTTAAATGAGCTAAAACTTTCAATTCGTTATTTTAATTTTGGTTTTATTTATTTGGTTCTTTCTCTGATTTTCTTTTTTTTTTTTTGCTGTCCAGTTAAGAGCTTCATGGTTGTAATGACAAAGTTGGTCAGTGAAAAGCTTAAACGATAAAAATCTAATTACAATAAATGTAACAAATGTTAAGTAATTCTAAAGTTGTGTAATACACTGATTTGTTATTTAGATTGCAACATTATTTTTTTTTTTTTTGGGAGAATGTGAGGCCCAAATAAAACAATCGCTTAAAAGTAAATCGACTTTAAGAACAAGCCCACCATTGTTTAAATGGAAACAAGTGTTTCAATTTTATAGTATCAACATCTTGTTAGATTCTTAAACATTAATTTCAATTGAATTGTAAAATAATTTGTTTGTTGTTTTTTTTTTTTTTTTTATAAGACAATCTAAAAGTTCGTGCACATTAACGTTCACCAGCATTAATTTTTGAATTCTTATTGCTCCATTAGTTGCTCAAAAGGCACTCTTTCCTAAAAACTCATTTCAATTTTCTATAATTACGAAAATCATTTTTAACACATGCGAAAGCGATTGCCAACATTTATTCATAAATTAACAAAAATTGTTTATTAAATGTGTACAAAATACGAAATGACATGCGAACAGATTCGTTATAATTAACACCGCCAGAGTGTCATCAACTTGAAATGATATTCTTTGCATGTACTCGGGCAAATAATAAATTTTGTCAGCAACACCAAAATACTTGTACACTTGTAAACGTTGTACAGCAACATTACTTATCTAACTATTTATCTATCTATCTATCCGTCTATTTAATGATTATGTTCAAAGTAATTATAATAATTAATATTAAGTATGTGAACTTAATGGTCATGAAGGTAATTTTAATGCACTGCACTGCATTGCATAAAGGCACGTACACGTGTGTGTGTGTGTGTGTGTATGTGCAATGGAAACGAGGGTGGCCATTTTGCATTGCATAATAATTACTTATGAAATAGTGAATTTTGAATAGGTGTAACAGTGTTTTCACACTGACTGGTTTTGAAGCAAATGTTGGTTTTACGTTAAAACTTTTTTTTTATTATAATTTTTTTTTCGTTTTCAGTATTTTGAAAAGAAGACTTGGGGAATTTAAAATGGAACAGTACACAATTGAACAACGTGCCAAAATCATAGAACTTTATTTCAGAAGAAAATCATGATTTTAATCACAATTAAATTAAGAGCGGAGAAGACTATTTCCAATTGAACGGGTTCGTAAATAGGCAAAAGAGCTACAGAAAAGTAGTTCAACATCGAGAATTGCACCCATTTAAGCGTACCGCTTGGTGCGGCGATTCGTCGGAAAGAATAATTGGCCCATATTTTTTGGAAAATTAACACGGTGTCGCCGTTTCCATCACTAAAATCGGACAATATTGAAAAAGTTTTTAAGGCCACACGTGGAAAACCAGCCGCAAGTATATTTACCAACAGGATGGAGCCGCAGAGCACACTGCGAGGTACCCAATGGCTCTTTGAACTCAAACCCCTTCGGTAATTTTGGGGCACCTTGTCTTTAAATCTGATTTTACGATATAAACACTTAAAACCATCTTATTGATTTTTTTTCAATTGGTTTTTAAGTTGATTTACTGAAATACAACCTTGATTTTCGGGTAATAAAGGCAGTGCTACCAAGTTAAAAATTTGAAAATAGCTGGCAATTTAAATGGCGCTCAATGAAATAAAATAATAAAGTAAAACTTTGTAAATAAAGTCACTTTAATAATTTAAAACAATGGACGAAGCAGCAACAACAATAAAAAAAGTGTAAAAGATAAAGAAGCTATTGGGTAGAGCATAATAAAAATGCTTTAATCGAGTTGTGGGAAGAGAAAATAAATGAAATTTTATTACACAAACTGTGTTTTAAAGCTTGATTTAATTGAACTTGTAGTGAGAGCGCAAAATCTATTGTTTGTGGGTTTTAACGTTGAAATCGGGCTTTAACTTGTGATGTCGTCACTAGTAATTAAATGAATAATTTTTTTTAAATGAAGTGACACACAGTTCCAATAAAATGTTTCATTTTGAATAGGCCGCCATTAATAAGAATAAAACGATAAATCGTAGCAAAAGTTTATATAAAGTGGATCAAAGAAACTGTATTAAGTTTTGTGTAAAAAATGAAATTATTATTCCTTATTGACCGTACGACCTTGTGGCAAGAATTCATGATGCACCACGCCATTGCAGTCGAAGAAAACAGTGAGCAAAACCTTCACATTTGACGGAACTTGACGTGCTTTTTTCGGTCTTGGCTCTTCGCTGCCGCACGTTTCATGCCTAAAACATCCGTAAAAATTGTTTGGCATGAGCCGAACGATATGCCAACATCATCAGCAACCTCTCTGATAGTGATTCGACGATTATCCAAAATCATTTTCTTCACTGCTTCGATGTTTTCATCGGTTGTTGACGTGGTCGGGCGACCAGGACGAGCATCGTCATTGACATCTTCTCGGGCTTCCTTAAACCGGTTATAACACAATTGAACTTGTGTTCTGCTCATAGTAGACTCGCCAAACGCCACAGTCAACATTTCAAATGTCCATGCGCATTTAATTTAATTTTGTACACAAAACTTAATACAGTTTCTTTGATCCATTTTTTCGAATAGTAAAAAATCGAAGAGCACACCAAAACACGACTAACCTTTTTATCTGTTAAAAACAAACTGTCAATCCAAAATGGCTGATATTACCAACATATATAACAGACATGTGTAGCAACATAACAGAAAAAAAAGCGATAATCGAACATACGTAACTCACGAAATTTGAAAATAACGGTTATTTTTTGATCAAACCTCGTATGTATTTTCTGGTAAACATTATAGCTCTTTTTAAGGCAATACATATGTGCTTACTGTAAATGACATTCATAAGACAGAAAAAGTAAATATTGCTTCCAAAATGTTAATTATTTTCTACTGGGATGCTGCAACAACGCATTGAAATTATTAAAATTCATGTTGAGCCAGTCTAATGTACACATTGGAGAAAAAAGAAACCAATTTTGGTTAAAAGTAACCACAACGGCAATGCTGATTGTGTTAAAATAGCGTGGCTCGTTTAAATATATCGTTTCTCTAAGTCCGTGTTCGTACTGCAAAAGAGTTGCTGCGGAAACTTTCTGAGATTCTCTCTTGAAACAGCATTCGTGTCGATATTATGAAGCTTTCACTTCGTAGTTCTTTTGGTGTTATGCAGTACTTCTTTCTTCTTTTAAAAGTGTGACGTACTTAAATCATTGTACCCTTTCCCATTCATTTCCCCTCTCTCGCCTACCAACTCAAATGTTTTGCAGCATCGATATACATTGGCGAGCACTCTATCGGCGGTACTTTAGCAATGAAAACGTCGGCTTAGTGAAATATGAAATAAAATGGTCCGCCTTAGCTTAAAAATAATGTTTCACTATTAACACCAGAGACCAAGAAACTTGCTTTATAATTAACGCCGAACAGCAGAGTTGTGTAAGAATTAAATCTATCTTCTTCTGACTTTCACCGCCTCCCTATTCTCAACACTATCCCTCTCTCCTTCTAGTTCCAGTTCGGGGAAATTTCCCTGAGCAGTGGTTCAAGTTAAAAAATTATCTGGTCTTTTTTTTTAATCCTTATTTTTTAAACTTATTTCTTTTAATAACAATTTATATATATTTTTAAGCTTAAAACATATTATATAAATTGTTATTATCTGCTCTTTTAATCTGGTAGTTCCAAACGTTTTTTGTAATTTTTTTTACGTGTAATCTTCGAACATCCCTCGTACACTAATAAACAAAAATTATTTAATATTTACACGTGAAAAATAATCAACAACAGAGAAACGAAACCACCCATTCGCCACGGCAACAGCAACAGCAGCATCGACATCATAATACTTGTAATCGTCATCGTGGCCATCAGCACCACCACCATCAACAAAAAAAACCAACCACCTAACAAGTTTGTTGCTGCCGCTTTAGCATTTGTAACGTTGTTGTCACACGTCGTCTTGCAGACTGCAGCTATCAGCAATATAAATGTTGCAAGGAGAAAAAGAATTATGTAGTAACAGAAAATAGAAATTATAGACAAAAATATATATTGCTGACTCTTTAAATCAACAACATACCGATATTTATTTATGATTGTGTTTGTAGCAATTAGAAAACTTATTATGTTGCCATGTAATCGACTAATGTGAAAGAGTTTGTGTGTGTGTGCGGTGTCTCTGTCAGTTTAATTGGTGATTGTCGAAGTCGAGACTTCGAGCTAGAATATGCAAGTATATTTTTAAAAATTATATTCCACGAACACAGTGTGTGTGTATGTGTGTGCGTGTGTGTGTATTGCAAGTTGAAATTAATTTAATTGCTTAACATGTCATAATTATACTTGTACGTATAAATATGATCATTGAACGAGGAGTGGTAATTTTGGTGCCGCCATAGGAAAAAATAGAGAAGAACCAGGCATTTAGTGGCAGTTGTGTGCTAGAGATGCTGTTGTGTCGGTGGCGATGGTGTTGTTGCAGCAACACTTGCAAATACTTAAACGTATGTTGTTAATTTCAATGCAAAGACTTTTCAATATTTATTTCGGTTTTTTTTCTATTCATACAAAATGTATAATTGCAACAGGTATGAGTCATTAAAATATCATCATCATCACCGTCATCGTCATCATCATCATCATCATCATGAATTTACTTCATTGCATGCATGTTTCTTTAATTTGATCTGTATGGAGATTCGTGCACCTACAAACTATCGTCTGGGACAGGGGTGGGCTAAATAACTCTGTTAAGCGTGCAAATGTAGGCGCATTCGAAAATATTGCTGATGCTTCCCAATTAGTTACCCCGACTTAAGTCGGTGTACTGCTGCCCGGACAATAAGTACCGGTATGCAAAATCATTGTGCGTCTTGTATGTGTCAAATATTCTGCAGATATCAAAGGAGCTACCATAGACATTAGGTGCGTTCTTACGCTTTTGTTTTTGTAAAATATTTTGGTCAAATAAAAATTAACTTTTAGTATTCAGTATATTTAGAATTTTAATCGAACTGTAGTAATTGAAATGAAATTTTCTGTCGTGTTCAAGTTCACAGTTAATTTATCACAAAATTTATGAAGAAATTACATTTTCGATTAGTTTTTTTTTTTTTTTTTTTTTTTGAACATTTATTTAACAAATATTATTATAACAAATTACACTATAAATAAACAAACAGTAGGTTACATATTATATCGTACACTGTCTCATATTCGAGCATTCTAGTACATTTACATTTATATAAAATATATGTTATTTTTGAGAATATTGGTAATTAATTTATGTCGTACTATAATATGAATTGTACATAGATTATTTAAATTTCTAATGCAGGAAAAACAATTAAAAAAAACACCTTAATATTGGGACAATAAAAGTGAAAGTAGTCAAATAGTAAACGAGTAGAAATTACATTTTTGATTAGTTGAAGGGCAAAAGAACAGTTAATCTCCAACACCAGTTGAGTAGAATACGTATTTTCGATGGCACTACACACATCATCAGTACTCTTTGTGTCAACAAGGAATTAGTTGTAAAGTCATTAATGTCATATATTTAACCCGTGAGAGCTTAGGAAAATGCATACGAGAATAATCGTACTGTCTACATACTATTAACAAAGGTTGCCAGCTTTGTTGTTTTTACGTTTTTAGCCCAAGGTCAAAGCTTCTGTTCTCAGTACGGGTGAGAACGAAATAATTTTTTTTTTATAAAACTTTTTAACTGTCTTTCCTTCTTGAAATTTTATTTTGGTTTATTATCCCTCCACTTGATATTTATTTTGTCCTTTCATAGAAAGGCGAACTAATATTTTTCGCCGCACACATGCGTTTTAGTAAAATGTACGACATCGAATTCGAATAGTTGCATGAATTCTTTGTTTCCTTTCCAATATAAAATACAAATTTTAAAGAAATTATCACCCCTTTAGTGAGTAATTTTTCCCTCGAAATATTTTGCCTGCTTTGTGGTAATTCATTCGGGTATAATATCCCTGACAAAATATTAACATTAAACAAATTTCCTTCGCAATTGTTTCATATTTCTTTTTGATTTGTTCAATTGATTTTTGGCTGGGGATTTGTGTATTGGCGTATGTATGTATAGGGTGTTCTTTTAAACTGTACGAGAACTTAAAATGATAAAAGAAGACAGAAATATTGTAGGATTGTTGGCTATATGACGTAAGTGGTGGCTTGAATATTGGTTTCCAAGGCTTCAAGCGTTCCTGGCTTGTCGCCATAAATCAATGACTTAACATGGGCCCATATAAAGTAATCAAGAGGTGTTAAATCCTACGAACGAGAAATAGAAAGTTAGTGAGCATAGCTGCATAGCGCTCGCCATTCACCTTAACGGCAGCGCTTTGCTCATTTCGCAAGAGCAGCAATATTTTCTTTGATTTTGAATTGACCACAGTAAAATTATTGCGAAAATGATCAATAACTGCACGAATTGTTTGGCCACTACGCCTATTATGTTGACCGTAATTTCGACGAGGTTCTCTATGAACTTCACGAAAAGATTTATTTATTATATAAGTAAATTTCTACAGTGTCAAAACAGTTCTCAGCTGTCAAACCATAGTTCTCGATAGTTCTCATGTAGTTAAAAAATAGACAAGCTTAATTAAAATCATATTTATATTTTGCTGTTGTAATATCATACGGCTAATGCTACGGACAATAGTCAACCACCTTTGACTGTTTTCGACGGCATAGATTTCTAGCAAACAATTTAATATGAAAAAATTTATTATGGTGAAAATAGAACAATCTCTAATCGAAATCCCACAATTAGGAACAGAAATCTTGAAACAGTTTGAGATTCTCCGCTGTCAGATCATAGTTCTCGATATCGATAGTTTTGATGCAGTTAAAAAATACCAAAGCTAGTCAAAATCATATTCATATTTTGCTGTTGTAATTTTATCCGTACAATGCTACCAACAATAGTCAACCGCCGTTGACCGTTTTCCACGGCATAGATTTCTAACAAACAATTTATTATGAAAAAAAAACATGTCATATTAGTTTGTTTGATGAAAATAGAACAATCTCTAATCGAAATTTTTCTATCTGACTTTGTCGTCTGACTTTTACAGAAGCAATGTTTTAAAAGTCTCATACCACATCCATGTGTTTTTTCAGTGGTACATTTGACAAGTCGCATGTAAAAAACATGTCTTCTAAAAAGTACTTTATAAACTCATCTGGACTCAATTGCTGACGAGCTTAATTTCAGATCGCTTCACAGCAGTTGGTGAAACGTGACACCGCTCTACGAGAAAATCTAGTGATCATGTTTATATTTGTCTTCTTAATTGATTCATTTAATTAATTCTATTTGAAATTAATTTAAAAAATATGCTTTTTTCTTCCAGGTACAAAATAAAGTGCACAATAGTGGTGAGTAAGAAAAAAATGTATATATATTTTTCTAAATTATACTGAAAGCTGTTGTTCTTCGAAACGAATTAAGCGAGAAAGTTTGACTTTTTGGGTTCCGTTCTTTAATTATTATTGTTTCTCAATAATAAAAGTGGCTACAAAACCGATGCTTCAATACTGCTGTGTGATAATTATTTAAGCTTCCCCTCCTGTCATTTCTTTAACTATACCTTTCCTATAGTTCCAGCACAATGCATCGCATTTGTAGGCCTCATCTCCTGAGTGCTGGTCAAAAATAAAAAAAATGTCATAATGTGTTAATATTAAATAATATAAAAATAAAAAAATAAATAATATTTTAAAATAATTTAAAAAAAATTATTGTTGTGCTTCAAACAAAAAAGTCATAAAATAATAAAACTTTTCGAGCAATGTTTATTGTTTTGTCATAAAATAACAGTAGGAAACTTATTCGTATGCCAAAACTCTTCAGTCGAGTCGGCGATAATATTTACAAGCCGCCGCTACGTTTAAATGATATAAGAATTTTTATGATTTAAAGCTTTTTTACATTGTACAATCTTTACATCAATTATATATTTTAAGAGGTAGAAAACCACAATATCTAATAATATACAATTGAACAAATTTTGCTGTTGCAAGTTAGCTGGTTGGCAGCCACTTAACGTGGCTACTACTCACCGTGCAAAAATTTATTCAGCGCATATCACTGGCTACAGCTGTTTTCAATTCTATTTTATATAAAATTTCTGTGCCAAAAGCCTATTTTTTTTTAATTTTAAAGAAAAATGGATTTATTACAAGATTTACATGCCAGATCTTATTTATTATTTTAGTTTCTGCACTGGTTTTTTGCATTTTGATATCAAACATTAATAAGTGTTCAAATGAATGAATTTTTGAAATAGTACAGCACACTAAATTATGACGGATTGTTCACAGCAGTCATATTTTTTAGTGTTATTATTTTAAAATATATGACTTCATGACCATCATGTGAACACCACAAATATTCTTTTATCACGAGGTGAGTTTAAAAGCTGTGTGTATGAATTTTTCACGTAAAACGCGATATAGCGAAAATTTTTATTTTTGTGTTATGACGCGATATGTGCGGAACAGCCATTTTGTTTATTATAACAATTTACCGACGTTTTCATTGAACACCTATTGTTAAAGGTGGGCGCTGTGATGTGCATGTATGACACTGATCTATATCAGAAAAATGTTTGATTAGTCGAGTAGGTTTTAAACTCGCGCCTTTCGAGCTGTAAATTACTTCAGTCGACAGCATCCTAATTAACTATTTTAAAAAATAATGCACAGATTTCTGTTTAACTTATTCCAGCAGCGCCATAAGCCTTCTCTAGCAAACCGCGATATCTAAAATCTGTTTTGAACGTTTCTAGATTGAGCAGTAAGAAATTTTTCTTTAAATTTTCAATGTTGTCATGATATGTCGAAGTTTCTGATTAAATGAAATAACAATTTAAAAAATTTATAATAACTTTATTGACTTATTTCCCTTATTTTTTTCAATTTATATGCAACATGTTGTCACCCGCCTCCCACTGAAAGTTTGCTCACCCCCGCTTGTAAGCGCATCGAACTCTACAATATAAATTGCACGCGATGCTTGCAAATGGATAAATTTATTACAAATTAGTTTTGGCAAACGATTGTGGCATTGATTAACTATTTTATGGCAAAAATACAATTATCATAATTATTTCAGAATAGATAGATTTCCAATCTCTGTTGTTCACGTTACGTTTTTAATGAAAGTGTTAATTTCATATAATGGGCGATACGAGTATAAAAAATAAGTGCTCAAAAATAATTTGATAGCAATTTGAATTTGAATATAATTTGATAGCTCAATAAAGCAGTTTCTAATGTGCCTTGTACAGTTCCGTTCAAATATTGAATTTATCATTTTACTAGAGTGTCAGTGCAGTGAATGGATGATTGATTTGTCCATGAAAATCAAAGTCAATCGACTTATAGGCAGAGTTATGCAAAAAATAATCATCTTAATCTTTCCACACTTGCAACCACCTTTACGATGATGATCTAAACTTAATTTTGTCTTTAAGTGAGTCACATTTAAAAACCGAAGAAGTAAAGCAAACTCCTCATGCCTTTAAAACGAAACCAATTATTTTTTACAACTCTTTATCAATGCAATTTGCATTTATTTCGGTGTTGCAAAATCTTTACTTAATCACATGCAAGTTGATGCTGCATCCTTGTGACTTTTTCGTTTTTTTTTATAATTGAAATATTAAAGTCAAATAAGAAAAAATTGTCGGACTTCCGCCGCCAATATCCTGCCTGTCATGTACAAATTCGTTTTCTATTTGCTAACATTATAAAGCAAGACGGAAAGAAAGAAGAAAAAAATGATAAAAATCAAACATTTTTATTAGATAAGTGGGCCGGGTTTAGCATGCAACATTGTGATTTTTTTTTCTTGTTGTCTTTCCTCTTTGGTGTGATAAACTTTGGCAATGAAATTTTTATTTTATTTTTCATTTTTTTTGTTGGAAAGTTTACAACCTTCAAAATATACTACAAATAGCTAAATTCCATTAGATATTTTTATGATAATTGTGCTGATAAGTGCATATTTTGAATTTGTTCTTTGGTAGTAAAAATAATGGAAAATTATTTTAAATAATTTCACATGAAAATTACAAAAAAAATTTAATTTCACTGAATTTTATTAAATTGAAAACAATGTGGCATATACAAGTACATGTAACTTTAGAAATTATATACATTTGTGTTAAATGTTCCAATGTTTCCTATAGTGCCAGCACAATGCTTCGCATGTGTGGGAGTCATCTCCTGAGTGCTGGTCCCAGATAAAAAAAAAAAAAAAAAAAAGATCTGTATAAATACTTTCGCCAACAGATTTATTATAAATGGATTTCATATTTATGTAAAAAAAATTTTTTTTTTGTTTAACATATAATTCCCGTATTCTATTTATGTTAATGATTTGTGTACCTACAAATTTTAGCAACGCAAAACAAAACCACATGGGAAGTGGTGAAAACATATGGAGGTGTGGCGACTGTCCAAAATTTTTAGTTTATTTATATCTAAGCGAATGTGTGTTTGTGTGTACTTTATAAGAGACCAGACATCTGGACGGATCTTTGTGAAATTTTCACAACATTTAATTGGGACCCTTAAATGAAATATAGGCTACTTTTTTTAACCACACCCATTTTTACGCCAACTTTTTTAAATTATATTGGCGGGGCTGGGATGTTGGCGCAAATTGTTCGCCCCAATAATTGAGGATGAAATAACTTCGTCATTTGTGAAGCAATTTTCAAAATGCTTATTTCATATGAAAGAGGTCCTCTAAATTTTTTTAATATGTGGGGGGGGGGAGGGGGGGCTGATATGTTCCTGTAAAAAAAATGGATTATCAATTATCGTTTGTGGAGCAGTTTTCACAAAATTTCCTTTTTGGAAATTGTGAAAGGGAAGGCAGGGTGCCCGCCCCAAAAATTGATTATCAAATATTTTTGCAATTTGGAAAAGATTGGACATTTCGAAATGTCCGCCTTTAAAAAGTGAATATAAGTGAATAACTTCGTCGTTGGTAGACCAATTTCCAAATTCCTTTTTTCATATGGAAAAATTTCGTTAAAATTTTTTTCAAACGCTCGCCAAAAAAATGGTCTATAAGTTGTTGCTGGGGTTTAGCGAACCGCACCGGGTTAATCTAGTAGCATATATAAAAAAGCACGCCCGCCTGAAGACTGATTGATCATCCCATAGCCCAAACGCATGAAGACAGAGACTTGAAATTTCCCACTCTTTTCTCTCCCGATGTTTAGATTCACTGCAAAAGAATATGAAAAGAGAGTGAAAAAGCTTAAAAACAGGTAAGATTAGTATTCTAATATCTCTGGAACATATATAGATAGAACTAAAATTCTAAATGTATTTTAATATATAGAGGATAAATGTCCGGTAGCTTTTCCATATTTGTACTTTCCACGTCGGTTCTCGCCCATGAATATCGCATTTTTCTCATAGAAATTTCCCACCCTTCTATGGTCGGGAGAAAGGAATATCGTCCATGGTTTCCGTGACAAAGGTATATCGCCGGTAATTGCATTGCTGATGAAGTTGCCAAGGCTGGTGCAGAGTTCACAATTTCCGAACTATAAGCGGGCATAGGTGTACCGATTGCCTCGGTTAAAGTGAGTATTCTGCGGTCAGTGTATGCAAAGACACAGTGTCGTGGGCAGTATGTGGCCCTCTGCTCTGCAGAACTAAACCCGGATAAAAAGAGGACTAAGTGTCTTCTTTCCTTGAAACGCTAGGCCTTCCATCGCAATATCGCGGTTCTCAGCTGCCATTGCCTCATTGCAAGTCATGCCGATCGACTCGGCATTCCCTCGCTGAAATTTTGTAGGAGATGTGGGTCTGTGGAGTAGGAGGCAACGATTGCTCACCTCATGTGTCAGTGGAATATCGGGGTTTATTTTGGAATCCAGGTGTTTCTTGAGGCGACTATTTGATCGCAGACTGCAAATATATTGTCGTATCACAATGGGCCTACCCCCTTTCTCAAGTGGGTCGTTCTACTTCGCGGAAGGTTCGCTATATAACCTACCCTAACCTATTACGGAATGAACTGGTGCAAACAGAAGTCTGCCACCTTTTTTTAACCCATCTATTTTTTAACGTAAAAAAAAATAGAAATACAATTTAAATTAGTAATTTTTGGAAACTGGAATATATGCTTGAAATCTAGTGTAAATATTATTTCTGTACATTGATATTGTACGTAAATAATTCATTAAGATCCCCTACCACTCGAAGGAAAATGATTTTAGAAAAGTTTTTGTTTTTTTTAAAGGGATCAAAAAATATTGAACCAATTTTTATAAAATTCAAAACACATGTTCATTAAATCACAAAAAATTCAACTGTCTTAGACCCTATTTCACCAATTCTATTTAAATATCAATTTAAATGTCGATTTTCATTTTCATCTAGATATACTCATTGAATATTTAAATACTGTTTAAGTAGCCAGCACTCTGCATTTAAATATTGTTTTGCAACAGCATGAAACAGCTTTAAAACAGCTTTTAAACAGCTTTTTAAAAAGCTGTAAGTTGACGATATCATATTAAATATCAGAGTGTTACCATACTTTCTTGTGTTTCATTATTTCAGTTGGTGAAAATAAAATTTTTTTAAACATACTTTAAATAAAGATCATTAATTAAATTAAATTGTGTTTAAATATGTTGGTGAAAGAGACCCTTAGTGTTATTATATCAAGTGGACGGTGCCATGCCAATTCAAAGTATTGAGTTTATATATTTTTGTGATTTACATTGTGGTCTATGCTAATGTAAATTAAATTGACGTCATAATTTGGTAGGTCTTCCAGAACTCTACACTAGAAGAGTTGTCTAAGACTTGAGTTCTTCGAAGAGCTGTTGTTAAATAAAGTATCAATAAATCCAGCCATTTCCTGAGTGTTACTCTTTTCTTTATGGAACCAGTGCGAAATGTCCTCTACGTATGCAATGTGTATAGTAATATAGTAGATGACAGGATGATAGGAAAGCTTCATTATTTTTACAACTGTACTTTTGAACGTTTTTTATTTACAGTGCAGTGTTGCAGCGTCTCTGCTGTCAAGGAGACGCATTCATATTTTGAAGCTGTGTTTGGCAGCCGTTTTATTAATTATTTTACTTCGCTAATGATGTTACACAATACCGACCATACGTCTTAATAATTAATACGGCATTCAACTAGATTTAAACTGATGCCCGTTATATATTTTTTATTTAATTTATTAAAAGAAAATTACTCACAAAATTTAGGAATTTTAATTTTCATGACAAAAAATTGCATATGTGATTTTTAAAAATGATTTTTTTACCATGCTAATTATAAATTTTATTTTCATTAAAGCGGGCTAAAGAGTTATTTCCGCTGGGTTTTCCTAAATTTTTCATGAAATTCACATATGAAAAAATTAAAACAATAATCGTTTGTCAACTGTTTGGGAAGTTGGAAATAGTTTTCTTTTATTATCAAATATTTCTATTTATTAACTTTTAAGACTAAATGTTTGTTTTGAGTTTTTATTTTTTTAATTCGAAATTTCGTCAACCATCGGTTAACATCTTCAGGAGATTTTTATTACTTTTATTATTCTTTTCATTATTCATTGATTATCTGTTGAGAATTTTTTTCACTTCTGCCCCACTGTGCGCTTTATTACATGTATTACTTCAATTGTAAAAGCCACAACTTATTTAAATCTTGTATTTGATTTTCACTTACTCTGAATTAAATGATGTCCTTTGGGCATCTTTCCCTCAATTGATGTTTTGTTTTGTTTTTTGTTGATGTTGTTGTTGTTCTTGTTGAAAGATATATTGGTATAGTTAAAGGAACAAATTGTTTATATTGTTGTTTTGTAATTTTTTTTTTCATGTTGCCTTTATTTGTTGGTGTTATTATTGCTGGTATTGTCGTTGTTATTGCTGTTGTTTGTTGTTTCTTGGCAGGCATGAAATGATTCTCTGTTGCACGGCATGTGTCTGTGTGTGTGTGCGCGTTTGTGTATGAGAGTCTGCGGGTATGAGTGTGTGTGTGTGTGTGTGTTTATAACAAATTTTATTCAACGCCAAGAAGTAAATATTCATAGTATTTGCACGGCTATGTGTGTGAATGTGTGCATGTGTGTGTGTGTGTGTGTGTGTATGGTATCCTTGAGTGTAATTCTGAATTTTTTTGTTTTTTTTTTTTTGTTTTTTTTTGGTAGTTTTATTCTCTATACAAACTTCCGTTTACCATAATAAATTTGCTAACCACGTAGTGACGTGCTGCAGTGCAGCATATTTTCTCAACGTGCATTTTGTTTTTGTTGTATTTCATTTCGTTTCTTTCGTTTGTGTGCAGAAAATTTCTCACATATTTTTTCACTTATAGTTGGACGCTTTTGTATGCTGCCGCTTTGCTGGCTTCTCCAAACGGTTGGTCTTTGTATTGTTGGTTTCTTTGGTGTCACCTCGTATGGCAGCCATATATTAGACATGGTCCACCATCGCCGCCACCAAAACTTGGTTGTGCGGCAGTTGAGTAGTGAAGCAACAAAAAAAAAAAGCGTGCAATAAAGAAGAAGGAGTTGAAAAAGATTTTTGAAACTATAACAACACACCGAAGAGTCCTTCTTGCTGCAGCCGTAGTCATCGTTTGAAATATTCACTTTAAATGTGGTTGTGTGTTTTTTTTTGTTCTCCAAACTCTATAAAGAGTTCTTTAGCACAAAGTTCGTTGAAAGTCCATATAGAATATTATTTTACGTGTGTTGTTCCTTTTTTTTTTTTTTTGGTCGCTTCAAAACAATTGAGTTTCGTTCTACAACAAGACATCCTGGTTGTGCATTGCATTGTACCACACGCGCACTCACTCTTCGGCTAAAGGATAAGCCTAGAAAAAATGTTACTACCAAAGGAGTAAATTAAGTAAAAAGAATGTAGCGTTTCCAAATAACTACAGTCCGTCGCATGTTGACTACTGGCAACCAGCATGATGGTTTCCCAAATGGCATATTGCGGCTGAGTTTAGCAATATTTGATGTTTTCCTTTTTTGCCAGTTAGAAAGTTTAACTAAAAGAAAAGCAGAAAAAAAAACGTATTTACTTGTGGTCTTAAACTACTTGCTCTATTCTTTAGATTTGTTGTTAGTTGCTTATTTGCCGTGGCGAATGTTGCAAATACTCATACACTTGTGCAACATCTTATAAAATATTCATGCATATTACGCGACTTTTGTGTGACAAGTGACGACCTCGTTGGCAGTTCCTAAACAGTGACACTTCTTGTTACTACACATTTTCGTTGCTTGTTTTTCTAAATGTCCTCTTGCCAGTAACTATGGCCAGTTTATTTATTTTTTTTTGTAATTTTTATTTTTAGATGTTCTCCTTGATAAGAAAAAAAAATAAAAAATTAAAGAATGCAAGTTGAACACGTCAAGCGAATTATTGGATTTTATTTGCAATGTTGTTAAAAAGTCACTTATTGTTTGTTGCTTTTGGTTTAGATGACACGTTCTTTTATCTCTAAAAACAAAAAAAATTCTCACACTTCTGATTGAAAAGGAAACAGTGGATATTTTTAAGGCAAAAATTTCATTTATTTAATGAAGTTATTTTTGAAAACGATCGCTCTTAAAGTCGCTTATTTTTCTTAAAATAAGTGGGAAAAGGCTGTTTTGGTCTTCTCTAAATTAAGTTGGATTAGAAAAATTAATGTGAGAGCAACTTTGCCTCAAAAACACAATATTTTTACATATCTTCTATATATTTTTAAATGCTGTGTCTTTAGAAGCGCTATCGACTTTTATATACAATATGGGCCAAAAATAATCAGCCGATGTCTTTTTGCTGTAATTTTATTTAATAAAAACCTTTGGATCTGCATGTATGGTCATCAACTCTGGCGGCGGTCACTTATCCCATATCATAAGAAGTGCCAAAATTTGTCTTAAAGAAAAAATTACAGCAAAAGAACATCGGGTGATTACTTATGCCCCGGCTGATTACTTTTGGCCCACCCGATATTTCAAAACGCACAAAATTTGAGAAAATAACACGTTATTTCAATTGGCGTAGTTTCCTTTTGCGCTGCTTTTTAAAATATTGGTCCATCTGGTTGGTCAATCGTTTTGATTCCGATTAGCGTCTGTGCATAACTACATGCGCTTCAATTTAATAACTCAAGTCATAATTACGGCCTAAAACAGAATAAAAAAGTTGTAGTAGCGGTTGCAGTTGTCGACGTCACTAGTAGCGCTGTAAGAAAAAAAAAAACGAACAGAATGCTGAAGCTTACGACATGGTTTTCAAATAAACTCTTAAAAAATTTAATTAATTATGCAAGAATAACATGTGAATTTTTAATTATAATACATACTCGTATTAAATTGTATAACAAATGCATTTCCATTAGCATATTCTAAACATTTATTAAACTTAAATATTGATCAATTGACAAAAGCTATATTCGTTTATTCCAAAAATTTGCTAAATTGCACAAATTTCTACTGAAAACCACTCGTTTACACAAAAATTTACAAAAGAGAACACCATTTGAGAGAGTAAAATGACAGTTCTTTTCGGAGAGTAAAATTTTCACTGAACCAATTTTTGTAGTAGAATCCGCTGATGCTAGTAAAATGCATAACAGTTAATACGAAATTTGCCGCAAGATAAATGAAATTTACCAGCTGAGCTGATGTAGACGGTGGATTTTGGAAGCCGGCTCAGCTTTTGAGCTGCCTAAAATTGGCTAGCCGCTGATTTTGAACCGATCGGCTTGTATCTCTGTGCCCATTATGTAAGTTATTCTAAGCATAGTTACGTGTTAGGAACTAAGAATTTAGTTCTCTAGAAGAGGTGCTGTGGTTGGTCAAGAAAGAAAAAAGTTTCCAAATAAAAGAAAATGCATATGTTTTGACTTATTTCGTTATAATAATTAAACCGACTTTCTGAAATAAATACTATAAAACGTGTACATATGAGTTTTGTTTTTACCAAAAATATAATTGGTAAATAATTGCTGGCGTATTTATAAAAAAATTTTTGATTTACAAAATGCATATTGATTGAATTTTGTATGAAAATTGGTCTATGAAATATTTTATAATTAAAAAAATTTTTATGAATACGGCAGCTAAATTTTTGACCCATTCAATAAAAAATCGATATACGATGTATATCGGGGCTCCAATATAAGAAATTTTTCTTTGCATAAAAAAAATATTTAATTAAAAAAGAATAATAACAAAACGTACAAGAGTACAATTAATTAAATCACTGCCTGAGGCACAAGGCCATACATTCTATTCCATCATAAACTCAATAAAATTTCGCCATTGGTCTCAAATTGGTAATGGTAGAACGCAAAAAAATAATAGTTAACTTTTTCCCAATTTTTTTTTTCTTAAATAATAATTTAATTGAATCCTCATTTACTTAATTAAGGATACAAAATAGTGCAATCAAAATGCCATAAAAATGGTCGAATCGAAAAAAAATTGTGAAATTTTTTCAATTAAAACTATTAATTGATCCCGGGTTTTTTGTGATAGGTTGAAAGTTAATTATTATTTTAATTGCATCTTGATGAATATCATTTTTAAAGCATTTTTGACGTACATATATAATACTTATTTTCGCAAAAATTTGAAAATTGGATGACAATCTGCTCCGGATTTCTTCAATTATTTTCATACCTGTCTTTTTCAGCCTTCCGTAATATACAAACAAACCAAATATGTTTTTTAAAAAATTTCTTTATACAACAAACATTGTACTATTCGATTTAATACTATGTAATTTTTCTTTTTCTAACCATTTTACATTTACAACGACTTCTGCTCGGGTGGCAACGATAAGGAGGAGGAGGAGTAGAGTGTTCCTCCCTTCATTTGCGAGTGCCCTGCCCTCGGCAAAGTACGACTCTGCGTGCTGGGGGCTGCTTCGTTCGATAGCCTATTGGAGCTGTAGGAGTTGGAGCTCAGGGAGCTGAGCGTCCATATTGGGAGCAGCGGTTGCTTGTCGCGTTAGCATCGCCGTATTCGTCGGTTTCTTCGGTTCCTACTAGACTCTTCCCACTCTGTCGCATCTTCGTCCAGTAATGCCTCTATTCCTGACCTATTCTATCCTATTCTACTCAATTCTATTCTACCTCAATCTTTGGTTGATAATAGGTCTGTTCGTTTACTTCTCTGGTAAAGTTCGGTAAAATGAGAGTAAGCCATAATTTATCTCAATAATAGACCAAAATGTACAAAAGTAAGAAAACGGAAAAAACCATAATATTTACCACATAATAGGTCTGTTCAACGTGCATAACAAAAACATTTGCATCGTTGGCAACGGCTGTAAAATGTGCACAAAAATAAATTGAAAAAAAAAGTAAAGGCCATTTTTTATTAAATAAAGTGATAAATATGCACAAATATATGTACTTACATTTTAAAATTTTAATAAAAAAATGTCTTTTTTAAATTAAAAACTTTTGTTGTTTCTTTGCAAATTTTCTGATTAATTTCTTAGTATCATATAAAAATAAAAAACAGCCGATACTTTAATTCTAGACCGTATTTACCCAAAGAAAAAGTTCGTGCAACTTTGTACAGAAAATTAAAAATTTTACTCTCTAATTTTATTTCAAAATTGTACGAAAATTGTTAATAATTGCTGGCACGCTTTTGGGTAAATTTAGAGGATTCCATCTTACACTTAGTTCACTTGTTGATAAGCACTTCTCGCAATTGAACTGATCTAGATTCTGAATATATATAGTCAAATTCATGCACAAATAACTTCCAATTGATATAGTAGCGCTCTAATAATATTATAACTATTATTTTTTCATTAAACATTATTGCTAGCTTATTTGTTGCCTACATATTTAATAATTCTTATGTTACACTTGTAGTCCACCAACTATATATGGCCCTATGAGCTCGGTTGGTTATTGTTATAAATAAATGAAATAGAATATCTCTTTATATATGATTCTAATTTAAAAATAGTGCTTTTCCGCAGAAAAATATGTGAAATGTGTTATTACATTCTTTATGATATTCTCATAAAGTATTTTTTCTAAAAGCAAACCCAACAACTGAGGAGATAAGCGGGCTCCCAATTTAGAGTAAACGAACAAACCTAATGATTGTATCTGAAAGCCAAAATTAAAAATTAAATTTGTCAATACAATTAAGTAAATATTTTTTCATATATTCAGTGTGAGCAAATCTTTTTTTTTTAGTGGGTTAAAAAAATTATTTAGATTTAAATCGAATAATAAAATGTTTGTTGTATAAAAAAATTTTTGAGAAAGCAATTTTGTTTAGTTTGTTTTAAGTTGTTACTAACCCACCATACATCATAAAATAAGCATAAACAGTTGTTGAAAATTTTCTGGTTCTCCAAAGTCTTGCAAATGTTGCAAGGCATTTGCATAAAAATCCCTGATAAAGTGGCATGCAGCGCCCTAGTCCATTCATTAGTCTAGCGATTGTGGTCTGCTTTGTTCGTCAACGTAATTAAAAATATAATTTAAAATGTAATTGTAAGAGCAAATAAAAACTTAAATAGTTCATTTGTAAATTTAATATTTCACAAAAGTATGTTTTTTTTTTCAAGTATTTTTTCACTTTAAACGAAAGTTGCTGTTACCCAAATTCCTTTTAAATATTCATTCTCTGTAACGCAATAAAATTTCTTGCCGAAACAAACTTCCATTCAAATTTTCCTTAACTTCTTAAAAGGCTTATTTTGTTTTAACATTTTCAATATAAATCAATTTTTGTGTCTAAAAAATATATATTTTTGGAAATGGAAATAAACTGCTTTTGGTGCATACCAAATGCCTGCTGACATGTGTGAAAGTTTGTGTAGCACAGGCCCTAAAAAATGTATTCTTTGGTTTTTTTTTTATTATTATTTTATTTTCTTGTAACTCTTCTAAGGCCAAAAACTACAAAATATAAAATACAAAATACTAAATAAAATAAAATAAAATACTACTTGTAAAGGAAATCTCAAGAAAACGTCAAGAATATTTCGTAACAATTTCTTACTTCCACAATTTTTTTTCGTTTCGTTTTTATAGCACAAGTGTGTAGTATATTTAGAGAATCCTTTGGCTGCCAATGTTTGAAAATAAGTCCTTGCAGCATTTATATTCAGTTAAAGTATTTTCTTGTTTCACAGAGACTTGGTTTATTCCAAATGGAATATTTTACATTTAGCAAAGATGTATTTATGCAGCACATATGCCAACTCAAATTGAAAGGATAATTCGCCCTTAAAATAAATAAAAGAAACGTCCTATTGGGATGTGTTTCAAGCTGGGGAGTTGTTGTGGGAATTGTGAGGGCAGCATGAAATGTAACATTTTTGCAGTCACTACAAAAAACGGAAAACAAAAAAAGTATAAAAATCTCGCACGTAGCTTTTTGGAGTTTATAGATTTTTCACGTTTTGCCATGAATTTATTGAAGATTTTTAAACACTTGAGAAAATTATATTGAAATAAAAGTTGTTACCCGCATTTTTTTTTTTCGTTTGTTTTTGGCTTCGAAAGATTTATATACAATTATAAAGTGAATTCGACTACTTTTTAAAGGAATGCCGACTTGAAGACAAATTATTACTGGAGGCGCGTGTTAGTGTTCATTTATGTGTGTGAAATATTTTAAAATTTTGGTCACAAGCAAATATTTTATATCCCCGCAAATCGTCACTTGTAGTCATTTTGTTTGGTCTTTTGCGAGTATTCGGTATTGTAGAATTGTGGCATTATAAGTTCGTTATGTGGTTTGTTAAAAACAACTTTAAAAAGTGAGTATCTGGAGCAGAGTGAGGCAAAATGCCGCCAATGGGCGCTTTGTTATTCTCTTATTTACACGTAGTTAAACACACATATAGTAGAGAATTAAACAATATTACTCATTCTGGCTTGAGCATTCAAAGAAGTAGGCTGTGTTATCACTTGTTGCTTGAAATCAATGTTGCCACAAAGCAAAATTTCTACCCAGAACAAATTTTTTTTCTCTTATATAAACAAACTGCAAGAAAATATGTTTAGTGGGCAATATGAACTAAACTTATTTTCAAATAATTATTTGGCAAATTAAATTATTTAGTTTCTTAACACGCATGAAAAATATAACTTGAAAAATCATTCCACGCACAGTCAATTTCTACGTAATTTTCAAGGCTACCAACTTCTCCCTTCTTAGGGAGTGCTGTTATATGGGCAACCTTCCAACAAGTTGGAACTACACCAGCACTGTTCAATGCTGTTGCCAAAGAGTGTTGCGCAACCTTCAAAGGGCACTGCTGTAAAACCAGTGCTGGTATTCCATTTAGTACTGTTAGTACATGGTCACATGCAACTCCAAAGCAACAGTTGTGATGATGTCATAAGCTCAGTGTAGGGTACAAACTCTGGCATTCATTGTAGTTATGGATCGTGTTTTTTTTTTTTTTTATTTCACAAAGCAACTACAAATGTAACTAAAGTAATGCATGTAATAAAGCTACACGTTTCCATATAAATTGTATTTCGTGTACAATTTCTTTGTACGAATGTTGTCCTGTTTTTATGCTTCAACTCGTTATTGTATGTGCCTTAACGTCCTTTAGATACCATAAACATATAAATATGTACACATACCAGCATACATATGCATAAATAAGAACATATGTGTGTGTGTGTGTGTGTGTGTGTGTGTGTACGTTTACATATGGGTTATGTCGCTTGAAAATTTGCGGTGGCATCATATGAAGTACACGAGTCGTATATTCCTTTCTTTTTTTTCGGTTGTTCCAGTACTCGCATTTTGTATTGTTGCCTCCATTATTACTTCAGATTTTCATCTTCGTTAGTTTTTGCTACATATTTTATTTCAGTCCCATTTCTTTGGCTGCTGCTGCAGTATAAATATTCGGCTGTAGTACAGGCGCAAAAAAAAACCAGAACATTTTCATATTATCCGGAAATTGAAGCCGTAGTATTCAAAGTTACGCTGACGCAACTAGCAGACTCTGTAAGAAATTATGACCTTAGAAGTCATTGTGTATGAACAGCAACGGGCACCTACAAATTGTTTATTTTTTTTCTTTTTTTGTTATTTTTTATTGTTTGCAGTTTTCTTATTTGCTTTTGGCTTTTTGGCAAAACATTTGCCAAAAAATTACATTCAAGAAGATGAAATTATTATGGTTCAGGCTCATAGTCAAATAGTACAAGTGCATTTGCACAGGCAACACACACACACAAACACTCATAAACTCAGTGGAAATTGTAAAATTTATAGGATTTATATACCAAATCATCAACATTGTTGGGGTAGTCCTAGGTTTTTCCTTCTTTTTTTTCTTCGGTAAGATTTTCTGTTTGAGTTAATATAAAGTAGCAAGTGGCAGACAATCAGTGGCTACTGGAAGTCACATGCATATGAAGTGTGACACAATGCATGGTGGCAATAAATAATTTTAAATATTTAAAATGAAAATTTAAAAGAACCCCTTTAAAATATCCAAAAGAATAAATAAATAAATTTTTCACATTTACAACTTTGAGTTGGCAACACTATTTATTTTGACAAACGATTTGACAATTGACAATGCTGTTCTTGATTTTTTTTATTTATTTATTTTCGTTAAAGAAAAATTAAATTTGAAGCTTCTGCACCAAAGCTGGCCAAATTGGCAACAATGTATTTATATATTTACATAAGAGAAATAAAAAAATATATATATTTAATACAAATTAGGAAAAGAAGAATAAATATAGAGTTCATAAATAATTTTCTTTATTTGAAATAAAAATTGAGCAGAAAGCTTTTCAGCCTCTAAAAGAATAAATAAAAAAATTTGTCACATTTACACATTTAATTTGGCAACACTAATTTGTTTGACATATGATTTGACAAATGACAATTTTGTGTTGAATTTTTTTTTGTCCAAATCGAATTCACCACGCGTGCTACTTTTTTCTTTTTTTTGGATAATTTGAGTTCGTTATGTGAAAATTTTTATTTGATGCTAAAATATCTATCGTTTTTCTAAAGTCGTCGTTGTTGTAAAATTCACACCCCGTATGTGGTTCTATACAAATTTCATGATAAAAAATGTCAAAAGCAGGTACTTTCACTTAATCGGCAATAAAACACGCATTTATCAATGGATTTTTATGAACTAAAGTTTATTTTATTTCTATTACATTCACCTTTAATATTAAGTAGTAAAACTGGTAACTATTTTGTGCTTTATATTTTTTATGAATTTTTTGAATTCAAAAATTTGGTAATTTTTCAAAAGAAAAACATTTTTTTTTACACTTTTTCAATATCAATTCCAAACTAAAGGCGAGATCAAAAAATGATAGCAAAATTACGACCAGACGTAGGGAGAAGCCTCTTCAAAATGCCAAAATTTTAGAAAAATTTTTTTTACCATAGAATTAGAAATAATGTATAATTTTGTAATTAGATGACCACAGCTGATTAAAAAAAAATAGTGCTTATCAAAGAAAAAAAATTTTTTCCCATTTTTTGCATAGTGTAAGTAGTTTTATTAAAATTACTTATAATAAAAGAAACAATAAACACAAAAATTATGATGCCAGAACATTCGAAAAGAAAAACTACAAATTCCCTATTAAAATTAATATATTGCCCTTAATTTGAAACAAAACTTAACCAGAGAATTTTACAGCAAATTCTCTTCTAATTCTAAAAAAAACTATAAATGTATTAGTAACAAAGTGTGAGTGTATTAAAATTAAATAATAATTTTAAACTCGCGGCAACTAAAAGTGCCAAGGACACAAAAATATAAAAAAAAAATGCTCTGAATAAAGATTTGAAGAAAGAAAAAAGTAAAATAACTCAAATTCCAAAGTCTACATTGTCAACAATTTTAAAAAATAAAGAAAGAATTAGATAAATTAGAAAAATTAAATAGATTTAAAATTAAATAATAAAAAGTTTGTTGTATAAGTAAAATTTTTGAACAATCTATTTGGTTTGTTTTGTTTGTATATTTCGTAATTCTAAAATATTTTTTGGGTGTTGTTGTATAAACATGCGAAATTTCTTAGCTTTTTGCAAGAATTTGGTTAAAGGTCTACAGAAGATTTTGGTATTAGCACCAAATGAAATGCTGCATATAGACCAGCGAAACCATATAACAAACATAGATAAATAATGGCAATAAAGAAAATATTAAAGAAAATATTCAGAAAAAGTATTGCGCAAGCTACCAATAAAAAATTGTTTACTCCAATTATAACGAACATCGCCTATAACGGACCAAAGGTCACAGTTCCACGGAGTTCGTTATAACGAACGCCACTGTTTTAATTGAGCGAATTAAAAATTATATAGAATTTTGAATCGAATTTTTTAAATATTTCAAATCAATAAAATTTTTAATAAATTGATTTAAATATTTTTAATTTTTTTATTACAGTAATTAATTCTCAATTAAATATTAAGCAAATTATTGAATTAAAAAATTATATATTTTTTTTATTAAATTGTATTATATTTATTTAAAAAAAACTTAATTAAAAATTTAATTAAAAAACTTGTTATTGAAATACAAATTTTCTTCAAATAATTAAATTTTGCGAAGATCTTTTACAATATTATCAACAAAGTTCGACCGCATGTCTATTAAACGTTTAGCAAATATTTCTGGCATTGAGATTCCATGTGAAGTGCCAGATTACTGATTTATCGAATCGATGTTTAAACTGTTTTCTATTAAACAAGTTTCTAATACCGAATTCATTTACATTTTATATCATTGACAAATTGGCATTACAAATAATATATGAAATATTCTACTTATATCTCAACGTTTTCATTCCACGGAATTTAACCAATTTTTGTTAGCATTAGAGCACTCTAGATTTATATGGGGTTACACCATATCGCCGTTACTACGGGTAAAATTTTTTGAATTAGACACAAAAGGAACAGCATGTTAAAAAAAATTTTACATTTTTGATTGAAAAGAAGACACCATATAGAAAATAAAAATTACATGTTTATGTGTATGTGTATGTATGCATATATGTATATAAATATCAAAAAAATAAAACTGGGCTTTGCCACGCCCATACAAAATAACCATTGATTTCTGCATATCTTGAAAACTGTTAAAGCAAAAACTTCTAAATTTGATAGAAATAGCTTTGTAATTAAAAAAAATTATCAGTCAAAAACTGCGAGGTATTGGACAAGTGGCCGTTCAAAATCAAAATCGACGTTTTGATTGATTATGATCTATTTTGGCTAAATACGTCATAATCACAAAAGTTCAACATTTATTTCAGAAAAAATAAATAAAAAATTTTCAATTTAAGTTCATGAACATAAGCTTTAATATTGTACTTTTTTTAAATTTAAATATGTGTAGCGAAGCACCCCGGGGTTAAGCTAATAAAACATAAAATGCAACGATTGAATGAGATGTTGACGGTATTTTGTCTTTTTTTTATTGTGGTAAAAGCTCTGTTCACAAATGTGAACAATTTCATAAAGTACTACAGAAAAGTATACAATATTTACTGAAAGTTTTTGATCAATCTACACGTTTACGTAGCAGCAAATTTAATAAGAGAGTCCTAGTACAACCCTTCAAGTGCTGTAGTTCTAGCTAAATTTACATTCTTAGAAACTAAAGTCTGTTTGGTTTCTCACCATAAATGATACTGAACATGTTCGTCTCTGAAGCCAATAATCTAAAATTGTTCTACTTAAAAAAATATTACTCAACATTTAGCTGGTTATTAAAACATAATGCCAATATTTATGGTCAATTTTATTTCATTTTCATTTTAAGAAGCAACTCGTATGTGAACGCTCGTAAAAGCCACTTTATTTATTGAACATTAAACAGAGTCATATATCAAAAACTAATTAACTATTGAGCTCAAATAAGTATTTAACAATAAATTATAAAGTTTATGATCTCCCACATACATATTTATGAAATGCTCAAAAAGTGGTCATCATCGTCATCATCATCACCATCGTCGTTGCATTTCGCCTGTGCAGCAACAACAACAAATGGAACCCTTTTTTCATACGGTCACATGATGCGATATATAATTCCTTTAACTGTGTTTCATTAAACATAAAATCAGATAAGAAATAAAAACAGAAATGAGTTTCATGAAAGAGTTGAGAAAAAAAAAGTTTGAATAAAGGACATAATAAAATATTAAATGAAAATTATGATGGAAAGAGCGAGATATTATCGATGCTGCTGATAGTGGCTGGAGAAAAAAAAACATCGTTGCCAGATAGTTTTAAAAGTTTAAATGTGATATAATATGCAATTATTAAATCAAATATGCAAGAACAAGTATTTGTCACAAAATATGCATAATTATGTATTCATTATAAAATATGCATTCATGTGTCAGTGCTCTTTTGAAAAACGTTATGCTAAAATATACATTAGTGTACAAAATATGCAACTTTGCTTTGTGTGATTATACAATAATATAAAATCATATTTAAAGATTTTGATAAATATAATTTCGAAAATATGATTTTAAAACTAAAGCATGCACAAAAATGCTGTAAGAGCAATATATGCAAAAATATGCATCAACGAATCGATCCCAAAATGTATAAATATCTTATACCAGACTGCATATGTTGTACATATGTTGTACATTTGTGGTTTCCTTGCTTATCAGATGGTATTCAACAGTGTTAAGAATTTTCTGTGTCATGAAATGACTCAGTAATATAATTATCACTCCATGATAATTTTCAATCATTTAAGCACATTCGAGGAGAATGAAACGAAGCACTGTCTGCCTTGATTGTAATTATTTTTACAGACGAATGGCACTGGCACCTCTTTCAGCTGCTTAAATGCCACAATTCAAGCTGAATTTATATGAATTCGATTTGTCATACTTCGAAAGACTAGAAGTGACTATCTGGTGATCTTTTACTTCTTTTCGAATCCCCGATAATATGTAGAATATTTTTATAAGGTGGCACAAAATTAGTCATCCAACTTGGTTTTTGAATAACTTTTTTACTAAATAAAAAAAAAATTATTTTGAGTGGTGGAAATCTTTCTCTGAACCTGTACACATTTTTCTGTTAATTGGAAACTTTGATATCAGCCAACAGGCTACCGCCAGTTTTGATACCCATTTGTGCCTGTTTTATCGCATTTTCCATAACCATCTGCCATATTTCTGTTGATAACTGTTCGCATACCTAACGAATATTCTCCTTAAGGTCGGCGAAAGTCTGGGTGTTGGTGGCATAAACCCTCGATTTCAAGTAGCCCCAAAGAAAGAAGCCTGGAATGGTTGAATCGAGCGGTCTTGCTGGCCATGCCAAATCGCCAAAACGGGAGATTACGCGACCACAGTAATTCACAGGCGACTGACGGTGAGCAGGCATTAACTGATGCACTGTTTGCACTTTGTATGGGAACAAGTGTAAGTCTCTCACTAAAATTAGCTGTATGGTCCGCCAGGTGACGCCTAATTGCATGGCACGTTGTCCGGTTGATGTTTTTTTATTCTCAGCAATATCAGCAGATATAGCCGCGATATTCTCGCCAGAACGATAAAACCGGTGGCGGCCATGCCCTGAAAGATCTGTTGTGGTTCCAGTCTGTTCGAGTCGAGCGGCTAAGCGGCGTAATTGTTGTCCAGTTGCCGCGACATGAAATTCTCGTTGAGCTAACACCACCGACCGATTGTTGGTTAAAAAAATCGAACACAATTACGCCACGCTCTTGCGGAATTTGTGTGTCTGTTTGTATTCTGCAGCTGTCCACTTTTCACAAATATCAAATATGATTGACGCAAAACGCCATTTGCTAAAGTCATTACATCTTACGATAGGGTGATTAATTTTGGGCCTATCGTATATATTAATATTCTATTTGCTGGCTAGTTTGAAGCCACATTTTGATAACAAAAGAATAAAAATATTTTTGTGCAATAAAAATATTTTGATGGTTGCAATTATTTAATTTATTTATCTACAATGCAGAGTTCTGCAATAATTTGGCCCTATTCCTTACTATCGCTTTAGCAAAAGTCTCTTCTCAGCACTAATATTTTTCCTATTAAATTCCTTGCTATGTATAGCATATATTGGGGACATCCGCCGGGTATTCGTTCCAGAAGAAAAAAATTTTGTTCTAAATCTTGCTAAAAATATCTGGCATCGTAAGCACTTGCTTACTTTATAATTTCTTTGTTTTTTTTTTAGTAGAAACTAAGAGTCCGAAATTAAATAAAAAAAAAATATGATCATCATAATTTTGTGCGGCGATAAATGAGCCGAGATATTTAGTTGACAACAGTCAAATGGAAAATGAAGAACCCAAAAGCAAACAACTAAATGTAACAACAGCACAGGCAACAGCAACAACAAAAACAACACAGCAAATAACAATAACAACAAGAACATTAACAATGTACATAATTAAATGTCGACAATTAATCAAATTGCTGGGGACAACATGAGAGCTGGGAAAATTAACAGCAACAGCAACAAGAATCCTGAAATTAATACGCGTTAAAATGAAATGGCCAACAACAACAAAAACAAATAACACGAATTAAAAATGAAAAAAAAAAACCAAAATTATACAACTTCCAACAACATCAACTAAAAGAACAAGCAATGACAACAATCATACTCATTAAAATATCTGTTGGTCACAGCAGCAGCAACAGAAGAACACGGCAACTGAAACATTTTCATAATAAACTTGTGTATTTTGTTGTTGTTGTTGTGTTTCTTTTTGTTTTTTTTTCTTTGTTTGCGTATTTTATGTTGCATTTTAAATCCTGAGCATTCATTTATTGTACAAGAAATGCTACCATGTCCATATTGAAAGCAAAATCGTGGGAGCAATTATAATTATAATTTTTTTTCCATTCTGTTCTGTTCTGTTGTGTTCAGTTCAGTTCAGTTCAGTGTTTTTCCCGAATCATTTTAATACTGTGGACAAACATGCAGATACATGGATAATTTACACTCACGTTTGTTTATACTCTTATGCGACTACAAGATGCGGATTTACTCGCATTTACTTTATATCCTTCTCCACAGTGGTCTGTCTCTGTGTGTGTCTCTCGGCTGCTGCTGTTTCATTTAAGTGTGTGTAAATGAGCCGTTTATCATTTGGCTGTGTTAGTCTTACAAAAGGAACGAACAACTGTGATTTTTATCTGTTTTTTCTGCAGCAAATAATAACAATAATTCTTAAAGTGGGGGAAGGTTGTCATTATTCCAGTAAAGAATGTATCTTGTCTGTGGCAAGCAGCCTTAAACTCATCACCAACATTAATTGTCATATGCGGAGGAATGTTAAATGTTGCATATGGAATATGGAATATGATCATCGTCAACAGTGGTTTGCGAACAATTTTCTATGGCGAAGAAGAGGTCAATAGAAAAATGGTGGAAGGTCAATAGTATTGTATTTTCCATACCCTTAAAAGGCAAGCCAATGATATAACTCAGGCGATGACCCCTAAAAATGATATGCATTGTTCAGGCACTAGTATTGCTGTAGGAAGTCCGCAGGGGAACGGAGGAAGAGAACATCCCGTTTACACTTGAAGAAGACACCTTGTGAAATGGGTGAAATGGGTGCTGTAGGAAGTCCGCAGGGGAACGGAGGAAGAGAACATCCCGTTTACACTTGAAAAAGACACCTTGTAAAATGGGTGACCACATGCCGCAATTTATTTAACTTTCTTTGTGCATTTTAGATACACCATACTGTGGGGGAGATGATGCAGCTACACATGGTAGTAGCCAACTTGTTATTCTATTTTATTTCAATAGATTTTTAATATTCTTTTTGTACAGTTGCTTCATCCATAATATGTAAAAATTTTCTTAGATAGGTTAGAGGGCGGCCTACCAAAACGGGACGACTCAAGTAGCACGTTGGCGCCATTTTGTTACCCTAGTCCCGTAGAAACCAGAGGACTTCACAGCCACCTACAGCCGTTCACGTACCGAGAGCATAGCCCCAAGTTGTCAAAGAAAGGCTCCGCAAGATATCTCAGCCTCAACCTAGTCGGACCAGTGCACAAAATCTCCCCCTGCAAATTTTACCTACAGCCTATACACCGGACATTGAACGAAATACCCACCATCTCAACATGCATGCCGATGGCTCAGTGGCCCTTCCTGAAGGCCGTACGCATACTAATGGCCAATCAGGAAGAGCTCAGGAGTTGCCGAGTTCTACATAAATCCTATAAAATTACTTAATTTTTGCAAAAAATTACTTGGGACCAGTGTGCTATGCCCAAGTATGTATGAGATTACTGCGCCATTCCATCGGATTTTCTCTTAAAGAACATAAGATGTGCATCGCTTAATAAAATGCAGAATATTTGCCATGCTGAGTTCAAATTTAATTCAGATGCATCGTAAATGTCATATTTTAGGTATGAAATTCGACCATATTGTGACCGTTTGTGGTTACCTACCCAATTTTCCAGCATTCTACCACATATTTAACCAGCAACGTCAACAATTTCTCGCTGGATGTTGTGGTTCTGAAATCGTCTAAAACCAAGCCAGTGCTTGGTATAGACCAGAGGTGTGCATTTCTCAATTTCATATACGCGAGAGTATAAGGAAAAAATAATGCTGCACTGCAATCAATACATGTTCTTTTATGCTGGATTATCCTGGTATGTCGGAACAAAAATTGTGTTCCGAAACAATTAGAGTTTGTTCGGAAACGATTCACCCACTTCGAAGAATTTTTCTGGAAAAACAAAGCTATCATATGAAACAAATGTATAAACGATGTGCAAACACAGAATACAATTGCAATTTGTGGTGTTTTTGGCTGTCACACACATATTTTTTATTTTCTTATAAAAAAATTCTAAATTAAAAAAAATTTTAATTAAATAAAAATTAATAAAAGTCAAGTGATTGTTTTCATAGCTATTGAATTAAATAAAGCTCTTTTACTGGCAAGGTATATATATGTATAAAAATAACTAAAAAATAAGAGAATTGCAGTTAGGAAGAACGAATAAGGGGTACTTCCACATATTGGAGATGCGGTTAAATGAAAGGAAATCATTTTGAATTTATTTTCTATTATTTTTTATAATAAACAATATAAAACATTTACAAGTATAGTCTGTCTTTTATTATACATATATGTATATGTAAATATAATACGATGTGGCAGCTCAGTTAAATGTTCCTTGAAAAGTTAAAGCAGTTGGCAGCACAGTTTCATTGTTTCGGAACAAAAATTAAAATTAAACCAATTCAATCTGAAATTGTTTCGAACTGAGGTATCTCTTCTCTCTCTCTCTCTCCCTCTCTCAAAAAGAGACACGTTAAACTGCATATAAAACAATAAGTTTCGGAACAAGGGCTGAATCCAGCTTTAAAGTTCAGCTGTTGCTTTGTTTACACTTCAAAAAAGTAACTCAAGCCAGTTGGTATGACATGGTATGGTTGGTATTCTATGGTTGGTATTCAGCTTTCATTGAAGTAGCACGTCGTTGTGCCAATATTGAAAATTCACTATATTTTAAAATAAATGGCATAGTGATTTTTAACTTTGTTCAGCTAATGCAAGCCAATAATTGTAGTAAAGTGTTTTTGGACACGACCAATGACTTGACATGGCCCCAATGGCGTTCGATTGCTTGCATGTCGCGGCCATTTGACCTGACCATGTCTCGAGCGAAACTAACGGCGTTTAAAATTACCAAGTGGCTTGAGATCTTGAGTAAGTTTGCTCTTGTCGGGTTGTAGGATAATATTGTTGTCGCAAAATACGCCACAGTGCTGTTCGAGACATGTTCAGTTCCTGAGAACCATGTGAAATCTTCTGATTTGTATAATTTTGAATCGATAAACTGGCGGCTAAGATATTTTCTCCGCTTCAAATTGTTCTGACATCTCTTTGGCACGGCAACATACTGTAGTGAAAAAGATGATCTCACATTGCACACAAAATTGTCTCGTGGGCTGCTTTTACGGCCTTAAAATATCGATCAGCGATCGCTTTTACTTCAGTAGCACATTTTAATTATTTGTAAACATTGTTCCTTCGTATGTTTTACCATGACGAAAATGTTATGTCAGCTGATTATTTTGTCAATCACCTTTTAACTGACAGCTTGACTAGAGCATTCACAATAGAACAAACATTCAAGTTGTAAAATCCTTTTCTTTACTCCGCATAAACCTTTCTGAACCACTGTATTTTTATTACGTTCTACTTTGTGCATTTTGTCTGTTTCACTTAAAATTATTTTGTAGCTTGAAAAAAAAATTAAATAAATTCAAATGAAAAGGCGCCACTTTATTATACAATTCGTTGGCCATATTGATTTCTTGAAAACATTGTTTTTTTTTAATTTTTCATAAGCATTTATGTATGTATTTTGTTTTTCTGAATAAATATTTCATTTTTGCATTTAGCAAAAAGCAAAATTGAAGGTGGCTGCTATTTTTTGCCTGGCTTCTTAGCCATGGCCATAAAAGCAAAGATGGCCCCCTGCAGAAGTGGCAATGAGCTGTTAATGATACTGGTAGGTTAAGGATGATTATAACTAAGAAAACTTATTGGAAATGAAGTGGATCTTTTAAAATCGCTTTCAAAATAAGCCTGATATTTATTAATACCTTGAAAATTGCGGGTGTTCTATAAAACTTTGTAGCAAGAAGAAAAAAGTCAACCTCTCCAACTGGCAGCTATAAAATTAGACAACAATGTTGTAAATTGCAACGTTTAATGAAAAATCAATTTTGTTTAGTTTATAAAGTCTTCTTTTTTGTCGCCAATTTAAAACCGATTATTTTCCTCAATTTATTATTTACATAATTTCCCATTTAAGTTTTCTTCTTTGATGACCAGCGACTTTGATTAGCAAGTTCCAGCATGCTGCATGCAGTCAGCAGCCACAGACAAGCTCTCTCTCTATCTCTCTCTCTCGCTCTCACTATTAAACTTGTGGCCGGCAAAATTTCTCAATTACAGACTTTGTGTCTTTTGAGTAGCCATTATTTAGTGAACCGTTTATCGGTGTAAAAAACTAATTGTGTTGTAATTAAGGCTTTCGTTCGCATGTAGATTCCGTTTAAATAGTCTGGATAATGCCTGCATGAAGAAAGAAAAATGATTGCTTTTCTCTGTCATTCAATCTGGCATTTGATAAATTTTTATACCAGTGATAAATACGAAATCATAATAAAACCTCCTGTAATTATAGTTATTTCTTGCAAACTAACAGTTTTCCTTAATGAGTTTTTCATACCAGTGAATTTGTAAAATGATTGTTTTTTTTTATACTAAATGAAATTTAGCAAATTTAGTAGAATATAAATAATTTCTTTATATTGATTTACAACATATTAGATATTGCAATTAATAAATTTCAAAGGCTACTTACTATTCATATCTTGACGATATTGCTGAAAAATATCGCGAAACCTTATATCAATACTAGAGTTGGGTTCATGAGCTCTTTGAAGTGAGCGCTCTTATCATTTCAGCTCTTTTTGGCGAGCTAGTTCGTTTAGTTGGTTCAGTAGTTCAGTAGTATCAGTACACTTTTAGCTCATTTGATTTTGATGCTCAATTGATTTTGTTTCTGAACTGATTTTTTAGCTCATTTGATTCAATCAAATACAGCACCAAGACAGCTTTAATCAGTAGTAAAAATAGAAAATATGTTTTTGGTGCTGAAATTTGTTATTTTTGGGGAAATTTGTGAAATGTTTTATATATCAGTCAAATAAATACAAACTACAATGACGTGAAATATTCGCATCTGGCATCATACAAATTTTATTTAAGAAAATTTTTTGGTTCTGGTAGCACTGATGAACCATTAAAATGAACGAACAAAAAAAAAAACAAAGCAAGCGCTCTTCACTGAACTAGAAACATCAAAAAAAGTGAGCGCTTACTTCGCCCAGTTTACTGAATCAATTCAATTGAGCTAGCTCAGAGTTGGACGACGCAACTCTAATCAATACTAGACACTAGATACCAGACTTTAGTAACTGAACTCAGATCCTTCAGATATCAGAAATAGGTTAGATTAGATTTAATGGCTGTCACTTCTGGAAGAAGCAGCTCAATTGAGTCATTTAAGGTTCCGTTGTTCTTTTTCGATGTGTGGGAAACATATAAGATTTTTCCGTCATCATTCGCATAAATCTAAATCAGCCGCAGTTATAGATAAATAAACCAATTCTCCTGATGTCTCATTCCGATATTTCAGCAAGATAAACTTGTAGATAGAATAAGCAACTTCGTTCGACCATGTCATTTACGCACTCCTATAGAGTTTTTTCTCTACTCGTGCCTTATAATACCACTGCGGAATACAGGCCAGATCTGTTTTGGTTTTACATCAGCATGTGGCATTGTGGCCTAATCTGATGGTATTCCAAGAACAGGGGTGTGCAAAAGCAACGTCACAATTACCAACCACATGCCCCAAGAGTGATAGCAAATAGACGTGTATCATGAGTTTCAAATTAATGCATAAATTGTTGGCATCATGAACCCTCCTTGCTGATGGAGTAGGACCTGTCCTCTCTATACTGGATTAATATATTCACTCCACTTTTATATACTAGCTCGAAGTTAATTTACCCTATCAAGTCATAACATATACAATATATGCATACGCATGTTTATAGTATCGTTCATGAACCTTCCATCCAAATCATGCTACGAGGTTCCTAAAATAAATCAAATTCGAGCTGTCATCGACTTTTGGTCTCAAACCACAGCCCCTACGAGAGCAAGACCATACGGTCGGGTATCAGTAGATTCGGAAAAGTGTAACTGATAGAAAAGTTCAAAAAGGAGTACCCTTCCTTCATCAGAAAAAATAATATTTTTTTTTAAATTGCAGCGCAAAAATATTTTATATTAGTCGGTGTAGCGGGATTTTTTTTTGAGCTACGATCTAGTGTCCAAGAGTCTGAAGCTTCTATATGACAGTGCCGAATAATCTACAATCAAGTGTTCCATTCCATTCCTCAAATTTGTTAGATATACAGATCCTGAATGTTCGTATGCTGCAGTAGAAATATTTTGTTTATATGCCAGCGAGTTTTCTCAGGGTCCTTCTGATTTCGGGGATTTATCTACGGACACTGTCCGCTAATAAATATATTTAACCGTTGTTAATAATGCCTCCGTAGCCTAGTGCGTGAGCGTTAGAAGGATCGATTACCGCCCTGTACCCTGAATGTTTTCTGCAGACAAGCGATAAAGCTTAGCAGATTTTGAGTGTGTTAAAAAACAAACAAAAAAAAATAAAAATAGAAATTAATAGTAACATTAAAGAGCCCTCTTAATAGCGCCATAGAAATAATATTTATGACAAATATTTCTTTAGACAAAAACACTCGACTTATTTCAGTTATTTATTCGCGCTAATAAATTCACTTCGTTAGTTTAATTTTCAATACCAAACCATAAAATTAAAATGAAATTAAATAAAATCGCAAATAACTTGAGAAGTATCTTCTTTTACTGTCAAAGCGTTAACTTTGTCAAGCGATAATTTCTAATGCAATTTTTCTGGAAAGACAAAATAAAAAGCGAGAGAGAAATGCAAACACACACACACAAACACACGAAAAGAAGAAATACAAACATTATAAAAATGTCATTATATTGTACAGCATGACATGATAAACGCCATTCGAATAAATATGCGTACGAGCCAGAGTCGACCAAGCAAATAGCCCAGTGTGGACGACAAAACGAGCCAGCCAGCCAACGCGTACCAACCAACCAACCAACCATAACAACAGGCAAACAAACCATTCAATGGATATTTTAAATTACAAATCTATACAAACATTGTAATAATTCTTCTTCTACTTTAGATATGTTTCGCAACAGAATTTGCATTATTGAAAAAAGAAGAAAACACAAAAACAGTTATCAGTTCACAGAGGAATGGTACACAAAAATTAATGATGGTCCTTCGGGCTAGAAACTGAGTTCGTAAGACCGAATTTCAAATCGTTTTATAAATGTAGTTTTAATAATTTCCATAAGATTGAAATGTAGAAACGACCCGCAAATGGAAACTAAAATTTCAGAAAGTTTCAAAATAAATTAAACAAAAAATGAATTAAAGGAAAAAAAAAAACACCCTCCAAACGTTGCGAAGGAATTCCTTTAATTGTTGTTGCTTGAATCCCTTCTGCTCGAGTATACAAAATGAATCTCTAAAATAACAGCACTAAATTGTACATGGCATGGCAAATAATACACATCTCTATACTTTCATTTATATTTGTATGCACGGCCCAATAGCCCAAACGCACGTACTGACTGACTTACAAGTTACATAAACATTGTTAATGTGTTAAACAACCAAAAGTGATAAATTGCGCGGCATGAATTAATAGTTGACAATAACTCCGACAGCAAAAGCAGCGGCATAAGAAGAAAAAACGAAACAACAGCAACAGTAACAACCAAATGACAACATCAGTAATTCAGTAACTAACTGTTTGGGATGCACAACTCCAAAGATATGAATGGACTTGAAATATTTTACAAACAACAGGAGAACACAAAAAATTATTATAATGAGGATGTCTATAAAAAACGACAACAGCAACTGCACAGATATTTGCAACAAATATTTTAAGCAACATCATCACCAACAGAAGCATCATTATGAGCAACAACAGTAACAACAACAACAACAACAACAACAACAACATTACATTCACTTGGTCCATTCATCCATCCATCCATCCATCCGCCACAACAGAGCGTAGAAACACCAAAATGAATATTAAAACGAAAATAATAATAAAAAGTTTAAAACATTCAGAAAAAAAAAAACAAAACGCCCATAATGTAATGGCAAAGTAAACATTATAAGCAAAATCAACAAATACTAAAAAATAACTGGCAACAAAAATTATACTCACAACAACAACAACACCAACAACAAGAACAACAACAGCAATAGCAAAGAATTTTAGCTGCAACATTAACAAAGACAAACAGCATCAGGGCCATTACCGGTGGAGTGCGAGGAGCTTAAATAACAAAACAAAAAATTATATTTTATAAAAAAAATAAGGCAAATAGCCAGAGCCAATATTCATGTTGTTAACAAACTGCTCGTATTGTATGCAGTTGAAAGGCGATATGAATATGAAATGTTAATATTGATACTGGCGCTGCTGCGGCGGCGGCTGCTGCTTACAAATGTTACACAAACTAAAGAATACGAGCATGTGCACACCCCAGTCTAGAATCCCTGTTGGAACGATTTTGCAAAAGCCCATTTAAGTCTATTTTAAGAAAAGTCCGATGAGCAATTATTAACCCAGCTAAAATATTGGCACTTTGTATAGAGACTGCTAAAGAGTACCTTTTTGCTACAAAGGGTGATATTGTTTACCATTTAACTAATCCATTAATCGAAACGATATACTTATATATGCAGTATCAAAACATTGAAATTATTAAAATCAATGACAAAAACGGGTTCGCAAAACTAAAGTATTTTGATGTTGTCTTGAAACACCTTTCCGGACAACAATTGAGAAACTGATGAATTTTTAAAGCTGTTGGGACAAATTAGTTTTGCCAAGAGACGATCATGATCACTCCATAAACGACATTAGACTGCAGTTTACAAAAAAGGTTTCACGCCTTAAGGCCGGGGAACATGGAATCCGTCATCCGTCATCCGTCATCCGTCATCCGTCATCCGTCATACTTTGCCTTTTTCAACTGACAAGAAATTTGAAATACACATTTTCTTATCAGCTTTGTCACATTCAGTACGTCTCTGTCGAAGCAAAGTACGAAAGTTGTCCAACTTTTAACGTACGTTGAGTACTTTTTTTTTTTTTTATCTGGGACCAGCACTCAGGATATGACTCCTACACAAGCGAAGCATTGTACTGGGAACTATAGGAAAGGGATAGTAGGAGAAACGAGAGGAGAAGAAGCTTAATTAATTATTTTGCAGTTCTGCTCTCGCACGTTCGTTGTTTATACTTGTAGCAGTGCTGAAGCTTCGGTTTAGTAGCCATTTTTATTATTATTTTACTTCGCCGGTGCTACACAATAGCGACGAAGAAGGCCGTTCTGATGTGATTGTGGATTGCTGGATCAGCTGAAGCCGGTATTGTTCAGTGACCAGTGATTATGGCTTCGACACTGAAACTTTCCGACAACAACTGACACAGAAAGACACACTAATGCACATCAGAAAATGCAAAATGTTTTTTTGTTTTTTATAATTTTGTTCTGAAAGTGGAGTTGAACCCAGGTCTATGTTTGGTTTTGTAGTCAACGTGCAGACTACCATCCATCGTGTCATCGCCACCTTCAGCTATGACAGCTATGAACAGCGTTGCCGTTGTATATTATTTTCAATCAAAATTAGTTGATTTTGGAATTTCTGCAAAAGAATATGGTGGCGGTTTTAGCTTGCAAAATGCCTGTAGGTAGAGCTGTAGTAAAACTATTCAGTCGAAAGTCGACTACTGTACTGGAGTCGAAAAGACTAGTTGACTACAAATATTTATCGGCAATATTTCGTAGCAAAGTTAGCGATAAAATATTTTTAATTAATAAATTTCCCATGAGGTGTTTGAAACACCAAAAACAAAATCAAAAGACCAGCAAGTTCAAGTGCATTACTGAGCTTTAATCGAGTATTCTGGAAGGCAGTGGCAACTTAAATTCTTTTATGTCTCTTTTTAGCCCATCATCATCCGCGAGGCCAGTTAGCTTTAGGATTCTTCTCATTTTTTTTATAAACCTTATAAAATGACCATGATTATGGTGATGATGACGCTGACAATGACGATGATGATGAAATTGATGATGGCGTAGTTGATAACGCAATTTGCAATTTTCATTATGATTTTATTTTTCGTTTCATTTTTTCTTTTTTTATTTTTTTTTTTTTGTAAAGAAACTATAAAAAATAAGCCGGCTTTGATTATAATTGCAAGGAATTATCTGTAAGAAAAAAAAGAAAAATAATCAAGGAGCAGAGCGAAAAAATCCCAACAACTACTAACCGGATGATGTTTTGTTGACAGAAACAATGTTGAGTGGTGGCTACTAAATGAATGTTCTTGTTTCCTTTTTTTTCTTTTCAAGTTGCTAACAGCAGCACATCCACCAGCACCACCACCTCCAACTTTACCATCACTCTCATTCATTATCATTGTCAATATGAAGCAACATTTTTTCCTTTCGCAATAACTTCTCAATCTTTGCTTTTATATTTTTCATTTTATTGCAACTTCTATACAAAAAAGGATTCAGGGACTGGTTTAAGTTTATCCTTTGGTTTGCATTCAATGTTTCACAAGATCATATACAAAGGCCAATTAAGTGAGAAAATTAAGTCCTTTTAACAATTTGCTGATGCGTTTATTGGTTTTTAGAAAAAAATAAAAACGTGTTATTTACATAGAATAAATTACACTCGTGAATTTATTTAAAAACCGAATATGGTTTCTTAATACAACTTGCCCACCAACAAGCAATTAAACTCTATCAGATCTGCACAAAAATTATGCACATTTGATTTCTGTTTGAAATTCGAAAACATTATACTGCATCACTTTGGTTTAAATTAACAGATTTCAGATTTAATTCAAATTCAGGAATTCTGCAGCTCATGGGCATAGAGTTTTTTTTTATATATCTAACCGCTAACTTGAAGCTGCTGCTGCCTTTTATTTAAATTTCTTTTTTAATTTTTTGAGTTTAAAAAATTTATCGTATCAAAAATTGTGCTGATGGACGGTACAGCACAAACCAAACACGAAGCCTTGTGAATACCCCAAGTATAGTGGCTTGTGTAGCATTATTCATTATTCGTTCATTATCATTTTTACTTGTTTCAATTCGCTTTTTTATTTTTTTGCTGGTCAAAACTATGTGGAGGCTGTGCTTGTCTTCTGCAGAGATATGTCTGCTGCGTTTGCCATGCGTATGTTAAATGTCTGGACATACTCCTTCATCATCATAATATATTTCGATTTCTTTTTCTTGACATTTTTATTATGTCTGTGAGCGTATATTAAAAATTCTTATTTTTTTCCCGTTTTTTTTTTTTTTTGCTTTCGGTTACACAAATTTGGCCACAAGTAAGCAAATACGATTTGACAGTTTGATGGGTGATAAGAAAATTTAGTTTTCTGATTTAAGTAGGAAAGGAAAAAAAGGAAAAAACAACGATAAATTTACTCAGTCAAAAGGAAATCTATGTAGACGCGAAATTCAATTTGAAATAAAATGTCGAAATGGAACCGGGTTTTTTTTTATTAATTAATGCGATTTTTAAATTAATTAATAGATTGAAGCTTAGCTCTGCATAACCGATTAAAGAAAAGGAAATGACATAAAGCAATACTTACTTACTTGCTCATATGTATGCTTGTTTATGTCTGTGTGTGTAAGGAGAGCCCGTTCCCAAATTCCAGTGAAGCACATTTCCTTAGACATGTCAAGTCTCATAGCCGCCAAGAAGACGTAGACGCAACAGACCAAATTTACAGCGGCAGTTTTTTTCTTTTAAGCTGCGCATATAAAAAGGGTGTCTCAATAAGAATGCGCTTTTTCATTTAAAATACAGAGAAAATTCGTTTTTTGACCGAACAGAGCGTATGTGGAATAGACTACACGCAGAGGTCTTTCCTGTCACTTTTGACGTGGGAAAATTCAAATCGAATGTCAATAAACATTACTAGTTCCAATGACCCGCATGTGTAGGGGTCATCCCCTGAGTGCCTGTCCAAGAAAAAAATAAAAATAATATTTTTTTAGATTGTTGGGATTTTTTTTATTGAATTGTTGAAAGCAGACATGTTCCGATTAATTATGAAATACAATATACGTTAAATCTCCCCCACGGCTCTGATGACAGCCCATTTTTCTTTTAACGAAATTTTCCAGGACTTTTTCACAGAGATGTGAGCGTATCTCACTGATGATGCGTTAGATCTCTACTTTGAGCTGAGGAATTATTTCGTGTTTATTAGCATTTTCGCGAGATTTCACAAAATCACAAAGTAAAATATTGCAGGGAGTTAAATCACATGATTTTGGTGGCCAGTTTATATCAGAATGTCTGGAAATAATTTGTCCTGCAAGTCGTTGCTGCTATAAATCGATTGTGTCATGCGCGATGCATCACGACGACTTGCTGAAATTACATTTCATATCTATCCATCGTTGTCTTGCTATTTAGATTACTATTGCAGCGCAGCAAATCGATTATTCGACTAAATAACCAACTATCTGGTGATAAGATGCTCTATAGATTCATCATATTCACAGCAGAATCAGTAGTTGCTCGTGTTAGTGAAGCTCGTTGCCAGGGAAAATTACCTGTTTAAATGATTAAATTATTGTAGTGACTTTATAGACAAAATTTTACTTTTTTTTTTTATTTCACTGAGTGCCATTTAAATTGGTAGCTGTTTTCAATTTTTTAAGTTGGTAGCACTGCCTTTAGTAAACGAAAATCAAGGTTGTATTTCATTAAATTAACTTAAAACGAATTCAAAAAAGATTTTAAGATGGTTTTAAGTTTTTATATCGTAAAACCAGATTTAAATACAGGGTGGCCCAAAATGACCGAAGGGGTTTGAGTGCACAGAGCAAATGTCTCCCTCGCAGTGTGCGCTGTAGCTTCATTCTGTTGTAACCATATATACTATGTTTTCCACGGCTGGCCGTAAAAATTTTCCAGCATTGTCCGATATGTAATGGAAACGGCGACAACATATTTATTTTCAAAAAAATATGGCCCAATTATCCTTTCCGACGAAACACTACACTAAACGATATACTCAAGTCTCGCTGTTGAACTACTTTTGGATTTTTCGTAGCCCTTTTTGCCTACTAACGAACCCATTAAAGAGGAAATGGGCTTCCTCGCTCATAATTCATGATTTTCTTCTGAAGAAAAGTACAACGATTTTGGCACGCTGTTCAATTGTGTACTGTTCGATTTTAAATTCCCCAAGACTTCTTTACAAACTACTGAAAACATAAAAAAATATAATAAAAAAGTTATAACGGATTCAAACGCATTCGCTCCTTTTCGGCCACTCTGTAGTTGACTGCAATTTCGGCTTTTCGGCGAAACTCTCGTTTACAGCAGCAATGTTTTCAAAAGAGACCGAGACCGGTACATTGACGCACAGTACTTTTACTCTCTACAACCGATTCAGTTTCTTAAAATTTTTTGACCACTGTTCGAATTCTTGACACATTAGATGCACCTTCTCGACTGAAAAAGCGTCGAAGTTTGCGAGCGGTCTCTGCATAACTTTGCAAATTTTTGTAATACATTTTTATAACATGGAGTTTTTGCCTACAGTGCTCCAATTTTAATATTCGGAATAAACATATGCGACAGCTGCCAAATTGCAGAGTTTGTACTGGCGCAAAATAAATTATACTACATTTAAAAAAGGTGCCTCCGTAGTCTAGTGAATATGCATTAGTCTTATTATTATGGAGGTGTGAGTTCGATTACCGCCTAGACTCTGAGTGTTTCTACAGACAAGCTATAAGACTTTCGTAGAATTTGTGTTGTTTAAAAAAAAAGTGCTTTTTGAGGCACCCTTTACATCGCGATATAAAATCATAACGGCATATTGCACAGCTGATATGAGGCTTCTGATCTATATACATAGATTATTATTAAAAAAAAGAAAAAAAATTATAATGCCGCTTACGGCTTTTCGGCGCCATAATTAATATTCGTTATAATTCTCATTTGGTTCAGAATATTGTTTTCTTCGAACCCCGGTCAAGGAGATAACTACTTCTAAATTTTAAACTTACTATCCCTTTTCTATAGTTACATCACAATGCATCGCATGTGAAGGGGACATCTGAGTGCTGGTCTCAGATAAAAAAAAACAAAGATCTACAATATTTTGTACGAATGCTGCAATTAATTCATGAAATTAAATTCGACATATGAAAAAATTAATTTCTTTTTCAGTTATAGAACTAATCTCTAATTATTTTATTTCTTATTAGATCCAGGAATTATTTCTGTTTGTGTTAACACTTTAAAATAAAAATTAAAACTATGGCGCGCATATGTAATTTCCTAAAGAAAATTTCAAGTATTTAAACAAATATTTTGGACGCCTAAGTTAAGTTACGATGTGCTTAAAATACAAAGAAATTCCTTAAACGTTTTCAAAGGGACACCTTGCTTGCAAGTTTCTACTCTTTTATACAGCAGTTTGAATTATTTCCTTTGTCAAGTTTGTCTTTGCTGAACATCGTTCAGAATGCTTAAATTCCTGTTCAATAGCTGAAATTAATTCCCACGATTTTAAGTGTTCATGTAAAAAGGAAGTTGGCTAATGATGACAACCAAAACAAATACTCGTACTGGTTAACAGCACAAACCATAACAACAATAACAACGAATCCAATACCAGAAAGAGATTAACCAAATGGCCTTAGAGGCAGTTGGAATGAAATTCTATATCAAGAATTTGTTTGCTTTACTCATTTCCCTCTCTTCCAATAGAAATAAACTGAGACCTGTAAGCGAGTCAAGTAATTAGTAACAAGTCACAGTCAACTTAACGATGCCACTTTATCAAATCACTGACGAACAAGGAATATTTTTTTTCGTTTTTCATTTTTGCCCCGCTTGGAAATGGCCCCTGCGTTTCAGAACGTATGAAGCCAAAAAAAAAAAAATCCACAATATTAAAAAAAAGTATGAATAAAATGGTCGTAAAAGCGATAAGAAAAATTTCATAAGCACAAACTGAAGACTGCAACAAGGTTACCAAGCAGATGTATTAAAACTCATATAAATATCTTGGGCTGGTTGTGTAGGATAAAAAGTCTTTTAATTATAATAATGCCAATAAAATTTTTATAGCACAAAAAGTAAAACAAAGAAATTTGTTACACAAAAGTTTCAGTCAAGTGAAATACTTTATCCGTTATCAGTTCTCAGTGAATGTGAAAGTGGGAGGAAGTTTTGTAAAGACAATTCTGCAATGCGAAAACATGCTTGAGTTAGAGAAACGATAACAATTTTAACATTAACGATTTACAAAAATATAATAAATAAAAAAAAGTGTCGATAAAAATTTTAAATCAAATGTTAAAAGGTACGAAGTATAATGTCACTGCAATAGATGGAAATGTACCAACAAAGCGTTGGATTTTTTTTTTTTTCTTGGACCAGTGCTCAGGGGTTATCGCCTACATATGCAATGCATTGCACTGGAACTAGAGAGACGGATAGGCGATGAAGGTGGTGAAGATAGAACTTAATTCTTGCACAACTCTGCAGTTGCGTCATAATAATAAAGCAAAGTTGCGGAGTCTCTGATGTTAATTTTGACGCAATATTTCTTAACTAAGGGCAGCGAGTTTTTTCTTTTTAGTGTTTCAAATTTCCAATTTATTCATACCCATTATTCTTTAATTACAAATAGGGTCTCAGCGCCATTATGGCATTCTTGAGACAATCTGGCAAAAGTTTTACATTATGAATATATAATATATTTGGATATAACATAAGAAGATATAAAATTATTATAAGTTAATTTGAAATTTAATGTTTTAGTTAAAAATCAATTTTTATAATAAGAAACAATAAAATACAAAAGAAAAGCTCATTTCTTATTTTATTTCACCGATAATTTATTGCTCAATTACCGGCGAAGGAGGTTACTTTAAAATTGTTTACTTGACTGGGTCGGGCATCGAACCCGAGTCCTTCAGGTTGCTTAGTCAACACGATTACTACTAAGCCTATCATTACGTAAATACTCAGTTTTTGAGAGGTTATTAAATTATATTTATTAATACAACTGATAGTGCAGAGATGACCACCATTTTCATCGATGCACAATTGGGCTCTTAAACAGGTGTTTTGCACTCAAAGTTTCAGGCTCTATTGCCCTGATCTCAGCTTCAATGTTGTGCTTTAGCTGCTCTATAGTTTGTGGCTCGTTCTTTGAGATAACCCCATAGAAAATAATCAGGGCAGGCCAATTAAATTCTGAATTTCTTGAGATAATTCTATCAGTTTGGTTCGTTGCTCGGTCGTTAAATTTTGCATGGTGGTGTAACACGGTTCGATGAATAAAACCTAAAAAACAATAAAAAACTATAATAATAAACAAAAAAGTTATTAAACTTTTACACGCAGGCGTTAATTTTGGCCCAACCTGTAGAAGTAAAATGAATTTTGTTTCGTTTATTTTTCTTGCAGCAAAAAAATATTTCAGTCTGACATTTTCATACAGACTCTCGTTTATTTTGTTATGAGTAACATGGAACTAAAAATTTATTTCTAATGATCGGTTTTTTTATAAGAATCGTATGCAGGTACCCAGGTACCTTGGCATACTTTAGAAATAAATTTATCTGCCACGCCTATTCAAAATATTTCTGTACCTCAAAGTCTGAATTTATTGAAAATTTACTAAAAAATAGCAGTTCACAAGAAGTTTCAATTATGTACATCCTGAAATTCTATAAAAAAAATTAAACCTAAAACGCTAAAAGTACCTTACTATTCATATAAGGGTTAAAGGAAAAAAAATATCGATTTATATCGTTGATATTTCAAAAACCGATATAGGTTAGGCCGGCAGGCAGCTGGATGTAAAGGCAAAGAAAGGTCCCACCCCACTTGGGTTCAATTTATTGTGATAACAATTGCAAGAAAACTTTCACGTGTTGCAGTGATTCAGACCAGAAGCATTTCTTACTGTACAGGAGAAGGAAACGCGTACATAAAACTTCAATTTATTCAAGACAGTTTTTTTTATTAAATTCTTTTATCAACGGTTAGTCAGAATCAATCAAACAATTCTTTCATCAACATTTTATTATTAACTAGCTGACCCCGACGCACGTTGCTGTAGCAGTTATAATTATTTTTTTTTTTAAAAATATAATTATAAACAAAAACCAATTTTCCTGAAGAAGCTACACAAAGGAGTAGCGAAATATTGAAATAAATATAAAATATATAAAAAGACCTTAGGCTTAAAATAATTAGTGTTATTAATATAAAAAAAAAAAAAAAAAAAAAAAAAAAAAAAAAAAAACTAGAAAAATTATTAATATATATTTTTATTATTTAAAATATTTAAAATGTCTACTTTATTTTTTTTTTATTGTTTATTTGGAATATATACATTTCGTTGCTGTTTATATCAACTCATGAGTAGACCTTCAACCAAATTTGTGAAAAAGCTCAAAACTCGTTCACTCTTATACAAAAACTCCCAGAAAATCTTTGAGAATTATAAAAATACAAAATAGTATTCCGTAAATAATTTAATTTAATAATTTATATAATAATTTAATTAATTTATAATATTTTTGAATTTTGCATTCATTTGAAAAATTCCCAGGATTGGATCTCATAATTAATCGCATTTTTGGCTTGTTTTTTGTTTTCCTTTTTAATATTTATTTGGAAGAAATTTTTAAAGTTAAAACTATATATAAATATGTAATCTTATTATACACTGCTACATGTTTGAGGTCTCTAGTATATTAGAAATTTTTTATATGCATTTGTATTTTTAATATCAATATCTTTTTCGACATAGATTTTTATGTGTAAATATATTTTTTTTTGTGCATGCAAAAAATTTAAAATATTTAAAAAATTGCCTAAAATTGGTTAGTTAGTTTCGGAGACGCAGAAGTTGCTCCCTCGTCGTGGTTTTATCTTTGAAAAATATATAGTCTATGGATCCATTTAGATGAAGAACTTTCTATGTTTTATCTCCCTTCCCTTACCTACACCCATAAATCAAATGGGAGTGCCACATGGAAAAATATTTTTATGTGTAAATATATTTATTATCTACTCGTATGTTAGCAAAAAATTTAAAAAAAAACTTGCATACTATTCGTACTGGCATTCGTACCGTATTAAGTACAACTCATACCAATATTAAGTGTAAAATAATTAAATTTATTATTTTAACACAGTCTGACATTCTCAGCTATCAAAAAAAATAGCTATCGATATCTATAGTTCTCATACAGCTAAAAAAGTACCCGATACAATCGAAAAGTTTGTGGTTAGCTCGCGAAAAGCGCAAGGTTTGAATGTAAGCAAATCTAAATTCGATTTTTTGAAACTGTTACTGTGGCGCCATCTCCAGAGTAAATTTAACAGACCTCCTTCATAGTCTTTACCAAACTCTTTCTGGAAGTTCATTAGAATACCCCAGTTTATTATGTCCAACTGTAATAATTAACTTTCTGCCCTCGTAAAAAACATTATTTTACTTCTTGCATCTGCAGGAGTTGGCGCTGCAAAAACAATAAGCAGCAGTCCAACGGAAAACGAGTGCATCGGTGACAAAGTGCTTGTGTCTGGGAGTACAAGTATTGCCAGCAACTTGTACCGCTAATATGTACGCCTACTCCATGGCTAATGATGCGACTAACAGACGCTCAAATCGTACAACATACGCATAATGCAAAATCGAATGGGAGAAGAAGCAACAAAAAACTGAATTAAAGAACCGGCAGGAAAACACGTAGTAGAAAATATTTAGTTTCTTTAGCTGGACAACAAGATATTTTTGTTATTTTTTTTTTTTTTATTACTTCAGTTCGCATACTATTGCTGGCAGTTTGTTGCTTGTCTTTGGATATATAAAGCAGAGCACTTTGCATTAGCGACATAATTTATCACCCATAAGCAAGTTATTCCAAAAAAAGAGGCCATGTGGTTCGTTCGTTAGTTTTTTTTTTTTTTAATTTTTTTTGTCCAACGAATTTAGCTGTTGCCTGTTGCTGGTAAATGGTGGAACGGTTGGTCCATTTACTGGCTGGCAGGTTCGCTTTGTGGCTTGGTGGCAAAGCACCTGTACAGCTGGCAAAAAGGGTAAGTGTGGTTAACAGTCTGGTTAGTTGTACTGCTGTTGTTCTGTTGAATTGGTTGCGTGCCAATGCGTAGATTTCCAATATTCATAAGATTCTGCATAAAAAAAAAGCGACTTACCTGTTTGCTATTGCTGGGAATATTCATGATGTTGAAGTCCATAATGTTGTTGCCCACTATTGCTGCCGTTTGTTATGAATTCACTCGTTTTCCTTTTTCCATTCTTTTTTTGTTTTGTGTTTTTTTCCTTTTACTGTTTTTAGAGCAATAACTGCAATTATTGCGAATGCTATGTACATATGTATGTGTGTGTGTGTGCAATAATTGTCGATACTGTGAAAGGAAGTGCGTGGGGAGTTGTGCTTGCGAAGTGAGCAAAATGTTTAAGTAGACAAATAAGTAAATTCCTCAGAATAATTAAAGGCCTTAAAAAGAGCAACGACAAAAACTTTACTCCCATAAATCACATAAAAATTATTCGTATTTTCTGTTTTACCACAAACTCGAATTGATATGTTTAAGGACGGATGGATATTCTATATAAAAAATTAAAACTTTATTAGTGCTGATGTCAGTTCTCGTGTAGATAAAGTTCGGTGATCGGCCATACAGAGCCATACAGGGGATTTAAATCATTTCTCATTGACAGCTGTTATTTATGGCTACCTGACTCAATGCGCTTAAAAAGACTTCACATGAAATTAAAATGACTTCACAAATAAAAAAGCAGTACACAATCGTAAATTATAAAATGCAATTAAACGGTAACAAAATAGATTTTGCGTATCGTAGGTTGAAGAAAATTTGTCTTTTCTTGCAGTGGCAAAAAAAAGATTCTTGCCTGGCAGAGTGTATAAAGAAAAATTTTTGGGGTTAACAGTTGATCCTCCATATGCAGGCCTCTATTAACCGCCCGCATTTATTAAGCGGCTCGCAGTTGGGTTTTTTTATACTCCCTTTTTATAACTGTTCAACCGAGCTTTATCTCTATTATTCGTGCAACAAAAATAAGTTTTTTTTTTCTAAGCCAATCGTGATTTTTATGTGATTCACAAGAGAAAAGAGTATCTTTACTTCTTATTTTCGTTTTCTTGTTTCATTACACGAAACTTGATTTTAATCATCAAAAAGAGCAATAAAAGTTAATTTTTATTAAAGGAAAATTCCCTTACTTTATGGTCATCAGAAAAATATATCGAATAAATTGTTGTCTGAAAGGTATGGTGATTTTTATTTAACCTCTATTAACCGTGTTTTTCGATTATCCGCTCTAAGTCTGGCCCCATGCCATCTACATAATCGTGGTTTTTGCCCGTGATTTCGTTCAGGTGCAATATTCAGCGCACAATTAAATAAATAGAATTTATACAATAAAAAAATTTTTCAATTTTACAAATTTATACAAAAAAAATTACAATTAAATTAAATTACAAAAATTTTAAAATAATTCATTTAAAAAAAAAAATTTATTTTTAATTATTAAAAATATAAATATTTAAAAATATAAAAATTTTTTTTTTATAATGGCACGATGGATGGTAGCTGCACGTTGACTACAAATCCAAAAACTGACCTGGGTTCAACCCCAGTTTCAGACTAAAATTTTAAAATAAAAATATATATCTCGCATTTTTCTGATGTGCATTAGTGTGTCTTTGTGTGTCATTTGTTGTCGGAAGGTTTCAGTGGCGAAGGCATAGTCACTGGTCACTGAACAAAACCGGCTTCAGCTGGTAGCAATCCACAATCGCATCAGAACGCCCTCCTTCGTCGGTATTGTGTATTTTCTTTACAGCTGAAAATCTAATTCATTTTTTAATTGATAGAAAGTAAGAAAGTGAAAAAAAGGGTTTGATTATGGAGTTATTCGGGGTTGTCACAGATACAAAATTCACACAAAAGTGAAAATGAAAACGTTTTTAGCTCCTTAGATCATTCGAAAATGTGAAAATTTTCACTTCCGAAAATTTTCTGTGACACCCCCAATTTATTTCAGGCCTTTATTCTCATTTATTTAAATGAAAGTTTAATATAATATCTCCAGTTATTTTAAGAAAAATTTGGGTACAGGTTCTCTGAAAATCTGCATTAACCACAGTGAAATGCGCATATGAACTAGTTAACACCTCCTAAATCAATATCAATATATTTTTTTTTTAATAAAAATAATTTTCTGAATAAGTTCAATTTAGGGAAACGTAGTGTTAGTATTATAAGTCACTAAAATTCCCAAAAAATATTAGAGAATTATTTTTTAATTGATATTAATTTTTAATTAAAATTTAGTTTTATTTTTTTTTTCTGTGTATATGTTTTAATTTTCACCATAATCGCTTGGATAGTTGCGGAGAGCTCGAAATTGCCCTCTGATCGACCTCCTAGTCTTAGTTTTTTTTTTTCAATATCTATGTCTTATATGTGCTTTTATACTCAGATCTTTCCCCGATTAAAATTTCATTAAAATCCGTTGGATATTTTCCATAATAAATAAATTGCCCCTTCCTGTCCGTTTTTACCCCTCAGAAAGTTCCATATATTTCAGTTTGGACCATGTAATATGCGTCTACCAAATTTCATACAAATCCATTAAGAGATTTTCGCCAAATATCGAAACATTCGAAACATCTCAAAATCTCACATTTTTTAATTTCCTATATCGTGAGTGCTTTTACCTTCGAAATTGCAGTTATGAATCATTTTTCTGTGAATTATAGGCAAAGTTCAAAATAGAAAATTGTTTGTTATGATCGGGGATATTAACCGCGAATCTTCTGACTAAGTACCTCAGCCAATAGCGCTGTTGAACGATTTTGCCCCTCGAATATGCCTTCTTTTCCCATTATTTGTCCCTTAATTTTCGATGGATAATTTCATAAAATTTTTTTGGAAATTCTTCTTTTAGTTGGTTTTTTTTTCTATCAATAGCAGTTATTGTAGTGCCAAAATTTATTCTAATAAATAAAATGCATTCCAACAGTTCAATTGAATTTAGTTCAAAGATATTGCCGCAGAGTTTTGACGTTATCTTGCAGTACAAATTATCACTGCCAGTATTTCATAGTTTCGAGCCTAAATATTTTATTTAAATTTTTCGAAACCATATTTTTTATTTTATTTCTTAAATTCTTACATTTTCAAACTTTTGTTAATTTTTGCATTCAGTTATTTTTATGGTTCAAATGAAAATGTCAAGGGAACAAAAATGTGTTACATCTTATTCGCGATAGGTTTTTTTTTTGTTATTTTTTTATATTTTTTTTTTTTTTTTTTTGTTATGTAGAATTACCAAAGGTTGAACAGCTATATCACTGTCTTCTAAATGGCATTTTGCCCTAGAAGTGTAAAATCAGGTGCTTTGCAAGCCCTTAATCCCTCACACTCATGAAGAATCTCTTCTTCACAGATGTCCCCTCCCGGCAGTTCGCTGCATTTCCTAATATTTTTCTAACCAATTTTAATAGCGAATCTCACAGTAATTCAGCCTTTTGATTCTGCACACAAAAAAAAAATGAAAATCGTCTTTGTTTGTTAAATCTATTCCAGGTTTCAATTTGATCTCTTCCTTCTTTGAATTTTCACCATAAAGTTTCATATTTCAAACACAAAATTTTTATGGCAATAGAATTGATTTAAGTGCTCTTAAACCTCTTTATTTATTAAATCATACAATAAGAAGTTTAAAATTCGCAAAAGCCATTCACTTGTCAAACATTATAAATTATCATTTAACTAACTGAATACATAAACGTAAGTTTAACTGAGCAGATAGCCAGACAGACGGACAGACAGACAGCAAGACGGACCGAACATAAATATGTACATATGTGTAAGTGCATGTGCATGCAACAGAGAATTACATATCTCTATCTTAGATTATGATTATGTTCTTACAAAATCACTTTTTATTTAATGTGGCCATAAAACAGTTGAAACAAACGTACGCACACATCTGGCAAATGCATAAATATTTATGTACTCTTGAGAGTGTTATTTAACGTAGTAGGACTTCTATGGTTAATCGGTTGTTGGAGTGAATGAATGTGGTTACGTAAAAATATGATATTTTTCAGACATTCTACCCAGTGTATCGTACTATACTTTAGTATTCTTTATAATACTCTACTGTACTTTAATCCAATCCACCCATAGTTCAGTTCTACTTAAACTTACGCCGCTTCATTCTATTCCATACTACCAGATTCCACTATATTCTTCTTTAATCTGTTCTAAAAATCTTAATTTTACTCTACTCCACATTAGCCAACCCTTTACCAATACTTCACGATTCTACAATATTTTACTACGACCACTCTACCACCTTCAACTCTAATCTATTCTATTCTACTCTGCTCTCTTCTACTATACTCTCTACTATAGTCTGCTGTGCTCTACTCTGTTCTACTCAACTTTATGCTGCGAAAAAAATTAAAAATACGAAAAACAATCACAGCAAAAAAATAAAACTAAATTTTAATTAAAAATTTTATAATATCAATTAAATGATTAATCAGATCTTCACTTATAAAAATATTATTTGTATCAATTAAATTGTTATTGTTGATTTAATTGAATTAATTTTCAATTAAAATTTGGAATAATAATAACTCAATATGTCAAACAAATTTTTAATAGGAAAAAAAATATTCCGATTCAAATCCAATGCTTTTTGGGTATTAATATCTATTTGTGTTGCATATATGAAATAAAACAATCACATAAACATTTAAATTAAAATAAGGCCTCATTTTATGTATTGCATAGCAAAAAAAAAAAAAAAAAAATTATTTACTTATTAAAGTATGCTGCCTAAAAATTAATTAAAAACTTAATTGTATTGATTAAACATTTAATTAAAAAAATTTTAATATTCTAATTAAAAGGTTTAATTAGAAATAAAAAAGCAAATATTTTTTCTGTGAAAATCAAAATTATCCACATCAAGCTTTGATCTCTGGAGGAGCAAAAGTTTCGTCGAAGGATTTGTATTTATAGTAAAATGGCGGGAAATATCATATTTCAGGCCATATTTAACAAGTTGTTGCATTGTTTCTCAAACAACAAAATATTTTCCTTCGCAGGCCTTATGAAACAAATCGATTTTCATCACATATTTTTCGTTTAAGACTCCTGGCAGTATTTAAAAATTACAAAATCAACCACGAAATTAAAATAACAATCGAGCAAGATTCAGCCGTTAGCGTCGATTTTTATTAAATGTCAAATATTTTTATGTTAAACTATCAGCAAAACGTAGTCTTGAAAATCGTCAAACTCAGTGTCAAAATCGTCTAAACAATTATTTTATTTTAGTTTTTGTTAATGGCAGTTTAACTCTTTATGGAAATGGGAAATATATTTTAATGTTGCCATTTAACTAAGTGTTCCCCCATTGTTTCTTATGAACTGTCCGAAATTTAAAGTATTTCACAGTTTGATTACTATGAGAGGTAGGTCGCCACTAACAAAATATTTGAGGGCCGCAGGTTGAGTATGTTTGGGTTAGATAAAAGTTTATCGACAATCTCTATTACAAGAGATCGTGCTACGTTATAAACAGCATCTCTTCAGCACCATCATTTAAGAGAAAAATGTCTCGTTGCCTGAGCCTCATTCTAAAATGAATTTCAGCATTTACACTCGTACTATGCAGGCCGTGCCGTACATTTACCTGTTGACGTGGTGTCAGTGTCATGGGTTTTTGATCGATCAGCCCTCAAGGGTTTATTTTCTGGGACGAGTGTGCTTAGAGGATGATGTCCCCCATATATGCCATATATTGCACCGCAAATAATTGGAAGCGGTTAAGTGGTGAAGTAAGAGGACGAAATACGTATTAATTCTTTTACAAATCTTTTTCGTTGATCGCATTCATTTTTAAGCAAAATGGGAAGCATTTTATTTATTATTTTACTTCGACGTCGCTTTATTGCTGAAACACCAATAACGAGGGAGGGCACAATCGCAATAGAAAAATTTTTCTTCTAACTGGGTATTGGAAATGCAGATGTTCCATTTGCAGAGTCAGCGCTAACTATTCAGTCCATAGCACTTTGTAGCGAACTACTGCAGCAAACTTTGTTAAATTTCTTTTAAAGAACTTTTCTTCTGGACAGTTTAATTACTTTCACATGACGAATAATCGAGTACTGCGAAACCTATGCCAGGGTGAAGTTAATAAAAATACAATACCACTTGTTTCGCTGTTTATTTATTTATTTATTTTTTCCACAGTTTATTAAACATTAAATTCTATTGGCATTGAATTGTTGAAATCTTTGATATTGTTTTGCGCACATTGTTCGCTGACCGTTTTAGTGAAGTGATCATGAATGAAGGAATGCATGAATGAATTGAAATCAAGTGTTAGAATTTGCGAATGTATTAGTGTGCTGCAGCATGTTTCTATACTTCTAAAGTGTTTTAGAAAAACTTAATACATCTGTATATACGTACAACAATGACGAAATATTTATTTATGTCAATTCCAAACGTACTCGTATGCGTTTATTTAGTGGCCAATACTAAAAGTACTCATTAATTCGCACAATTGCATTGCTGGCTGGCTGGCTGGTTACTGCCAAGTAAATCGCACAATTGATTATACAATTTTTAGATACAGTAACACAACAATGGCAGCATTTCATAGTCCCCAATCAAGAAAACAGTAATCGTAATGTCACCTACGATGTACACAGACGCACAATAATAAATACTCTTGTTTAAAATATCGAACTGCGATTGCGAGTGAAAAAAACCAGGCAGCTTCACAGCATTCCTGCATGAAAAAGTTGTTTAAAGGTTGCAGCTAACGCAACAACAACAACAACAACAACAATGTCTAAATAGAAGAAGAAAAACATAAATAAATAAATAAATAAAATGCGTTAATATTCTTATGGATTCCTCTTTGCCTCCTTCTAACTGTGAGTTTGAGCAAAAACTGCGTTTTGTCAAGACATTTTTAATAGCCAAAGTGTTTGAACAAATGTTTGGTGCGTGTGTGCATGTGTAGTGCAACATCTTGTGAATTAAAAACAAAAAAAAAAAAAAAGAAGAAAAAAATGGAGCACCTGTCATTTTACAATGGACGCAAAGAGCGTGCGCGCGTTTACTTGCGTAGAGTTGAATTGCATGGATGTTTGTGTGTGTGTTTGTGTATTTGTTGCACAAGTTGAGTTTTGTTTTTGTATTTTTTTTTTTCGCTGAGCCTTAGTGTGTGTCATTATAATTCATAAAGATGCTTGACAAACTTGTTTCCCAAAACAAACATTTACCACTCTGGTTGCAAGGTGTGTGTGTGTGTGTGTATGCAGCAAAAAAGAAAAAAAAACAAACACTTAAGGAATGGCTTTTTTTTCTGTTTTTTTCTGCTGAGGTCCAGTAAGGTTATAGTCCTGCTATTCAAGGAATTGGAAATTGTTTTTAATGAATTTCAAAGTCACAAAGGTCTGGTGGTGTGGTTTCAGCAAATTGCAAATACCACCAAAAAAGCCAAGCAGTGTTTATATTTTTTTTCATTTCTAATTTAAGACAATATTTGGGGCAGCAAAATAAATGTTTTCGTCATATTGACAATGAAATGAAATGTTTTTGTAAACACTGTCTTTTAGCATATGTATTGACATTTCGAAAAAATTGTTTTATAACTTCTGACAGCTGACAGTTGCTTTGGCTTTTAAACTCAAATCTAAACAAAAGCTGCAAGCTTTGTTTGGTTAGCTGTCAAGTATTCTCATGCCGATACAATTTGTATGGACCAAACCATAATGAGGCGGCGTCAACGGTGGGCAGTGCGTTACCAAGTGAAGCTGGTTGCAAGTTAAAATTTAATTGAATTTTAAGTATTCATTTCAACTCCTATCATTTCTCCTACTATCCATTTCCTCTAGTTCCAGCACAATGCATCTCCTGAGTGCTGGTCCAAGATACAAAAAAAAAAAATTATAAGTATTCAAATCCTTGAATTAATTAATTAATTAATTAATTATAATTAAATCCAGTCAGTACTGGACAATGTATTTTATTTCTCAAAGATGTTGGTTTTCACGTCTCTTGTTTGCGGGCTAGAGAAACGCTATCGATCCCTTCTTTTCAAAAGAATGTAACGCTTTCGTCTGAAATCGTGGGTGCGCTGCGAGCATACTTAAGTAAGTTGATGCACGTCGTATTATTTTCTCCCTTTACCAGCGGCACATTTAAGTTTTCCGTGTTTATTGAACTTTTCTTTATACCAACAAACTGCTTAACTCACTCTTCAAGTCTTATTTTGTATTTTTGAATGTTCTTTATATTTGAGGCTGAGAGCGTACCCCTTAACTGGCTTCCACAGCACCAGATTGGTTTTAATAAAGCTTTATAGGGCATACGAACTTATCTTAGGGAGGAATTTCGTTCATTAAGGCCGTATAGTTTTATTATTATTTTTTTTGTTTTTTTAAGACAATACAAACTCTACGAATTCTAAGCGGGAATCCAACCCGCACCACCATATTGATGCACTAGACTACGGAGGCACCTGCCTTTTGCTGCATTGAGTTAGTTTTGCATCTATGGCAGAGGTAGGCAAACCTATACTATTAAGTTTTTCGATTGTATGTGTTACATATCGAGCCTTTGGTGCAATACCGTCGTAACTCAAAAAATCGTGAACTGAGAAAAATGAATTTGAAGTTTTGAGCCATCTTTTTGATAGTATTTTCGTTTACTAAAGTTAATTTTTTTACAAGTTTTTAAATAAAGAAGCATGTTTTGTAATGTTTTCTGTTTGTAAATTTCTTGTCATAAAGGAAATATTTCATTATTGCAAATAAATATTGTTGAAAATAGCTGGAGGCAATAAAGACATTTGTAGCTGTCGAATCTGAACAGTTAGAGATATAACCATAATATTTTTTCCTTTAGATATATATTTCGCCAAAAGATCATTTCTGCATAGCCAGCTCAAAAAATTCAAATTTTGAGTTACTATGGTATTGCACCAAAGGCTCGATATATTCTCTTTCTGCACAAGAGTCAGTGTTGCCAGAGTAGAATTGTGTCTCATATACCCAATTTAAAAGACAAATTAATTTAGATATGGAAATATGTTACAAAATCAATCTTGGTAAGCATTGCAGCTTCAATATTTATTTCATATGGGCTACTTTTCATGCATAATAGGTTTTCAAATTGTTTATCTGTTAAAAGAATTCGACTTTTGTTACAATAAAGAAAATGTTAATACACAAATATAAATAAGTCAATACAAATATAAATAAAAACAATTTGCAAATGTAATTTATTTGCTTATTACATCTGCAGAAATATGTCCCCAGAAGTATATTTCCGTAGCAGACATTTTAATTAGTTTTCTTTTAACTTTGTGATTTTGATGCGCAATGTCACATAACAAGGATTTTTATGAATTTCGATAAAATTTTATATTTTTTTTTGCTGTCATAAAAACTACAGTTGTAATTAAGCAATAGATATTTTTTTTTTTTTTTTTTTTTTCAATTTATTAATTTTATTATTATTTTATTTTATTTATTGAATGTGAGTGGAATGACTTTTCATGTTATATTTTCAAGTATTTCAGTTTGCCAAATAATTATTTGAAAATAAGTTTAGTTCAATTGCCCATTAAACTTATTTTCTTACTGTTCGTTTATACAGGGTGTGTCAAAAGTAACGCCTGCGTGTAAAAATTGAATAACTTTTTTGTTTATTATTATTTTTTATTTTAGTCTCACTTCTATTTTAATATCAACTTTATTATATTTTTTTTTTTTATTTTATTTATATTATTTAATTATTTATATTATATTAGTATCACTTCTATTTTTATTTTGACCTTTATTAAAATTTTTTTTTAATTATATTTATTTTTGATATTTTGATATTTTCGTAAAATAGACGAAAAGTTTTTAACTATTATTTATTTTTCAATATTTCGCTACCAAATCGTCAGGAAATAATAATTTGTATTAACAAAAAATATTTTTTTTTTTTTTTAATATTTAAAAATAAATAATAGTTAAAAACTTTTCATAAAAAAGACCATCGCTCAAAAATAAATATATTTATATATAGTAATTATTTAATTCCTGACGATGCTACCTATTTGGTAGCGAAATATTGAAAATAAATAATTAAAAAAAAACTTTTCATAAAAAAGAGCATCGCTCAAAAAATAAATATAATTAAAAAATTATTTTTTATATATTTTTTTTAATATAATATTAGCTTTGCACGATCTAAATTTTAATTATGAAAAATAATGTCAGAAAGATGACCACCATTTGCATCGATGCACAATTGGGCTCTTAAACAGGCGTTTTGCAGAACTGCTTTCAGGCTCTATTGCTCTGATAGCAACTTCAATGTTGTGCATTAGCTTGGGGCTTGTTAACATACACTCGTTCCTTGAGATAAGCCCATACAAAATAATCAGAGGCAGTTAAGTCTTAAGAATTTCTTGAGATAGTTCGGTTTTAAGTAAAATTCTACCACTTTGGTTCGTTGCTTGGTCGTTAAATTTCGCATGGGATGTAACACGGTTCGATGAATAAACACTAAAAAAAACAATGAAAAATAATAATAAACAGAAAAGTTATTCAGGTTTTACACGCAGGCGTTACTTTTGACCCACTCTGCATAAGAGAACAAAAATTTTTCCTGAGGAGAAATTTTTTTAGTGGCAACACTGATTTTAAGCAACAAGCGATAACACAACATACTTCTTTGAATGCTCAAACCGGAATGAGTAATATTGTTTAATTTTCTACAATATGTGTGCTTTACTACGGGTAAATAAGAGAATAACAAAGCCTCACTCTAACCTATGGGATGTTATCAAGTTAAGAGTCTCTTGTTAAGATGTATTCCAAGCTATTCCACCCGCTACTACTGAGGAATGGCCTGCTTATTAAGTTTGAGTTCACACAATTCATGTTTTAATGACATGATTCTTACTTTTTCTTCTTTGAACTCTCATTGGTGTTCACACAATTCATGTCATGTCGACGACATGTACATATAGTTTCTGTGTATATTCAAATTAAGAATGAAAAAGCAAAACGGACTGACAGTACATTCCCATGAGTACTCGTTACCCTTCCCCTCGTTACTCTCGCCTATAAAGTAGCAATCATGTCAGTAAAACGTGAGTCGTGTGAACTCAGACTAATTGTAATAGGCGAGCATGTCGCTCTGCTCATTCTCCTTATTTCTCCACTTGTCTAGTCCTACGAATTTAATCCCTCAATGAAAAGATAAACGGCTGTTACTTTGTTGCAAAAAAAAAAAAAGAAAAATAAAATAAAGAAATCTCTTAATAATTTGATTAGCACGCATTCCGAATGCCAAGCAATATTACAAACTGTCAGACATGCTAAATTGGATGGTGCGAAGAGTTTTCTTTTTTTATCCATTTAAAAATTTTCATGCAAATTAACTTCTCTCATGAATTCTTGCAGCTCTTCACTCTGTAGGATCTGCTGTGTAGGGGTATTAATTTATAGTTTTGTTGTAAAATAGAAAAGAAAAATAAATAAATAGAAAATAATCAACAAAACTTCAAGTTTATGATGCTGTACAAAAAAAAAATAAAAAAAAAAAACTAATTTGTCATGCGGCGGTGATGAACATGAAATATGCTCCAACGTTTGAAACTCTGCAAGAATTTTTTTTCTTCCAATTCAAAAATACCAGCAACTAAAATGACAAGAAATGTAGGAAAATGAAAATAGAAAAAAAAAACAATCCAAACATTCAGTCTCTGCATTAATAATGTCTCGGCCTCTCCTCACTTTTGCTACACCTCCACCTTCAACCAGGATGACTTAGATGACTGGTGTCTATCAATGCGGGGCGTCTAAGTCATTGTTAATGTTGTGGTTGTTGTTGTTGTTTTTCTTGGGTATATTTTGTGCTGGCTGTTAAGCAACATGTTTTAAGTAAAACATGGCCTCAAAAATATACATATGCATGTATGTATGTGTGTGCGTACGCATTATGTTTTAACAACAAGTGCTGCCAGTCAACAAATAATAATAATAATAATAATAATAATAATACCCGTAATATAAAAACCAAACAGCAGCACTGGCAGGCAGCATTTTATACCCAGATGCTGCAATGCAATGCAATGCAATGCAAGACTAAAATTGCCAAGTAGTAGTTTGAAACTGTTACGTTTGTCCCCGTCTTTAGTTGTATGCATTGAACTGGTTACGCATGCGCGTAATACTTAAGGCTATAAAAATGCAGTTAATGCTACTTTATATTGAAAAATGCTTTTCATTTTTGTTGTTGTTGTTGCTGTTGTTTTTCTAAACTGAGTCTGCTAACCAGCAGTTACCATCCTCAGCATTTTGTTCTTAGCCTGAACAGTTTTACGAGACGACTTTTATGTATTTATGCGTGTGTACATAGAATATAGAAGCTAAACGTTCAGTATAACTGTAGGCCACTACTGCCTATTCAATATGTAATAACGATTCGCGAATTTATCATACGATTTTATTTACTTCGAAGTAGAGCAATTGATAAGTAAGTGGAATGTTAGTGGGTGCATAAATTTTACATGCGAAAGTGCTTTAATTTGCCGCGAAATATTAAAATATTTCTAATTAGCTTTGCCAGTACTATACATACATATATCGCAAATACGAATCAGGCTACTGTTGGCTGATGCAGTTATCGCATTGACTGTACAGCATGTAGTAGTGCTGGGTTCAAATCCCATGGCAATTATCAAAAATTTCTCTGATGAGCATTAGTGTTCAATTACGTTTTCCAATTAAGTGAAGTGTTACATAAGTATGTGTGTCATTAGATGAGAGGCTCTGTCAATTAACTTATATTGATGTGGGTCAGGCGCACCTAGGAATTAAGGAGACGGGACGGTGGATGGCTTCACGGAGGAGATATCCGCTGCGCTGTTCTGTGCACCGGAGATTTCCGCTGCACGATGAGATGATCAGGGTTGGGATCGTCCGGTGGTTGGACTTCTTTAACCGTAACAAGTGAAGTTGTTTGACTGCATGCAGGCAGGTTCGGCAGGCCGGCTAGCGCGAAGTGTACTGTGGTATGACCGAAGTACCTTGATCTGCATCAGATTGCTAGCAATGGGGAATGGGAACTTCAGGTATAAGCTGAAGCGGTTTGGCGTCCTCGAGGATCATATCTGCAGACTATGTCTGAAGGAAACTGACACGGCCGCACATATTGTGTGTGAATGTCGATCCCAAATAATCCTAAAAATTCTGCAATCTTTGTTTGTTTTCATCACTTTTTTACATAAATTTAATGCGCGCCTTCTATTGATCATAAATTTTTTTTAACATTTATTAACTGTGAACTTGAACACGACAGAAAATTTTTTATTAATTTGTAATAACTGTGTAGTTCGATTAAATTTTATATATTCTGAATATTACATAAATTTATTTAGCGACGCAAAATTATTCGCAGAACATTACTGTTAAATTATTGTAGCGATAAGGCCACCAGATACTTAATGGTTACAAAATTTGTAGTTGCCAAAAAAAAAAACACTAAAAAGCCCCGGAATTTATGCAACTGGAGTTAAGCAGTTTCAACCTGCATTACCATTTTGAGCAAGTGGCAACTCAACAAGAACTCGGTTGCCATCCTTAATCGAGCCATTACTTTGTGCATTCCACACTTCAAGGTATTTTAAGCTATTTGGCAAACCTATTTTCCAATTTATAATTAAATAAAGACGTAATTGTGTTTCGAAATAAAATGATGAGAAACAACACTTAAAGCCTTTATTTCACTACTTTTTCTTCTTTTCTTCTTTTCTCTTTTCTCTTTTCTTATAAAAAATTCAAATGTTATTTTACAAATTTACTTATTTCTATCATATATCTGAACTGGGTTACCATCAGTCACCGATATCGTAGGGTCAAGTACTCTTTAAGGAAAGTAGACACAAGTATATTTATTTGTGTTGTAAATTTTCTTACATAAATGGTCGTGTATCACTCAGAATTGACCGTTCTACGTTGCTCAAGCGGAACAGTGACCACATTTGTTTTGCGGTGCATCTTGCACAAACAACTTTTATTAACTTGGATTTAACTCGTCTTGGAATACCCACACGGTCGATTGCTGTTTTCTTTCCGACTTATACTCATACAGCCATGATTCGTCACCTGTCATCATTTTATAAACGTCTTTTGATGCACCACGGTCGGTTTAATAAATTCCTTACACCACTTGCCGTGAATCATTTTTGACAGATTGATAAATTATGGCGTATCCAACGAGAATCAATTTTTTTTACAACTAAGTTTACATGCAAAATCGAATGTATTAAAGTGGCACAAATGTGCAAGGATGACTATATCTCACAATATGTCACATGACGATCTTGCATTATCAGTTCACGCACTGCATCGAATGTCTTGTGGCACAAAAAAAGCGATTTTGGACGACCTTTACGGAATACGTCAGCGACCGAATTACGACCACGATGGAATTGACTATACCAGCGATATACTGTGGTTTTTGATGGTGCTTTATCGCCATGCAAAGAATTGAGTTCATCGGCAAATTCTTGTTGAGATAATTCAAGTCGAAAGTTGTGAAGAGCAACAGAACCCTTCTCTTGAAATTTCCTTTTTTTGGTCAAATTTATTTTCTTAACTCTCTGTAAAGAAAACAAAAAGCACTTGTACATCAAAACGTTGTGAGTATTCATATGCTGTAAAAATGTGCTGCCAGATTTTAGCTATTGACATTAGTATTGCCAGCTCCCGAAATATAATCAGTAACCCTCGTCCGCGCATTGTTTACATTTTTGGTTGTGTTCATTGTAAAAATCAGCACAGTTGCATTTTGGAATGTGAGTGCCACATTTTGTATAGTTGTTTGGTAAATGCCCAAAATCACCCAAAATGCATTGATTCTACTTTTTGGCAGATGCGTAGAGTGCAGGAACGTGTAGAATGCATGATATGAAACTTCAAATTTATGTTTCCAAATATTTCTCAAACGCTCTACTTCTTTGTCATTATGAATCCAGTTAGACATATAGACAAATAGTTACATTTAATGTCTCTCTATATGCTAAATAAGAATCTTCCTTTGCCGCTGGCCATGTTCAAGAAGTTCACTTAAAAATTTATCAAATTATTTCGCTGTTGCTGTTGCTACAACTACCACTTTTTGCTGGTAATAGTTTCTCCTCATCGAATGCAACAATTTATTGCCCTGTTGCCTACCACCTGCGCATCGTTTCACAATATGAATGGTTAATTTAAGAGTTTTTCTAGTTCGGCGCTGAATGACTCGTTGGCTGACTGACTGGATGATGTTCGCTTGAGTGATTGCTGATCGTATGGCGAGCAACTAACTATTGCCGGTTATGCTTTTCAGTTTCTTCTTCTTGTTATTTTGCCGTTGCTCCAGTAGTATGCTGTTCAACATTTACTGGCCGGTTTTTAACTAATTTTTCTATGCCTTTTAACTCTGCTCAAGTGAACTTTGCAGACATTCCTAAAGGAAATTGCAAGCGTGGGACATGGTGATTAATTGCAAAATATTAATAAGTGTACGAAATATGAGGCGAATATGTTATTAAAGAATCCATTGACAAATTCTTTTACAAATGGCAGTCCATTGCTTAAGGATTATTTACAGGCGCATAGAGAAAACGTTTGATAACATTTCTGCATTACAGTAGAATCGCCCATAACAGACAGGTGTCGTGAAAATGACTCCACTTTTGAACAGACATTGCGTTTCATTTAAAAATTTCTCTTGAGAGCACATACCCTTCTCTACGTACATATTTCTGGGGTCACTTCTGCATCTGGCCGGTCATGAGAAATTCCACTGTATGCCTTTATGCTGTTTGTTTTTCTTAGGTTTGAGTTCATATCATCAGAATTAGTTTTTCTAGTCATTTATTAATTTTCGCACAAAATTTTTCAATTTCACAATAAAGAAATTTGAAAAGAACAAGAAATAAATTAGGCTGCTGCCCATTTATTTTTTTCTTGCTCATATTGTGAATGCAAAATGTACACAAATTAATTCGTCCAATTACTGTGACAAAATTTCAAAAATGTTTTTTGTTTTTACAATGCAAAACATTGCAAATGATATTGCGACACGAGCAACAACGATAATGAAGGCAAGTTGTAAGTATGTGCATCGCTGACAATTGTTGTTGCTTCAACAGTTCATATTTAAAATGTCTCCACGCACCACCGCTGTCACTATAATGAGCAGCATGACAAAGTGGCATCCTAGAACGCTGGCGGTAAATAATGATAATGACGATGATGGTGGTGGCGCTGGTGTTTTGTGTTCATCTCCCTCTCTTCGCTACCTCTGCGTAGACGAGCCAAGTCACCAAATATCTCAGGAACAATTTCTCGACGAATGCCTGTGCAGCAGATTTAACTATGTACAAAAAAAAAATAAATACTAATTAGTGAACACAACACGAGCATAAAAATTCAACAATAAAAAACACAATACAAACCTGAAAATTTTACAACAAAACAAAACAAAACAAAAAAAAAGAAAATTATATTTCTAGCACGTTGTTCCAAATTTTTCAAGAGTTTTTTTTTGGGTGTTTTATTTTTTTGTTGTTGTTGCGCACAATATTCAGAGGCGACATAACACGGCATGTAAAGTGTTGCATACAAATGTGGCATATGTGGATGAGAGTTGAAATGAAAGAAATGTGTAACAGAAGACAATATTTAGTCGTTTGTTCACTTATTTTCACTGTTGTTTCAGTTTTCTGTTTGAAGTCTACAATTAATCAGCTGGCATGTTTAGTTTGTCAATTAATTTTTTTTTATCGCAATCAGAACAAGTCGAATTCATATCAGGCGAATTTATAACACCAGCTGACTGAGGACTATTTATTGTGGTTGATGTCAAAATTGTGTGAACTGTTGCAGACAACGAAGAATGATTTTTTGTGATTGTTCTATTACACAGCAAAAATAATAGTTAAACTTTTGCCCTTTAAGTCTTTGCTCAGTAATTTTTTTTTCATAATTAATAATTTAATTGAATCCACGTTAATTTTAATTGTCTCTATTCTTCTATCGAAGCAAGCAAAATGACTTAAAATCAAAAAAAATCGTGAAATTTTTTCATTTATTCATTGTTCTATCGTGACTATAATGGAATGTGTTCTGATGAAATCAGGGAACTTGCTCCCGAAAACCGGTCATTTAGGTGCACGACGCCTTAATCATTACAGAGAAAATTTGTTTTTTGGCCGAACAGCACAGCGTATGTGGAATAGAGTACACGCAAAGGACTGCCCGCAGAGGTCTTGCCAGCCACTTTTAGCGTGCAAAAAATTTAAATCGAATGTCAATAAACTCTACTGCCACTATCATTTCTCCCAAAACCTTATTTCTTGTTCCGGCACAATACACCGCATGTGTGAGGGTCATCCCCTGAGTGGCAGTGCAAAAAAAAAAATTTAAACTGTTAATTGGGAGTGGCGATGGCACGATGGATGGTAGTCTGCACGTTGACTACGAATCTAAAAACAGACCTGGGTTCAATCCCAGTTTGAGACTAAAAATTTTAAAATAAAAATAAACATCTGGCATTTTTCTGATGTGCATTAGTGTGTTTTTGTGTGTCAATTGTTTTCGGAAGGTTTCAGTGGCGAAGGCATAGTCACTGGTCACTGAACAATACCGGCTTCAGCTGATAGCAATCTACAATCACATCAGAATGCTCTCCTTCGTCGGTATTGTGTAGCACCGGTGAAGTAAAATAATAATAAAAATGGCTACTAAACCGAAGCTTCAGCACTGCTACGAGTATAAACAAAGAACGTGCAAAAGTAGTGCTGCAAAATAATTAATTAATTAAGCTTCACCTCCTGTCGTTTCTCCTACTTTCCTCTAGTTCCAGCACAATGCTTCGCATGTGTACGAGTCATCTCCTGAGTGCTGGTCCCAGGTAAAAAAAAAACAAATTGATTCGGCAATTTTCGTAAAAGTTGAAATCGAATTGTTATTTTAACTGAATAATGGGGGTTTAAAACCCTGGATAGATAATCATATTCTGACATGCGGTAAAGATAATCATGCGTGAAATTGGCGCATGCACCAACGAAACAATTGGTGAAGAAAACGCTTAGCGATAACGAAAATTGTTCAAAATATTTTAGTGAATAGCAAAATCGTTTATTTTAGGGTTAAGTACTTTTAACCAAACAATTATTGTTATTATTGTATAGTGAATTGCACTACTGATCTGTTGTATTTTGGGTGGAATATCGGTTTTGCTAAATAAATATTGTTACGTTTCACCTTTTTTAAACGTGTATTTTACTTGAATTCGTGATTGGGAAATAAAACAACGAATCGTTATGTTTCACCTTTCTGTTGGATCATTCTAGTATTGTCTAGCAACTTTCACATTTGTGTAGAATATTCCACAAATCCATTAATTTGAATCTACATCTATATTGATATGATAATTCTTTTTATCTTTATATTTTTATTACGTTCTTACGTTATCTTACTATACTTGGATTAGTATATTTGTGTATTTGGCAGTCTATGGAATTGTTTATTATTTTGCTTTGCGTAAGTGTAGCATATGAATTGTATGCTTGTTTATTGTGTTGTCAGTCGTTCAATATCGAGAACCTTCTAATGAAATACGTCTATACGAGGGTAGTGCACAAATTGCTGTTAATAAATGTATTTCCGTAACAATATCTTCTACGCGGCTGTGCTCCGCCCGTTCCTTATTGTAGTCTTCGGTACGTATGTATGTATGTACGAGAATACTTCTTACGGCCCTTTTCACAATGTACGATGAAAAGTTAACGTGGATTTTAACGGCAACTTTGGCATCCTGTAAAGGGCCGTTAAAGTCTCAAATAAATAGAAATCTAAACTGAACAAATATATTTTAATCCATCAATAATATTTTTTAAATTTCACTAAGACGAAGTGTTCAAAAAATTCGTCTTCTATGGTGCACTTACTTTATTTCTGTTTGAAATTTGCAAGAAAAAACTGTTGGGCAATTTTAGTTTGGGTGACACGTTACTCAAATGTTTTATTAAAAACAATTTTTATTATTTCTCTGTATTTTGAAAACGTGTCTCATTGTAGTTCTTTCATTTGTTAAATTTTAAGTGTTTTTATAGAACCAAAATTAAAAGAATTGAAATAGAACAAAAAAAAATTTAAAGAGCCGGTAGCAGCTGCATTTTAAATGTTTTTTCTTTCAACTAACGTAACAAGACAGCACAACAGTGTCGCATTTTTTTTATTTTTTTTTGGTAAGAAAGTAAAATTTTTTTAGTGTACAAGTTTAAAATCCATGTTAAAGGGTGAGGAATTTTAAGTAAAAATTTTTAATAAATAAAACTTTTGGTGAAGTTTTATGAAGTAAATTCAATGAAGCCTTTGAGCTGGATTGAGTTCGAATCCTGTTACACTTACTAGAGACGGTAAAATTTTTAATTATTTTTCGAAATTTAATAATCACATAATAGAAGAAAAGTAAATTGAACCATTGCAGAGGTGTTTGTGAATTTGACAGATTTTTAATTTAAAAAATAAAAATTAAAACAAATCTTAATATTAAAATTAAGCAGGTGTTTACTTGAATAAGGTTTACAATTTTAAAAGACTCCTGAGGTTGAGTACTATCTGCTCATCTATTCTTAATTTTCCTTAACGATTTTCTCCCTCGAACTTACAACCCTACTATTATTTTTTGTGATGACTACAGCATTTGCCATTCATATTCTTTGAAAATTAATTCAGTTAAAACTACAATAATTATTTGATTGTTGCTATTAATTTTTTAACAGCTGAAAATCGAATTTTAATTGAAATTACAAAATTTTTAATTAATTTATTTTTTTCCTCGGTGGTTTAGTATTTTAAGAGATGCGAAGGCAATCGATTTAGAAGAACAATAATATTTACATAAAATTTTTTAGTAATTGAAGCGAGCAAATAGGATTCGAATCCGAACCTGTTAAAATCGGCTTTCCAGAACTAGATGTGGAGAAATATTTTTATAAATTTATGGAGATTATCTAGTATGCACTAGCTTTTACCCGCGGCTTCGCTCACATTATTATCTCTATCAGTTGTATGGTTTCAGAGAATAATATATTACACCCTAAATACCCTGGTGGTAATATTTATTAAAAAATATTTAGCCTATGTGTCTTTCTGAAGGCAGACCTTATCAGACCTATCAATGTCTAATTATCATTGCATTAATTGAAAAAGAATTGCGTATTTCGATTGTTCGTATTGAAATGTATGGTCTGGAGTTCACACAAAAGAAATTTTACTTGACACTTTTATTCTTTCTCCATATTTTGTGTAGGCATTTAAATCTGTATATGAAGATATCCGAGGATTTAAGAAAAGGAGGCGTGGAATATTTTTCTTTCTGTAAAGACTTTCATGGACGTACAAAAATTATTAGAAAAATCGGTTAGGGCGTGGTAAATTTTTCCTATAAAAACTTAAATTGAATTATTGCGAAGATAAAAATTTTTTTTCAAATTTTAGCAAAATCGGTTAGGGCGTTCATAAATTTTAGATATATCAAAAAAGTGGGCGTAGAATGGGCGTGGTAAATTTTTTCCACAAAAACTTAAATTGAATTATTGCGAGAATAAAAAAATTTTTACAAATTTTAGCAAAATCGGTTGGGGCGTTCATAGATTTTAGATATATCAAAAGAGTGGGCGTAAAATGGGCGTGACAAATTTTTTCTATAAAAACTGAAATTGAATTATTGCGAAGATAAACAAAATTTTATAAATCGGTCCAGCAATTACCGCTAAATATAAAAAATGGGCGTAGTAAATTTTTCTTTCCGTAGAATCCTAACTTGGGTTAGGGCGAACATTTAACAAAAATTATTCAAATCGCTAATTTTAATCCTTTTTCCTCTAACTTTTATTGAAATATAAACGATGTCTCAAAATCAGCACGCAGTGTTATAGCCATGGCTGCTAGATTTTATTTTGACAATTTTGGTGCGAAAATAGCAAATTGACGAGTTTTTCCTTAAAAATTACGATTTTTGCAATAGTCTGAATATCGCAAATTTCTGCATAGTATGTAGACAAACTTCGAAGAAAATAAGCATTTCGTAAATGAGTTGACTATAATTATGTGAAATCAATTAAGTGCAGAAGCAATTTAGCTACGTATGCATTTTTCGAGCGTTTTTTTTTTGAAGGCATTTACGACCTGAAGGTTTTTTGATGACACCCTACATGGTGTAACATTGGCACAGCAAGCATTTTGCTATAAAAATAATGAAGATATTCTATTATTTTACAGTTATGAAAACTGTTATGTCTGTTACGTTATGTCTGTACGTCTTATTCAAAATCTATTTACCTTTAAAATAGTCTCTGAAGAAATTAATCGAAATAAAATTAATGAAATAAAAATCCTGTTTTTTCTTTTCAATTTATTCAACGTCCCTAAAGCTGAAGAAATCCTTTATGAAGAAAATGAATTTTAATTTTATATTAAAGCTTTGAGTTCAAGTGATCATAAATTGTGTATATAAGGGTCCTCGCGTAAATTAATAGACTACGGATATGAATTGTTATGTAATTTTTTTAGCTTCTTAATAAATAGAAAAAAATGCTTTAAAAAATATTTCGCATTGTTTTTTTTTGGCGATTATTTTATATTTTATCGGAATTTTGACGATTTTTGGAGAATTTTATCTGGCAGCCTTGGTTATAGCGAACATTTTAAAATCGTTCGCACACCTGCACAAGACTCATCGAACAGAACATTTTTAGAATTGATTATATCGTTTTTTCACAGCAATATATACACGGCCTCCTGTTTGTACATTCTGAAATAATTAATACCATCCAAAGCTTTGCACAGTAGACCATAACTGACTTGATCTTTCAACTTCTGAACAAATACTTCCAAGTTCATGGAGTTCAGTGGGAGAAAAGCACTTACAACGTAATGAATTTTTTACAACATACCCCCCGCCCTTTACTATAATTAAGTAGGAGATTATTGCTACACCCACAAATTGATTTAATACGTACGTATGTATATGTACGAGTATGTACATATGTACGTGCCTGCTAGAACAATGGCACAACATTATGAGGCATAAAGCAAAAAAAATTGCAAACGAACGACAACAAACATTAGCTAGCGACCGACAAGCTATTTGTTGGCCTTAAATATCATAAAGGGGAGCGGGGGCGGGGGTATAATCATGCCTTGCAACAACTGTTGTATACAAAAATTATTCTCATTCTTCAGCCTTCGACGCGTTTGGTAAATAGAAGAAACTTGCTGCGGCAGGACTAAAGTAGAAGAAATCGAAACGCCTTATTCTTTTGTATCTGGATAAAATACTTACTTGCATTTATTAAAATGCTACTTCTTTTAGTTGTTGTTGTTATATTTACAACATACGTACTCTATTCGAGAATGCATGGTGAATCTTTTGCAGTTACGCCTGCGTGTCCATCAAAACTAAAGTACATTGTTCGACGTTCAATAACATTTGGAGTTACTGGAGCAGAGCCACAAGACAGCAAAAACACAATAAATGCACCTTCAAAGTGAAATATATTTATTCTCAAAACCAAAAAAAAAAAGAAAAGAAAAGAAAAGAAAAAACCCCAATAAAAATGTCTATTGTGAAAGAATAATCGGAGGTACGAAAAGATTCAATGGCATTCGATGTAGCGAATGGGAAAGTTAAGATGTTTAGAGATTTTGGTCGAACAATGTGGGCCTTACTGAGTGTTCGTTAATAATAAAATAAGGACGGACTGACTTGTTGTTTAATACGAGCGAAAAAACAAAACATTTGTGCACAGTTAATAATGGGACCAAAACAAAAAAATTAAGTAATGCCAAGGACTATTGTAAGTTAGAGATGGTAAATTTAGAGCTTCATTTAGAAGGCGATAAAATAAAGGGCAATAATTTTTCGTATTCTATTTATAAAAAAATAATTAATAAATGAAGCTAATATTTTATATCTACTGATATCCACATACGGTGTATAAAACATGAAGAACGCTGAAGCAGCCTTCGAAAACAGCATGTTATCCCGTTCTTCTAGAGTTTGTCAGTGTGACTTATAATTTTTTTTTTTTGATTTAGTTTATATTTTTATTATTTTTTTTTTAATAATTCTTTAATTTAATTTAAATATAATTATTTAAGGTGCAGGTCCTTTTTATAAATATTATTATTTTTTTTCGTACATTTTATTGTACATACAAAAATGTTATGCTTTTTTTCTTATTTCACACGTTTTCGTCTTTTTGTAGTCAGCCGTTTTCGACAGTTCGGACATTTTATTACACGTCGTATTTTGTTTCTATAGAGTTGCATATACTTGAAGAAAATATATTTTGGAAAAAAATATTTTTAAAAAGCAGTAGTAAAACTACAAAAAGATAGGCAGGGGTGGAGCGCAAAAAATTATTTTAGGTCTGAGATTTAGTTCCGGGGCCTTTGTTTCTGCTCGGCGTATGAAGATGAGACAGTTCGGCACAATGTAATGTCCTAAATTTTAAATATTCAGAATATTTATAATTTTCAGAATATTTAGAATTTAATCGAATGAATGAAAATTTTCTGTCATGTTCAAGTTCACAGTTAATTTATCACAATATTGTGAAGAAATTACATTTTTGATTAGAATAAGGGAAAAAATAACCATTAATCTCCAACAACAGTTGAGTAGAATACGTATTTTCTATGCCACTACGCATGTGATCAGGTAGTTGCAAAGTCATTAATATTATATATTTAACCCATTAGAGCTTAGGAAAATGCATACGAGAATAAATCTTACTGTCCACATACCATATAATTTTGACGGCCTGTATGTTTTCAATCATTTGATTATGTATGTAAATAATGAGGTTCGAATTAAAACACTATTTAACAATATAAGAGTGATTTAGTTTGATGTCTTCTGTATTGATTCGGAATGTCAATATTGTAAGTGTGGAAAATTAATTTTTGCTTATAAAACGGTCTCAAATACCTACAGGGCAGCGTAAAGCATGTACCCTTTCAGCATCGCGCCTTTTACGATTCGTTGTACAAAAGCTGTGTAAAGGACCCTGTCAATTAACATTTCCGGAGTTTCTTCTACAATTTTTAATATATGAAATGAATTCATGCTGTGCGGTACATCAAGAAATATTTTTATTTCTTAAAAAAAAAGAAATCGAAAATTCTTAAATGCAGCCAAAAATTCTTTGAGGTTGCGCAAAACGTTACAAAATCATCAGCCAATTGAAAATATTAATTTTTGAATAATTCTTCCCCGAACTATAGAGTTCAGAGAACGTAACAAAAGAAGAAACAATTGCAGAAGTGCTATAAAATAAAAATTGAAGGTGGTTGTGGCGGCAGCTTTTGTGTTAAAATTTTAAATTTTTTCTCTTGTTTGCTTTTGTCTTTTGTTTTCTTTTTTGTTGTTTTGTAGGGAATTTTTCATTTCGCGTTTTCATTGTGGTTGTTGTGTTGTTATTGTAGAAATATTGCAAACGAAAAATATTTCATCTACAAAAATAGCATCGTAATACGTGCAAATATGCTTCTCTTTGGCATGTTTTTTTTCTTTTATATCATCGGTTTTCCTAAGTTTTCCATAACTCTTGATTGTTTTTATTTGAGAAAAAAAGCGTTCAATTCTTTTTTCGTTTGGGTAGGTGATCACGACTAAGAGAAAAAAAAAATGATCGCTGTACTTGAGCCCCATGTTTGAAGCAGTGAAACAAAGAATTTTTCAATTTCAAGTTCTCTTTTTTTCTTTTTTTTTTTTGGCATATTTGCTGTCCTTTGAGATTTCTATGTGTCTTCCTTTTGGTAAATATAATATTTTATCACTAAAGTGATGCAGTTAGAAGCACGTTCCTTCTAAATTTTTTAAATTTTTTTTTTTTTTTTTGTAAAATGTTGCAGCCGCCATTGACAGGTTCATGAAAAATTTATTACGAATTATTCTACTAAATGAAATACATACATCTCTCTTCATGCACTTATTTATGGTTATGGTATTTTAAATGTGGGATGATGTAGTTTTGTAAACTTTGGAGTGGCTTTGTGAAGGGGGTTCGTGTAACAAAAGTAAAATGATAAATTAGAAAACTCGTCGACAGAGCAAAAAACTCTTGAAGTCTGTAATGTAGCGTATTTCAGTAATAATAAATTTATTAGCTGCCAAGCGCTGTTTTCTCTTTTACGGCCAGAACTTTTAAATGTGACTGACTTTCGAGGCATATATATATTTATTACAAATATTGCCAGTTTGGCCAGAATTTGAAACAATGTGGAATCGGTTTCTAATCGGTTTGTAAAAATAAAAATACAAACAGACTGAATTTTGTAATTGGAATATGTGTTTTAAAAAATATCTAAAGATAAATATGTATCTACGCCTGTAGAAGGATAGAGAGCTTACATCTGAATTCGCCTCTTTGTTCCAGAAGAAATTTTAGTCTGCAGCAGCGTTACCATATACTTTTTAAGAAAAACTTTTTATTAAAAAAAAAAACTTAAAAAACTTTTTCCCACAAAAGTGTGCAAATAATGAAAAAAAGCACAAAAATATATATTTCGAATTCATTTTTATTCAAAATAAGATAAACAACAACAACAATCTCATTCTTCCCACGATCTTGAGTAGATCTCCATTTTTTTAGCTTTAGTTGGAGCCTCCGATGTGTTTGTAGCGCATTCTAAGCTTTTTTCTTCATTTGCATTGCTGCTTAAAACTAATAACATTATCCTCACCGTTTCTCTTTAAATATTAACCATGCGTTTTAGAAATAGAAAACTTTTTACAAAAACAAAAAAAAAAGAAATGAATAAAAAACTAAAATATAATTAGCAGAGCATAGTTGCATTAAATAGGGAATACACACATTTAACACTGTTGCAGTAATAAAGAGTGAAAAATTATAATATTATTTACATTACATGGCAATATCAAATAATATTTTAGTCATCTGTAAATTAAAAGTTAATAAAGAAAACTTTAAAATTTTAAGGAATTATTAACAACTTATTTTTGAAGCTAAAAACTTAAAAACTTTGTGGCATCTCAAAAACCTTGAAAAATAAGGAAAAACTTGAAAAATGGTAACGCTGGTCTGCAGCACGATTCGCTCATTTCAAACAAAAATCTATTAATTTTTCAAGTTGGTAGCACTGCAGTGTTTAATTATGTGTGTTTTATTTTCTTGTGTCAAACTCAATGTTTTTAATTATTTTCAAAGATTGTGTGTGTAATAATGGATGAAAAATTAATATTGTCCGCAATTTAATTTTACTAACGCCAAATGACTGTGCAAATATCATAATTGCCCTGCAAATAATGTGACTAGTCTACATATGCATGTTTAGTGTAGTTAACAGAGGAGTAGGACTAGTCCAAGACTAACCCAAATATATGGAGAAAACATGGTTTATTTAACATTACGATGTCCTCGGGGTGGACCATATAACCCATCGGACTAACCCAAAAAAACTACACCATGTAACGACTCCATGGAGCTCCTCGGAGATTAAATTTAATGAGACGGAGTAATCGTAAAGACGAAGAAAATTACGAACATTTGTCGTATAACAATAAGCTGTTGTTTTCATTGACATGGGCCACGGCTGCATTACATGGGACCATATTGTAACCAGGCTTCTTAAGCTAAAATGTACCACGTTATTTGCAATGTTATTTGCAGGGCACCAAAGTTGTTTGCTGTCTGTGTTGCCGTATAAAAAAAAAATACCTGAAAAAATTAAACTTTAACAAAAAACAATTAGAAAGCATTTTTAAGGTAAATAATTTTGTATATTTAATTTAAATTATTTGTTTATGCAATTTACAAATATTAAAATACTTTAGTTACTAATATATTTGAAAACTGAAATGAAAAACGGCAACTCTATACCAATTTGTTCGCAGGTCATCGGCGTATGAAATGGAAATAAATCCATCTCAGAGTGCGTCACGCACGACGAATTTCGTCGAAGGTTGTATGAAGGCAACGAAATTGTCACGTTTTCTTGCAATAGTCTGAACAGACATTTTTCGTCTTGTTGATAATTTTTATTGTCAGTACATTGTCATAACATTACATATCGAGCCCTTGGTGCAATACCGTAGTAACTCAAAATTTGAATTTTTTGAGCTGGGTATGCAGAAATGATCTTTGGTGAAATATATATGTAAAGGAAAAAAGATTATGGTTCTATCTCTAAGTGTTCAGATTCTACAGCTACAAATGTCTTTATTGCCTCCAGCTATTTCCAACAATATTTATTCGCAATCATGAAATATTTCCTTTATGAGAAGAAATTTACAGAAAACAGAAAACATTACAAAACATGCCTCTTTATTTAAAAACTTGTAAAAAAATAACTTTATTAAACGAAAATACTATCAAAAAGATGGCTCAAAACTTAAAATGCATTTTTCTCAGTTCACGATTTTTTGAATTACTACGGTATTGCACCAAAGGCTCGATATGTACTTATATCTTACAATATAGTAATATCTGACAATCGTGTTTGACATACCTTAATCCAAAAGGCCGTTTCAAACTATAATAAAAGTGTATCAACTTTCAGGCCTCAAGTCGGTCACATATGGGTCGGTTATTTAACCACTGATTTTCGCCATAATTCGATACGTATGTTTTTGTATTTTAAAATTCATTTCATTGAGACAAGAAATTTCATGAATCATCATGTTGGCAATTTTTATAGAAATGTATGCCGTTGCCACTTTGAAACTTGAAAATGTTCCGATATCACCAATTTATCGCTTCTTTAACATGTAAAAGAATCCATTAAATCGAAATACATGTGCAGCAAATCGCAAATCTTAAACAGTTTTACCTCTGCAAAATAACACTCGCCATGCAATCCTTTGGCTGCAACAGCGGCACTTTTAAACACTTTCAAAGACGAAACTATTCATTTGTATTGCGTTAAAACATTTATGTGATTGTTTGTCAATTATTTGACTCCTCCACTAATAAAAGCAAAAGCAAAGCAACACAAGTAACGAAAGCCAGAAAAAAAATTTAAAAAAAGGAACACAACGAAAAATACGAGTACGAGTACCAAAGGAGCGATAAATAAATGGCATGTTTAAACACAATCAATGCACTGCACTCTTAGCAATTGAACAAGCACAAGAAGAAGAAGAGAAAGAAGTCTCTGACTAAATCAACTGGCAAACAAAACTACAATTGGAATTCCTTAGCGAAGATGCTGCTGGGAACAGAACAGTTCTTGGGTGACTAGGGGAAGGGGTGCAAAGAGAAATTTAATTTCTTGACTTGTTTCAATACCCGTACAATGAATGAACCAAAAAAAAAAACCAATAACAATTTGTGGCAAATTCAATAACATTGCAACACACTAAAAGCTTAAAAATTAAACGGCAGGCATGCGGCCAGATATTATTTGGCAAATAGAGGGGAAAAAAAAACCGAAAAATCTGTTAAAAATCGGGAGCACAAAAGACCGACACTACCGGCATACGAGTACAGTAGTGGGAAACGAAAACAATGCAGCGCAGCGTCAACAGCAAAGCCAAAACTCAAGGCTGGCGGCGTATGTATGAAATTTGTGAAATGGCATGCTGCGGCTTATTTGCTACGAATATTGGCATGATGATGGTGCTGCATATGTTTGGGCCAATTATGTATGAACGTCAGAAGATTGAGAGCTTGTTAAGACTGTGAACAATCGCGAAACGATAATCGTTTTTTCGCGCACAAAATTCATTTTTTTTTTTTTTTTGTTTGTAGCTGCAACACACCAGCTAAAGTGTAAAATTATTTAATTTTTGCTTATCGAGACATGTATTCGATATCATCTCTCTTCCTCTTTGTAGGCCGGTCTTCATTCTTTCCTGCTGCTGCCGCTGCATCAATGTTCGTTGTGGCTGTGTATGTGTATCGTGCTTTTTGTGGCTGCCAAAGTTCTTTCTTTTTGGCTTTTAAATGTTTGTGTGTTCACTAAACTGCCTCACCGTTGCATATCGAGAAATTTTCAGCGGCACGTTAGTGGAAATAACAATTGATGATATTGCAATGATACGAACAGCAAATGCCATGTGAGGCGCATACATACGCTCGCTCTAGAAACGTTTATTCAAACGTTTCTTAATATTTTCTTTATGCTCGTTCAACAACTTGTAGGAGTGTGTTTTACTTCTTCTCCCCCATTCAATTTAGTTTTATGTACGTCATGGTTTGAGAATTGCGCTTCCAGTTCGATATCGTTGGCCGTAGTTGGGGCGGCGTTACACTTACGCGTACGTATTGGGAGAATTCAATTTGAATGTATTGAATGTGTTGTGCTTGGGCAGCGAATAAAAGAAATATTTCATGTTTTCGGAGTGTTAAAAGTAATTTTGTTAAACGTTGCAATCTTTGTTGCGCTATCGAAACTATTAATCGCGCTTTTTTTCTGCACAAACATCACACTATGCCGGGCACTGAAGATTGTTGAGTTTTTTTTTTTAAACTAAACGGGGAGTTGGAGTAGCGCTGATTGCTGTCGGTTAATGAGTGCGAATTTCAGGGGGTGTTAGGAAATGTCAGAGATGACAAAGAGAAAGGACTGCGGCCAGAACTTTTAAGAAGCATTGTTGGCAGGGTTATGTATATGGAGCTGGTAAGTCCTGGTACAAAATTGCCACAAAGCCACAGAGAGGAGATGATTTTAATTATTTTTTGCTACCAGTAGTCAGGGGATGTTAACTGAATGTGCAGTACATGGCAATGGAACTGGTTGTTGACAAGAGGCAGGGGGTAAAGTTAGAAGTCATGGTATACAGAGGTTAATATTTGCACAGCTCTACAGTTGCACGTTCTTTAACAATTTGTAAAACTCAGTTAGTGCATCTCTGGTCTTGTGTTGACGCTTTATTTATTTATTTATTTAAATTTAGTCAATGGATATAATCCTTACAGACTAATAACAAGGTACTTATGACTATATTGAATTCAGAAAAACAACGATTTCATGCTTTATAACATTATTATTTAGAGAAAAATCAACAAATTCAGACAAATTATTAAATTGTCGGCATAACCTCGTAAAAGGATCAGCCACAGCATAATTAGATCTACAAAAGTTAATAACAAGAGGATTATAATGACGAATACTACGACAAGGTACACTAAATTTAACAGAATTTAACAGAAATTCGGAGCAAACAAAACCATTGATAAGGTTTATCATAAAAGACACATTTAACATTCGTACGACGACTTTTGAGAGTAGGTAGTTTTATTAATGCTAATCTACTGGTATAGGCAATCTACTCGGAAGGCAAATATGTTGAGGAGCTCCATCGAAGGCCACATAAACAGAATAACAAGAATTGTTTTTGCACAGATTCAATACGAATATTATGAAAGTCGTAGTGAGGATCCCATATGATTGATCCGTATTCTAAAATAGGTCATGTTATTTATTATTATTTTACTTCGCTGACATTTTTAATGATCAAATATGGAGAAATAGTGTGCTGCCAGCAGAGAAAAAATAGAAAAATTTTTGTTCTGACGGGGTCTTGAATCGACAATCTTATGTTTGCTGAGTCAACGCACTCACCACTCAGTCAACAGCATTTTCTCCAACGGTTTCAAGACAAGTTTAACGCCAACTATCCATTCTTCGTAGTCATTTCTCTTTAACAGTTCTAGTTACTCTTTGGTAGATGACAGCGCATTTTGACTGTATTTTAATATTATTTAGACGCACCGTTACATGCCTAAGCATGACCACACTATCTATTTTTTATCAAAAAACGAATTTTCTCGGTAATGCGTAGTGCGGTTCGATCTATTCTGGATATATGTGAGTTTGACACATATATTCAGATACGACTTTTACTTAACCAGGTGCTGTTGCCATCCAACAGTAGTCACCGGAATGTGTATCGAACAAACGGTATTACTTGCTTAAGCGTTCTTGACTCAAATACATTCTGATGTGGCGCAGAGTTTGGACAGCTCGAAACACCTCAGCAAGGTGAAATTTATAGACCAGGGATAACTATGAATTTTGATTGCAACCTATGTGTAAATGTTTAAGTACACGCGCTGTATTTCCAAGTGCCCATGGGGGCGGTAGTGAACGTCGTAATTTCACTCGGTGTTGAGAGCACCGTGGAATTAGACGCTATGCGTAGGTATCCACGTTAATCTTGAACACATCTGTGTACATGGTGTGAGACAAATCGTTTGGCAAACATATACTGAACAATGTATTACGGGCCTAACAACGCAACTTGTCGATATCGTCTTGGATATTTTCCTAGTTCAGTCTTATGTCTTTTGTATTCTTCGTTTGGTGTCTCGTCTCTTTTCTCCTCTCTCTCTCTCTCTCACTCTCTCTCTCTCCCTCTCTCTCTTTCTCTCTCTCTCTCTGGTGTATCTCTGTAGTCTGCTTTTTTTATTTGAGAATTCAAGTGGGCCGGCTGCTGTAACTTCTTTAACAGCGAGCGATCTGGAAAAACTAACGTAACCTGAATAGGGTTTCAAATAACTGGGTTAAAATTCTTTGACTTGACTTTTCAATTGAGTGCTTTCATGCCATCATCCACGTAAACCAATCAACTAATCGCACAGAAAGAGCGGAACATTATGGCACAGCTAAATTCATTCTGAACTCGTTTCAGGAGACCACATCTGAACACCTCGTATGGGTATTACATGTGTAAAAACTCGATATAAATCAGGGAAACTCATCACCGACAGCGCTGGCAACAAGCATTTATTGAATATCCTTTCCTTGTCTTCTAATACATTTAAAACTTGGTCGAAGTCACTGAACTAATTCCGCTGAAGTTGTTCTTTTTTTTTCTAAACATTTAATATTCTCATATTTTTGTAAATTTTAAGGACGTTGTTGAAACTCCCAGCATAAAGTTGGAATTGCAAATGTGCAATATTTCTGCGAAAATGACTTTTAAACATGATCGTTCAAGTCACGTCTTAATTGGTTATGATTTATTTCTTTTTATTGCTTTGTGGTTCTATGTCCATGAAATACTAAAAAGTACTTATTTATTTAAATGCCACATTCATAATCCTTTTTAATATCGTCCTTAAACATTTTCCTAAATTTACACTCGCCTTTTCTGGTTTTTCTTTCTGCGTTCTCAGATTTCATAAAATGATATCGGCAACTGTTTAATGCCGCTCAGCGACCATGTTCATTTTACAGGTGTAACTAATTCATAACGAAAATAGAAAAACAAAAACAAAAACAAAAACAAAAAAAAAAGAAAAGGAAAATTATAATTTTTGCATAAATAAAGATCAACATACAAATTACAATCTTGATTTTTAATTCTCTTTAAAAATGTTTAGAATTAACTTAATAAATATTTTGCAAGTGGTGAGTGCAAAAGCTAGAAAAGCTTAGAAGTTTGAAGATTGTCTATGGCTTTTTTGTTTTTTTTTTTTGTTGTATTTTGTATTTTTTGGCTTCAGCAACTGAACACAGGTTTGACAAACAGATAGAACAGCATACGGAGACGGATGGACAGACGGACATGCAAGTTTAACTGGAAGCATCAAATCACCATATCACCTGTAATACGAATATGCTCGTAAATAGAAAAACATCTTCAATAGCCAACCATGACGCGGCCATACACTCAGGCACTCTGTTTGGCAAACTGTGTGGGACAATCTGTGAAAAATAATCAGCAGCTAATGGAAGAAAAAGTAGCAGCATCTCAGTATCTCGTCTGCAAAATGAACTGATAGCAGCAACAAAATTACAAAATTTACTGACCGGAGAATGAAGTAGAAGAACAGCCTGTAGAAAATCTCTTATACATTTGAGTACAACGAACGAACGAAATGAAATAAACTTAAACTGATTAAGATTTGCTGTTAAGTTGAAAACATTTGAAAGGAATGTTATTAGCGACAGCAATTGGTGGTCAGCAGCGACAGCGGAACTCCCTAAAATAGTCGTACAGTTTGTTGCATGTGTCTGCAAACAAATCGCTGGCTCTTGGCGAATGATTTTAAGCTGACGAACCAAAATTTTTGTTTATTTTGCTCGTTTATCAAACGAGAAGTCAACTCGGCTACACCTACTGTAGTGTATACCAGGCATAAAATTATCCTTGTTGTATGTGTGTGGTTGTGTGTGTGTGTGTTTGTAAGCTTTTCAGTTTCCCAAACACTTGTTGCTGATATTTCTCGTTGTAATTTAACACCAGCATTTATTTCTATACTCATCTTTATAATTTTCTTTCATTTTAAAGTTTTCCAAGTGTTTTGCAACTTCCACGGTAGTTTATGGCAAAAGGAAAAGAAAAAAAAATAGAAACAGCAACTGCAACTGCAGTAATAGGCAACGTACGTGCAGCCGAAATGTTTTATGGCAATAAAAGGAACAAAAAAAATATGCTGATTTGCCAAGTGATTTTCTTAAATTTTTTATTTCTATTTTTTTGTCTTTTCGCTCCTTTAACAACTACTAATTCTAAGATTACTAATGCGATTTTTGGTGAAAATCTATGAAAACAATCTTGAGTTAAGGCAGCGCTACAAATAGCAATAAAATTACGTACGAGTATGTGGTGAGAGCAGGCAAAAAGAGCAACAGAAATGCTGAAAAGCAAAGTTAAAGCTTTAATTGCCATTAAATTGTATAAAACAACAAATGGGCAGAGATATTATTTTATTTATGACAGACAGGAAGAAATAGTTTATAAGCAACCCACAATAGCAAATCAACACACTGCAACAGCAGCAGCAGCAGCAGCAGCCACACCATGCTCATGATCAGCATCAGCATCAGCATCACCAGCCATTGCATCTCATCAGTTTGCATTTTCACATCAACGGCAATCACATGTTGCTGGTTGCTTTCACACAATCAAAAGGGAAACTAAAAAAAAGAAATGAGTAACTAAGAAACCTAATCAAGTTTATTGGCATGAAAGAATGGCCAAGTGTTTGTAGGAAAAACTTAACGCAGGTTGCTGGTAACAGTTAAAATGCAGCAAATTATTGCAAAAATTAACAAAAAAAAAACAACGCCAGTAACGTAACGTATGAAGATTGCTTTAGAACACATTTGTCTTTTATGGTTCAAATAAAAACTCAAATTAGAAACAGCAGCAAAATCGCAAAAAAAAAGAGGAAAAAAATTTCGAAGAACGGAAATTGCCGAAGGAGTTCTTGCAACAGTGGCGGCTTTTAAAAAAGAAGCGAAAAAGGGGGAACAATATTGAACACATTTTCTCTCTAGTAGAGCAGAGCAAAAAATACAGACATTTAACACTGATGAGAATGAAAAAAAAAAAACATTTTAAGTGCATGACCAGGTACCCGGGCAATGGTGAAAAAAATCTGCATAAAATCGTGTAAAATAAGTCTGAGATTTACAATACACGTGTATTTGAAGTAAAATTTGAATATATAATGGGTGATCCATTCCCTACTTTTTTAAAGAAAAAAACACAGGAAATTAAAATTTAATGGAGAATTTTTATTCTTATTTGAAAGAACATTCTTTGGCATTTGTTTTTTGAAGATTATGTCTATCAAATGTTGGCCGTTGCTACGTCCCAGATGGTCCATCCGTTGAGTACAATTTTCGATGACTCGTTCGAGCATTTCGTCTGGTAACTGGCGAATGACACGCGTGATGTTTTCCTCCAAGGTCTGAATCGAAGCGGGTTTGTCCGCATAAACTTTAGAATTTACATATCCCCACAGTAAAAAGTCTAACGGTGTGATATCACACGATCTTGGTGGCCAATCGACCGGCAAAAAACGTGAAATTATGTGCTCACCGAAATGTTCTCTCAATAAATCCATTGATTAATGGGATGTGTGGGAAGTGGCGCCGTCTTGCTGAAACCAAATGTCGCCGAGATCACGAACTTCAATTTCAGGCATCAAATAGTCGGTTATCATGGCACGATAACGGTCGCCATTGACGATTACGTTCGCACCGGCAACGTTTTTAAAGAAATATGGACCGATGAGTCCACCGGCCCACAAATCACACCAAACCGGTCGAACATTATCCAATAATGAATGCTGGGTCTCAAAATGGGTGATGGTGTTGCGAATAGTACGCTCAGTAGACCGATTATGTTGACCATAAGTTGAGCGAAGTGCACGAAACACATTCCTCACAGAACGTGAATTTTCGTAATAAAGTTGAACGATTTGTAAACGGTGTTCAGGCGCAAGTCTTTCCATTATGAAATGCCAAACAATACTAAACAAAAATAACATGACAGCATGACACGACTCACACGTGATCTGTCAAAAAAAGGCTATTGAAAAAAGTATCTCTACTTGAATCACCCATTATATTTGTGCCGATATATTGGTTTTCCAATAATTTTTCTATATAGATACGTATATAGATACCCTTGCCATGCTCTGGAAGGTGTTTTTTTTTGGCCATTCACATACAGGGTGGACCAAAAGTCACGCCTGCGTGTGAAAATTAAATAACTTTTTTGTTTACTATTTTTTAAAAAAATCTATGTAATTTGGTCCCTTCAGTAATTTGAAATTATTTTTTTGACACTTGCGATGCAGTAATCTGGGCTAGATGAAAGGGGTAGTGACTGAGATGAACTATTTCGTTTCAAGAATTCATTCAGGAAAATTGGAGAAGCTACACCAAGGAGTAGCGAAATATCGAATAAAAATAAATCTTACATATATAAAAAGGACCTACAGCTTAAATAATTAGTGTAATTAATATAAAAAGAGGTGAAAAAACTAGAAGAATTATAAAAAAAAAATATCCTGCCAGATATCCAGAGAGATAGTGCGAAAATTTCAAGAAAATCTGTTCAGCCGTTCAGCTCTTCATAAGGCACAAACACACATGCATACATATTCGTCGATACATACAAACAGGTCATTTTTATACTTAATATATCGAAAAAAAATTTGACTTAGGGCATTTCTATATTAATGCAACGATATATAAGTATATCAACTTGTCAAGCAACGTTAGAGACTGGTGAAACTCATTAATTTGAAATTCGGCATAATTTGAATTGTTTTCCAATTCTTTTGAAAAACATTGCATAATTTTAAAAAAATTCTCTTAATTTGGTCCCCCTCGGTAATATGAAAATGGGCGTGGTAATTTTTTTCCCTAAAAATTTTAATTGAATTATTGCGAACGTAAAAAAAATTTTACAAATCGGTCCAGCAGTAACCGATAAATTTAAAAAAATGGGCGTGGTAAATTTTTCTTTCTGTAGAAACCTAAGTTGGATTCTTCTACACATGCGGAACTACAGGCGAGGGATAGTGAGAGAGATGAATTATTTGAATCATTTCTATTTCTATTTATTATATTTATTTGATATTTTCTTGCACAGTGTAATGGAGGAATTACTTGTATTTTGGACGCAATAATTAAAATATAAATCAAATAATTCCTACTGACTTTCTGGGTTAACTCGCCTTCCGTCCTACACTTACCGCTGCATTAAAAATTTTTAAGGGCCGTACCTGTTTCATTTTTCCTTCTTAACACATTTACTCCAGATTTCGCTTTAAAATCTCACATACTTTTTAATTTTGCAGCCACATCCTGTTTATACATTTATTGCATAAATATACAATTTTTTTTTTTTTTTGCTTGTGTGACCATAATGGTCTGCTGTTGTGTCGCCAAACAACAACCAACTAACACCGCCGCCTCAAGAATTTTTATTCACTTCTTTAATTCAACCTCAAATGACGACAAATGACTTTAATTGCATTTCTTACAACAACATCTTGATGTCCCAAGAACAACAAAACAAAAGCAATTTCTTAATTTTTTTTTCTTCTTTCATTATTTATTTATTTATTTTTTGTTTTGTAGCCTCTTTCCTGCCTTCTGCATCTTATCGCCGCAAAATAGTGAAACACTGTGCTGCAGCCGTTTTGTAATTATAAATGTAAATGGAATTCATGAGAAATAAAAGAACTTTTCGTTGGCCCTGCAAAACCTGAGAATTAGTTTTCTCTGCTTTTCTTTTTATTTTTCTTTATTCCATTTAGTTTAGTTTTTATTAAAAGTTAAGAATATAAATGAGATTTTTATGTAGGAAAAATCCCTTATATGTGGATATAGCAAATGAAAAAAAATAACAATCAGTTTTAAATTCCAGTCAGTTTTGCCTTGGTTTTTCCTTTTTTGTCATCAGCTTCATGGCTTCAATTATTTAGAAAATAGTTACGTCTAAAGAAAACTTTATACACCCGCTACTTTGGCAGTACCAGTGTTGGTCAACAAATGGAAAAATATCTCAAGAAATTAATTAATTTTAATTATTGATTGAATTCCTCCATTACTCTGTGCAACGAAATATCAAATTCGTCCCGCACCAATGGATTCTTGAAATGAAATAAATCAAATAATTCATCTCTCTCACTATCCTTTTCCTGTAGTTCCAGCATAATGTATCGCATGTGTAGGAGTTATCCTCTGAGTGCTGGTGCTGCGTTGGCTGAGTAGTTTGCTTGTTCACTCTGCAACCAAAAAAACCCGGACTCGATTTGCCGCCAGGTCAAGTCAAAAAGTTTTGCTGATAAAACGTTGCCTTCCTTTGTTTAAAAAATGGCTTCCTTGGCTTTAAAACAATACGTCAAAAATAACATCAGAGATGCCGCAGCTGCAGAGTTGGGCAAGAATTAAACCCTGTCTTCCTATAACTTTCAACAGCTGTCTATTCCTTACACTATCTCTCTCTCTCTTTCTATTTTCACTCCAATGCATAGCAAATATAAGGGATATGCCTTGAGCACTGGTCAAAAAAAAATTCAAAAAGTATTCGGGTATTAAATTAATCCAAAACACGCTGCTGCGAAATCAAACCGCAGAAAAGCAAAACCGAAATTGAAAAAACGAGATGGAATACCAAAATCAATACACGGCTCTAATTACGGCATTCGATATCGAACGAAATTGCTTTAATTTTTTAATAAAATTTTATTTGAAATTACGATTTGTATCGATTGCCGTAATTTGGCCTCAGAAAATAAAACCAAAAAATATTTGAGGCGTTTAGGGAATTTGTGTTGGATTTTTTTTTTTTTTTGATTTCGTAGAGGATCAGTCTCTTTATATTTAAGTCAAACTTTGTCGTCCTAACTGACCACAATATATTTATTTATTTAATTTATAGTTTGTATTATATATGTATTTATGTATATAATTGATATTAAATGTCCTATTCGCCAATAAACATATTCAGTTTTTTTTTTTATTATAAAAATGTTTTTATTTTAAAATTTTAAATATGAATTCGAATCAAATTATATTTCTGTATCGCCTTTTATGCATTTTTTTTAAATAAAATAAAATGAGTTTTTTTTTAAATAACATTTTATACAAAGCAAAACTACATCAAATTATTTAAAGTTTAAAAAACATAAAAAAAGAAAAATTAAACTCAATTGAAAATAATCATATACAATTAATAACAAAAATGTGTGAAAGATTAAACTTGAAAAATATAATATTCAAAATAATACATAATTTTATTATTAATAAAATGACTTCTGTTACATTTTTTATTTTGTGTGAATATCTCAAATATTCCCAAATTAAATATAGTCCCAAGAATGATACATGAAAAAAGCCCCCAAAAAAATTTATATTTTTACCTTTGGGGATTTTTCATTTCATAATTCTGCCGCGATTATTAAAATACGAGCAAATTAAAAAATTTTTAAGCAATTTTTTGGGCGATACCTAACCTGTATCTTAGTATTTCACTAAGTCATGAGTTATTATTTTATATCGTATGGTCTGGATGGTAACTGCACAGTCCTTCCTTTCCTAGAGGAAAAATTACTTTTGGGGTGAAATTGCATGTACTGAGGTTGGGTGCTTTCCATAGCGAAATATTATTACTCCATTTTTGGAGGCCATATCTCATTCAAGTTTTGGACAAATTTTTTATTATTTTGGAGCGATGTTTCGTAAAAAATATTGTGAATGTTTGTTTGTTTAGGTATCACAAACTCCTAAATAGAAAAAAAGTTACCTGAACTGTAGTAGATAGCATCGGTTCATATTCAAGCCGCAGCATCTATAATTTTAGAGCAAGCTTCTCAGTTATTTTATTCCCTGAAATTTCGCACTATCCAGGAACCCAAAGCAGTGTTACCTGATTCGTATTAAAGTTTCATTATGGGGTTATTTTGCACAGCGTTTAAGACCTTATTTCCCGGGGCCTTGTATAACAAAAATAGACTCTGTGAAATGACTCTCAAAGATATAAATCTCCAAATAAATGAAACCAGTCCCAGAAGTTATGGAATAACTTCCAATGAAATTACTGAATTAACTCAAATTTAATCAAAATGTTACGAAAGTGGACTGAGTAACAAAAGGTTGGCAGCATAGACGGCCTACGGTCGGGCTTAATTATTATCTCCTCTATGGTATGTATAACGAACACCGGTTTCCCTAACAAGAGCTTCTGGCGGCCTATTTAATTTTTTGTCCTTTAGGTGAACCTCCCGTAAACTAAATTTTAACAAATGGAAAATATTTGAAAATGTCAAAAAAAAAAATAAATAACTCCCAAAGTTAAAGAAATAAGACCAAAAAACAACATAAAATTAAATAACTCTCTTATGAAAGAGTTTTTTGGGACTTACCCCATTTGTTAGTAATTTGATTATGAAATAAAACCCAGACAAAACAATGAAATAATTCCAAAAAAAAAAAATTAAGTAAATCTCAAAAGTATGGGAGTTATTTCAAAATGAAATAATTTGTGTGAAAAATTTTTTGGGTGTTATTCAAATTTTTCCTTGGGATTTATTGCATGGCGCCACAAAAATATATATGGTCATTTACAGTTACTTTGCCACGCCCAATAATAAAATTTTTGGCGATTTGTTTCCGAGAGAGTAGTTACCGCGTTGTCTCTTTAACTTCATGAATATTGTGCAGTCAATCACCGTTCAAGCAAAATCTTCTCTGATGTCTCTCAGCTAGCAGCGTTCTCCATCGCCGGTATTTTACCCAGAAAATTCCGGCAAAGTAAAATTATAAATGAAATAGCTCTAGTTCAGTTTAAAAAAAAAATTTAATGCCTCAACAGAAGATCGGAGATGCAGCAACTCTGCTACAAATTCTCTAAAACGCAGACGATGCTCTGCCCTACTTAACACTTCACCATCAGTTCAGGTGCAATGCATTGCATACATAGGGAACATTTCTGATTCGAACATTTCTTTCGAACTTCCCGCTAAGAAAGTTACAGATTTCACCTCAATTTTCGAAAATCGAGTTTTCATTATATTTCGACGTTTTAATTTCTTCGGAGTTGATTCTGCCTATTTTCGCCCAGATATCTGTACGGATATTTGCATGTATGTGTGCGAAAACATTACATAACCTAAGAACGCGTCAACGGATCGGAACGAAATGTATAAAAAATTCTCAAAAATAGTTTTTTCCAAATAAATTCCAAACTACTAAGCCGATCAAGTCTAATCAGCGCTTAAACTCAAGAAGAAATGTCGAATGCTGTCAATTTGACGAAAATCGAGTAATTCATTTGATATCGTGGGCGAAAAAATTTCGCAAAAATCTTTTTCATCGAATAACTCGAAAATTATTCGTCAAATCGAGTTTAGATATTCAGCGATTCTTATAGCCAGCGAATTTGCGCAACTAATTTTCTTCGATGTCTTCGTCATCGTTCGTTCCAGTTGTGTTCCTTATTATTCTAATGTTGATAATGTAATTTGACGCTAAGTGTTCGAACGCTCGTCAAACAACACAATACGCTTTTAAATTTTCTGTTTCACAAAGACAAATGAGTTTCTAATTGAATCATTGTTAGTCAGCAAATTAAGAAAAATATCGATTTGAAAACCAATTTTGAAAACTCTGCAATTCAACTCTTTCATTACACGAAAATTAAGAAAAAGTAAAAGAAAAAAGAAATCCGGGTCAGTTTCATAGCCCTCCGCTTTTGTACATAATTTCTAAATACATTTGTATGCGGGATCAATTATTGTTGCTTAAGATCATCAGGAATAGATGCAACATGTACTTAAGCGCAATTAAAGCGCTGCTTGTCTCAAATGTTCGTTCATTCAACGATTTAACACTTTTCATTGGCATTTATTGGGAATTGAAATCGAAAAATTATAATTGATGACAACTATAAATGACAACAATGCCGACTACAAATGCAGTCGGAGCAACAAATTGAGACAAAAATTAATGACAATAAATCTGAAATCTATTGTTGTTGTTGTTGTTGCTCTGCAGACTCATGAAAAACTGATTGAAACAAATTAATGACGGACGAACAAAGCAACAATTGAATTGAATTAAATAAATGGAGATTGATTCTTTTGAAATATTAAGTGGCCAAGAAGTGGGTGTTTTGAGTGTGTGCGTGTGTGTGTGTGCGTGTGTGTCTTTCTGATTTGATTTCATGTTACAACATGTTTTGATTTCTCAATTGATTTGAATTCACTTTAAACCACCATCATCGTTTAATGATTTAAATGAATAAAAGTAACGTTAATACTTTTCTAGTTGAAGAAATTGTATTTTAAAATTAAAATTTTGGTTTTTTATTTCCAAAGAAAATTTGAATATTTGAAGAAGAAAAAGAAAATAATTTTGAAAGGAAATGAAAATTGTTTGTTATTGATATTTTATTTTATCTATATATAATTGTTAAATATATATATAAAGTTAAAGCTAATAATTTACATCTACCACATATCCAATACAGAACACCCATATCGCTTAAGATGAAGGTGTAGCAGCCTTCGAAAACAGCATGTTGTGCCATTCTGCTACTGTTTGTCAGTGTGATTTACAATTTTGTCTTTGATTTAGTTTGTTTTTTAGTAACTATCACATGCAATTTTACCTGCCTGTATCCATCATTAGTCAATAATTTTCTTTTGTATGGGTTTCCATATTGTCGGTTTTAATGCCATAAATTTCTTTATAAATTCGTACAAAACATCCAACTTGAAAGCGAAAATCGCCAACCGCAATAAGTGTGATTATCTTTGAGCTCCCAAATTCCTTTCGCTTTGATATTTTTAATATCTGTTTCCTTTTTTTTTTTTTTTAATAAATAAACATTCCTACATAAAACGAAAAATACACTCAAATTAAATTTTATTCCAATTTTGCAACAACGTAATGCAACAAGTTGCATAAAGCACATTCCTTTTCAAAATCATCTTCTTCTTACTGCTCTTATCAATAAAATATGATCTCGCAATTCGAACAGAATCTCTTTTGTTGTCACATTTAAGACAATTTTTGCACTTGTTCGCTTTTGTTATCAAATACTTTGGCTTGTTGCGCTGGACCGAAACCAAACGAAGGCAGGCAGGCAGGCAGGCCAGGCAACCTACACAGAACACGAGTCTCTCTAGCATTTTGAAATTTTACACTGCATGATTGGTGTGATTAAAAAGTTAAAAAGAAAGAAAAAGAAAAACACTTGTAACATTAAGGAAATGTTTATTGAAAAATGTAACAAAGAAACAAACTAACAAATATTTATTTTCTTTGGCCTTTACGACTGGTTGTGCCTGGCTGTTTTGTCTAACAAAAATTTTATTCCCAGCCTTATAAAAAAAAAAAAAAAAAAAAATATAAAAACTGAATAAAATTTAAAAATACAAAATGATGGAGCATATAAGTTTTTATGATTTTAATGCCAAATTACCTAAAAATGCATTAAAGTGCGCTTTAATGCATGCCGTACTCGTAGATGTGCTCGTAAATGTTTTTAAAATTAATTGCGTAAAAAAGAAAAAAAGAGAAACAAAACATATTTTTAAAGACTTTGTGTAGGACTTTGTTGTTGTTGTTGCAAATACGCAATGCCAGTTTTTTGTTGTTTCCGATTGTGCTTGTGCGACTGCGTGGTGTACGTTTGAGCACTTAAATTGTTCGCGAACGATGGATGAAAACCAAGTGATGCGTACAAAATCTGATTTCATACGCAAATGAAAATTAAACTGTTTACATTTTTATTAGTTTTGCAAAAGTAAAAAAAAAAGAGAGAAAAATATTTACGTTTGCTGGGTTGCCATGGCAGCATAAAAGCCTTATCCGGGAGATATGGATTTATGGCTTAAAAAGCAACGTAACGTGAAAAAGTTCTAATACGCATTTTATGCAAAATATCACAATTGATATATCGGAGATGTTTTTTTTAATTTTTTTACAATTTGGTGTTTTCATTGTGGGGCGTAATTCATGTGGAAAAAGCAAAAAGTAAAATCAAGAATCAATTACAAAAAAAAACGAACATTCAAATGAACTAATAATTGGATTTCAACATAATACGAAAACTGCTGTATCAATTGAAAGTTTTGATTGATAAAATTTCACAATTTTCATTTCCATTTGACTCTTTTATTGCATTTTGATTGCACTCTCTAGAGAGAACACCAAAATCAAATAAAATAAACGTAGATTCTATTAAATTATTAATTATAAATTTTTAATTTGCTTAGTAAATACTTATTTGGGATAAACTTAAGTACTCTTTTTTTCTGTGCATATTTTAAATTACTCTGCTGTTTAACATATTCTGCTGTAGATGAATATTTATTTGCATAAATTATAATAAATTCGCATATTTACAAGAAATTTGTGCATATTTGCTTATATTGTTATAAATGCATATGTTTGCATAATTTGCCACAAAATTATTTTTTTGTTGTTTGTTGTAATATTCTGCAATGAATGCATACGTTTTGCATATTTTATAATAAATGCATACATATATTTGCATATATCCCAATAACTGAATACAGTGCCAGCTCGCTAAGCCGAAGGTGTGTAATCCGAATTATCCAGTAATCCGAATTGAATTTATGACGTATTACGTACTCTATAGTCCGCATTGGTTGCAAGCTTGCTAAACCGAATTTTTATTTTTTTTTATTCTCTGCTTTTTTATTATTGTGTATGTTTTTTTACAACCAACAGGACATCATTGAGATGCAGCGCCTTCTATGATTGATATTGTACATACATACATATATAATATTTATAAGTACATAAGTATGTTTTATGTTTTGTTGCAAATAGTTTAGTTATTGAATGGTATTAGTCGCATATTCATTCTCAGAGGTGGCCTTCAGAGAATTTCGCACAATAACCAATTTATTTCACCGCAATAAGGACGTGCGAATTTCAGAAGATGAATTAATAACTCTGACAATACTTCGTATAGTAGTTCAGTATCAGACACAGAAAATGTATAATCAGAGCCTACAATTATGAAACACGTTAAAAATCGTGAAGCTGTGTAAGCCTTAAATACTTCAATAGATTAGGCAAATGAACGAGGTATTCAAACAGATTACATATTGCTGCTGAAGGAATTGCACTGAAAGAGCAGTAAAACTACATCACAAATTATGTTAAAAAATCATAATAATTAAAAAAAGCTTTAATTTTTTCATTCTTGTTTAATAAAAACAAAATAAATTTGTTTTGAAATCCTGGCTTGTCTTGTATTTGTGAATATAGTGAATTATATTACATAATAACAGCACATCCAGTAATTCGAATATCTCGTTAATCCGAATCACGGTCTGCAATCATTAATTCGGATTAGCGAGCTGGCACTGTATATACAGTTTTTTGTGAAAATTATGATGGAAGAATGCTTAATTGTATAAAAATCTACCTAAAATATGCTAAAAAAGAAATTTTAAATGATAAAAATATTAAATTAAGTTCTAGTTAAATTTTATTTTTTATGTTATTAAAAAATAGTTTTGATTTATAAAAGCTTTAATAAAAGAAATTTCCATACAAACTTCAATTTCTGACACTTTTATAAACCAAAAACATTTTCATGAATAAGCTAGATAATTTATAAAATATGTATTAAACAACTAATTGCAGGCTAAGTGGGGCTGCCCAAGTGCTGAGTCACTTTAACGACAGAGGCGCTTCAACACTGCTATAAACAAAAAAAACCTACAAAAGAAGAATTGAAAAGTTTCTTCTGTCATCACTTCACGACCTATCGTCTCATTACTCATTCCTTTTCTATAGAAGGAGAAGGTTACTTTTCCTCAAAAAAAATTCTTATGTAACTCTAAGTTTTTTGTTATTTTGGTGCGCCTCTGGTTGTAAGTAGGCCCATTAACTTTTTAAACTATTGGAGCCTTTTTATTAAATTGTTTTTACTTTGCTGATGATTAATTTTTTTGAATACCGTGGACGAAGAGTGAAAATACACTAATGCATATTAAAAAGAATTTCTTAGAGCCTATTTCACCAATTCTATTTAAATATCAATTCATATTTAAGTGTCGATTTTCATTTTCATCTAGATATACTCATTGAATATTTAAATACTGTTTAAGTAGCCAGCACTCTGCATTTAAATATTGATTTTGCATCAGCATGAAACAGCTTTAAAACAGCTTTTAAACAGCTTTTTAAAAAGCTGTAAGTTGACGCAATCATATTAAATATCAGAGCGTTACCATACTTTCTTGTGTTTCATTATTTCAGTTGGTGAAAATAAAATTTTTTTAAGCATACTTTAAATAAAGATCATTAATTAAATTAAATTGTGTTTAAATATGTTTGGTGAAAGATACCCTTAAACTTTGTGGCATAACTCTTTTTTTTATTGTTTGGGTCAGTGCAATATTGCACTGCAACTAGTATGATAGCGCTACACTACAGAGACAGGTGGTGAAATTACACAGAGAAAATTATTGTTTGTTCTTTTTTTTTTTAGTAATTAAGACCATTTATAAATATATCTATTAAATTTTTTGATATATATTTATTAAGCCTGAGGTCTTTTTTTATATTATTTTGTTTTTTATTATTCGATATTTCGTTAACAGCTTGTTAACATCATCAGGAATAATTAAATTAAATTAATAAATATATATCAAAAAATATAATAAAAAAGGTCAATTAATAATATAATTAATATTTCTATTAAATGATTTAATTGATACAATTGAATTTTTAATTAATTAATAATAGAAAACCTATATTTTGAAAACAGCTTTCTGACAGCTGGAAATAGAATCAATGCTAATTCGCTCAATTAAAATATTAATTAAAAGTTTTTTAGTTTAGTAGTTAATAAATATAATTAAAAACATTAATTTTAAAATTTTAATTAAATTTTTAATTATTGCAATTAACATTTAATCTAGTATTGCTGCGATTAATTTAAGTATAAATATTTAATTTGTTTGCTGGTGAAATTTGAAACAATTTTTAATAGAAATTAATTTTAATTTGCTTTAGTGTAGAGAAGTATGAAGAGTTAAACCCTTGCACAAATCTGCAGTAGAGCCTTCTATTAAAATTTGTAGGGTTTGAATTTTGAAATTTTTCTCATACTTCTTAATTTATTTCTTAAAGAAATTCCTGCACTTTTCCATACATTGGCTCTAATTAAAAGATTTAACTCTTCCAAATTCCTCCGCATGACACATTTTTCTTCCTTAAAAAAGAATTTCCTTTAAACTTGGCAATCTTAAGTGCCAGCATTTCTATACTCCTGGGGAATTGAAAAGATGGTAATAAAACATTAAATACAATTTGCTAGAATGCACTTTATTGCATTTTAATTAGTGTAATATCAATTTGTACTTTAAGAGTGATGAAGGTACAATGTGCTCGTATGTGCATTTATACACGTACATTTGAACCTTTAAATGGCAAAAAGCCATGCCACATCAAACGTCAAACAATCACTCGTACGATACGTTACTGGTGGACTTTTAGATTTTTCGTATAAATGGAGATGAAGAATCAAAAGAACAGGGGCTCCATAAATGACATAAACGAAAAGATGTTTAAGGTTCTCTGTTTAACGTTCATGGTGTGGAAATACAAAGAAAACCATTTTGTTTAATGAACATTTAAACAAAAAGGATTTTATTTTGTTTTTTTGCGAGCATTACAATACCACGAGGTAATTGAATATGAAAATGTGGTAACAATTTTACATCAGCTGGCTGATATAATTTGCGCTCGAGAAAAATTCTGCACTAAAAAATAAACTGGTCATTCAAATAAAGAATTTTTACATTAATACAATGAAGTTTGTTATTAAAAGTCATCCAATGAAACCCTTCATTAGATCAATTAAAAATGTTTCATTACATTTATCGAACATCATTGAATGAACATCATGTAATGAAACTATTTCTGTAGTTTAACGAAATATTTTTATATTTGAAATTTAAATGTTTCATTGATATAATGACATTATTAGATAACATAAATGAATTTAATTCATAAACTAGATGAAAACTTTTATATATATGACATAATATTGTTGTCATAAATGCAATGAAAATATTTCATCAACACAATAGTTTCATCTACAAAATATTTCTCATGTAAAATAATAAATTTTCTTAAATATGTGTGTATGTTCTAACGCTAAATGCCCTTTTACATTGTAATACTGAATAATACGACATGTCAAAAAATTCAATCAAATGGGAAAGTATAATAGTGTAAAAACAATATGTTATGAATCGGACCAAAATACGGCTGGGAATTTGACAGTCGTCGCATGGCTCTCAGCATTTTTTAAAAATTTTCAAAAAAATTATACGTTTCATTTTATGAGGGATGTGTTTTTTTCAAAAGTATTTTGCTTCTAATCCGGTTTTCTTCTTCCTACTTATACTTTTCTTTATATTTCCAGTGTGATAGTGTGAAAGCGAAATGTAATATTACTTTTGACTTTTTGGCAGTCGCACCAAATCTCATTAGATTTCTCTCTCACAAAGTTTTATGAAAGTCGTAAGACTTGAATTATAGCAGTGGTGTGCAAAAATAAAATGAAGATGTATTAGTGAGAGAATTTGCCCAGCAAACATAATGTCAAACGTTTAAAATAAGAAAGAAAATGCCAGTTATATACAACTTATTAAATGAATGTAATTTCAATTTTAAGAAAAAGATAAGAGCATCAGGGACCATAAATAGCAGTTATCAATTTCAATAAATAATTTTAGAACACTTATTCGGGGAAAAAAAAAAAACAAAAATAAATTCATAGAAAACATTTTTTTTGGGCTTAAATATTAGACTAAAAAGTTTAACCATGTGTCATTCCTCATTATATTTTTTAAAATCGCTTTGAAAATTTTAAATTAAACATTCCATGTTAATACTTGCATGGCAATTGCGAATTAGTAAAATATTTTTTAAATTCAACGAGGTCATTTTATTTCGCTGCTTGGAACAAACGTTTTTCATGTCTGAAAATATTTGTTCGCATAAGTAAGTAGTAGAAAAAAATGATAAATATTTTAAATACAGTTTTTTGAGCTGGGGACATATCGCAACATCTAAATTTTTCCAAAACTGTACAGTTCTAATTTTACCGAAATCTTTTACCTCAGATCTAAGTATTATTAGCTCTGATTGAAGCGTGTTCATTACCCGCTTTTAATGTTTTATAACATAAAAGGAATTGAATGTTTTTAAAAGCATCGTTTACCATAAAATACTTTTCACATTTCATTTCGTGAACTTTTTTATTTTTTAATTTTTTTCGTATTCAATTCTAATTGAATCGCGTGTGTTTATTGTGCTTCGTCCAATAAGAAACAACAACAATGCTTAAATAATTTCTGAAAAAAATTACAATAACCATCCGCATATGTATTCATCGCTTGCTCATCGACGACTGAATGAAAGTTTTTAAAAGAGAATAACAACTGTCTGTGTAAATTTTTCAACAAATGTTGTATGTGGCGAACATCACTGTATTATAGTGTGAAAGGGCGCCTTAAGTTAGACTATACGTGCATACATTTCGCTTTTACTTAGTTTTTGCTATTATTATATATGCTGTTATTCTCAAACACTCTTTGGTAGTTTTTATATAAACACTGCCAGCACACCAATGTTTGTTAATGTCCGCTCTGGTGTTGTGTCTTGACATTTATGACATTTATAGACAGCTGCAGAATACAAACAGACAAACAAACGCCGCAAGAGCGTGGAATAATTGTGTTCGATTTTTTTAATCAATAATCGGTCGGTGGTGCGAGGTCAGCGTAAAGTTCATGGTGTCGCGCCAACTGGACAAACAAAACGCCGCTTAGCTGCTCGACTCGAACAGACTGGAACCTCAATAGAGCTTTCAGTGTGTGTGGCCGCCACCAGCCTCTTCGTTCTGTCGAGAATATCATGGCTGTGGCTGCTGATGTTGCTAAGAAGAAAGAAACAGACGACGTCACACGAAATTGGACGTCACCAGGCGAACCCTACAACGAATTTAAGTGAAAGAGTTAAACATGTTCCCTTACAAAGTGCAAACAGTGCATCAGTTAGTAACTGCTGACCGTCAGTCGCGTGTGAATTACTTCAGAGCCAGCCTTAATCTCAACAACGAAGAGCACGATTTTGAGTCCAAAATCATCATGAGCGACGAGACGCAAACAAAATCTTCGTTTCTGGACACAGAGTAAGTAATTTTTTTTTCATATTAAGAATATTTCATTGTATTGATGAAATACTTTAATTGCATTTATGACACATTAATTTGTATTTCTATTGAATCCCATTAATTCGTAATCGCAGGGATTAGTTATTTTGTACGAATTACGGGAGATTTTGTAATAATGAGATTTCCATTAAGCGAAGAACGATTTACAGGTGTTTGGACTGGCAACACGGCGTATACCATAAAATAAGAAACCTCTATAGTTCTAGCTATTCAGCATCTTTTTGTCGTTTTACTTTGCTACTTAAAGATGTTCCCTCTATGAATTCTCTTTTTTTTCCTCCAAAATTTGATGAAAGCGTTGAAGGAGCGACATAACATTTTTTGGCAACTTCAATTTTCTCTTTTCCCTTATCAATTGCTAAAAGTATATTTTTCTTTACTAATCTAAAGAAACACGAAAAATTCCAATTATTGTTAAAACAAAAAGCTGTTGAAAAACATTGCTTTTGGAATTAAATTTTTTTTTTTAATTTTGGATTTTATTACGAATTATACGAGGTTTTTAACAATTAAGTACGATTAATAGGGATTTCCTTAGACTAAAATACGAGTTTAACAGAAGAGTAATTGATGCCCCATTCTGCCATTCGAATCAGCCAACGAAGTGGAGCCTTATTTTGTGAAAAGTTAACATTTTCCATTTTTTTGGGCATCCCACACCACCAAACTTCTGTTTATGAATTCATGAGACGCTTTTCTATTATTGTTCCATTAAATATGTTACACACATTTTCCAATTTCAAAATAAAATTTCCGATTTAAAATAAACAAACAAACGTGCACAATGGAAGACAACTTTGGTGGTCACTATTTGGCCAGTGCTCCTCAGTCCTTTCTCAATTGCCTCAGAGTATAAATTAATAACAATAATTTTTATTCTTCCTGCATCATTTATGAAAATGACTTTTAGCTTTTGTTGTAAATTGTGCTTGAGGGCGGCGGTGGGTCTTCTCTTCATCAAATGGAATTTAATGAACAACAGTGTTTTACGTTGCTTAAAGTCAGTCCCACTAGCCACGTCCACGAATGAGTCAGTCAAAGTGTGTCTTGTATTTATGGATATTTGTGTGTGCATGTGCTCGTTCAGCTATAAAGCTGCAATTATTCATTTCCAAGTCGTAGCCAGGTGCTGGCAAATCTTTGGCAATTTCTAATGCGTTGTATTTAACGGAAAAACTAATAAATTGAATACAATTTTTAGAAATTTGATCATCCAAGCAACTTGCATTTCTCATTTTTTTCTTATCAAGCTTCCAGTCATATTGTACACACACACACACACACACACACATTCACTCATAGATTTTGCAACTTATTTAATGGCAGGCTTAAAAGATTATTTCTTTGTATTTGCAACTTGCTCAGGCATGTCTGTGGCACGAGTTTATAAATTAATTGATTTTTTATTTCAGCCATTTGCTGGCAATTTTGACTGCGAAATAAATATGGAGAACAAATGTTTAAATAAAATAATAGATTTTTCAAAAGCTTCTGGTCTTTATTTGAAGGCCATTATTTCCCAAAGAAGAAATTCGATTTTCATTGAGATGTCTTGTGGCACTGGGCATGGTGGAATATAAAATTATTGCCCAGTAATTGTGAAGCATACAACGAACAAATGTTTGAATTTATTCAAGAGTTTTTGTGTATTTAATATTTTGTAAGCTTTGAGTTATTGATACGCCATCGGTCAGAGATGATATAGTGAATTTGTTTGTTTGTTCACTCCTGACACTTCGGAAATAAGCAAGAAATTTATTCAGGCAAAGACTCTTGTTCGTTCTTTTTTAATAGATAAAAAAAAATTAGCAACTCCTTAACTTTTTCAGTTTTGGGTTCGCAACGTTATGCTAATTGGCTTATGACTTGACAGCTGACAGTGGCTTTGTAGTACATTTGCTTTTTATATTTTATAAGGAATAGAGTCACGTCAGCGCAACTCTGGCAAATGATTGAAGTGGCTCTTTTACCACAAAGAAATTCTACTACCCGCCGATAGTCCAGTTCGGAAAACTGAACGTGCACTACCTCGTTATTATGGTCCTGAAACAATCATGCATCAGATCTGTTATTTTTTTTTAACACACAATTGTATTGTAGCTCTTTAATTGTCTGCAGACACAGTGTCTAGGCGGGAATCGAACTTGCCACTTCCGGAAAGATTGCCTAATACTCACACACAAGGTGACGGAGAAGGATCTACATAAGAATTTTCCACTTTTGAACATTTTAGACAAAGTATACAATTGAATAAGCTCCATCAGTCGTCTGGTAAAATCATACTTCCACGAACTATGGATCGTTTTTTGCACATCAGTTTCTGTAAGAAACGATTATTATTACTGGGGCCAGAAAGCATCGCGATCAAAGAAGATCTATTGTTTAAAGGTTATAACATTTGACTCTCATCATAACGTTCTTTAGCAATCCGGGCACTATTTGCAGTCTGGTGTTCCACAACTTGTGTGGTGGCACAACAATGCCACCCATATAGAGAAACCTCTGTCTGCCGAGAGCTGGCCAATCGAAAAGAACGTGTTCAAGGCTTTCAGTGTCACTTTCACAAAAATGACAGACTTTGGTTTGTTCAAGTGGTACCTCAGACCACAATGGCCTGTGAAGTACCTCGTCAAAAAGCTTAATTTCGCCGAATTCAGCGAAATCAGCCTATTTAAGATTTCCCTGTTGGTTTGATGCTCGGCGGCACAATTATGCCGGTGAGCAACGAATCTCCCTTTCTCCCAGTTCCAGAGAATTTTATTCCTATGGCTTTTCGTAAGTCCAAAGAATTGTTCGGGTCCAATTAGTTCCAGCATAATGCATCGCATGTGTAGGGATCATCCCTTGAGTGCTGGTCTAAGATAAAAAAAAAAAATTTCCCCCCTTTTTGCCAGATCGTCCGCCATTTCGTTGCCTTTATGTCCCGGTAACCAACTCAATACAACCGCGTTAACGTTCCCCAACTCGTTAAGAAAGTTCAGCCACTCGCATACCATTTTTCAGGAGATTTATCATGGTCGACTAAAAGGCCCTAAAAGCCCTGATAGTTTATAAATATGAGCACCCTCATGGTCCTACGGAGATACTCGCCCACACATATTCCGATGGCATGAACTGCCTGGAAAACTGTTTGGTAGACACCTATCGGAAGCGATTTTCTGAATGGTGGCCCGTTGATGCCCGAACCTGGTCTACCATTCTCCAGCTTGGACGCTTCATTATGCCATACCTGCGATTTTGGCTCAAAATTTAAAGAGTTGGTCCTCCAGTTTTCACGGTCGTTGATGTCATCCCGAAAGTAACTCAAGAGGATGAGGAGAAGTAATTGATGGTCTCAATATGGCTGCGAACTGTTTTATATCCAAATATTTAACGGGTAATTGAACCCACGATCTTCTGGTATGAAAGTTATTTTCATTTCAATTGATACTGCAGACTGCCTTCAACATACTACAACGAATCTGAGAAGCCTCTTCATTCGCTTGAAGTGATTGCCAGGGTTATTCCGCGAGTAATTAACGGCTTATTCTGTTTGTGAAGGGAGTGCGTCAAATGCAGATCATAAATCGAATTCTTGAAATCTAAACTGCAAATATTTCCTGAATGTAACAAATAGGCGCAATTGCTGCACTATGAACGAACTTGGCAAACGTCAATATGTTTTCGTCACGATTTTATGAAATTTTTAACCGATTACGGCATGTGACAGGGCCACAATCATGTTCAATAAGGCTTCGCAATCCAAAGCAAATAAAATTTAATTTAATTTCTTTTCCCAAAAAAATTTAACAACAACAAAATAAGTGCTTCTAAATTAAGATTCCATTAGTTTGGTTTTCGCTTTGGCACTCTGGCGGCATTGAAAATGAAAAATAAATTAAAATTAAAATCTAAAATCCTCTTCTTTTGTCAAGTTGAAGCAATAAAATAGAAAATACACTCATCATTGTTAAATAATGTTGAAGTACAAGAGCAGAACCTTATGAAACTGATAGACATATTTCTCAATAGACTCATTGGTTTTATTGTTTTCGAAAAATGTACACTGGCAAAAAAAATAAGGAATTTAAATTAATTAAGAAACGAATTAACTAGGAATTTATGTTTGAAATTATTTTCCTAAATTATAAAATAATTTAGGAAATTTTTTTTCCTAAACTTATTATTTTTATTGTTGTTTTATTGTTTTGCTTGAGAAATAAATAAATATTTTCAGTGTACGAGTACGTCTCATTGTTGGCTGGCAGTCTTAAAATTTTATTTACACACCTGATGTAAATAATCGATACACTTGTAATTCTGCTGCGAAATTTTTTAATTAAAAAAAATATATTTCTAAACAACATGATAAGTAATGACCGCCAGATATAAAACTTAAGCTATTACAGGGCCAACCTTATCCACTCTTTCGCAGATGACAACAGCCTTTCTCACTCATATTCATTTAGTCGTAGGCCAACATCGACTATGATCACTTCGCTGAGGCAGAATATGAGTGACTCATTGAATTGTGACCTCATGAAAATATTGCAATGGGGTCAGGCAAACAGGGTCGATTTAAATGCTCAAAAGACCCAATGCAGCATTCTTACACATCGACGCATGCCCGATGACGCTGCGTCATCTGTAATTAAGGGCGGTATAAACATCGAGGAATCAGAAGCTCTTGATGTTGTTGGCATGAAAATTCAGTGCGATGTTCGATGGACTGAGCACATTTTTCTGGTCTCAAAAGAAGCGTTCAAGTGCTTCGGTTTTTTAAGACGGTACAAGACATACTTCACCCCATCTGATCTTCTCACTATTTATACCGCCTACATCCGACCGAAAATGGCAGCGAACCGCACTACGCATTACAGGGAGAACTCATTTTTCGGCCGATCATCGCGTATGTGGAACAAACTCCCTGCCGAGGTCTTTCCTGTCACTTATGGCGTGGGAAAATTCAAATCAAATGTCCTTTCACACTACTCCTTCTATCCTCCTTCCCATAACATGATTTCCTAGTTACAGCACAATGCATCGCATGGGTAGGGGTCATTCCCTGAGTGCTGGTCCAAGATAGAAAAAAAAAAAAAAATTACGGCAGTCGATATCGTTTGAAATGGTTATAGATTTTAATAGAATTTTATTTGAAATTCCAATTCGAATCGATTGCCTTGAAAAATTTCTTTGCTGAGAAAAAATTAGCCAGAAATGCATGATTTGGTTCGAATTTCAAAAACGAAGGAAAAAACATTTTATGACGACATTCGGTGGTAAACGACATTGAAATGTGAATGTGAAAAAGTTAAGAAAAAACATTCTAAAGTATGATGGTGCTAATACCGTGAACACTTTTTCGTCTGTACATATTATTTTGATCAGGTGTGTATGTATATTTAATGACAGGGGCTGTCCAATAAATCCCAAATGTGAGATTTTTCCCATACAAAGGATTTTTCCAGTCCGCTGAAAGCCAATTGAAGTATTTTTAAAATGATTGCACTCATTTCTAGTTGTTCATAATTTTTTGTATTGCTGGTGCCACACAATTAAAATAATCACGTGTATTTATGATTTCATTTATTTATTGAATAGAACGCGATTATGTAACGTCCAGCAAACGATATTTGTTTGAGCCTTTAAGATATCAAATTTAAAATAATTTTATTTCAGAGCTCACTTTCAAAGAAAAAAGAAAAGATTTGTGTAAAGACTGGTTCAAACCCAGAGAGACAGTCATCAAAAGCTGTATGATAAAGCATAACATAGCGCCCTCTTACGGCGATATTTCAGCAATAAAAAAGCTGGTCAAATAAAATTATTAAAAGTGGTTCTTCTTCAGCTTGAAAGGAAATTCATGCATCTACTCAAGACTACAGCTTCTGAAACTCTGCTTAACAAAGTAGCAAAACGTATACAGGCTGGCGTGATTTAATGCTGTGTTCGAGTCTCGAAAAGTGCAGTGCACTTTTCACTTTATTTATTAAAAATTTTTGCACTCTATTGTTCCATTTGAAGATGCTACAAAATGCCTTTATAACGGCACAATAAAGTGCCAAATTTTGTAAATGAATGGGGCAGATTTGCATAGGAAATGCAGTGCACTTTTGCTTTAAACGAAAACAACATGAGTTCATCTGTCTTTATCAACGCAGAAAAAAAAAAATTTTTTTTTTTGATCTTGGACCAGCACTCAGGAGATGACCCCTACACATGCGATGCATTGTGCTGGAAAAGAAATAGTTAATGCATGGTTTCTATTGCAAATGAACTGGTTCAACTTAGCTGAAGAATGAATTATTTTAACACAGGGCTGTTAGTGGCCTGTGTTGACATTAACAAAAGAGCTCGTCATTTAAATGAGAGCCTAGAAGCCATGCATGTTCCATGTTTTGGTTACATTTAAGCATGGGTTAACAAATTTAAAAATTTATATGAATTATAATCACAACCGCGTAGTTTTTCTTATGAATTAAACGGCAGAGTTGAATGGCTTTCTTATGAGTTCAAAAGTAATAATTTTGTTGACATTTAAAATGGCATTAAAAATAAATTCAGCTGAACAAGTTCTTCGGTAAACCAATTCATAGTGAACGCGTTCCCCCTTTTTTTGCTGCGAAGTATCAGCTAAAAACTTATTTAGCAAATTTAGTGAAAATAATTAATTGGGAAAATCTTACTGCAATCACTTTCCATTAACCACATCCTGTTGGCTCGCTTTGTTGGAATTGATTAACTATTTAAAACGCAAACAAATGCGTTCAATTGAATTGTATTGAAATCTTTTATTGTGGCAATAAATCTAGCGCGTGTCAAATACTTTTGTGGCGTGTAAATACTCATGTAATCAAATGAAAAATGCACAACAACATCAGACTAAATAAAGCCACCATACTTTTCGTACTCGTGCCGCAACCGTGATAAATTTTTCTTCGATTTTATGGTGGCAAAGAACGTAAAAAATAGCAAAATTATTTTCTAATGACTGTTTGCAGCGCAACGAAATATACAAAAGTACATTTTTCTATAAATGAAAACTTAAACAATCTTCTTTTTGCTTTGACTATTAAAATTTTGTTAAAGAAAACCATAAAACAAAAGCTTTAAAAAATGCATATGTGCCTAAAAAAAAAACAACACCTACTAAAAGGTGTGCGTGGAGGAGTTTAATTTCTGTGTGACAAAACTTGTCACATAAAAGACATTTTAATAGCACCAGCATCAGCATAAATCTTTTAATAAACAGCACACAGTTTCATTTCACGAGTTGGTTGCCAATGTGTTTTCGTGGCCGTTTTCTTTTTTTTTTATTTTTATTTTTATTTTATTCTTGCTGGTAAAGCGTTGACAAATTGCACATTTAACTTAATTTCATAGATAAATACCTTTTTACCAAAAAGCCAAACAAAAAAATAATAGTGTTTGTATGCAAAACTTAAGCTCACGTACATGAACACACGCACACACACACACACACACACACACACACACACACACCAAATATACAGTTGCAAATGCAACAAACTGCTGCAATATATTGTCTCGTAAAAAAGATAGACAGACTCACCAGTTTGCCAGTGTTGATGTGCTGCATAAATAGACGATGACTCTATTTTATGAGACGATCCACAATTGTTTATGGTACTGCAGTCAGTTTGTTGTTGTTGTCGTTGTTGCCAGTAGACTGCAGTCATCATACGTAATAAACACCCACAATTTCTGTTGCATATTGTTGCTTTAATTTTTTGTTGTTGTTGCTGTTGTCTTCTGTGTGTCTGTTGTCTGTTGCAAATTCACCAACATCCCCACAAACAGTCACAACGTCTGCTGAGTTTACGAGAAGCTGAGAAACTACTGCTATTGTTGTTGTTGTTGCTGTTGTACGCTTGTCTAGTGAAATAGTTATTGCTGTAGTTGGTGCTGTTGTTGTAGCCTGGTATCGTTTAAATATTTTTGCTGTGACAAGTTAAATTTGCATAATTTGTGCCAAAGTCAAAGTCATACCAATCATCCCAACACCAACACTTAGCAGCCGTTTTTTTGTTTTGTTTTTTGGTTTTTTTAATTTTTGTATTCTTTTTATTGTTGATTTAGTTGAGATTTAAACTTTAATCGTTTCAGGAGCAATCCGGGCCAAGCCACCGTTACTGAAAATGTTCTCCCTTTATCATACTAATTAAGTTCTTTTCTTGCACGGCTTCTTGGAGGACAATATACAGAGCACACGATAAGGTCCTTTCGGGCTATATTACAAGTCAACACGAAAAAAAAATATACCAAAATTTTTTTTAAAAAATCTGTGTTGTTGAATATGTCACAAAAAGTCAACAACACTTAGCATTTCATTCAAAGACAATGTTTATCAAAATTGCAAATTAAAAAAAAAGGCAGAACATAGAACTCATTCCTCGTTGAATCAGCAAAAGTTTTGTTTGATTTCCACACAACTTTTAATTAAAAATGTTTACAAAACAACAAAAATCATTGTTGGGAATAAAGTTTAAATCAGAAATTTTTTCTTTGGTTTAAAATATTTTTTAATAGAATTAAAATGGAAATATTTTCAATAAACCACCCTGCAATTTTGTTTATCAAATATGCAAAAATCGTCATCACAGAAAATTCAAGAAAATTTTTTATTGAATCAATGATTTTCGTATTTAAATATCAAAAGCATTTTTTTTCTGTTACGACTTTCATAAGACTTTGTCAGAGAGAAATCTAATGAGATTTGGTGCGACTGTCAAAAAATATTACATTTCGCTTTCACACTATCAGATTTCAAATAAGATGGCAAATATAAGTAGAAAGAAAAATAACGCTTCAAAATTAATATTAGAATCCTGATAAAATGAAGAATGGTTTATGGATTAGAAAAATTTCTAAAAACCCTGACGTCTTATGGGATTTCAAATGAATGACCGTATTATTTGTCATTTTCATAACACAGTGCCTTCCCACTATCATACATGCACGTAATACTTGAATTTTTGACATGTCATACAAAATATAAAATATTATATTGTGAAACCACGACCTTTATCAGCATTCTAAATGTATTTTCAATGTGCATTTGAGTAACCAGATCAAACTTGAAAGAGCCTTGAAAGAGTATGAGTATCGAATTTGACATAAAGTATCTTAGAGAGCTCCTTCATTGATTTTTCTTTAACCGGCACTCAGGGCATGCGCCCTAGACATGCAATGCCTTGTGCTGGAACTAGAAAAGTAGATTTTGGGAGGCGAATAGTAGAGGAAGTAGTGTTTATAGACATTCGATTTCAATTTCCGAACGTAAAAATGACAGAGAAGATCTCTGTAGGCAGTTTATTCCTTTGCGTGCTGTACGGCCGAAAAATAAATTTTCTCTCTAATGCATAATGCGATTCGCTGCAAAATGAACCATAAATGTATTGTGTTACCATATTTGCCACGCCCCCAATTAGTTTAGATTACGTTAAACGGCAGTCGGCTCCAGTAGCAACGTGTGACGTGCCGTTACAAATGACCATACCTAATACTCCTATTAAAATATATAGTGCGGAATTGTTCATAAACAACAACTGATGCACGTACCCAATAATGTATAAATATAACGGAGTACCAGAAAAAGTAAAACAACACATGCAAACGCATATGAATAATTAACATGTTCAACCAGCTATAATTCTCATTAACTTCATTTTTTATATTGAATAAGTAACCCAGTTTTGCATACATAAAGCGGATTTTTGTTCCTGTAGCTAAAATATTAGAGCGTAAAAATTACCAGTTTTAATGTATATTTTATCGATTGTAAGAACTCCCGAATACATCTCAAGCTCTAAACACTTAGACGACAGCAGACTTCACAATTTCACGGCTTCAAATGGTGCCAACTTCAAATGCTGCTCTGAAGTCAGCTTCATAATTATTTTGAAGACAGCAACAACATAATAATCAGCTGATATCTAAATCAATTTCAAGTTTTTATAAATATTAAAAATTACTTCAAAGTTTAAAAATATAAAAAATGAGTGAAGAAAATTTAGTGAATTTTATCACAACAATTGTTAAAATAGCTCAGATAAAATATGATAAAAATTAACTCAAACGAAAAACAAAATATTATGAAATTGAAAATGAACAGCTGTGTATTTTAGCAATACAAATTTCAGGGATGCCGCATTATGTATATTTTATAATGAATAAAATTAAAGTTATTGATACAAAATGTAATAATATCACGAAAAACTATAAATTCATTTCTATATTGTATTTTTGTAATGTTCTTTTATGTTTAATATTAAAAAAAAGTTTTTGTTCTTATTTTTCCAATTTATATATATAATGGCAACACTATATTTGTTTATTGCTGCCCGTCAAAATAGAAAATAGCCTAAGTTGGCAGCAGCAGCAAATGCTGTTGTGCAGTCCTGCTGCTGTGCTGCCGTCAAAATAATCGTCTTCATTTAAACACATGGATTTTATTTTTGACATATTGCTGCTTGCTGTCTGCTGTCGTCTAAGTGTTTAGAGCTTCACTATCGTACTAACCGTATTTAGGAGTAATTTTGCCGATTAAAAGAGATACCGGTCAATACAAGATTCACCAGACTTATTTTACCTTTACCAGCTTCATCTACCAGAGACACCGGAACACAACCGACCAGCGTACCCGCTCAATACCCCGCCGCGGCATCATCTTTTTTTATCATCACATCGGCAGCTGATTACCGCGTATTGCTAAGTAGTTTTAAGTTTCTTTGAATAAAACTGGTTTCACATATCTTAACACCTAAAGCCATACAAATTTTATTTCAAAGGAAGTAGACTATTGACACTAAGCTGGACGGACTGTGTCATACCTGAGGTGGAAAAATAAACGACATTACAAGCGTAGTTGCCTCTTTGTTACGTTTGTCTCGTAGAAAGCAAAGGACGTTACAGCCACCCTGTGTCGTTCATGTACCTCAATTACTCTGCCAGGTCCAAATTAGAGCACATAGCCAAATTGGCCAAGAAAGGCGTTCCAAACCGGGACATTCATAAAGAAAGTGCACAACTGTCACATTCTCCGAATCGTCCCCACAGCTTCTGCAACGGACATTGAACAGCATGCCCTGATGGGCATGAGAAGATCTCAGCATGCATACCGATGGCACAAAAGCCAATGTTGTGCTATTGACTCTACTAATAGATTAGTTGTATAGCTCTACCCCCATCATAACGCTGGCATCCTGCCTGAAAAAATTATTCAATTCAATTTTATTCTTGTTATATAATATATACATTTTACTTAGTCTTAAATTTTATATATGAAGAGTTTAAGATTTGTATCTTTTTCTACTTAATTATAATGTAAGTTGTTTTATAAAGTTATGTATCCATATTTACAATATTACTAAATGGATGCAAAATTTAGCAAAACCTATTTAAATATTTTTATTTTTATACTAAAACGACTAATCCTAAAACTAAACTACATACGATGAGCCAGCTCATTGATATGTTCATAACCCGAATTTAGACATGCGGTGCTAAATTTTCGCTAATCCTGTTAAGTTTATATTTAATTAATTCCATGCCGGCAAGTGTGGGCAGCCGCTCAGTCGAGAAAAACCAAGGAAGGTTATAAATTAGTTTCAGCAATTTGTTTTGGGATATTTGTAATTTTCCTAAATGACAATTTGCAGCGGTCGCCAACACAGGTGCTGCGTAAAAAATAACAGCATGAAAAATAGTTTTTAGTATTAACTTTTTATTGTTAATGCTAAGTTTAGAGTTCCTGTTGATTAATGAGTATAGTATTCTTGTTAGTACATTTACTTTGTTCACAATATATGAAATATGATCTCTGAACTTCATTTTTGGATCCATTATAACCCCGAGGTATTTAATTGTTTGCTCCCATTGGATAGAACGATTGTCAAAAACAAAGTTATTTTGTGGCAGAAAACATGCTTTGCGCTTTTTTGAAAAATAGATTGCCCGTGTCTTTTCAGAGTTTAATTTTATTTTCCATTTATTAAAATAAAAATGTAGTTCAGTTAGGGCACTTTGAAAAAATTATAATCGTCCTAAATCGCAGTTAAATTTTTAGTCAGAATCAGTACTGAACTCACGATCTTCTGTTTGTAGAGCCAACAGCAGCCGCTAATACTAAGTTACGCCAATCTTTCCACTGTAAACAGTCGGCTCTTAAAGGGTTAATTTAACTTCATACGTTCTAAGATAAAACAACTCTTCATCTTTTGTATTTGAATGTTTTTCTTTTTTATTATTAGATATTTTATTCTGTCATCTGTAGTTTAGCCACCTTCGCTTTTATTCATTTCTAAATGCAGACGCTAAAAAATTTTCTCTTCAGCATTTCCCCAGCCAGCCGGATTTTCATGTTGTCGCGTGTTAGTCTTCAGCTTTTCTTGCCAAAAAATATGAAAACGATGAGATTACAAAGAAATAAAAAAGCAAAACTTTAAATAAGAATTACAACAATACACTCGAGTATACAAGTACTTGAGAGTTCTTAGCAAATCGTTTTATACACAAATTAACTTTCTTAAGTGTTTTTGTTAACGAAAAAAGAAGAAAAGCAAACAGAAGAACATCTAAAAAAAAAGGAAACATTCAACTGAATGAATGAATTTGTCGTCTGCTCTTGAAAATGATTTCAAGTATCAGTGCAGTACGTACATGGCTGAATGTTGCAAATTCATTCATACAAATAAATATGCACTGGATAGAACGTATTGCTGCTGCATGGCATCAGAAAGTTGTGGGATGTTGTTATTTGACTTAAGAGTTGCCCAATTGGCCAAGTCTTTGAAACAGTGACATGTGCAAGAAGACAATGCTGTTTAAATACACTGCCTCCACTTGTTGCTGCTCTACACTCTGCATTAGTTGCTTGCAATTTTCTTTTTATGTTGTATTTAAAGTCCCTGAAAATCTATAAAAAGAATTCCTTGGATAGCAGAGTTTTGTAACCCACTATTTACCTTGCGACTGGACTACCTTTATATATAAGTTTTTCTTTTATATAATTAAATATTACATAAGATGTTTAAGATTGTTATTTTTCTTTCTCTACTGTTGCTAATTCAGGAATTTTATTTACCCTGAAATATATTTAATTGGCCTTCATTGCCTTCATATTACTCTGAATAAATAAATAAAAATTCCTTTGATCACCTACTAGAACTGATGATGAAATCATTTATTTTCTCAAAGAACGAATTCGGTTTAAAATCGAGTAGATAAGTTCGGTTGAAATTAAATCGAATAAATAACTGATGAAATATAAAAAAAACTATTACCAATTTTTACTTGAAGTCTTTTATTTATTAAATTTAACAAAATTTTATACTCTGTAATAGATTTTAATACAAAATAATCAATTTAAAAAACACTCCAATATTTCTCGATGTTCTTGTTAAAGGATGCAGATAAAGTAAATGGATAAATAAAAGTACATTTTCACTAAATTCTTTAAAAAATCACTCTTAAATAAGAATAAACATTATTTTAAACAAATTTTCAGTAGCTTTATTAATATTATATATATATATATTATATATATATTTTAATATTCCGTTATTCCTGTATATAAAGGATAGAAATTTTAATAAAACGCAATATTTATTCAGCCTTTCACCTGCTTGTATCATCATCGAAGTCATCGAATATAATTTCGTATATGTCGACTATGTGGTCAAATGGGTTCACTGTTGTTGCTTGTAAGTGTGAGTGCGAGTGTTTGTGTTTCGTTTGCTGATGTCAGAGTTTTGTTGGTTTTTCTCTCAACTTAAACAGCTTTGTTTTCTTTGGCATTAAGTTGCTGTTGGAAAGCTACTTTCATGAGAAAAGAAAAAGATGTAACATTTAATTTCTTACCAACTTGTGGGTGAATATCATTAAATAGACAGTGGAAATTCCTATGAATGGACAATTAAAGTAAAGATCAGTAATGTGCTGTGTTACAGATGCTGTAATATGATTGCATGATTCAAATCAAAAACATTTTTACACTACACACTTTCCATCTTTCCTATGTTGGTATTTGAGCAATAAAACGTCGGCGTAGTAAATTAATAAATAATATGGCTCCCTGTAGTTTAAAAATAGTGCGTGAAAAATAACATCAGCGACGCCGCAAATACGGAGTTGTGCAAGAATTAAGCAGCAACTTTCTTCCACTTTTACCACTTTATACATACTACACTATCCCTTTATCTATCTAGTTCCACTGCAAAGCATTGCATACGTACTAGGTATCCCCTGAGCACTAGTACAAAAAAAAAACCAGATTATGTTAAAGGCTCTTTCGGGCCTGACTTACTGTATTGTCATAGACGTAACCGTGGTCATATCTATAATGATATTTTCTGCCATCGATTAGTGCTGTCATAGACATAAACAGCTGTTATATGTTGTCTGTTGTTTGACTAGTCAGGAAATAATGAGGGTGGCGATGGCTGAAGTAGTCTGCACGTTGCCTACAAAACGAAAAAAATCCTGGGGTCGACTCTAGTTTCAGACTCATAGAAACATCTTGCATTTATTCCAATGTGCATTAGACCTACTGCTATAGAACAAACAAATATTAGCAGCTGAGTGAGACAGCTGTTGGGGTTATGTCAGTAAATCAAAATTATATGGCAATGCTGTAATTCACGTTTAAGTGAAAATAGTGCTGCTCATAAAACTGGTTCGAACAGCTCTTTGACATGGTTACGGTTATGTTAATTCTAACTGAACCTTAATTTTCAGCCGTTAATATTTTGTAGTTCAATTCAATTCAATTCAATAATTCACTGCCATCTGCGGTACTATACTGCACATCCCTGTGTTTCATAATAAATTTATGCAAACATACAACATTATTATTTGAGTGCAAATTAAATGACAATTTTGGCAAGCAGATCGTTCTGATAATGTGATCCTCTTCAGCTATGTTCCAGAACCTGCTCATAAATATATCACTGTGCTGCAGCTGATGCTCGGCTGTGATTAATTTGCGATGATGACGCAAATCAGCTGATGCTGATGGGCCGACCTCTTAATAATAAATGTATGCGCTGAATTAAATGAAACAAAAAACCATTAAAAATTGTGTAGTCGATAAAATAAAAGCAATTTGACATCTGTATTCCAACAACAGATTCCAACAATTTCGCCCAGATTGCACATACCTAAATTTAAAAATATCCTTCGTGATGCTTGTTTTATATTTTTTCGCAGCATCTGCTTCAGTGTTGCATTTTTCAATACTCCAAATTTACAGTGTTACCAACTGTTGATGAAGTGATATGACCTTAATTAAAATTTAGTATGAAAATATGTTAAACGTGGGCCATTAAACGTTATTAAATGAAAAACACTAAAAAAAAATTTCTATTAATTAATGCAACAGTATAATAATTTGGCGATCATAATATTGTTCCCATAGCCATGTCACCGGGCTTGCCGCTTAGTTTTGTTTCAAAAATTTTCCGACTTGAATAAAATCTCTTCTTGGACGTGCATGCAGCTTTTACTGTACTTGTTTTTTGTGCAAAGATAATATTTATTTAAGTTTCTTTACACAGTTTTTTTTTTTTTGGTTTATTTTGTGAGTGATACTTTTTAAAAACCACAAATCTCAAGGTGCTTCAAATAACTTTGTTAATTTTTATTTGTAAGTGAACCTAAATAAATTAGTTAAATTTTATTTGTGAACGTAATTAGCAACAATAAGCAATTGTTTATTTGTCAATTGAAATATTTAAAAAGATTTGCATTTCATTTGCGTTTTTTATGAACGTTACTGATGCATTTCGTAGTGACATTTAAGTTAAAGATTTGCTTTGAGAAAACGAAAGTTGCGATAAAATAATTAAGAACGCTTTTTTGTACCGGTATCGTACGTAAGACTATTCTAGACATTATAAACATGGCGCAGGATAGTTGCGAGTTCAATTCGCAAGGATATATCAAAATAGTTTCGTCGTATATCTTTATTGAAAGAAGAGTGAATTTAATTGAGTTTTCCTCTTTAAATGGATCTAGGGGAAGATAAATTTATTGCAGGACAAAACGATTATAATTTTGTTATACGAAAGTAGAAAAAGCATATTTTTCAAAATGTTATTGGGAAAGTTGTAATTATTTGACATTTAGCGACATTTATATACTCATATAAACACATGTTTAATTTTTATTTATCAAGAATGTGATGTTTAAACCACACTTATCATGTGCACTCCCTTAGAAAACCTTATGAAACCGAACGTTTAAAGAGATGATCTCCGTCGCAGCAATCGCTTAATGGGCTTGAGAATGAAAGTGTGCCGATGGTCAGTCTCTACTGATGTAGGCTCCCAAATTAAGGCTGGCTTTACATGCCGTCAAGTCCATACGAATTAGATCACTTACAACTTGTTAAGTCCCATTGTTCTGCCTGGACGGGATGGTGAACGAACCTATGAGATACTCCGTCATCATCCCAATTGATTGGTACTAAATCAGCTTGAGTTATGGAAGAATAAATTTCGTAAATAAATTTATTTTCTTGAAGTCGTATGCCGAGCAAGGTCTTGCTGAAATTCAAAGCCCGTGACAAGAGTAACAGGACAGTGACTGTTCAAATGGTGATCTACATCCTCCTTTGGCTCATGACGACAACTTCTACAGAAGCCATTCTACGGAAAAGTCAAGCTTCAAGCGTGCAAATAACCCACCAATACAATCACTGTTGTACGATTGTGTTGACTATGGACAATCACGCCCATGATAGCTTACCAATTGTGATCATAGCGTGACTAAAATAATATGGAGGTTGAACAATTGACCTATTTTGTCTATTTAGTCTGCTCAATATTGAAGAGCCATTGCTGTAGCAATTGCCAGTCTGAGAGACGAACCCCGTTTTTAGCTAGCAATGTTCGTTATATATTTTCCAAGTACACCCTCGTATCGCCGGTACCCTGATGAACTTCAGGTTAGAATATCTCCCCACATCATTCAAACACACCCGGCATTCATGACACAAAAGCGATCTTGTCCTTGCACCCGATAAACATCTGATCGCGGTTATGCTTTCCGTACATATCATCGGCATATTCTGACCAGAAAATCGTGTACTAACTCAACAAGTTAACTGGCATATTAATTGTGATTACTGTGCTACTATGTATGATGAAAACTAAGCCTGGGCTACCAAATGAATGGCTTAATTTTTTAAACCCTGTGAAAACTGTCATCCGTCTTCACGCACCAATTCTCAGTGGAAATAATTGGAAAAAGCATGAAATAAAATTTCCATGCTCAATATTTTTTAATATGCTGAATGCGTATTTATATCTATTTATCGTTTTCGTTTCACAAAAAAAAAAATTACCCAAAAATTTCAATTAAAAATTTTGTTATATCTATTAAAAAATTAATTGGATTTGCACGAGCAAAGAAATTAATAGTATCAATTAAATTTTTATTAGTGGACTTAATTGAATTAATTTTCAATTAAATTTTTAATACTAATAATTAAAAATTTAATTAAATATTTAGAAAACTACAATGAAATTTTTAGTTGCAAAACGCAAATATTTGAATATAATACGAATGTTTACTGGGTATTAATTTCTATATGTATAAAGAGTGTTACATATGGGTATTTCCATGAAATGGTGCACCGTGACTTAAAAAATCAAAAATGTTGCTCGAACAGGTTACTCACTTAAGGAAAAAATTAAGTTGGATTAATTTTGTAGTATATTTTTATTTTTCATTTTTGAATAAAAGTTTAATTTTTTTTGTTAAAAACTACTGAAAATATATGTAAAATTACTAAAATATGTATGAAGGTAAAAAGTGTCACGAGCGTAATGTAACGTGCGTAATCAACAATTTATTTTTTTCTTAGCCAACCCATGCATAGTTGTTTTTGAACAAAACATGATTATAAAGGTCCATTATTAACCTTTATAAAAACATTTTTTCCGAAATAAAAATCTCCAAGAAATCGCTTACTTTCGCATTTTTTTCTTACGGCTCTAAAAGGCACTTCCATTTTTTTGTCACGTGCGTAAGTCTACTTTGATTGCATGGAACTTGGGTACCCGGTGCTCAATTTTCCAATATATATAATTTTTGGAAAGTACTCATCACATACAATGTAACGATTCTAATATTTAATTCTAAAATTCCAATCCATTTCTATTTTCACAATATTCAAAGACACTAAAACGTGTACAAATGTCGCGTGCATAACCATGGAAACACCCATATATGAAGTAATACAATCAGAGAAACATTTAAATGAGTCGTCATTTTGTGAATTATTTATTTATTTAAGTACTGAGCCTTAAAGGTTATTAAAAATTTAATTGAATTGATTGAACTTTTAATTGAAAAAATATACTGTTGTAGTTCAAGGTTTTGTCGGCAGGTTGCTGGATGCAAAAGGTCCCAGCCCACTTGGGTCCAATTTTATTATGGTCCCTCGTGATACCTGTTGCAAAAAAAAATTTTCACCTTTTGTAGTGATACGGACCAGAATCTCTGCTAGGAATCCCCCAAACTGATAACTTCGCGCACTACTCACACAGAAAAAATTTTCGCGGGAATGAATTCAATTAAATGAAAATTATTATAATTTTTTTTTTTCAAACAATTTTTTAATTGCCCCAATTAAAATCTTTAGTTTAAAAAAATCCAAATTTTATGTGTATGTATATGTTCTACATGAATACATAAGAATATATAGCATTTTAATTGAATTTTGAATTCTGAAAAGCCTCACGGATACAAATATGTTAATTGAGATGATCAATTTGTTTGCTGGCCGAAAATTGGCAGAACAATTTACTAAGTAACTTTTTAATTGAACCTCTTTTTCGATTTTTTCTATGCACTAAACTATCGGGGCACGCTATTTCAATTAAAGCTGTGAATTCAAAATAAAAAAGAAAAATATTTGTTGCAATTACGAACACACCTTTTCGTAGTTTGGTCATCACTTATTTTTACATTTATTTCTCTACAAATGCCCGCCATTCTGATTGTTTCAAATAAAAACGCTTGCCACATACTTGAATAATTTCTTTTCCATTAGACTTTCTTAAAAATAACAACAACAACAAAAAAAGCAAATAATTCAAGATCAATTTCAAATTAAAATAATCACAATTTCTCGCTAAGTGATTCGAATTCTATTTCTATTTCTATTTCTATTTTTCTTTTCAATCTTCCCATTATTATTTTCATGTAGAAATAACGGTTTGGCAAAATCATGGTTGAAGTTTTTAAAGCTGTCAGCGCAAAAACCACTGCCACAAATCGCCAACTCACAGATTAGTCATTCAACTAAATTGTCTTTGATTTAGAAATTTTCTATTTAAAACATCAACAACTGTAAATATATTTATTAATCTCAGGCATTTTAAGCAAATGAATTATTTTGCATTCAATTCAGCTGCAATTGTTTCTGTTGGCTGCATTTTTATTCGTTCGTTCGTTCGTTCGTTTGTTGGTTTCTTTATTGAATGTTACAGCTTAACATTGTTGTTGTTGTTGTTGGCGGTTTCTGCATTTGTTATTGTGTTTTTGTTTTTATGGACACTCTGGCAGACAAACTTCATTCCAGTTGATGTTGTACGTCGGAATGTTTGGAGCCTGAAGAAATTGCAAAAATGAAGAAAACAAAAACAAAACAAAATGAAAAAAAAAAACAAGTGAAGACTGAAGAAATGAATGATTCAATAAATGAATGACTGAATTTCAAATGTTGCGTTTTCAATGAGTTCGAGCGATAGAGTTCCTGGTTTTAGTGTATCGCTGTTGTTGTTGTTGGTGTTGTAGCTGGTGAACTAATGTTGAATAAAGTGACTGACTGGCTGCCCGGTCGTTGTACAGCTACAACACCACGCAAACATGCAAACTCATACGACTCCATACAACACAACATTAATTTGAACTCGTACATCATGGTGCATAAATAATGCATGAGAGTGTTATTTTTTGGGGGAAGCACAACTGAAAAGCAAATGTGAACAGTTCAAATGTTGCAACCATAAAAGTAAAAAAAAATAAATAAAATAGTGGCAATAAGCATACGACGAATATTATGAACCACTGCAATTCTTGGAAATATTCAGAACTCATGTTAAATAAATGTCCCGATATCATCATCTGCCTTTTCAGTGTAATTCGTTCGATGCTATAGAAGCCTTCCAGATATCAAATATGTTTTTTTTTTTTTTCAAACTTAGACCAGCACTCAGGAGGTGACCCCTACACTTGCAGTGCATTGTGAGGAAAGTGGGAGAAATGATAGGAGGTGATGTGAACACTGCTTTTTGAAACTTATTTATTTTGATAACAGTGTTGTAGCGTCTCTGATGTCCAGGAGACGTATTAAATATTGAAGCTTCGTTTTTAGTGGCCATTTTTAGTAATTATTTTACTTTGCCGGAGGATCAGGGCGTTCTGTTGTGCCTGTGGGTTGGGTACAGCTGAAGCCGTTGCTGTTCAGTGACCAGTGACTATGCCCCTTCGCCACTGAAACCTTCCGACAACAACTGACACAAAGACCACGAAATCAACATAAAAAAAAATGTGAGATGTTTTTATGAGTCTGAAACTGGGGTTGAACCCAGGAAAATTTTTCGTTTTGTAGTCAACGTGCAGACGACTACTTCGACCACCGCCATATCTGGATGGCGTAATGCCTATTTTCTATACTATACCTTTCTCTATCTATTTCCAGTGCAATGCATTGCATATGTACACTCAAAATAAAAATCAATCCATCCGTACTTAAACCAATTCCAAGCGGTGTCCAAAGTACATTAAGTACGGAAGCCATATTTAATCTCGAATCCCCAATTGATTTAAGAAAAAATTAAATCGAATTAAGTATAAAATGTGCTTGATGAAGAATTTCGAAGATGATCTAATCCCGAATCCGTACTAGTAATAAGCCGAACACGAGATCGACTTAAAAAAAAACGAGACCGAATCAATTCTAAAATATGCTTGATTCAAGAAATTCTTACTTGTTTATTGGATTAGAAGACTTTATTTAATTTTTTAAGCATATACGAGATTTGTTCCAAAGAAAAGGTGAATTTTGTTTTCTTCGATTACAATGGCATGGTGCATGATGAGTTCTTGTTAACAGGTCGTACGGTTAATAAGGAATACTACAAGGAAGTTTGAGTGAAGCAATCGATCGTAATTGCGGGAAAAAAATCACGGATTCTGCATCACGATAATACACCAGCTCACACATCAATGCTTGTTCATGATTTTTTGGCCTCGAGAATTGGAAGAAGCGCTGACATAAGAGCATTATATTTCAGGGGGGTTACTCTGAAGGGGAGAAAATGGATAATGATTAATAAATAAATAGTTTTCAAAAAAAATTCAAAATTCACCTTTTCTTTGGAACTTATACGTATAATTCTTGTATGGCTAAACTATTCTATATGTACACTTCGTTGGTACTTATACCAACTTATACCCTCATTAGAAGACTTTCTACCAAATTTTTGAAAAAAAACTAAAAAATATTTCATGTTTATACAACAGCTTCCAACAAATCTTTGAGAATTACAAACATGCTAAATTGAATTCCGTACTTAATATATGATTTTTTTCTTGATTTTATAACGTTTTACTCATTTTAAGAAATTTCAGGTTTGGATCCCTCATGTAATCTTATTTTCGGTTTGTTTTAAGTAGAAAAGAGTGCTATTCGTACTTGAATTCTTATGAGTCATACTAATTTAAGGAGAAAAGATTTAAATTTAGTCTGAGCTATTCCTTTCCTGAGCACTGGTCCAAGCAAAAAAATTACTTATTCGAAATAGAAAAAATGCAAAGAGTTAATTAATTTCTTTAAAGCTTCTTGATTGTTAATTTTCTACACTTTTTAGATTAGTTGTGTGGTTTTTGTTTTAACTTGGCAACGCGAAATCTATTTATCTCGATCACAAGAAATTAGCTGAAGGTGGCTGCAACGGTGTTCTTGCAACTAAGCAGCCGTATTTTCGTCATTATAATTGCTTTCATATAAGCAAAAGTATTTTATTTATTTGAGTGCCACGGTAGTGTAGGTTCAATTCCTAGCAGAAACTCTGGTCTATATCCAAATGAAAGTTTTTTCACAACAGGTATCACAAAGGGACTATAATAAATTGGACCCAAGTGGGCTGGGTCATCTCTTTACCTTTACAGCCAGCAACCTGTCGACCCAAACATAAGTATTTTAATTTTGCCAGATTGCAGTCGATATCTTACTGCAGCCTATGTGTTTAAAGCATATAAATCTTACCTCGCATTACGTCGATCTAATAATCATATCTTGGGAAAAGTTCGTTAATTGTTTGCTGGCATGCACAGACATGCACTTCTTCAGAATTGCAATGTACCTCATTTTACGTATATGATTCGGTGGCCTCACACACAGAACGTTCTATCAATAGCTGGAAATTGTATCAAGTGCATAACAAATGAAAGGCTGTTCAAATATTCTAAAATATAAGGCAACAGTAAAAGAAAACTGAGGTACGATTTCAACTGGCAATTGCTGGCATTGGGTTGCTGGCAATAGGAAACGATTACTTCGTTGGTATGCATGGCATACTGCTTCTTGTGATTGTAGTAGTTGTTGTGTTATAAATTCACCGAAATGGCATGAACAAAAACAACATTTGCAACAGCGACATTGACAACATAAAAAAACAGGGAAACCAAATCAATCCACCTCCATTAAACTTCCTGTGTTTTTATTTTTTTTTTTGTTGCTTGCTGACGATAAAGAGCTGCAATTGTCTTTTGTATGCCATGGCTTGTCTTGTCTTGTCTTGTCTTGAGCTGTGTTACGAATTTGTTGTTGCTCTGTTTGAAGTGAATGTTATTATTATTGTTGTTGTTGTTGTTGTTGTTGTTGCTGCTGCTGCTGCTGCTCCTGGCAGTTGCTTGTCTTTTTCATTCATGAAAATTTGTTGGTGATCAATCGTTAAACAGTTTTTATGATGCCAAATAGTCAACAAGAGGAACAACAGCTACAACATCAGCAACGACAACGTTATATTCGATGTTGTTGTACATTTGTTTTTGTTATTTTGGCTGTTCATTTCAACATGCTGGTATTAATAACATTTTTCCTTTCTCTCTTTTAGGAATTTTTCATGAATGAACATTTGAAATTGTAAGATCCAGGACAACAGTAGTGTCAGCGAGTTACTATTTGGGGTAAGTGCAATAATATTATATCAATTGCTTTTCGTATTATAGTTTATTTCAAAAAATTATGGTAACATTTCGAAAAGAATGAGTTCCGACACAGCGAAAGCAGAAGCAGGGCTCTACTTTTATTGTTAATTTGTGTGAAAAAAAAAGTGGGGAACCAGTTCTGTTTGACATTTAACCCTAATCTAGTCAACATGTTCCTTTCAGACACGTCTTTCACTTCGAAGTGTTCCAACTCTTGGTGCTTCTTTGAATTGTTTTATTTCTTTTAAAAAAATTTTAGCTGTTTTAATTTCTATTTATTTAAGGAAAACAGGAAATGTTCTTAATCCTGCCTCTGCCTCCACCTTTTTACCGAAGACGCAACAGAGCTGTTTAAGAGTTAAGCCCTTCTCTGTCATTTCCCCTGCTCATATTTCTACCCTTATCTTCGCTATCTATCTATCTCAAACAGGTAACATGAAGGGAACTTTGAGGATACCCAAGCAGGGCGTACTCTATGATTTCTTACTTGGCCAGCAAAGCACAGTGGGGGCTAAAAATGGTCATTAATTCCTGCAGACTTTCCCTAGTTGTAATCATAAATTTTTTTTTTGTCAATATCTAAGAAAAGTGGGAAAGGGTACTCCCCATACCAAGTAATTAAGAATAATTCACGATTCTTGTGAAACATTGTAGGCTCATTGAAATTCAATCAAAACAAAAAATATAATCAAAAAAAAAGAGCGCAGTACCACTACCATTCACAATAAATAATCGTTGTCAGTTACTTTAATTTTGTCGATCATACTTCCATGTGGATAACAATGAAATGTGGCCATTATTATTTCCGACTACGGTGGATTTTTATTAAATATATACATCTTATACGTCCTTTTGTATTAAGATGTACGTTTGAAATTTTATTAATATTTGATGGATAATTTTGGAGAGCGATATATTGTCCTGGGGCGTACACTCCTGGTAGCGATGGCTGAAGTAGTTTGCACGTTGATTACAAAACCAAAAACTCCTGGGTTCGGCCCCAGTTTCACACTAAGTCATAAAAATATTTCGCATTTTTTCTGATGTACATTGGTGTGTCGTTCTGTGTCAGTTGTTGTCGGAAGGTTTCAGTAGCGAAGGATTAGCCACTGGTCAATGAATTGTTTCGTCTTCAGGTAATACCAAGCCACAGGCACATCAGAACGCACTCCTTCGTCGATATGATGTAGCACCAGCGAAGTAATATAATTGCTAAAAAAAAAATGGCCACTAAAACAAAGCTTCAAATTGAATACGTCTCCTTGACATCACAGGCGCTGCAACACTGCTATAAAGAAAAAACGTGCAAAAGCAGCGTTGCAAAATAGTGACGTTTCACCAACCGTCATCTCCCTCACTATCCCTTTTCTCAAGTTCCAGTACAATGCATCACATGTGTAGGGGTCATCCCATGACTGCTTATTCAAGTTTACAAAAAAAAAAATAATTTATTAAAATAATTTCCATCTTTTGTGCTGCTCCACTCTGAACGATCTGTTTTAAATTTTATTAAGATCCCATGGATAATCTCGAAGTGACATCTGTCACCCCCTATGCCCGCTACAGATTCCATTTAGTTTGGAAAATGTATATCCATGATATACTTCTGTATTCAGATGTCAAAATCGCTTTGATAGATTTGGACAGGCATATATTTCGGGTACCTCATCTATTGATTCTATTTTTATTATGAATATTTCGAGAACAAAGTCAGACAGATCGGTCCACCCTTTGTTGAATTATCTCATCGGCGGCACTATTTACACCAAAATTTTTTTATTTTTTTTTTAAATTAACGTCCCTCTCATAATACGAAAATATTTTATTGGAAAGCTGTGGTTTAATTAATTCTCAATAGTAAACGAATACTTGACCTGCAATTAATCAATATTCTTTGTAACGTATACGTCCTGGTGCACACTATAAATAACTCAAGTATATAAAAATATTTCGCTGCTGTGTTATTTAATTATTTTATTTAAAAATTTTATTACATGATTAATTACACAATCCTTTAAATGAATGAAAATTTTTAATTAAAAAAAAAAAAAAAAACTTTAATAGAATATCAAAATTAGCAAACATTAGAAAGAGTTATTACTCCACTGTTCCTACGGGCACCCCCCCCCCCCCCCCTTTGGATTGTAACGCATTTGTTAGAAATTAAAAAAAAAAAATAAAACAGAGAGATAAACTGGCAAAGCAAGTGCTGCATAATTTGGCATGAACATGTTTAACTATCATTTGGTCAATTGTTAAATGTCAACCCGAAAAAATCTTTTTGGAATAAAATAAAATAAAAAAAAAACCAATAAAAACGTTGAAAACCAAATAAATGTTTAAGCATGTAGAAATACTCGTACTTTTCTTCATCTTTTCATTTCCAAATGCTCCAGTTCAACTTTATGCCCCCACTTACCGATGCCATTCCTTTAACACTTTTGTCTGCTGTGTCTGTGTAACGTTTATCCTTTGACGAGTAGAACATTCTTGAGGCAGATGACAAAGATGTGTCGTCGTCATGACGACAAACGGTTGGTTAGATGGATGAATGGCTGGGTGATGAGAGCAGACAGACAGACAGACAGAGACCTATAGATAGAGAGAGAGAGGGAGATAGAAAAAAAGAAACATCATCACCATTAACATCACTGCTGTTTTATTTTTGTTTTATTTTGTTGTTCCCCTTCGATTTGATCGATGCGTTTATTTTCATTGTGCCGTTGCTTTTTATGGCTGAATATTTGTGTATTGTAGCTGATGTTGCATACAATTTATATGTATGTTTGTTTTTAAAATCCCTGTGTCTTCTGTCTTTTGCTTGCTGCGAATTTATTTCTTGTCTTCATTCGGTATAAATATTTTTGTTATTTTTGCTTGAACTATTTCAATGCTACTGTGCAGAAGGTGTATTGAGTTTCTTATCGAAAATGAATTTCTCAAGTTTGTTATTTGAAAGTTTGTAAAGAATTATTTGATCAGCGAATGCTCTTAATGCTTTAAATTTATATGTTGCCCCTCTACCAATAAATAGTAGATGTTTTCACAGCGTCTTTAGTTTTAAAAATAAATATAATTGCAGTTCGAAGGACCATAAGCAACTTGCAGGTCAATGTCGCCATTGCCGTTATGTTTATTGATAATTTTCTTAAAGAATTATTTGCTCAATTCACAAACTGAGTCGTATAGTTTATCGTATAAATAAAGACGATTAAGATTAACTGAATTTATTTTGGGAATATCTGTTTATATATCATTCTAATTTTACAATTGTGCTTTTTCCATTACATTTCCTATATTTTTTTTCGGAAAAAAACACAATTTTAAAATTAGAATCATGTGTTTATTACTTGTGAACAGGCCAATATTTGCATATTAAGCGATTCATATATATAGAGTCCTAAATATGACATGACCCATCCGAATTCTTTAGCGGAAAAAAATTATAGTGGACACGTGCGCTGATACCAGCTTAATGCCTTGTCAAAATCAGATATTCCAATGACGTCGCACTATTTGGATTTGTTTCATACATTTTGTGAGAGCATGAGAATTTTTGACGCGCTGATTTAAGTTCGACTGATACCTGCCGCTGACATCAATCATCGATTAACAGCAGTATCTGCCTGCCATCTTAGTGAAGTGAGACTACAAATCGTTGCAACTACGTTCCACTGTCTTCCACTTGATTTTTGTCCTCATGTTATTTATCTGCAAATGATTTAATGTAATTTAAATGACATTACGTTACGTATGCGAATATATGGAATACAAAAAGGCAAACATGCAACAAAAGAAAAAAGTCACAAAAAAAACTTGATCTTCATCTGAAATTTTTTATTAAAGTATTGGTAGTTGTTGTTGTTAGTGTTGTTATTGTTGTTGTTGTTATTATTGGCTGTTCTGTTGAATATTTCGCCAAGTGGTGAGTTGTTTGTGGTATGCACACCTGTCCTCTTATATCTGTGGGAGTATGAAACATGATTGTTGCATGTGGTCGATCGCTCGATCGTTCTTTCCTACATTCGGCCATATTTTATGCATTAAATATGTATGTACATCATCTGTATGTATGTATGTATGAACGCATGGTTCAGCTGGGAGTGTGTGTGCATTAAGATGGTGATGCCGATGCTGATGATTTTTGTAGGATTGTTAAGTTGTTACCTTTGTTTTCTTGTTATTTTTTTTTGTTTGTTTGTTTTTAAGATGATCATGATGTCTTTTGGTTCAGTGTTCATCTACATTTTATTCTGCATAAAAGTTGAATGGCATCTTCATATATAAATAAGATCATTATTGCTTAGTCCGACAGGGTATTTGTGGCAGATTTTTTCTTTGTTTTTTTTATTTTGTCTTCGCTTGCCTTTCAAGACGCATTTACCAAAACATCCATTCGATTTTAATGATGGTAGTTTAAGGAAAATGCTAATTTTTTCAAGCAAATATTTTCTCATAATTTAATAACCTGCTGTACTCAGGCAAGCAAAAAAAAAAATACCCAGAAAAATTATACTGAAACAAACGAAATTCTTTGAAATTGTTTGGTTAATGAAGGGACACTCGCGTTTTATAAATTGAAATGCCTACTCTGTTTTATAGTATTTTAATGGGAACTGTATTAATTTAAAATTAGTTACATCCCTTTTGAAATGCGAGCACATGCACGAAATGTTAAATGTATTTAAAATGTTAAATAAATTAAACATGTAAACAGTTGGAAGAAAAAGAACATGTATGAAATTTTGCAAGAAAATGCTATTCAATGAAGAAGTTTAAGAAATCTTAAATTTGTGTATTTAAGCAAATTTTTAATTTAAATGTTAAAAAAAAAATAAAAAAGTTTCATACCTAAAAATTCAATTGAAAGAGACTTTCGTGTAGATTAATAAACCAGAATGTAATTTAAGGTTTGCGGTAACGTTCGCCAACTACCGAATAAGACAAAAAAGTTGTTATAAGGGCGATCTTCTTGAACTTACAGCTGTCAAATTAGTTGTAACTCTGTTTTACAAAATCATGGACAGATATGGTATTCGACAGACACGTAGAAATAATAAATTTGGAATTTTCTTCGAAAAACCATCTTCAGCGAAGGGGCTCATTTTTGGAGCAAATAAAATTGTTAAATTTGGGAGGCTACCAATCCACATAAGATCCGAGAGAGTCCAATGCATCCGGAAAGACTCACTGTTTGGTGGGGATTTGAGAACGATCTTAAATGCCGCTCTATTTACATTTTGTAATATTTGACTATAATAAACGGAACTGTTCAATATTTCGCCAAACATTTGTCTCATATGATCACAACTTTATTCTTGTGGAAATTGTTTTACGTCGCCAAAGGATTACTTGGTACCATAAATCATCATATATTCAAGCCTTCTACCAAAGCGCCTGTACACAGAAAAAAAGTTAACGAAATTTTAATTGAAAATTTTGTAATATCATTAATAGTATCAATTAAATTATTATTGTTGACCTAATTGATATAATTTTCAATTAAATTTTTAATAATAATAATTAAAAATTTAATTAAATATTTTGAAAATTACAAACAATTTTATAACAGAAAATAAAATTAAGGTCTTAATTAATTATATACAAAAACGCTAAGCTTTAGTATTGTAATTAGTCATATTAATATTAAAAAAGGTAAAAAAAAATAGAAGAATTAGAAAAAAAATATATTAATTGAATTCGAATGTTTGTTGGGTATTAATTTCAGTTTGTATAAACAGTGTCGCTATTACGAAATAAAACAATCAGATAAGTATTTAAATGAAAATAAGCCGTCACTTTGGGCATTTCAAAGCAAAAAAATTAAAATCGGTTAGAAATTTAATAATAAAAAATTTTAGAGGAGGCCTAATAAATCAAGAAAAATATAATAAAGAAAAGGCAGTTAAAAAGTTGTATAAAAACTAATTTCCTTCTCACCCGTACTGAAAACAGAAGCCTTGTCTTTGGGAATATATGAAGTATGACCTTTATTAGACACATGGAAAACAAAAAGCTGGCAAACTTTGTTAATAGTACGTAGACAGTAACGATTATTCTCGTATGCATTTTCATAAGCTCTGACGGGTTAAATAGATGATATTGATGCCTTAACAACTACCTACCTGTTGACACAAAGCGTACTGATGACATGCGTAGTGGCATAGAAAATACGTATTCTATTCAACTAGTGTTGGATATTAATTGTTCTTTTTTCCCTTATTCTAATCAAAAAAGTAATTTATTCGCAATTTTGTAATAAGTTAACTATGAAATTGAACACGACAGGAAATTTTCATTAATATGATTTTTTTTTATTTTTATTTTATTTTAATTTATTTTTATATTTTTATTATTTTACAAAAAAAATCTTGCTCCAGCACTCAGGGAATAATATTTATACATGCCACCCATTGTATCGGAACTAGAGGAAAGTGGGAGAGAGATGAAGGGTAGTGATGTGATACACAGGGGAAGATTTACTATGTTACAACTGTGCTTTTGCACGTTTTTTTTTTTTAACAGTGCCTCTGATGTCAAGAAGACGTCTGCGATTTTAAAGCTACGTTTTAGCAGCCTTTTCTAGTAATTATTTTACTTCGCTATTGCTACACAATACCGACCAAGGACGGCGTTATGCTGTGCCTCTAGATTGGTTACAGCTGAAGCCGTTACTGTTCAGTGACCAGTAACTACGCCTTCGCCACTGAAACTTTACGACAACAACTAACAGAGAGATCCACTAATGCACATCGGAAAAATGCAAAGTGTTTTATGATTTAATCCGAAACAGGGTTCGAACCCAGTTTATAGCCATCGCCTCCCTCAATTTTGATTAAACTTTTAATTGAAAAAATGTATTGTTGTTCTTAAATATGTTAATTAATAGCAAAAACCAGTGAACATTTTTTCTGTGTACATCGCACATAAATAATAACTGCTTATAAATTAATTTATAAAATTTGTAATCACACTGAAGGCGTTAAAATCAATGCCATGTACTTAACACCACACAAACCCACTTACTCGTATTCAGTTCTTAATAAATAAATACGTGTGAATATTTGATTTGGCTATTTTTTTCTATATAGAAATTTTTAAATGCCACAAAAAAGGTGTCTGGGTTTTATAAATAATGCAATTTTAAACGCCCAACACTAACAACCCATCAGAGCTGTGTTTGCGAGTGAGCGAGTGTGACAGTTTTATTGGTTATCAAAATGTTTTATGAGCTTAAAACACGTGACTAGATATGCAACAGAAAAGACAAAGATAAAAAAGAATAAAGACAGGCTGATATGATGGTGACATACAACAAGGCAACAATGTGGTTCAATTTTGATAAGAAGAAGTTAAGAAATGAGCTTTTGCATGGGAACAGTCACTTTTCGTTTGTCTTTTTTGTTTTTGTTTTATTTACATACGAGTACACCCTTTCAAAGACATCCAAGTAAAAAGAAGAAGAAGAAGAGGAATAAGATGTCAATCTGTATGTCCTCCCACATGCAACAATAAATGAATAAATGTGGTCGTTGGCAAATTGAGAAATTGTGTATGGGAATTATTGCGCCCAACTAACAAGACATTGCAATTTCATTGATGTTGAGAAAATTCCAAATGAAATAGAGAATTTCAAATTGAAATTAAGACAATTCCAAATGAAATTGTGAAAATTTATTATATATTATTTTAAGTGCCCAACAGTGCTGTTTGATAAAATGTTATTATATGCTGTATATCTCTACTCCAATCTCCTGTAGTCATACAGGATTTCGAAATATTAATTATATCTTCAAGAAATGTGAGTCTCAGCTCTCCCAGATATTGAGTGGACATACATTTGGAACATTCATAATTGTTTTTACATCACTTTTAATTTTTTACCATATTATTTCAATCGGATTTAGCATCGGAGAATAAGGACTCCATCTTAAAGAG